>LR738714.1:497738511-497838282 GCA_902687465.1 Secale cereale
TCCCCCGACGCCCCGGACGCCCAGAGCTACGCCGCCGCCGCCCGCGCCCCCGACGCCCCGGCCTCGACGCCCGCGCCCCCGACGCCTTGGCATCCCCCAGGTGCGTGGCCATCTCCGGCCGCCTCCTCCAGATCCTCGCCGACCACGGGCCCCTCACCGTCGCCAACACCTGGAACCATGCCAAGGTACGACCCCTAGCGATTGAGCTCCATGTATCGCTGCTGCTTTGTTCGTCCATGGCCGCCCAGTATATTTGATGCAGTAGTGGTATTAAGAGCTCGATGTATTGCAGCTTGGCCTCTGCCTGTAGTTCCTTCATTGATCAGATGATGCTTAGACCAGGAAAGATTGTAGTTTTTGTAGTGCCTTGGATTCTTGCATTTGGGGAGCAAATCAAATAGATAGTTTTCCCCTTCTTGGCGCCTAGCCGTACTCTTGTATATCAATACCAGGTAGTCTGTTACAGACCAGTGTCTTAGCATGAGTATTTGGATGCTAGTATGAAATTTCTGCAATTAAGGTTAATATCGGGCATCGTTTAGGCCACCGAACAACCTGAATGTGTAGGCTATGATAGACACCTGGTGAGGTAAACAATTGATTCTCGTTCATGCCACTTCTGTTTTAGATGCTCAATGCCTCAATGTTTGTTACTACATGAGTTTGTTATGTTCTCTATTCAAAGCTTACTTGGGAATGGCCTGCCCTTCTGGACATGCAGTTAGTCTGGGTCTGACTTAGCAGCTAACATGCCTCATCATTCCAACTAACTGCTTGCTCGCTTCATAAAATTTAGGTCACTTGGATCAAAATTTAGGTCACTTGGATCAAAATTTGATTAGCCATGATGAAATGAATTGTTTTACTGAACTATAATTATATTGTTATTTATATGTATGCACAAAGACCAAGCTATACATAGTGGTAATACTGCCAGGCACAATACTGTCTGCTACAATTAATATGATGGCAAAATTGCAACTGGTTACTAGTTCTGCACTTTTAAGAAGTTGGTCATCACATGTTACTGTTTCAAGTTTGAAACAACTGAAATATGTCCACATATCCTTGTAAGGGATGGCTAGGCATAGATTAAACTTACTGTATTTCCAAACATTGCTTATTAGATGCCATGCCCTAATTTGTTGGTGGTGTTTTAGGATAAAGATCTTACACTTTTTGAACTCGTTTAAAATGAGTTTATAGAGAGGATAGTAATCAGATTATGAGGTTCTGCTGAAAGTCACAAGCGCTTCAAGTTTGTATGCTGTAGCAATGTTGAAACTTAAAAAGCCTAGGATGGTATGTAGCAGAACTAGTGCAAAAGTGTTGACAATGTTAGTCCTAATGAGCCTAGGATGGTGCCACAGCTAGCTTGTCTAGGTACATATTTTTAATTTATAAAGTTTAATCTCTTTGAAACATAGGAAATGTCGTCTTCCGACGGCGATAGGATCCCGGAGTGCTCCTGGTGCAGTGACGACCGGGGTCTGTGCGACAGGCCTCACCTGGTAGACGGTCGTTACTTCAGTATTAAGCTCGACGAGACCTTCGATGTCGAAACGGTACGCAACGACAAGTCTTGTTTCGTAATTAATTAAGCACGATTTCTAGCTACTTCAACGTGTAAGTAATTAATTTTCTTCTTTTACATGCAACTAGTTTATCCCGTGTCATGCAAGACGCTATGTCTCGGAGAGGATGGGATTTGAAGATCATGAAACTTCGGAGACAAAGCAAATTCAACTAATGACCATGCATAATGTTGATTTAGAAGTGGATTTGTACAATTCAGATAACGTAACCACTGTTGGTTGCAAGAATTGGGAATCATTTTGCAAGATATATGGTTTTTATGAGGGTATGCTTCTCACCATGGATCTTGGTAATCCGGATTCCATCGCCGAAGATGATTTGGACATTTGGGTCCTTGTTGACGATATGATTCCAATTCTACCGAGAAGTGAGTTTATCAAACATAGTTATTTAGTAATTTATATTGTTTATTTCAAAATAGTTGACAACTTATTTCCATTCATAGGTTATTTTGATTATTCAAATAATGTGAGGATGATGCTAGACAGAACCTACTACACCCCTGGCTCAGAATGTACTTATAAGGACAAAGAGCAGATCATCTTCTTTTATTCCTTTCTTCTGGATTACATTCAATATCGCAATATTGATCCACAATATAGTCAATACGTCCCACTAGTGCACGTCTTGAACTACGTTAATATCAATGGAGATACCATGGTAAGATTTTTTTACTATTACGACATTCGTGCATGTTTTGCATTAGTTCTTCTCGAACTGAACTACAATGCTAACTACGAAGTCTTACTATGTTTTGCAACAGATTCTCCCTAGTGACTGTGTGCCTCCTATCATGTTTCAATTTGGTCAACTACAAGTTTTAAACATTCTGCCAGGTGAACCTACGAATCACACGTGTCCATATCGGATTTCTTCTAAAAATGAAGGAATGAGAATCAAAGAATGGCGAAAAATAACGAAAACTCGTAAGGAGGTACTTGGAAGCAATAGAGTGAGAAGGGCAAGAAATGGAGACAAGATAATCTGCGTTCTCCATAATGGCCCTTTAAATCTAATTGATTTAGAGACAAACGCCATCTTGTTTTATGCCATTTTATCTTAGAAAATTGCTACGTAGTAGAAGTTGTATGGTCGATAATGATGTGTAAGACTTATTATTTAATACCAATGTTGAGTTTTTATTATTATTATGATCGATGATGCATGATGCTAAGTTGTTCTATGAGCTATTATATACTCCCTCCGTTCCGATTTACTCGTCGTGGTTTTAGTTCAAATTTGAACTAAAACCACGACGAGTAAATCGGAACGGAGGGAGTAGATTCTAATAGTTTCGATGTGCGTACCATATATGTTGGCTCCACGAGAAATTATATTTATATATATGCATAACCTGTGCAAAAAACAGAAAATTAAAAAAAAACTAATATTCATACTAATGGCGCATCACAGCAGAGTGCGCCATTAGTATGCCAAAGCACCTGGCTACACATGGCCCCTGGGAGGCATACTAATGGCGCACCACTGTGCATACTAATGGCGCATCTGTGGTGTGCCATTAGTATACCAGATACTAATGGCGCACCAGAGGTGCGCCATTAGTAAAGTATACTAATGGCGTGCTAGTAATGGCGCACCCCTAATGCGCCATTAATGGCCAAACTAGGTGCACCATTAATAGGCCTTTTCCTAGTAGTGTGCCAAGAATTATTTTTCAGTAGTAGCATAATTTCTCTGGGCACTATCT
Organism: Secale cereale; assembly: GCA_902687465.1. Lineage (NCBI taxonomy): Eukaryota > Viridiplantae > Streptophyta > Magnoliopsida > Poales > Poaceae > Secale > Secale cereale. The sequence goes on from LR738714.1 coordinate 497,741,816, forward strand.
AGAGTTTTACTAGCATAATGAACAACATTCAATTTCTTATCAACTCTCTGCCCTAAGAAAACACCAACAACATAATCACTAGCACCACACATGATTTCAAAGGGTACGTAAATTCCAATCAGGTGGTTGAACAATATGTGCAGAAATCAAGGCTTTCTTAAGTATTTCAAATGATTCTACACAATCATCATCAAAAACAAAAGGAATTCTTTTTGCAAGAGATTAGTGAGAGGCCTAGAAATTTTAGAGAAGTTTGTAATAAAGCTCCTATAGAAACTAGCATGACCGAGGAAACTTCTTATACCTTTGATGTCTTTAGGACATGCCATCTTTTCAATAACATACACTTTATCTTTATAAACTTCAATACCTCTTTCAGAAATTTTGTGCCCCAAGACAATACCTTCATTAACCATAAAGTGGCACTTCTCCCAATTCAAGACGAGATTAGTTTCTTCACATCTCTGCAAAACTCGATCAAGGTTGCTTAAGCAACCATAAAAATAAGTTCCGTAGACAGAGAAATCATCCATGAAAATCTCAACAATCTTTTCACAAAAGTGAGAGAATATAGCAGTCATACATCTTCGAAAGGTAGCGGGTGCATTGCATAAACGAAAAGGCATACGTCTATGAGTAAAAGTACCAAAAGGGCAAGTAAAAGTGGTTTTTTCTTGATCCTCTATTTGAGAAAAAAATAGAATAACCGTCTAGAAACCACAAATGAGTATGTTTGGATAGTCTTTCTAGCATTTGATCAATAAAGGGTAGAGGGTAATGATATTGTCTAGTAGATTTGTTCAATTTGCGGAAATCAAGTACCATTCTATATCCTGTAATAATTATTTGAGGGATCAATTCATTCTTATCATTAGGAACAATAGTAATACCTCTCGTCTTAGGGACACAATGAACAGAACTTACCCATCTACTATGTCAGGGATATTACTATTAGGTATAAACCGCCCAGGAGGGGCCGGTTTATGCCCATAAGGAGTTGCTTGTACTGAAGCCCAGCAAGACAGAGTATGGCGCGTTACTACAGAAGGTTAAAGATCCAGGGCCCAAAGGGTGTTAGGGCCCGTAAATGTAAACCGCCATACGGCGTGTAACTTGTAATGTAAGATAGGAAAGATAGAGAACGAGCCGGGCACGTTTATGAGCCGGCCTCGGGATTCTGTAAACCAGACCGGGCGTCATCCTGTGTATATAAAGGGACGACCCGGCGACAGTTCAGGGATAGAGAACAACAACTCGAGACACAGGCAAAGCGGATTCGCTCCCTGGTCATCGAAACCCTAGCAATACCACACCCAACTAGACGTAGGCTTTTACCTTCATCGAAGGAGCCGAACTAGTATAAAATCCCTTGCGTCCTTGTCCGCTTTAACCCCTTTAAGCTAACCCATAGCGATGGCTCCACGACTAAGTCCTTATGCTAGGACATCTGCGGTGAAAAAACCACGATAGTAGGCGCCCACCGTGGGGCTATCACACGATGGTTTCGAGTTCTTAGAGGGCAACTTTGAAGGACTTAAGGGCTATGCAGTGGGCCGGATGACTGAGAGTCGTCGCGGCAAGATCTACATCGACGATGCAGGCTGGGGCCCCGAGGCCGATTCAATCGAGTACGAGTACCGGGTCCCCTTTGGTGGCATCCACGTCTTCATTGGCAAGATCGGCGAACCGGGCCCTGATCCGGACATCTGCTCCGACATCGTCGAGTCGGCTCAGCGTGCGAGACCTGCCCGGATTCGGCCTGCCATGAAGCATGTCTTCGTGGGAGCGGTTCACGGAGCGCAAGCTGAGGATGGATCAGAATCTGGTGGCGAGACCGTCGTTTATTTCGGCGAAGAGTCATCCACCGGAGAAACCGAGTCTTTATATCTGCTGCAGGATGGCCGGTCTGGGGGCTGTTCCGATGGTGATAGTATTTCGGACACCCTTGATCCTCCGAGCCGAGTCGCGGTCTTCATGGACGGATCACAATCTGTGCAACAATCTTCAACTGCGGCAGTGTTAACATCCGATCTGGCGGCAGCAGCAGCAGCTGGGGCAGGAGGCCCTGTTCAGACGCCGGCACAAGTTCTGTCTGCTTTTATTCGACACCTTGACAACGCTGCTGACCGCGGAGGTCAGCCAGGTCGAGAAGGTACAGCACGACGCAGAAGTTGCAAAAGTAAGAGGTCAAATAGATCAAGCCAAGTTGGACCTGGCCGCTGAAAACACTAGGATGGCCGCGAGGCAGGCCGAGTTAGATGCTCAAGCTTATCGGCTCCTGTTGGATTAGACCGCATAAAATGAAGTAATGAGGAGAAGGTGCCAGTCTCGCCTGCCGCCGGTTTACGAAGCAAGAAACCTCTTCAGTACGCCAGGAGCGGGAACCAGCAATCAGCCAGCAATAAACCGGGGAGAGGTGCCTGGCACGGGGGCGTCGGTCCAGCCACATGCCGCGGATCCAACCTGTCAGATCGTTGCATCACAGCATACCCCAACACCTCCCGGTCACTACTCCAACCCCTTGGATAACATAGTTGCAGCCGCTTCACGATTGGCGGCCCTTCCCATTGAAGGAGGATCCCCAATAGCAGTGGAGGCGCGGCAAGCTAGGGAGTTCCTGGAGACGGCTTTAACTCAGCAGCAGGCTTATTCTCACAGTCGCGAGAGGATTCATTCCACCCCCCGCCCAAGCGGGAGTTACAGCAGGCATTTGGATGAACCGGCCATGTCAAGTAGTGCGCGGAATCGTAACCCGCCGCGGAGGGATAGCCCGGCGGGTGGAGGTGCAAATGCTCAAGAGGTGGTGGATCAAGGTAGACAGTGCCGAGAGGCCGAATTAGCAGCACAATATGAAGCTCGTCAACCTACGCCGGTTCGTCCATCTACCACAGTCGAGCCGGGGGTTACTTCCAGTTCCTTGGGAGTACCACGTCTCACCCCCGCTTTACGCAATGTACGGCTGCCTAAGGACTTCAAAGGACCGCACAAGGTGCCCAATTATACTGCAGATTTATCCCCTGAAGCGTGGGTCAAAAGCTACGAGATGCCAATGGAGATGCTGGACGTGGACGATGCGGCTTGTGCTAAATACTTCACCATGATGTTGGAGTGCACGACTTGTACTTGGTTAAAAAGTTTACCGCCGAATTCCATCGGATCATGGGCCGAGTTACGCCGCCGGTTTATCAATAATTTCAAAGACACATGCAAGCAGCCCATGTCCATTGTAGACTTGGCTGCCTATGTTCAAGGGGAGAATGAATCGACAAGTCACTAGGTGCACCGGGTGTCAGAGATCCTGCATTCCTCAGATCGCATCAATCCGGATACAACAGTTTTAACATTGGAAGGGAATTGCTGGTTTGAGCCTCTAAAGCTGAAGTTGGGATGGCTCAAACGTAATTGCGATGACATGGGGACTCTTATGGGCGCTCTGGTGAAGTATGCCGACTCAGATAGTACCAAATATCCAGAGTCTAACGACGAGAAGTCAGGGAAAGGAAAGAAGAACGGTAAAGCGCCGCAGTCTAATCCGGCGAATCAGGGATACAGCGGTAAGCGTAAAGCAGATAGCAATTCGGATTTTGTGGCTAACACTAGTACATAGGATGATGGCTAGCGTCGCAAAGGTAGACCGCCCCCATGGGGCGGGGGATCAAACATTAATCTGGAGCGCCAGATGAATTTGCCTTGCCCTAGGCACAGCACAAAGGAAAAGCCAGCCACACACCTCTGGAAGGACTGCTTTATTATGAGGGTGTTCAAAATCGGTTCCAATACGATCATGGATCGTCCGGCGGTTCAGGCCCTGGCTTCCACGGGTCGGGTTATCAAGGCGGTGGTTCTAGTCCAGGATTCCAAGGCAATCAGGGCGGCCACGGCAATTAGGACGAGCATAACCAGCAGAACGGCCAGGGTGGTTATAATCATCAGGGCAATCATCAGCATCAACAATCAGGCTATCAGAGCAACCCGAAACAACTGAGTAGCGAGCAATACCACGTCTTCACCACTAGCTTGTGCAAGCGGGATCAAAAGGTCTATGAGAGGGCGGTGCACTCGGTTGAACCGACAGTACCTCGTTACCTACGCTGGTCAGAACAACCTATAGTGTGGAGTCGTGAAGATCACCCACCCCGGATTGATAATCCGGGTCAGCTGGCACTAGTAGTGGCGCCTCAGGTTGGGGGGGTATAAGTTCACTAAGGTGCTCATGGACGGAGGCAGCATCATCAACATCTTGTATTATGAGACTTTCCATCGCATGTGACTCGCAGACAAGAAGCTTAGGCCATCCAACACTGTTTTCCTTGGTGTGGTGCCTGGTAAATCGGCGTATCTGGTCGGTAAGATAGACCTAGAGGTTACTTTTGGAGATGAGCATGACTCGAGGTCAGAACTTTGACCTTTAAGGTGGTAAAAATCAAGAGCCCGTATCATGGCTTGTTTGGCCGGTTGGTTTATGCTAAGTTCATGGCGAGGCCCTATTACGTTTAGCTGCAGCTCAAGATGCCAGGTCATAAAGGAACTATTACGGTCCATGGGAGCCGGAAGATTGCTTTGGAATGCGAGGAAGGTGATGCAGCCTATGCTGAGGCGGTTTGTGCAACCGAGGATTTGAAATTTTAGAAGGACAATGTTGATCCGGCGGATATGTTTCCGTTGAAGAAGCTGACTACAGAGCATGATTCGGCCTTGAAATTTAAATCAGCTGATGAGACCAAGCAGGTCGACTTTGTTCCTGGCAATTCATCCAAGCAGTTCACCATCAGCGCTAACCTAGCCGAAATAGGAAAGCGTGCTCATCAAGTTCATCCGTGAGAATTGGGACATCTTTGCATGTAAACCTTCTGACATGCCAGGTGTACCGAGGGAACTCGCTGAGCACACTGTTAATATTGATTCCTAGTTTAAATCGGTTAAACAGTTTCTCCGCCGCTTCAATGAAGAAAGGCGCAAGGCTATTGGTGAAGAGGTAGCCAGGTTGTTGGCGGTAGGTTTTATAGTTGAATTATTTCATCCTGAGTGGATGGCTAATCCGGTGCTGGTGCTAAAAACGAATGGCACTTGGCAAATATGTGTTGATTACACGGATCTGAACAAGGCTTGTCCAGCTGATCCCTTTGCCCTCCCCCGTATTGATCAAATCATTGATGCTATGGCGGGTTGTGAGCGCTTAAGCTTTTTGGATGCATATTCTGGTTATCATCAGATCAAGATGGCAGTTAAGGACCATGAGAAAACATCTTTTATAACTCCCTTTGGAGCCTTCTGCTATGTATCTCTGCCTTTTGGGCTAAAGAGTGCCCAGGCGACCTATCAGCGTTGCGTACAAAATTGTCTTCATAAGAAAATTGGGCGAAATGTTCATGCATATGTGGATAATATGGTGGTAAAGTCCAGGAAGGAAGAGACATTAATAGCTGACTTGAAGGAAACTTTTGACAATCTTCGAGTTTATTAGATGATGCTTAATCCGGCCAAGTGCGTTTTTGGTGTACTAGCAGGGGTTCCTGGTGTCAAATAGGGGAATTGAAGATAATCCAGAGAAGATGAAGGCTATTACGTCCTTGGTTAAACCGGCATGCATCAACGATGTTCAGCGCTTGGCAGGCCGTATTGCGGCACTGAGCCGGTTTATCAGCCGTTTGGGAGAGAAGGCCATCTCGCTTGACCAGATGATGAAAAAGACAGATCGCTTTGTCTGGAGTGATGCTGTTGATGCTGCGTTCGAGGACATAAAGAAGCAGTTGGCAGAGCAGCCTATCCTTGCCGCCCCAGTTGATAATGAGCCGCTGTTGTTATACGTGGCTGCTAACGCCGGAGCCGTAAGTGTTTCCATTGTAGTAGAGCGCAAGGAGGCGGGGAAGGAATATCCGGTTCAAAGGCCGGTTTACTATATCAGCATGGTGCTCATTGAGTCGAAGCAGAGATACCCGCATTGGCAGAAATTGGTATACGGAGTCTTCATGGCAAACCGGAAGCTTAAGAAGTATTTTCAAGGCCACCCAATCAGTGTGGTTAGTTTTGCCCCTCTGGGAGATTTAATCCAAAACAGATAAGCAACTGGCCGGGTTGCCAAGTGGGCCATTGAACTTAGTCCTCACGGGCTAAAATATGTGCCTCGTACTGTAATCAAATCTCAAGCACTGGTGGACTTCATCAACGAGTGGACGGAGTTGCAAGCACCAGAGGATAAATCGGATCACACGTACTGGAATATTCACTTCGATGGATCCAGGCAATTGGAGGGCTCGCGGGCTGGAGTCATATTAACTTCCCCACGAGGTGATACGTTTTGTTATGTTCTCTGATTAATGTTCCGTTGTACTAACAATGCAACTGAATATGAGGCTCTCCTCCATGGTCTGCGAATGGCTAAGGAGATGAATTTAAGCCGGGTTAAATGCCTTGGTGACTCGGACTTGGTGGCCCAACAAGTGTTTGGTACTTGGGATTCTAAGGACCCACTTATGGCGGCATATTGACGAGAGGTGGACGCTGCCGCTGGGCACTTCAAGGGTTATCTGGTGGACCATGTGGACCGGCGAAAGAATGAAGCGGCCGACGCATTAAGCCGTCTGGGTTCCCAGCGTAAACCGGTTCCACCTAATGTCTTCCTGGATGTATTGCATAATCCATTGGTTAAATTACCTTCAGAGGAAGATTTGGCTGTTCCTCATTCGGAGGCTCAATTGGTAGCGGCGCTTCATGCTATTCTAGATTGGACAGTACCGTACCTGGCGTATATGAACCGAGGCGAATTACCAGAGGATGAAGTCCTGGCCAGGCAGATAATCCGGCGATCCAAGTCGATGATTATGTCAATGGGGAACTGCATCATTGCAATGTATCCGGGGCATTTCAACGTTGTGTATCGCCAGAGGAAGGCTTCAAGATTCTTTGAGAGATACTTGAAGGAGATTGTGGTCACCGCGCCGGTTCAAAGTCTTTGGTAGCTAAAGTTTTTTGTCATGGGTTCTATTGGCTGACAGCTCATGGTGATGCGGAGGACTTAGTGAATAAGTGCGATGCTTGCCAGAAATTCTTACGACGTGCTCATATACCAGCTCAAGAATTGAGGATGATTCCAACTACTTGGCCGTTGGCAACTTGGGGGCTAGATATGGTTGGGCCCTTCAAGAGATCTCCAGATAAGAAGACCCACCTTTTGGTGGCAGTCGACAAATTTACCAAGTGGGTCGAGGAAGAACCGGTCAGCAAGTGTGATGCAGCAACAATGGTTCAATTCATCAAAAAGGTGATTTTCCGGTTTGGCTTTCCACATAGTATTATAACTGATAATGGCACCAATTTGTCCAGGGGGCTATGGAAGAATTTTGTCAACGAGAGCACATCCGGCTTGACGTATCTTCAGTGGCTCACCCCCAATCCAATGGTCAAGCTGAGAGAGCCAATCAAGTGATCTTTAGAGGCTTCAAGCCCCGGCTCATGGTTCCTTTGCAGAGGACGCTGGGTTGTTAGGTGGAGGAATTACCCTCTGTGTTATGGAGCACCAACACCACACCCAACAGGTCCACCGTTTACACGCCTATTTTCGTGGTATATGGAGCTGAAGCGGTTCTCCCTAGTGACATCCGTCATGATTCTCCTCGCGTGGCGGCTTACGTTGAAGCTGATAATGAGAAGGCACGGAAAGAAGTATTGGACCGGCTGGATGAGGAGCGTGACATTGCAGCGGCTCGATCGGCGATTTATCAGTACGATCTGCATCGATACCATAGTCGCCGAGTTAAAACCAGAACGTTTCAAGAGGGTGATCTAGTGCTCCGGCTCATTCAAGACCAGACAGATATGCACAAGCTGTCCCCGCCTTGGGAAGGACCCTTTGTGGTCAGCAAGAATCTACACAATGGGTCATACTACCTCATCGATGTTCGAGAACACAAGGAATCACGCACCGTGGAGGAGGAGACCCGACGGCCGTGGAACATCGCTCATCTTCGGACTTACTACACCTGAGCCATAGGCTCCGCTTTATGTACATATATTCGCAATGTATATATTATGATCAATATAACAAACCTTCATCCCTGTTAAAGCGGAGTATCTACTGTTTTTTCATAAGAGTTTCTCACATGGGGGCTTCTGTGTGTAAAACGGAGTTCCTATGGCCCTCTTAGACCGGCTATCAAGCCAATATCATCATATGAGCACAGCTCTGGTTACTTCAGTAATCCGGCTATCAAGCCAACATGATGGTAAGGGGCAAAATAGAGTTTGATGCATAGCACAACTCAAACATAGGCACCCGATGAGCACAACTCACAATGTTACTTGGGGGCTCTTGTCGCACAGTTACACAGAGCTTTTAAGGCCCTTGTAATAGGCTATCAAGCCACGGCTTGGAAGCCTGGTGTATACACCTAAAACCCTAGGTTAACCTGCCTGCATCAAGTAAGTCACTCCATCCAGGTAAACCTGGTATGACCCATCGCACGATTGAACAAGTCAATCTTATACAGACCCTGAACTTATCAACGTTAAAATGACGATTGGTTAATGTGAGGTCCATCTTAACAGGCTTTGTGAAATGGTTTAACTCAGCGACCTGGCAGCCCATGAAAAGCCTCGAATTTGGAGCCTGGCAGCTCGTAAAAAGCCTCAACTACAAGTTTTTATTTGCTCTATTTGCCAAGTTTTTACTTCTCAATGAGATTGTTGGTATTCATTGTTGATTCGGCCTAGTGGTTGACTACAAGTCGCCACCGTTAATAAACCGGCGTTCATAGCACCCGGTTAGGTTTGATTATAAATCGCCAGTATTATCTACAGCTAAGCCGGTGTTTATCACAACCCAGTATGGTTTCATCATGAGCCGGCAAAATATTGCAGGAGTCATCAATACTCACAATTCAGGATCATCACCCTTACTCCAAAACTTGGTCAAGCCAACGACACGATTTTATATCACAGGTATGATATATGTTTCATATTTTAATACATCTCAGGTTATAAACCTAGATCATGTATTTGGGCATTATGACCCGTCCGGCGATAAACCTCCAGGACCCTTTAAATTTTGTCTTATGCAGAAATAGGTTGAGTAAAGTTGTTCAGCGTAATAAGCAGAAATATTATGAAACTGCCAGCTTACACAATATTATGCAGAAGAAATATGTATGATGACATGACAAACCAAATGTTTCAACTAGCCTATTACAAGGCGTTTGGCAGCCCAAAAGAATATATGTTCCTCGCCAAGTATTGCGACATGTTAAAAAGATAAACCGGCATCGGTTCATGACTCCTTGTCAGCCCGGCCCGACGGTTGAGGATCATCCTGTGCCGTCTCTTCCTCGTTTCCATCCAGCAGATGGAAGTCAGTGGTTGCCCAATTGATCCTAGTTAGAGCCTGGAAAACAGCTTCATCGCTTATAAGCTCAGACGGTTCAACATCAAGGGCATAAGTGTGCTTACGGGCGGGCGGGATGAGATCCTCCACATCATGAACCGGCGCGTTAACCCGACAATTGTCAGCATCATAACCCTCCTGATAGCGGGACAGATCAACTTCATTGGCTAGTTTGCTGGCCAAGGGCCGCATTTCTTTTGTCAGAGCTCGCATATCTTCATTGGTGAATTCTGATCCGTCCTCTTTCATGCTTGGATAGCCATTTATTACGTCGGCCGGATCAAGATGAGGGACCCATGCCTTTGCCCGAGTTAATACAGTTAAAGCGCCCGCCCTCGCAGCCGATTTCTTCAGCTCTTCGAACCGGGCGGGGAGCACAGACAGTTTCTCCAAAATCTCTTTGATCAAAGTTGGGCCGGTTTGTTATGAGAGGCGGTACATATGATCCTCTATGCGTCGGTATAGAGCTGCTCTATAAGAGTATAGGCAGCCTTCAGCCTCTTCTGCATATCAGCGCCATGATGAGCAGTACGTTTTCCTGTATCAATGGAACCAGTGTTAATGTGAGGTCCATCTTACATTAACACTGGTTCCATTGATATCATATTCAGAATTATGATAAGGATGCTTACGAAAGACAACAGTGGTCATAGCATTTATTTGCCGCTTTAGGCCAGATAGCTCTTCTGACACTAGATTAAGGGCGGCCTCTGCATCAACTGCCCTTTTCTCCAAAGGGGCCCTTTCAGCCTCCCAATCCGCCTGTTCCTTCTGGAAGTCTTTCTTCAATTTCTCCATATTTGCTAAGGCGCTGGTCAGTTCATCCTTGGTCTTGGAAGCGGCGGTTTGCTGGAATTTTAGGTTTTCTTGGAGATCAGCCACTTGAGAATCTTTTTGGTTTAGATCAGCCTGCAAAGAGATGCACACATCATACAATGGTAAAGCATATTAGAAGTCCCAAGCACATAACAAGTTATACACTTGGCAGCTAATGCGTATTTGTAGTTATCAGGCATCTTTATCAAAGTCCCAAGCACATAACAAGTTATACACTTGGCACTTGGGGGCTAATGCGTTATTGTTCAAAAGAGGGTTACAAAATAAAAGTCCCGATTCATCTTAAATAGATAAACCGGCCCTTGGGAGCTACACAGGCGAAAAGCTACACATTTGGTATTCTGAAGTCCCGGTTCATCCTGAAGAGATAAACTGGCACTTGGGGGCTACGGTGGAGTCGAGACAAGCTATTGGGCTTAGGCAGGACTAATAGTGTAGAAATTAAGCAGAAGTTTACCTCATATTGTTCCTTCATAAGATTCACTAAACCGGCTTCATAATCACGGCTTGTATACAGCCGGTTCAGATATCCGGAATGAAGATCCTGGGCACTGAGTTGAGCATATCTTGACAAATCGGCATTCCATTTGCCTTTGTCCTTTCCAGAGATTTCTTCTTTAGCGGTATGTTTGGATAAAGCAATATGTTCACCAGGAGTGGTGTGACCAAAACCAGTAATTAGGACATCTTCTGTTGAAGTGGCAGTGGCTCTGGCAGGGCTGGCCGGAATATTACTGGCCCGGACTAGGCTAGTTTGATTATCGCCAAGGTCCATCAGCAATAGGATAAATTATAGATGCCTCTAGAAGCTTTGATATTTCATTTCTTACCACTTCTTTCATTTTAGGATTCAACTGTCATTGATGATCAACAACCGGTTTAGCATCAGGTTCCATATTAATTTTGTGCTGACATAGGTGGGACTAATGCCCTTAAGATCATCAGGAGTATATCCAATAGCGGCACAGTGCTTCTTCATAGTTTTCAATAAATTATTTTCTTCATGCTGTGAAAGGTTAGCACTAATAATAACGGGATATATCTTGGTCTCATCAAGATAAGCATATTTCAAGTTGTCAGGTAATTGCTTAAGTTCTGTGACGCCCCTGATTTGACCGTACACTAATCATCCACGCAAATGTGTACGACCAAGATCAGGGACTCACTGGAAGGTAGCACAACACAACTCTAGACACAAATTAAAATAATACAAGCTTTATATTACAAGCCAGGGGCCTCGAGGGCTCGAATACATAAGCTCGAAAATCACAAGAGTCAGCGGAAGCAAAAATATATGAGTACAAACATAAGTTAACAAGGTGCCATAAGATGGCTAGCACAAAAGTAGCAACGATCGAAAAGGCAAGGCCTCCTGCCTGGGACCTCCTAACTACTCCTCGAAGCTGAACTCTGCCTAGCAACATCCTCGGGATCCTCTGGCTCCTGGACTCCATCATCTGGTTGTGTCATTCGAGAAGAGAGGAAAAAGGGGGAAAAAGCAACCGTGAGTACTCATCCAAAGTACTCGCAAGCAAGGATCTACACTACATATGCAATGGTATCTGTGTAAAGGGGTAATATCTATGGGCTAAACTGCAGAATGCTAGAATAAGAGGGGGATAGCTAGTCCTATCGAAGACTACACTTCTGGTAGCCTCCATCTTGCAGCAGTAGAAGAGAGTAGCTGGAAAGTAACAAGTATCCTCGCTTCTAGCAGCCTCCGCCTTGCGGCAGTAGAATAGAGTAGATGGTAAGTTCACAAAGTAAAATCGTATAGCATAATCCTACCCGGTGATCCTCCCCTCGTCGCCCTGTGGGAAATCGATCACTTGGTTGTCTGTGGAACTTGTCTGGGTGTGTTTTATTAAGTATCCGGTTCAAGTTGTCATGAGGTCAGAGTACAACTCCGGGTCGTCCTTTTACCGAGGGACACAACTATTCGAATAGATTAACTTCCCTGCAGGGGTGCACCACATAACCCAACACGCTCGATCCCATTTGGCCGGACACACTTTCCTAGGTCATGCCCGGCCTCGGAATATCAACACGTCGTAGCCCTACCTAAGCACAACAAAGAGGTCAGCCCGCCAGTCTAAATCCTAAGCACGTAGGGGTCTGGGCCCATCGCCCATTGCATACCTGCATGTTGCGTGGATGGCTGGTAAGCAGACCTAGCCGCTCCTAATACCAGAGCGACGTTATAGTCCAATCCGGCACGCGGCGCTCAATCGCTGATGTCAAGAAGGCTTCGGCTGATACCACAACGTCGGGAGCCCATAACTATTCCCACGTAGCTGGTTAGTGCGTATAGGCTAATGGCCAAACTTATATCAAATACCAAGACCGCATTAAGCGTGTTATTTTGAAGTAACCACGGACAATGACAAGGGCCATGCCCACCTGTCTCCTAGGAGGTCGTGACCTGCCCTGTCGCTCCACCACAAAGTAACCATCAAGGGGATGCCGGGAATCCAGGCCCGCCAGTACCTGTGTGGAACCACCTGCCCCTTCATCCCCCATCTCAGAATCATCAACATGAGTAAGTAATAGTATAGTATATACTCGTTATCACCTCCTGAAGTGATCACGGCCCAATTGTATAGCATGGCAGATGGACAAGGATGTGGGGCCACTGAAGGAATACTAGCACCCTATATTAAGCATTAGGATAGCAGGTAAAGGTATCAACAATAGTACCAACAATGACATGCTATGCAACAGAATAGAAGTTATCGAATCATCAACAGTAGCAATTCTAATGCAAGAATAAGAGAGAAGAAAATGGGCGATATCTGGTGATCAGGGGGGCTTGCCTGGTTGCTCTGGCAAGAAGGAGGGGTCGTCGTCGATGTCGTCGATCACAGGGGTATCTGCAGCGGACTCGGGGTCTACCAGAAAGAAGTAACGGAGGGGGAACACAATAAATAGCAGAGCAATCAAAGCATCACAAAGCATAACATGGCAATACACGGTGCTAGGGGTGACCTAATGTCATACCCTGCATTTTGTAACATGTCATTTGCATTAATAAAGCATGAAAATTTGGACCAACAATTTGTTTTGGCATCATTTGGCTTTTATTTGGAATTAAGTTTTTCTCTGTGTGATTTTCAAGTGCTCTTTAAAGTCAACTACTCCATCTTATATACTTCATCTCCTTACCCCAAAACTTCTGCCCAATGATCATACCAAGTGTATATAATAGTATAGTATATTCATATAAAAATATTTTGGCCAAATAGTATTTACAAAAAAATAGTTTTCTAAAAACCCCTGAATTGAGTCTTGCACTGCAAGTACTTGATCTAGGGTGAGAAAAATATTTCAAAGAGTATATTTGAAACCTATTAGATATAGGACTCCCATAAACCACAAAAATATAATTTTAAAAGTTATTTTCCTATTTTATTTAAAGGCTTTTTATTAAGGCCAGAAATGGTCTTTAATAGGTAAAAATTATTTAACTACTTCAAAAATATTTGCCAAAATTCAGAGAGACTCTTAGGACATATATTGTCCATATATAAGAGTTTCAACACTTGGTCATGTTCAAAATATTGGGAAAATCCCTAAGAAACCCTTTCTGGATATTTCAAGCTTTTGAAATATTTACAAAGGAAATTTTCTCTAACAATTCCAGGGAAATTCTATTATGTCAGATATGATATATTTGATGATCTTGCCAAGCCCCATGCCTTGGGAAGCAAGAAAACATCATCAAAATCCCTCAAGACCATACTGTCCTTTTTTGAAGTTTGAGCAACTTTACATTGCCAAACTTGTCCAAATGCTCTCAAACTTGGTACACATGCTAGAATGGTCTAATAATGCATCTAGACCAAATGACACAAGTTTTGGAGAAGGCTAACTTGATCAGAGTACCCCAAAACCATTTCTGTTCAGATTCAAATTTGAATAGCTTTACATTATCAACTTTTTACTTGTGACCTCAAATTTTGTGGGCATGATCACAAACCCAAATGATGACACTACACCAAGTGGTGCATAAAGGAGGGATGATTTGATTAACTTAAACTTGGAAAATCCATTTCTGTTGATCTCTAGGGTTTACCAAAGTTACATTGGCAAGTTTCTTCAAATGAGCCCAAACTTGGTGGAACACCCTATTTCTGTATACCATTTTATCCTGTTAAGTCTCATGTCTATTGGAAATCATTTTCTTGCCCAAAACTACATCAAACACCTTCTGGTAATTTTCCAAAACTATCACTTTTACCTCTTTCCTTGTTCTCCTTGAGCTAGGCTTTTTAGTTTTTACCACAGCTTCCCCAAGTCCCCTTGCACCTCCAGTAACTCCTCCCTGGCCTCAGCTCAATGATTGAAGGGGGGTAAAACCCCATTTACATCTCTGGACAGCCATTTTGCACTCTTCTCTCTCAGCACTCTCTCCTTCTAGAAGCTCTCACTGGCATCCAACGCCCCTTCCACATTCTTTACTCCCCCTAGAGCCAATGGACATGGTGGTCGCGTCCAGAGCGCGTGGGACACGGCCATGCCGGCCATATGGGCGCTTTGGAGCGCGCTACAGTGCGCTCCCGCACTGTATCCGCGTCCTGCCCGAGGCGCCCGACCACCTAGGGCATCAGGATGGAGTCTCCCGAGGCCGCCTCGACGTCCACAGCACGGCAGCTGGTCGGCCCCTCCTCCTTCTCCCTCCTCTCGCCCCAGCTCGCACGCGCGCTGGCCACCCGAGAGCTCCAATGAGCTTCCTCACACGCGCGATGCCCCTGGCCTCCCCCTGTTCTCTCTCTTCTCTCCCCTGGCTCTGGACCGCATCCACGAACACCCCACACATGGCGCCAGCCCCTCCCGAGCCCTGTGGCAATGGGCAGGAGCTCGCTGGCGCACGGGTCCACGGCATCCCGCCGTTCGCCTATAAAAGGGACGCCCCGCGCCCTCCTCTCCTCACCACTCGCTCTCTCACACACCCAATCTCCCCCCTACACCACTCACTCCTCTCTAGACGAGCCCGAGCTCGAGATCGAGCTCGAGCTCCGCCGCCTCGGGTCGCCGTCGATCCAGAGGTATAAGCCTTCTCCGCTGCCGCTCTCACTCGATCTAGAACTTCAAGATCCCACTGACCATTTCTCCCTGTTCCCCTCTATTTAGCTGCCGGAAACGGCCGGAACCGCCGCCACCCGAAGCAACTCCGCCGTGCCTCCTCGTCGCCGGCGAACCAGGCCACCCCGGCGACCAACTCCACCTCCATCCGAACGATGACTCCTCCCTGAGCACAACGGTACCACCCACGCATCCTCCTGTGCCCTATATCGCCGCCGGCGAGCTCGTCGTCGCCTCTGGACGGAGGTAGATGACGACAGCCGTGGGCCCTGTCCGTCAGCCTCACGCCCTGACGGGTGGGACCCCTCCCCCCCCGTCAGGGTTAAAAATGCATGTGCGCGCACACCGGTTTGTCGTCAGGTCGAAGGCGCACTTTGCCTTTACGCCTTCGACGTGGCAGCCTCGCGCGGGCTGATTTCCCTCTGGGCCTGCTGCACTATGGCCTTTGTGGCCCAATGGCACAGTGCCACTTTTCTTTTTCTTTTTCTGTCTGTTTTATAAAAATTCCACAGGATAAAACATTTATCCAAATGAAATAATTCCAGTTCCTAAAAACTTGTAATATTCCAACCTATTTAATGATATAACTTTCACACATATTCATGAACCTTTTATGTACTGTTCAAACTTAAATCTAAATTTGAACACAAAAACCTCTGTTCAAAAATCCATCTACACCATTCTGTCATTCCAAATCCCAAACTAAGAATTTTTGCCATCTTAGTTTTCCCTCTAGTATTTTATAAAAATAAGTTGACATTTTTCTGAGCACTTTGATTTTTCTGTTTGTATAATTGTCTTATTTTCCTAATATTTTATTGCGACGATTAGATACCGTGTTTGACGAAGTTGCTAAAGAAGAAGAAGGGGAAGGATTTGAAGACTTTGAAGATCAAGCCAATCCAGGCAAGCAGCCCTTTGACCATGATACCCCTCTTGTTCATCGGTACCCATTTTCCGATTGCAAGATGATAAAAAGTGACGGTGGTGAACTTGTTGGGAGCCACCACATGGTGCATACCCCTACTCATAATCTTTACCTTGTGCATAGATGCAATGGCACAGGTTTAGTTGTTGATACATGATGTTGCATATGTACCATGAACCCTTCGTGGTTACATTCTTTCGAAAACCATCGGGTGCCCCTAATGCCCGAGGGTGATGTTGAGTTAAGGTCACGACTTGAGGAAGAAGTGGTGTGCCAAAGAGAATTCTCGTGTCTGGGTAAAATGATGGATTAGATTTATGTGTGATTACCGTCCCAACCAAACATGTGCAACCACTCTACCCCTTATGGGACGGGGCATTATTGATTACTTAGGCTCATACTAGCATGGTGCAAACATCACTAGTGATGGGAGAGACTTGAGTTCACTCCCGGGACGGGGTCATTCTTGGATAGGCGACCATGACTGTTTTTACAGGGCACCAGACACAATGTTGGTCCCTTCGTGTATGCATGACATTGTAAAAAGGGCAAGTCCCACGATCTATCGTTTGTACACGAGGGCCGTGCACCAACGAAGTGGACCCTATGTTAGTGTCGTCTAGGGAAAGGTAATGACTGGGTGCTTCTCCCAAGTACTTGAGGTACTGAGGGAACGTGGATGACACGAAAGCTTCCCGGATCTTGTGGGTAAAGTGCGCAACCTCTGCAGAGTGTAAAACTATTCGAATAGCCGTGTCCAGGGTCATGGATAGTTGGGACGTGCTACTTAAACTATGTCCAGAATTTTACAATCTCGGTGAAAGTGTGTGTGTGTGTTGAGTCAAGGTGCTGACTTGACTCGTTGATAATGAATTGAACTCTATTTATGTTGATATCTGTAACCTGTCCTCGAGGCTACCTAAGTACATCGATGCATGTCTCACAAATGGTAGAATATCTTAGCTAGCTTGTAGCTAGGTTGCTTATTGTTGTACAACTTGCATTGTTACCTTGAACCAAATCATGGGTTGCTTGCGAGTACATTCAAAGTACTCATTGGCTTGCCACTAGTTATTTAATTGGCCAGGCATGGAGGAGCAGGAAATTGAAGGAGAATTCTATGGAGACGAACATGCGAACTAGGACGCTTTCCCAGTCAGAATGCCTGTAGGGTTAAGGCAGATGGCATGGGTTCTACTTATCTACGAAGACTTCCGCTATTCGAGTTTATTTGCTATTCAGCCCATGAGGCTTTATCTATGTAAGACTTGGCCATAATGGTCATAATTTGTGTAAGACGGTACGTATGGATGTAAGACTCTTGTTATTCAGCTTCTGTGTGTTCAGTGAGCATTCATCTCTAGGATCACTGTACACGTGCATTCAGTGATCTCGACTCTTAAGTCGGGGTCCCCATAGAGCCATCCTGACTGTAGGAAGCCTTAGTTAGCGTGGGAGTTAGTTAGGATGAGACCCTTTTCATAAACCCTCTGAACCTCTCTTCTTTTCTAAACCTTACCAAACCTGAGATGTCATCAGCTTATTAACCTCTCCTATTCAACCTTTGTAGATGGCAGCTGTACCTGAAGAGCTCCTGACCACTGGGTTCCCCTTGCTTCTCGAGGATAGCCTCCAGGAGTGCCAGTACCACCGAGCACCCATCCTCACCTACCATGAGAATTGGGTTAGCGACACTGAGGTGGAGTACCATGTGGAAGTAATCGTGAAGGCAAACGATCCTCCCACAAGTTGGTTCTTCGAGGGACCCCAGATGGCAACACTACCCCTCGTTGTCGAGGCTGCTGCACTCACGGCACTAACCCTCCTCCGAGAACTTCTTCTGGAGATGGCAGCCAAGATGACAACTCACTTCTTGCCTTACCGGAAGGAAGGTGAAGATGAAAGTAGCGCGCAAGCCCCTCCACTGAAGGAAGGACTTCCACTTCGATTCCAGACCTACTTCAGCCTATGTGCCGACAACTTGTCACAAGATTTGGCCTCGGAATCAATGAAGCTCCGAGAAGAACTCCACAAGACCAAGGCACTTCTTCGACGAGCACAAGAGAAGACGGATAGGATCAAGAAGGAAGGTGCGCCTCCCGGGAAACCCGCTATCGCGTATCGAGGCGGAAGGCCCTCTGGATATGTATCTTCCAAGGATGAAGAGCCACCCCAGCGACGCTGTATGACGGCAAGGGAATATCGCAAGCTTTTCCCTGCACCACCAACAAAACACCGCCGTATCCAACTCCTCCACTCCCCCACACCCTCAAGTGATAGGGGGGCCCAGACAGATGAAGACAAGGAGGAAGACCCTGAAGAGCCAGAATACGCGGCCGAGCATTCCGCCGCTTAGGCATTATTCGCAACTCAGATATGCCAGCTCGTGACCTCTACGGTAGGATAGGTCGTGTAACCCCTATGCGAAGTCGAGTCCTTGTATGGTTCATATGAAGCCATCTAGAGGTTGCTTTTGTTGTGTTTGGATTTACGTCGTATCTTCCCTTCGGGAATGTGTAAACGACTGCATCACCCATTTGGATTTTAATGAATGTATTAGGCCCTTTCGGCCCTTGCATGAAAATAATTAGTGTCACACCCACCCCCTTGCTAGGCACCCATCTTTACTGCTTTCCCTCTTCATTCCAAATCATGAGACCTTTACCACTCCAGCAGGATGCCTATTGTAACTCGTACTGGTACCTCTACCCAGCAGCCCGAAGCCGGAGCATCCGCCCAAGCAGAGGCCGACCAAGACCAAACCCACGACCAAGCTCCACCACCACCTCCCCCGATCATGGACATGGCTCAGCTTCTCCAAGCCTTCCGAGAGGAACACCAAGCCAACACCGCAGCCCTCTAGATGATTGCTCAAGCTGTCACCAACAACCGCCAGCCGGCGGGGAATGGCAATGGACGTTCCATGTTGGCAGAGTTCAAGAAGCATGCACCACCAACCTTCATCGAGACAGCTGAACCCCTGGATGCAGACGACTAGGTCCGCACCATTGAGGACTTGCTGGAACTAGTCGGTTGCACCGAAGACCGTGAGAAGGTGGCTTATGCTGCCCACTGCCTCGGGGGGACTGCTAGAGCTTGGTGGGATGGATTCAAGGTCATGCATGCTGGGCAGGACATCACTTGGAATAACTTCAACGCAGAATTCCGCAAGGCCCATATTCCTTCTGGAATCATGGCTATCAAGAAGCGTGAGTTTCGAGCCCTGAAGCAAGGAAGTGGCACTGTCAAGGAGTACATGCAGAAGTTCACTGTTCTATCAAGGTATGCCCCTGAGGATGTCAGCACAGATGCTGCAAAAAGGGAGCGCTTCATGGAAGGCCTCAATCAGACTCTGCAGTACTCTCTTGTCGTGTGTGACTGCCCAACCTTTCCTGACCTGGTGAACAAAGCCCTCATGCTTGAAGATAAGCGGCGTGCTCTGGAGGACACTCGCAAGCGCAAGATGATCAGCAAGGGAAGTTCCAGCAACAAGAAGCCTCGCCCGTTGTAGCCAGGCCCGGTCAAGCCAACCTATCAGCAGCCAAGAGCTCCCGCACCTCGCACCAACTATCGGCCTCAGAAGTATGCCAACCCAAGGCCAGCATTCAACCCCAATAATAGTGGTGGCAACAAGATCAATAACCCAAACCAAGTCACTTGTTTTGGATGTGGTCAGTCAGGACACATCTCAAGGGTGTGCCCTAACAAGAAGCCCGATGCCCCGCGCCCCAATGCACAGAAACCAGGACAAGGCCGCAGGATGCCACCAAGGAACCAAGCTCCTCGCAACCCGACCAACCATGGGAAGGGGCGTGTGAATCACGTCACTGCTGAAGAAGCCCAGGAAGACCTGGATGTCGTGCTGGGTACGTTCCTTGTCAACTCAGCACATGCAACTGTCTTGTTTGATTCTGGAGCCACGCATTCATTTGTCACTCAAAGATTTGCATTAAAAAGTGGCATGACCCCCACACCCCTGAATAACCCCATGGTGGTACAAACCCTCGGAGTAGAGATGAGAGCCAAGATAGGCTGTAAGGGAGTCAGTATCATCATTAACGGGGTAGATTTCCTAGCAGGCCTTATCATCCTGAGATCACAAGGCTTGGATGTGATCCTAGGCATGAATTGGCTCAGCAAGCACCAAGGCTTATTAGACTGTGCCAATCGGACTGTCACCGTGACCAATGACCAAGGAGTCGAGGTTAAGTTTGCTTCCAACTCCTCTTTTGCTCAAACCACTCAAGTCAACTCTCTGTCTGAAGTTGGACTGGAGCAAGTGCCGGTAGTATGCGAGTCTCCCGATGTCTTTCCGGATGAGCTACCAGGAATGCCCCCTGACCGTGACATTGAGTTCATCATCGAGCTCATGCCCGGGACAGGACCCATCTATAAGAAGCCTTATAGAATGGGGACGGAAGAATTAGCCGAGTTGAAGAAGCAACTGGAAGAGCAGCTGAGGAAGGGATTTATCCGCCCAAGTGCCTCCCCTTGGGGATCACCTGTTCTGTTTGTGGCAAAAAGGGATGGTACCATCCGCTTATGCATTGACTACCATTCCCTCAATGAGGTTACAATCAAGAACAAGTATCCACTTCCCAAGATTGAAGATCTGTTTGATCAACTCAGCGGAGCCAAGGTGTTCTCCAAGATCGACCTCAGATCTGGGTACTACCAGCTGAAGATCAGACCCCAAGATATTCCAAAGACGGCATTTGTAACAAGATATGGCCTGTATGAGTGCACGGTCATGTCCTTTTGATTAACCAATGCCCCAGCTTACTTCATGTATCTCATGAATAAAGTCTTCATGGAATATTTGGACAAGTTTGTTGTTCTCTTCGGTGATGACATTCTTGTCTTCTCGAAGACGGAGGAAGAGCACGAGCAACATTTGAGGATGGTCCTACACAAGCTTCGAGAGCACCAACTATACGCCAAATTCAGCAAATTTGAGTTTTGGCTGCATAAAGTTGGATTCTTAGGTCATGTCTTGACCGAGGAAGGACTGTCAGTTGATCCCGCAAAGATCGAAGCTGTGACCCAATGGCAATCCACAACGACCGTCAAGGAAGTTAGAAGCTTCCTCAGACTTGCGGGCTATTACCGCAAATTCGTGGAAGGATTCCCTAGCATTGCCCGGCCAATGACTCAGCTCCTGAAGACGGACAAGAAGTTCGAATGGACGCCAAAATGCGAAGAAAGCTTCCAAGAGCTTAAGAAGAGATTGAACACCGCCCCAGTTCTGGCAACACTTGATATTCACAAAGAGTTCATGATATATTGTGATGCCTCTCGAACCGGATTGGGAAGCGTTCTGATGCAAGAAGGACGAGTCATAGCTTACCTCTCAAGGCAGCTACGACCTCACGAAGAGAACTACGCTACTCACGATCTTGAGTTAGCAGCAGTAGTTCATGCCTTGAAGACACGACGACATTACCTCCTAGGGAAACGGTGTGAGATATACACAGACCACAAAAGTCTAAAGTATATTTTCACCCAGAAGGAACTGAACATGAGGCAATGAAGATGGTTGAAACTAATCAAGGATTATGACCTCAGTGTTCAATATCACCCCGGGAAGGCTAACATGGTAGCCGATGCCTTAAGCAGAAAGGCTTGCTCCCTGAATGCCATAATTCAAAGAAGGCAGCCAGCCCTGTTTGAAGAGCTGGAACAATTCAGTTTGGAATTGGTCACCCATTGTAACACGCCAAAATTTTTACCTTGATTTATTAATCAAAATTTTGCCAGGAAATTAAACCTTTCACCTTGTGGGTTTTCTTTGATTTCAGAACCACTCTTTTCTTTGATATTATGGGGTTTTTACCCCAAGTGAAAACTTTTCAAATATATTATTGGACTTGTTTACCCTCTCAATAAAAACATTTCTATTATCAGTGGATTTATTTGCATAATTATTTCTCTCTGAGCTTTATTCCTTAAAGTGATTTTTCATTAGTTTTAGAGCTCTATTTGCACTACAACCAGTTGATAAATGCATTTAAAAATTCCACCAAAATTTGAGGATGTTAGTAGTGGTGTATAATTCATCTTTATGCAAAAACCCATTGGTGTTATTTGGAAAATTTGAGCAAATCATCCTCATCTTCATTCTGGCCCAGCTTGACATTTTCTACTGCAACCCTAATTTATTTTGCTCTAGTAACCATGAGATTTTTCCTGCTTATAGTCCTCCCTACAAAACTCTTAAGTCCAAGAGATTGTACCCATTGGAATATTTTTGGTCCATGCAATAATGCCTTTTAGTTTCTGTCCAGATTTGATTTTCTCAAAAACTTACACTGGCAAGTTTCTGGTCTTGACCAACTAACCTTGCCATCATCACCTACACCTAGAGAGACACTAATTCGGAGTTTTTGGCCACCCAAAGAGTTGCCTTGATGCTCATGGCATTCTATCAAGCACCTTGGGTGCATGGCCAATTTTTGCATGATTTTGGGTTTGCATTGCAAGCTTGATCCACTGACCCAGCAACCTTGTCCACTAAACTCCTATATGCCTCTAACATAGACCTGTTAATCCCCAGCCCCACCCAAGCCTTCTAGCATGCCTTGGCATTTCGCCGAGCAATTGCCGTGCGTGCCCGGAACGCGAGCAGAACGCGCGTTTTGCACGTGCGTGCGCACGCGTCGCCGCGTCCAACTGCCGCCTCCCCGCGCTCGTTCTGGTCACTCCCCACTCACAGCCAACGCGCCCTGACCCCTCTCTCATCGCAGAGCCACACTGGCGCCCTACAGCTCCGACGTCAGAGCTCTCTTGGCGGCACGCCGGCGTTCACAACGCGCCCCTGCCATGGACGGCGCCACCCAAGTCACTCCCACGCGCCAGCTGCCCCCTGGAGCAGCTCAAGCTTATCCTCGAGCCCGTCCGCTAGCGCCCGTCGCCGCCATGTCGCCCTGCAAGCTACAGCGAGGCGGCTCGCCTATCTTATCTCTGGTTGCCGCGGAACCGACCTCGAACGCATATATAAGGGAACCCCGAGCTCGACCAAGCACTCAGGCAACCTCGTGCTATCCCCCTAGTGCCCCAACACCCAGCAATCGACGGCGGCAAGCCTTCTCCCTCTCTCCGGCCAGTTCGGCCGCCACCACACTCCAGCTCCGTTCGCCGCGAGCAGGCCCTCTCCCGTCCATCCAACACCACCACCCGACTCCCCTTGATCGTGCGGAGCTACTCAAACCCTCAGCATCAACCAAGAGCCACCGTAGCCAAGACCCCCAAATCCACCCGAAGCCACCTCCGCCGCGGAGCTCGCCGCCGGCGATTCCCTCCACCCCCACCAACCTAGCAACCATCGGGAGGACCGCCCCAGACTGGCGGATCCATCCCCGCCCTCAAAACCCCGCGAGGAGCCGTGGCTCGTCGACGGAGATCGCCGGAATCCCCGCTTCGCTCGGACAGAGGAGGAAGGAGGCGCGACGACTGGTCAAACCTGACCAGTGGGCCCGAGGGACCCACCGTCAGTGACCTGAGCCGGCCCGCGCCAGTTTAAGTGGAGGCGTATTCCACAGAATACGTATTCGCTAAGAGGAAAACGTAAGCCCCCCCCGAAACGTTTTCTTTTTCTGATTTTATTAAAACAGAATTTTGACTAAACTTTGACAGGCTATAACTTTTTAAATATAAGTCCAAATGACTTGATTCTTTTTCAGTTGTTCCTCAAACATGGTCTAGTTTATTTTCATATTTATTTGAAAAAATTTCAAACAACGTTTTTGTACTTTTTTGAAACTATGTGTTGATTTCAAATCTTCTTAAATAGGATTTTTGAAGAGGGAAGAAACTTTCTAAAGTTTTGGGAATGCACCCTGCCTCTCCACAACTTGAAGGCAAGCATTCTGAACCCTGACCTAATACGTGTTGTGTGTTGTTTAATACGATTACAACACCACCTTGACACGGAGTTTCGTCAGTTTTATGTGATGACGTGATCATGCTCATGGGTGCATGATGAAGTTTCCTTGCTGTTGGAAATTAATATACTTGTGATAGTAATCACCCTCGTCTACCTTGTATGCCTACTGGAAGGAATCCGGGAGAGTCTCTGTCTTGGGTAGACACAGGCTCGTTACTGATATTTCGTTGAGATGAGTATAGTCAGTAAGGCATGATAAGGTATTGTGAATGGTGATTCTGTCTGTTGGAGTGGATTATATTGATTATGCTAATCATGCAGGTGATGCTTTAACCTCCTGAGTCGACCATAGGTCGAGTCTTGTTCTAGTAACCCCCATACTTGTTTCGTACTACCACTTGTCCCTGCCATAAGTAGGGTACGGTTCAGTAAGTTGTCAACCCCTTTATAGCACACACCGTACAAAGAGGCCAAGGTGGAAGATACCGGCTGCATCCGGTAGGCATGCCACTTGGTCCGGGGGCATGGGTGTTTCCGGTTGGGACCGAGAGGGGGCACCCCTTAGAGTGCGCGGTATAAATTTGATCCCATGCTAATCGAGGTTGTAGCCTCCCCACTTAGAGTTTTGCTTAACATGTGTCGTGGGTGATCCCAGACACCGGTAAGTTAAGCTGGTGTGTGCAGGTCAGGTGTGTTCTCAATCAAAAGACCGTAGACGGAATTAGTCACGACGGACTAAAGGAATCCGTTATTCGTGGGTAAAGGGTACGCCCTCTGCAGAGATTAAATCTATTCGAATAGCCATGTCCATGGGTTAGGACTACAGTATGGGATTGGTCAAGTGTCGGTCTTAGCGTCGGTCTTTGGAGGAAAGATTGCTAAAACAAAACATGGATCATGACATGTGACGTATGATGATTGTTGTTATTATTATGGACTAACCATTTATATTATTTGAGTTATTGAGTATCCCTGGGACGGTTCTACCTCCTGATAGTCACTGTGATTATTTTATAAGCCCTTTATGTGGTGTCGCTCAGATGCCCGACTGTGGCATGCATGTTATTTCTTTTATTTATAAGCCCTTTATGCGGTGTCGCTCAGATGCCCGACTGTGGCATGTTTGTTATGATTTTCTTTCTAAGCCCTTTATGTGACGTCGCTCAGACACCTGACTGAAGCATGCTTGATTTTATTTACACTCCTTGATTACACGTTCATGTTTATATATGAAAAACCTGCTTGCATCGTGGATTATTATTTCGTGACTAACATAATGATTATCGAATATTTCCGAGCATGATTATCTTTTGTTATGTTGTACCTGTGTTCATAATGTTTGCGAGTACATTCAAAGTACTCACTGGCTTGTCCCTGGCTATTGTCTTGGCCAGATTTCCTGCATGGAGAGGAGCGTTGCGATGACAACCCCGGAACCTACACAATAGTGATAGTAGCCTCGCGAAGATAGGAGTTATCCTGGTCAGCTGTTTCCGTGGGAAATGGAGTCCCATAGACACTGATGAACCACAAACCGCTTCCGCCATCAGCCACTAGAAACCTTGTGTTGTACTCATAGGCCAGAATGGTCTTGTACTACATATTTTGTATTTGCTTGGATTTTTCTGTATCAAGTGGTGCCTCATTAGCTAACAGTCATCCTGGGGGCTGGTGAGCACAAGGGCCATTTTCTGGGAGAATTATCCCGAAAATCCGGTCCTGACAACCTTGGTATCAGAGCCAGGCTGACCATTGGCTAATCCTATCTTAGCCAGGTCGAAAAACCTAGGTTGACCAACCCACCAGACCTTATCCTAACCCCGTCCAAGCTTCTTGTGTAAGATAGCCACACAGTGAACCGACACCTTTTGGCAGTCGGTGCCCAACCTATCAGCCTAGCCCGTCGATCACACGCCAGTGACCGACACCTAAATAGTCTCTTCCGCAAGTGTGCGAAGGAAGACTCCGTCCTTTTTTCTATAAAAAGGGCATGCTAGCCTCAACCCAGCGCAACACACCCTCTACCCCAAACCGAGCTAAAATGCCAGGACCCATTGTTCACAATGAGACCACGGCAACCAACCTTGGAGGTTTTGTGTCCGTGCTAGCAAACCTCACCCGCCGTGCCTTTGCCTTAGAAGAGCCCCCAGAATATGTTGTGTACCAAGGGCCCATGGGCGGTGAGAGCCGTCAATTCTGGGCCACTGTGCACGTCTATGGTAGGGGTCTATCGCCGGAACGCCCCTACAGGTTCACCGAAAGGACTACTTCCTTTGAGCCACAAGCCATCCAACTAGCTGCTCGAGAGGCTATATTTCAACTCCGGCACTTGTCGCCTAGAGTTAACTGTCGCTCGTTCTACTACTACCCCAACCGTGACGGGTATGGTAGGCCACCACAGGTTGCCAACGGAGATCACGAGACGAATCCTGCATTGTTGCATCTGGTACGCTATGTAAGTGCACTAGAGGAACTGTTCGATCAAATCACTCTTGATCTGATCACAGCTCGTGGAGAACTGGTTCACCGAGCTCCGGCAAGAGGAGAAGGTGAGCCCGACGCCAACAACCCAGTCGTGCTGTTCGGACAACCGATCGAGACCTTGAGGTCGACCCTAACCATCGATCAAAATGCTTTGGTGTCCCCAGAAGTGATTCGTCGCCTCCTTGGAACACGCTCCAACATGATTGTGGCCAAGAATCCCCGCGATGGTCATCATCGCTGCCCCGACCCTACAGTTCCTCAGACCCCTCCAGCTAACCCTGACGGTGAAGCCCGTGGAGAAGCTTCGGCATCCACAAGGCACGCCCGCTTAGATATAAACGAGATAGACTAAATCACTCGAGTAGTACCGAGCCTTAGTATGTCCACGCCCTGTTATTGTGTGAGCCTGTTTTAAATGTTGTCTGCTTGTGTGCCATTATTTTATAGTAGCCATGCATAAGTATGTCGGTATACGATTGCATTTTTTTCCACGCGTAGCTTCCAAAGACAACACCGACGACTCCCATGGTAATACGCCACTTTTGCGAGACGTGTGTATCTGTAGCATTGACCCCGACCCCCATAGAGCAGAACCGACAAACTAGTTGCCCCTCACCATGATTTAATAACCCAGCCTAGTTGCTATATAAAAGGCCACCTCGTGACCTTGCCAAGCATCCCTCACCTTGTGCACCACTCTCACAGCCATTTCTTTTGCCATGCCGATCCCTAGTATTTATCTAAGAACTCCAGATGCCACCCCAGGTAGTTTTGTTACAATATTGTGGGACTTTACCTGCAGTACCATGAGTGCTACCCATCCACCCCAGTACGAGTTGCTCAAATCAAGGATCACACCATCCACCTCGAAATATTGGGCAGTAGTACACATCCCTCCCGCAAACCCAAACCAAGACCCAACAGAAGTCTCCTTCGTGGGGAAATCTATGCCAACTCCGCAGATGGCCGTAGAAGCTGCTGCGTATGAAGCACTTGCTCGCCTTCGATTCGAGGTGACCTATGCCAGCGAACGGGGGTATTATTACTTCCCAAGCCGTGCATCACCCGAAGAAGTAGCATCTTTTCCTGGTGGACGAATTGAGAGAGACCCAGTACTGGCCAACCTTACACAGTATGTCATCGCACAAGAGCATTTGACCCAGCGAGTAATTGGTTATCTCCAGAGCCTCGCCGATTTAAATCCTCGGATTGCCATCAGCAGACCACTAAGGCCTGGACAGGAAAGACGCATTCATCGACTAGTCAATCCGCTTCCTTCGATAGAGGAAGAGTGTGCCCCAATACCAGAGGCGTTTTCCCAGGACCCTGTCTATTTACTGTTTTCATTTTAGACGTCACTGCTATGTTTGTTGCCCCAGTATTTATTTTTGAGTTGCAACTTATGCGTGTTATCCTAAATTTGTGCAAGGAATTAAATTTTTGGTTTTCAATTAATGGGAGTAGTTTTACTGCTGATATTTTTTTATTAACTAAATTCGCTCTCGGAAAATCCTGGAGTGGGATGTTGTTTTCCCTGAGTTGTTGCAACATATATCTCTGCATGACATAGATTTTTCACGCAGCACCGCAATAGCAGACTCACAATTCCAGCCACTCGACCACGTGCACTAATTGCATAAGCACGTACCCATGTTGCACCTAACTAGTCACCTCCCTAGCACACAACGGTCTCTTAAGGAGAAATTTGTGGGTAATTATTCGAGTACAAGTTGCCTACAGCATGCTGACAACAGTTAGCACCCGACACAAACACCTAATCCTCATGGTCACCACCGCCGCGAAGAGCTAGCACTAGCGGCATCCCGACGATCATCGAGGATCATCGCGCACAAGAGCGCGGAGAACCCCAGCAGTGCCGCCAACCCTCCGCACACCAGGATCATGCACCAGTCCGGCATCGCCTCCGCCATTAGAGCCTCGTCCCAAGCTCTTGCAAACAGAAATGGAGGCGAAGGAAGGAGAAGGAGGAGCGAGGCCAGGTGTGAGGAAGAAGAAAGGAGCACCTTGGTCTTTTTTATAGCCCAAGATCGGTGTACGGTGGCCGAAGTCCACCAGCGCCGCTCGTCGCTCAATCGCCGGTGTTCGGAGGAGAATCCGCGAGCAGTGCCAACAGCGCACAGGCCCGCGAGGTGAGTGCATGCTGCACCGGCAGCTAGCACGCCGCGCACAACCGCAGTATGGCCTAGATGCCCTACGCGCTAGACGTCGCCGGTGGAGAAAGCGCGGGAAAGCGCGCGAGAGAGAGGAAGAAGAGAGAGTCGGAGGTAGTAGAAGAGACTGACAGTGGGCCCCGGGTCCACCTGTCAGCCAGAGAGAGCATTGTGCTCTCGGGTGCGACCAGTGTATTTTTTTAGAATTTAGAAATTTTATTCTAAATTCACTATAACCAAGAGTGAAAGTATCTCGTTTTTCCCCAGCCGTAGATTTTTCCACGCAACACCAGTATTCCACACTGTAGTTTTACACCACTTCTTGCCTACTCACTTTAGCCGCATTATATTGCATGAGTAGGATGGTTGTTTTTGTGATATCACTTTCAGGTAGAAGGAGTAATTCTTTTCATAACAACCCTTAGCAAATCTTGAGGACGAGATTTTTCTTAAGGGGGGTACTGTTGTAACACCCCGAAATTATTACCTTGATTTATTAATCAAAATTTTGCCAGGAAATTTAACCTTTCACCTTCTGGGTTTTCTTTGATTTCAGAACCACTCTTTTCTTTGATATTATGGTTTTTTTTACCCCAAGTGAAAACTTTTCAAATATATTATTGGACTTGTTTACCCTCTCAAGAAAAACATTTCTATTATTAGTGGATTTATTTTCATAATTATTTCTCTCTGGGCTTTATTCCTTAAAGTGATTTTTCATTAGTTTTAGAGCTCTATTTGCACTACAACCAGTTGATAAATGCATTTAAAAATTCCACCAAAATTTGAGGATGTTAGTAGTGGTGTATAATTCATCTTTATGCAAAAACCCATTGGTGTTATTTGGAAAATTTGAGCAAATCATCCTCATCTTCATTCTGGCCCAGCTTGGCATTTTCTACTACAACCCTAATTTATTTTGCTCTAGTAACCATGAGCTTTTTCCTGCTAATAGTCCTCCCTACAAAACTCTTAAGTCCAAGAGATTGGACCCATTGGAATATTGTTGGTCCATGCAGTAATGCCTTTTAGTTTCTGTCCAGATTTGATTTTCTCAAAAACTTACACAAGCAAGTTTCTGGTCTTGACCAAGTAACCTTGCCATCATCACCTACACCTAGAGAGACACTGATTTGGAGTTTTTGGCCACCCTAAGAGTTGCCTTGATGCTCATGGCATTCTGTCAAGCACCTTGGGTGCATGGCCAATTTTTGCATGATTTTGGGTTTGCATTGCAAGCTTGATCCACTGACCCAGCAACCTTGTCCACTAAACTTCTAGATGCCTCTAACCTAGACCTGTTAATCCCCAGCCCCACCCAAGCCTTCTAGCATGCCTTGGCATTTTGCAGAGCAATTGCCGTGCGTGCCCGGAGCGCGAGCAGAGCGCGCGTTTTACACGTGCGTGTGCACGCGTCGCCGCGTCCCACTGCCGCCTCCCCGCGCTCGTTCTGGTCCGTCCCCACTCACAGCCAACGTGCCCCGACCCCTCCCTCATCGCAGAGCCACACTGGAGCCCTACAGCGCCACCGTTAGAGCTCTCTTGGCGGCACACCGGCGTCCACAGTGCGCCCCTGCCATGGACGGCGCCGCCCGAGCCACTCCAACGCGCCAGCTGCCCCCTGGAGCAGCTCAAGCTTATCCTCGAGCCCGTCCGCTAGCGCCCGTCGCCGCCACGTCGCCCTGCAAGCTACAGCGAGGCGTTTCGCCAATCTTATATCCGGTCGCCGCGGAACCAACCTCGAACGCATATATAAGGGAACCCCGAGCTCGACCAAGCACTCAGGCAACCTCGTGCTACCCCCTAGTGCCCCAACACCCAGCAATCGACGGCGGGAAGCGTTCTCCCTCGTCTCCGACCAGTTCGGCCGCCACCACACTCCAGCTCCGTTCGCCGCGAGCAGGCCCTCTCCCGTCCATCCAACGCCACCACCCGACTCCCCTTGATCGTAAGGAGCTACTCAAACCCTCAGCATCAACCAAGAGCCACCGTAGGCAAAACCCCCAAATCCACCCGAAGCCACCTCCGTCGCGGAGCTCGCTGCCGGCGATTCCCTCCACCCCCGCCAACCTAGCAACCACAGGGAGGACCGCCCCAGACTGGCGGATCCATCCCACCCTCAGAACCCCGCGAGGAGCCGTGGCTCGTCGAGGGCGATCGCCGGAACCCCTGCCCCGCTCGGATAGAGGAGGAAGGAGGCGCCGCGACTGGTCAAACCTGACCAGTGGGCCCGAGGGACCCACTATCAGTGAGCCCGCCCGCGCCAGTTTAAGTGGAGGCGTATTCCACAGAATACGTATTCGGTAAGAGGAAAACGTAAGCCCCCCCGAAACATTTTCTTTTTCTGATTTTATTAAAACAGAATTTTGACTAAACTTTGACTCGCTATAACTTTTTAAATATAAGTCCAAATGACTTGATTCTTTTTCTGTTGTTTCTCAAATTTGGTCTAGTTTATTTTCATATTTATTTGAAAAAAAATTCAAAAACCTTTTTTGTACTGTTTTGAAACTATGTGTTGATTTCAAATCTTCTTAAATAGGATTTTTGAAGAGGGAATATACTTTCTAAAGTTTTGGGAATGCACCCTGCCTCTCCACAACTTGAAGGCAAGCATTCTGAACCCTGGCCTAATACTTGTTGTGTGTTGTTTGATACGATTACAACACCACCTTGACACAGAGTTTCATCAATTTTATGTGATGATGTGATCATGCTCATGGGTGCATGATGAAGTTTCCTTGCTGTTGGAAATTAATATACTTGTGATAGTAATCACCCTCATCTACCTTTCATGCCTACTGGAAGGAATCCAGGAGAGTCTCTGTCTTGGGTAGACACGAGCTCATTACTGATATTTCGTTGAGACGAGTATAGTCAGTAAGGCATGATAAGGTATGGTGAATGGTGATTTTGTCTGTTGGAGTGGATTATATTGATTATGCTAATCATGCAGGTGATGCTTTAACCTCCTGAGTCGACCATAGGTCGAGTCTTGTTCCAGTAACCCCCATACTTGTCTCGTACTACCACTTGTCCCTGCCATAAGTAGGGTACGTTTCAATAAGTTGTCAACCACTTTCTAGCACACACCGTACAGAGAGGCCAAGGTGGAAGATACCGGCTGCATCCGGTAGGCATCCCACTTGGTCCAGGGGCATGGGTGTTTCTGGTTGGGACCGAGAGGGGTCACCCCTTAGAGCGCGCGATATAAATTTGATCCCATGCTAATCGAGGTTGTAGCCTCCCCACTTAGAGTTTTGCTTAACAGGTGTCGTGGGTGATCCCAGACACCGGTAAGTTAAGCTGGTGTGTGCAGGTCAAGTGTGTTCTCAATTAAAAGAACGTAGACGGAATTAGTCCCGATGGACTAAAGTAATCCGTTATTCGTGGGTAAAGGGTACGCCCTCTTCAGAGATTAAATCTATTCGAATAACCGTGTCCATGGGTTAGGACTACAGTCTGGGATACGTCAAGTGTCGGTCTTAATGTCGGTCTTTGGAGGAAAGATTGCTAAACCAAAACATGGATCATGACATGTGACGTATGATGATTATTGTTATTATAATGGACTAACCATTTATATTATTTGAGTTATTGAGTATCCCTGGGACGGTTCTACCTCCTGGATACTCATTGTGATTATTTTATAAGCCCTTTATGTGGTGTCGCTCAGACGCCCGACTGTGGCGTGTTTGTTATGATTTTCTTTCTAAGCCCTTTATGTGACGTTGCTCCGACGCCTGACTGAGGCATGCTTGATTTTATTTTCACTCCCTGATTACACGTTCATTTTTATATATGAAAAACCTGCTTGCATCATGGATTATTATTTCGTGACTAACGTAATGATTATCGAATATTTCTGAGCATGATTATCTTTTGTTATGTTGTACCTGTGTTCATAATGTTTGCGAGTACATTCAAAGTACTCCTGAGTGAAGGTGGGATAAAGTCGGAATGGACTTCATCACTGGATTACCAAGGTCGAATAAAGGACATGACTCCATCTGGGTCATAGTCGACCATTTGACCAAGGTAGCCCATTTCATTCCTGTCAAGACTACCTATGATGGCAACCAGCTGGCAACTCTCTACATCGACATAATCGTAAGCCTTCATGGTGTTCCTAAGGAGATTGTGTCAGATCGAGGAACCCACTTTACCTCAAGGTTCTGAAAGAAGTTCCAAGAAGCCTTGGGAACCAAGTTGTCTTTCAGCACGGCTTTCCACCCGCAGACCGGAGGTCAGACAAAGTGAGTAAATCAAATACTCGAAGACATGCTCTGAGCCTGTGTCTTGGCATATGGAGCCAAGTGGGAAGATTGCCTCCCTTTTGCCGAGTTCTCCTATAACAACAGTTATCAGTCAAGCCTTCAGATGGCACCATTTGAGGTGTTGTATGGACGCAAGTGTCGCACACCCCTCAACTAGTCAGAGACTGGAGAAGGGCTAGTCTTTGGACAAGATATTCTCCGCGAAGCAAAAGAGCAAGTCCAACTAGTCAGAGAACATTTGAAGGCTACCAAATCAAGACAGAAGAGCTATGCTGACACTCGTCGCCGAGATATGAGTTTCCGTGTTGGAGACCATGTGTACCTGCGAGTAACTCCTCTGAAGGGAACCAAGCGTTTCCACGTTAAGGGGAAGCTCACACTAAGGTTCATTGGTCCCTTCGAGATCACTGCACGACGAGGAGAAGTGGCTTACCAGTTGGAACTACCACCTGAGCTATTCGATGTGCACAGCGTATTCCACGTGTTACAACTCCGGAAGTGTCTCCAAGTTCCGGACAAGCCTGATCTCTACAAGGATGTCGATCATCAAGCCATTGATCTTCAGCCTGATTTGACCTACCGTGAGAGGCCCATTCGCATTCTAGATGAAGTAGAGCGACGGACCCAAAGCCGCACCATCAAGTACTTCAAGGTCCAGTGGAGCAACCACACGGAAGTAGAAGCAACCTGGGAACGTGAAGACTATCTTAGATCCGAGTATCCCGATCTCTTCTAAGGCCTTGTTTAGGAATCTCGGGGATGAGATTCTTGTAAGGGGGGTAGGTCTGTCACACCCTGCATTTTGTAACATGACATTTGCATTAATAAAGCATGAAAATTTGGACCAACAAATTTTTCTGGCATCATTTGGCTTTTATTTGGAATTAAGTTTTTCTCTCTGTGATTTTCAAGTGCTCTTTAAAGTCAACTACTCCATCTTATATACTTCATCTCCTTACC
The DNA here is from genome assembly GCA_902687465.1 of Secale cereale. NCBI lineage: Eukaryota > Viridiplantae > Streptophyta > Magnoliopsida > Poales > Poaceae > Secale > Secale cereale. The sequence goes on from LR738714.1 coordinate 497,775,813, forward strand.
CCAAAACTTCTGCCCAATGATCATACCAAGTGTATATAACAGTATAGTATATTCATATAAAAATATTTTGGCCAAATAGTATTTACAAAAAAATAGTTTTCTAAAAACCCCTGAATCGAGTCTTGCGCTGCAAGTACTTGATCTAGGGTGAGAAAAATATTTCAAAGAGTATATTTGAAACCTATTAGATATAGGATTCCCATAAACCACAAAAATATAATTTGAAAAGTTATTTTCCTATTTTATTTAAAGGCTTTTTATTAAGGCCGGAAATGGTCTTTAATAGGTAAAAATTATTTAACTACTTCAAAATATTTGCCAAAATTCAGAGAGACTCTTAGGACATATATTGTCCATATATAAGAGTTTCAACACTTGGTCATGTTCAAAGTATTGGGCAAATCCCTCAGAAACCCTTTCTGGATATTTCAAGATTTTGAAATATTTACAAAGGAAATATTCTCTAAAAATTCCAGGGAAATTCTATTATGTCAGATATGACATATTTGATGATCTTGCCAAGCCCCATGCCTTGGGAAGCAAGAAAACATCATCAAAACCCCTCAAGACCATTCTATCCATTTTTGAAGTTTGAGCAACTTTACATTGCCAAACTTGTCCAAATGCTCTCAAACTTGGTACACATGCTAGAATGGTCTAATAATGCATCTAGACCAAATGGCACAAGTTTTGGAGAAGGGTAACTTGATCAGAGTACCCCAAAACCATTTCTGTTCAGATTCAAATTTGAATAACTTTACATTATCAACTTTTTACTTGTGACCTCAAATTTTGTGGGCATGATCACAAACCCAAATGATGACACTACACCAAGTGGTGCATCAAGGAGGGATTATTTGATTAAATTTAACTTGGAAAATCCATTTCTGTTGATTTCTAGGGTTTACCAAAGTTACATTGGCAAGTTTCTTCAAATGAGCCCAAACTTGGTGGAACACCCTATTTCTATATACCATTTGATCCTGTTAAGTCTCATGTCTATTGGAAATCATTTGCTTGCCCAAAACTACATCAAACACCTTCTGGTAATTTTCCAAAACTATCACTTTTACCTCTTTCCTTGTTCTCCTTGAGCTAGGCTTTTTACCACAGCTTCCCCAAGTCCCCTTGCACCTCCAGTAACTCTTCCCTGGCCTCTGCTCAATGATTGAAGGGGGGTAAAACCCCATTTACATCTTTGGACAGCCATTTTCACTCTTCTCTCTCAGCACTCTCTCCTTCTAGAATCTCTCCCTGGCATCCAACGCCCCTTCCACATTCTTTACTCCCCCTAGAGCCAATGGACATGGTGGCCGCGTCCAGAGCGTGTGGGACACGGCCATGCCGGCCATATGGGCGCTCTTGAGCGCGCTACAATGTGCTCCCGCACTGTAGCCGCGTCCTGCCCGAGGCGCCCGACCACCTAGGGCGTCGGGATGGAGTCCCCCGTGGCCGCCTCGATGTCCACAACACGGCAGCTGGTCGGCCCCCTCCTCCTTCTCCCTCCTCTCGCCCCAGCTCGCACGCACGCTGGCCACCCGAGAGCTCCAATGAGCATCCTCACACGCGCGATGCCCCTGGCCTCCCCCTGCTCTCTCTCTTCTCTCCCCTGGCTCTGGACCGCATCCAGGAACACCCCAGCCATGGCGCCAGCCCCTCCCAAGCCCTGTGGCAACGGGAAGGAGCTCGCCGGTGCACGGGTCCACGGCACCCCGCCATTCGCCTATAAAAGGGACGCCCCGCGCCCTCCTCTCCTCACCACTCGCTCTCTCACACACCCAATCTCCCCCCTACACCACTCACTCCTCTCCAGAGGAGCCCGAGATCGAGCTCCGCCGCCTCGGGTCGCCGTCGATCGAGCTCCGCCGCCTCGGGTCGCCGTCGATCTAGAACCGCAAGATCCCACTGACCATTTCCCATGTTTCCCCTCTCTTTAGCTGCCGGAAACGGCCAGAACCGCCGCCACCCTAAGCAACTCCGCCGTGCCTCCTCGTCGCCGGCGAACCAGGCCACCCCGACGAAAAACTCCACCTCCATCCGAACGGCAGTTCCTCCCTGAGCACGACGGTACCACCCACGCATCCTCCCATGCCCTATATCGCCGCCGGCGAGCTCGCCGTCGCCTCTGGACGGAGGTAGACGACGACAGCCGTGGGCCCTGTCCGTCAGCCTCACGCCCTGACGGGTGGGACCCCCCCGTCAGGTTTAAAAATACACGTGTGCGCGCACCGGTTCGCCGTCAGGTCGAAGGCGTACTTCGACTTTACGCCTTCGACGTGGCAGCCTCGCGCGGGCTGATTTCCCTCTGGGCCTGCTGCACTGTGGCCTTTCTGGCCCAGTGGCACAGTGCCACTTTTCTTTTTCTTTTTCTGTCTGTTTTATAAAAATTCCACAGGATAAAACATTTATCCAAATGAAATAATTCCAGTTCCTAAAAATTGTAATATTCCAACCTATTTAATGATATAACTTTCACACATATTCATGAACCTTTTCTGTACTGTTCAAATTTAAATCTAAATTTGAACACAAAAACCTCTGTTCAAAAATCCATCTACACCATTCTGTCATTCCAAATCCCAAACTAAGAATTTTTGCCATCTTAGTTTTCCCTCTAGTATTTTATAAAAATAATTTGACATTTTTCTGAGCTCTTTGATTTTCTATTTTTATTATTGTCTTATTTTCTCGTTATTTTATTGTGATGATTAGATACCGTGTTTGACGAAGTTGCTGAAGAAGAAGAAGGGGAAGGATTTGAAGACTTTGAAGATCAAGCCAATCCAGGCAAGCAGCCCTTTGACCATGATACCCCTCTTGTTCATCGGTACCCTTTTTACGATTGCATTATGATAAAAAGTGACCGTGGTGAACTTGTTGGGAGCCACCACATGGTGCATAGCCCTACTCATAATCTTTACCTTGTGCATAGATGCAATGGCACAGGTTTAGTTGTTGATACATGATGTTGCATATGTACCATGAACCCTTCGTGGTTACATTCTTTCGAAAACCCCATCGGGTGCCCCTAATGCCCGAGGGTGATGTTGAGTTAAGGTCATCACTTGAGGAAGAAGTGGTGTGCCAAAGAGAGTTCTCGTGTGTGGGTAATATGATGGATTAGATTTATGTGTGATTACCGTCCCAACCAAACATGTGCAACCACTCTACCCCTTATGGGACGGGGCATTATTGATTACTTAGGCTGATACTAGCATGGTGCCCACATCACTAGTGACGGGAGAGACTTGAGGTCGCTCCCGGGACGGGGTCATGCTTGGATAGGCGACCATGACTGTTTTTACAGGGCACCGGACACACCGTTGGTCCCTTCATGTATGCGTGACATTGTAAAAAGGGCAAGTCCCACGATCTATTGTTTGTACACGAGGGCCGTGCACCAACGAAGTGGACCCTATGTTAGTGTCGTCTAGGGAAAGGTAATGACCGGGTGCTTCTCCCGAGTACTTGAGGTACTGCAGGAACGTGGATGACACGAAAGTTTCCCGGATCTTGTGGGTAAAGTGTGCAACCTCTGCAGAGTGTAAAACTATTCGAATAGCCGTGTCCACGGTCATGGACAGTTGGGAGGTGCTACTTAAACTATGTCCAGAATTTTACAATCTCGGTGAAAGTGTGTGTGTGTGTGTGTTGAGTCAAGGTGGTGACTTGACTTTTTGATAATGAATTGAACTCTATTTATGTTGATATCTGTAACCTGTCCTCGAGGTTACCCAAGTACATTGATGCATGTCTCACAAATGGTAGAATATCTTAGCTAGCTTGTAGCTAGGTTGCTTATTGTTGTACAACTTGCATTGTTAACTTGAACCAAATCATGGGTTGCTTGTGTGTACATTCAAAGTACTCATTGGCTTGCCACTGGTTATTTAATTGGCCAAGCATGGAGGAGCAGGAAATTGAAGGAGAATTCTATGGAGACGAACATGCGAACTAGGACGCTTTCCCAGTCATAATGCCTGTAGGGTTAAGGCAGATGGCATGGGTTCTACTTATCTACTAAGACTTCCGCTATTCGAGTTTATTTTCTATTCAGCCCACGAGGCTTTATCTATGTAAGACTTGGCCATAATGGTCATAATTTGTGTAAGACGGTACGTATGGATGTAAGACTCTTGTTATTCAGCTTCTGTGTGTTCAGTGAGCATTCATCTCTAGGATCACTGTACACGTGCATTCAGTGATCTCGACTCTTAAGTCGGGGTCCCCATAGAGCCATCCTGACTGTAGGAAGCCTTAGTTAGCGTGGGAGTTAGTTAGGATGAGACCCTTTTCATAAACCCTCTGAACCTCTCTTCTTTTCTAAACCTTACCAAACCTGAGATGTCATCAGCTTATTAACTTTATTGTCAGTAAGCTCGTAGACGATGTAAACATTATTTAAGTTTTAATAAAGCTAGCCATGATGACCTTTCCTAAAAAAACTAAGTAACCTAAATGGCGCCGACCGCACAATAGAACACGTACGCACGCAACACACACACACACACCTCACGGACATTGCCATGGCCATGGCTAGCTCTAACAGCAGCAGTCGGAGGCAGTAGTAGCCGCGGGCGCGATGCAAGCAGCAGCGCAGTAGGAAGCAACAAGCAGCAGCTAAAACAGAGCAAGGCAGCGGCAGCAGCTTGCAGCAGTAGCAGCTACGCGATAGTAGCAAGACGTAGCGGCAACAACCAACCAGCAACACCGGCGGTGGCACCCAGGCCGTGGCGGGTCCACTTGCGGACAGCGTAGGGGCTCACCCAGGGCAGCTAGAGGCACGCGTGAGCGCGACCAAGCGGCGGTGGTTAAAGTCGGCAACCACAGCGGGCGGCGGCGGTCAAGATACTCACCGCTTCAGCGACCAAACATCGCGCAGAGATCACCTACAGAACGAGCGCAAAGCAACGCATCTACCTGTGCTAGCGTCGTGAGCAAGGGGTGGATGGAATCGACTACAGCGACGGCGTTAGGCGGCGGCCGGAGCACGGCAACGTAGGCAGCACGTTATGGCTCGAATGCAAGGGCAAGGTAAGAGGTGTTTAGTGCAGATGCTCACTACGGTCGCAGAGGAAAGGACGGCGAGGCCGGAGATGGCCGGAAGCCGACGACTCGACGACAATGTGGTGGTGGCCGAGAGCGGAGAAGACGGCAAAGGCGTCGGCCACGTGGCTCCCCGGACTGATGTGGCGCCCAGGACGGATGAAGTCGAGGGCTGTGGACCTCCAGGACATGCCCCGACACGCCGGAGGAGCCGGTGGACGCGTCAATCGGCCGAGAGGCAGCGGTCACCGTGGATCTTCCTAGCTCGAAATCGAGCAGTAGAGGTAGGTGGCGAAGGGGGATCGAGTGGGGGGGAAGGAAGGCGGTGCCCTAGGGTTTCGGTCGACATCTTTATAGGTCGTGCGGATGGCGACGTAGAGGCCATCCATGGCCAAGGTGCCATGGATGCACGCCACGACCTCTCTGGCTCCTGTAACCGGAGGCAGAAGGAGGCCTGCATGGGATGGGCCTGCTATGGTGCTAGATGGCCAAATCTTCCAGTAGAGTAGGTCCTCCTCTTTCCTGTTTCCATTAGCTAGTCCTTTTTGTTTTTCATTATTTCTTTACCACTCTTCATTTAGTTGAGTGACCAAATGAATTTAGTAGGATGTGAAACTTCGTAGAAAATCCAGGGCAATATTTTGAGCCATAGACAAGTCTCTAGAATGTTTGGAAAAGGATAATTATTTTTAGAATTCAAAATGGCCAAGTTATGTGTTGTTGGACCACTTATTAATTTATTAAGGAAATTTTAATAATTCAAATGAGGTTGGTTAATTCATCACAATTTCTGGTAGAATATTTGCAGCACAACGAACATTTTTGAATTACTGTTTGAAGTAATAAAATTTTGTCCTGCAATTTAAATTTGAATTGGCTTTGATTTGGAACAAAGTGATGATTAACAGAATAATTGTGATGACTTGGCAGTCATAAGCAGGAGGTTACTGTAGCATGATTATCGGGGTGTTACAAATCTCCTCCACTACAAGAAATGTCGTCCCGAGATTTAAGAGGTGGAGTAGGGGGGAGTTTTGGTTACGAAATCTAATGATTCTTCTCGGTCTTGGTTGCTCTTCCTTAAGTAGTTGATCCTTTGAGTTGACGTCTGTAGTTCTCTGCTTCAGAGCATTGTGACGAAGTTGTCATTCTTCTTCAGGATCTCCATCGTACTTACGAACAGGTAAGGGCATCTTGACAACGATATGATGCTACAAGGGTTAATCATGTAGGGGTTATCCCATGAATGAGCACATGATTATCTGTCGAGTTGAACCAATAAAATACGTCGAGAGGAAAGTAAGAAGGTTCAGTAAGGTGTTTCAAATGGATAGACAATCGTTCGACCTCTGAAACAAAGTGTGAAAGGGGTCCAGATCAACGAGAACAAGTATTGCGTCTGTTGCTAGAATAGATCACTAGGAAGGTGGCATGTGAATTACATACGAAATCAAGCACGAGGAAATAAGTTTGGAAACAGGGGGTACAGGAGAGTCAGGTTTCAATCCTCGGACCTGTGGGTTATGGGCCCATCATGTGAGTTAAAAGTAGGAAGGGCGATGACGTCTTGCACGATCATGTAAGCAAGGCATGCCAGAGGATAGTCTGTCAGTTATGTCGGCAACAATATCGATACCTAGGGCGAGGGACGATGATAACCATTTTCCTGCTCGTTGAACGAGGCGGACTAATAGGCAAAGTTCTCGTCCATCGGTGGTTACCAGAATGTCATCAACAAAAGTAACATGATCTTACTTACAGAGTTGTACGCCGACGTGTTTACATAAGCAGGAGATTATTATTGCTTATATCATATAGATCACAAGAAGGGTTAAACAAACCACTGTAAGGAAAAAGTGGTATATACGAGTATTAGGTGTACCTCCTTCCCAGGAGCAAGCAGAACATGATATCCATGGTAGGATATAACGTAGTAAAGCCTATTTGGAAAGAGGAGAGAAGTTTCATGACATTACCCATACACCGTTGTTTGGATAATTGGTAAAGAAAATTTAGCATTGCGCTTCAACGTTCTCATTGATGATAGGAGTACCACAGACATGCTTCGAGATAGCATTGACATGGTCATCAGATAAAGGCCAGACTTTGGATACACAAAGGATCCATCGGAAACAACTTAGAAAATAAGCCATACAATTTCAGCAAGGGAAGATGAGGATGTGGCCGACGGGCGCAACAACAATTCCTTGAAATTTCCATAGACATGAATTTTCACAATTAAGTGAACAAGGCGATAGCATTGGACACACCAGTGTATATCATGAAGTATGTTCATGGAGAACATCCACAATTACGCACTGAACAAAATGCACCTGGAAATATGGACCAAGTAGCACGATCGATGTTAGAATGGAGATTCAATAACCAGAAGGGTTGGAATGAAATTATCGTCCATTCACTTCAAAGCAATAGGGTTGCCAGAAGTTTTGCAATTCACACATCATAGTACAATGGTCGGTATTCCAATTAGAAGCAACACAGGGACCAAGATATGAACTGGGATGGCGAGAAGTATTACTATATCAAGAATTAACAGGTGGAGCAATTCTCATGACACCCACATAAAAGATGGTAATACTCAAATGTAGAACCTAACATGAGTTGGATAGCAAGGAACTCAAGGTACAACACAAAACAAGAACAAGTTTTGTGTTGGAGCGAATGCAAGAATGTTGTCGATGTTAATACAAATCATCGAGGGGCAAGGATGTTAATTATCATCATGGTTTCGATTGATATTCTGGAAGGGGTTAGAATATTGATGATGATCACAACACATTTGTCGAGAGGTTTCATGAAGATGTAACCAATCGGCGATGACATCAAGCCTAGGAATGATGAAGCAAAGGTTATTATATCCATAGATAAGATGCAATGTCAGAATTAGAGTTGCCTCTCAAGACAATCAATATGATGTTAAAAGCTCGATGTAAGCTTAGCTCACTGCCGAAAATTGTGCTCCTGGAAGAAGGACCAGGTAGCACAGTTAAAATCGGCATGATAATGATATAACCAAGTAGGCTAGGGATGACATGATCGAGTTTAAATTCCCCAACAATAATTACTATGAGTAGTGAGCCATAAAATGGACTCAAGTCACTTGTCAGAGTTCTCGAGTGATGAACAACTCAAACCCGGGGAACAACTGAAATTGGTGAGAAGTAATGCAGTTCTGTAATACCCTCGAGATACTAGGGGGTAATACTCGACGGCAGATCAAAGTAGAGGTTGGACTGGGGTATTGCTCTGCAGAAGACAAGTGCTTAAACTTGCACGAGAAATGGTATTTAAAGGAGAACATGGTCGGAACCACGATTGCAAAAAGGCAAGATCCCAGATATAAGATGAACTTATATCAAGGGGATAATTATTTCTATGAGAAGCTTCCATGATAAGATCTGCAACGTGTCCATGGGCATGAACACAAAGTTCAAGTTCGACTCCCACTTCTCTAAATGCATATCCTTTCATTCACTTCTTGTTTCAAAAATGATATTATTGTTGAAAGTTTTACCTGGTAAAATACCAGATGAGTATGACCCGTGAAATATTTCGGGTTCACATGGATTTATGGGGCATAGGTTCAACCCATCAGGGCATCTTAGGAACATATACCACAAACTTTTAGGAGTAATTATCACAAGCTCGATAGTAGAGCATGGTTGACAAAGCAGAGGATACAATTTACCAAAGGCATTATGGATCCGAGAAAAGAATCACAAAGTTACATAATATGAAGGACAATGTCGGATATTAATTCAACAAGGGATCGGACAGTCCATAATGGAGCTGAAGTGAGCATGGACACACAACCAGAGGAAGAAACAATGCAAAGGCTGAAGGAAATATGCCCTAGAGGCAATAATAAAGTTGTTATTTATATTTCCTTATATCATGATAAATGTTTATTATTCATGCTAGAATTGTATTAATGGGAAACTTAGTACATGTGTGAATACATAGACAAAACAGAGTGTCCCTAGTATGCCTCTACTAGACTAGCTCATTGATCAAAGATGGTTACATTTCCTAACCATAGACATGAGTTGTCATTTGATCAACGGGGTCACATCATTAGGAGAATGATGTGATGGACAAGACCCATCCGTTAGCTTAGCAACTTGGTCGTTTAGATTTATTGCTATTGCTTTCTTCATGACTTATACATGTTCCTATGACTATGAGATTATGCAACTCCCGAATACCGAAGGAACACTTTATGTGCTACCAAATGTCACAACTTAACTGGGTGATTATAAAGGTGCTCTACAGGTGTCTCGGAAGGTACTTGTTGGGTTGGCGTATTTCGAGATTAGGATTTGTCACTTCGATTGTCGGAGAGGTATCTCTGGGCCCTCTCGATAATGCACATCACTTAAGCCTTGCAAGCATTGCAACTAATGAGTTGGTTGCGGGATGATGTATTACGGAACGAGTAAAGAGACTTGACGGTAACGAGATTGAACTAGGTATTGAGATACCGACGATCGAATCTCGGGCAAGTAACATACCGAGGACAAAGGGAACAACGTATGTTGTTATGCGGTTCGACCGATAAATATCTTCGTAGAATATGTAGGAGCCAATATGGGCATCCAGGTTCCGCTATTGGTTATTAACCGGAGAGATGTCTCGGTCATGTCTACATAGTTCTCGAACCCGTAGGGTCCGCACGCTTAAACGTTCGTTGACGATATAGTATTTAATGAGTTATGTTTGTTGGTGACCGAATGTTATTCGGAGTCCCGGATGTGATCACGGACATGATGAGGAACTCTGGAATGGTCCGGAGATAAAGATTAATATATGAGATAATAGTGTTTGACCTCCGGAAGGGGTTCCGGATGTTTCCCGAAGTGTTTGGGTACGAGAACACTTTATTTGGGCCAAAAGGGAAAGCACACAACGTTTTTGGAAGGCGGAAAAGGAAGTTTTGCGGAGTCCAGGGGCCAGACGCCAGGGTCCCTGGCGTCTGGGTCCAGACGCCGGGAACCCTGGCGTCTGGCCCTAGAGTCCGAGAAGGACTCTTGCCTTTCGGGTGAACTTGACTTTGTGAAGGCTTTTACTCCAAGTTTCGACCCCAAGGCTCAACATATAAATAGAGGGGTAGGGCTAGCACCCAAGACACATCAAGATACACCAAGCCGTGTGCCGGCTACCCCGACCCTCTAGTTTATCCTCCGTCTAGTTTCTGTAGTGCTTGGCGAAGCCCTGCAGAGATTGTTCTTCATCAACAACCGTCACCATGCCGTCGTGCTGCAGGAACTCATCTACTACTTCGCCCGTCTTGCTGGATCAAGAAGGCGAGGACGTCATCGAGCTGAACGTGTGCTGAATGCGGAGGTGCCGTACGTTCGGTACTAGATCGGGACGGATCGTGAAGGTGCACGACTACATCAACCGCGTTGATAAACGCTTCCGCTTTCGGTCTACGAGGGTACGTAGGCACACTCTCCCCTCTCGTTGCTATGCATCTAGTAGATAGATCTTGCATGATCGTAGGAAAATTTTGAAAATACTACGTTCCCCAACAAAGGCATAGGATATCATAGAAACAACTGACTAATTCAAAGCTCAAATCTGAAGGAATTAGGAATTCCAAGTCAAGGGATCAGAAGCAAACACTCTGATTATGGATGGGTAAGTTGAATAGACTTAGAGGTACAATCGATGGCAATTTGATTGGTCGAGAACCAACTCTAGTTCAAACCAACGTCTATGCCGGAAGGATGAATTCCAGGATTTGGGTGAGGATTGCGTGCAACCGCAACATTTTGAATCAACGAACTCAAACTGAATAATGGCAAAGGATGCAGATAAGTTTACTAAACTTATGGGATTAACCATAATGCAAGCAATAATTTCAAGGGCAATAGGCTGCTAGGGATTTTTGGAAGATCGTATGGTATTTCGAAGACATTTATGAAACACATGAACAACCGAGGATGAATGAATCCCTTATAAGTGTGAGGAATTATTCATAGGGGTATTCATGCGGCAAAGACCCATGAAGCAGGGACAAGGGATTCTTTGGAAGTCGAAGAATACTTCGACGCATCTTGTAATAACAAGAGCAACTGGGAGTGAAAGTAAGATCGACAGGTGTACGTATTTATACATAGGAGTATATCGGTGGTACGGGGTTGCAAAAGCGCGGGCACAGAGTTTCGAGTGAACTTTGAAAAGTATCTTCGAGATCTTCTGGTGCAACAAGCGATCATCTAGAGTGAGGGGCTCTCCGGGCGAAACTATTTTCGAGAACCTAAAGTTAGATTTTAGCAAAATAATTTATCTCGAATAGAAGAGAGATCAGAATCCCGGAGTATAGGTCGAGGAATTAAAAAGATCCTAATACCACCCAATGGCGACGTAGGTCCGTAAGCCACACAACCAAGTTAGTAAAAGTTTTTCAACGACTAGACTCAACTTCGGCCAAGGAGTTGGAAAGGAGGATTCCTACAGGCAATCGACTCTGATACCAACTTGTGATGCCCCCCAATTTGACCGTACACTAATCATCCATGCAAATGTGTACGACCAAGATCAGGGACTCACTGGAAGGTATCACAACACAACTCCAGACACAAATTAAAATAATACAAGCTTTATATTACAAGCCAGGGGCCTCGAGGGCTCGAATACATAAGCTTAAAAATCACAAGAGTCAGCGGATGAAAAAATATCTGAGTACAGACATAAGTTAACAAGGTGCCATGAGATGGCTAGCACAAAAGTAGCAATGATCAAAAAGGCAAGGCCTCCTGCCTGGGACCTCCTAACTAATCCTCGAAGCCGAACTCCACGTAGCAACATCCTCGGGATCCTCTGGCTCCTGGACTCCATCATCTGGTTGCGTCATCCGAGAAGAGAGGAAAAAGTGGGGAAAAGCAACCGTGAGTACTCATCCAAAGTACTTGCAAGCAAGGATATACACTACATATGCAATGGTATCTGTGTAAAGGGGTAATATCTGTGGGCTAAACTGCAGAATGCCAGAATAAGAGGGGGTAGCTAGTCCTATCGATGACTACGCTTCTGGTAGCCTCCATCTTGCAGCTGTAGAAGAGAGTAGCTGGAAAGTAACAAGTATCCTCGCTTATGGCAACCTCCGCCTTGCGGTAGTAGAATGGACTAGATGGTAAGTTCATAGAGTAACATCGTATAACATAATCCTACCCAGCGACCCTCCCCTCGTCACCCTGTGGGAAAGCGATCACTGGGTTGTCTGTGGAACTTATCTGGGTGTGTTTTATTAAGTATCCGGTTCAAGTTGTCATGAGGTTGGAGTACAACTCCGGGTCGTCCTTTTACAGAGGGACACGACTATTCGAATAGATTAACTTCCTTGCAGGGGTGCACCACATAACCCAACACGCTCAATCCCATTTGGCCGAACACACTTTCCTGGTTCATGCCCGGCCTCGGAAGATCAACACGTCGTAGCCCTACCTAAGCACAACAGAGGGGTCAGCCCGCCGGTCTAAATCCTAAGCGCGTAGGGGTCTGGGCCCATCGCCCATTGCACACCTGCGCGTTGCATGGGCGGTCGGTAAGCAGACCTAGCCGCTCCTAATACCAGAGCGCCGTTCCAGTACAACCCGGCGCGCGCCGTTTAGTCGCTGACGTCAAGAAGACATCGGCTGATACCATGACGTCAAGAGCCCATAACTATTCCCATGTAGCTGGTTAGTGCATATAGGCCAATGGCCAGACTCAGATCAAATACCAAGATCTCGTTAAGCGTTTTATTTTGATGTAACCACGGACAACGACAAGGGCCAGCACTACAAAAAAATACACTTCCGTGATGATACGTGTTTTCACAATAGGTCACGTTTTTTGTCATGCATGTACATCCATGACAAATTTATGATAGAATGAAGATAGTCATACCTGTGCTGTCGTTGAAGTGTTCCATGACATTACCAAAATTATCATCACGGAAGTGTCCACTTCCATGACGGTAAATCGTGCGTCACAGAAGTGCTTTCGTCAAGGGTGTCCGACACGTGGCATCCACCGTAACGGAACGCCGTTAAGCTATCGGGTCCGGTTTTGGATCCGATAACCCATTAACAGCGCGGACCAATGGGGATTTTCCACGTGTAAAATTCTGATTGGCTGACGGAAACACGTGTCAGCTCCGCATTGGCACAGGTGTCACTCATCCAATGGGCGAGATGCGCCTATGACATGTTGACACGTGGACCGGCCCAAAAGTGGCCCATAAAGTTTAAATGGGTTGGCCCAACAAAAGGCCCACAAGATTTTGCGGTCCATGGTGAGCAAGCCCATCAAAAGGCCCACGAGATTTTGCGGTCCATAATGGGCCGGCCCAGCAAAAGGCCCACCAGATTTTGCATATCATAATGGGCCAGCCTAGCTAAAGGCCCACGAGATTTTGCGGGCCATAATGGGCCGGCCCAGCTAAAGGCCCACGAGATTTTGCAGACCATAATGGGCCGGCCCAGCTAAAGGCCCAATATTCTCAGTTAAGGCCCGTATGGCTAGTGTCAAATCGGCCCGTCAACGGCCTGTCCTAAACTTGTCATCATCGCAGCCCATGGTCACTTCTCGCCAGTTAACAGTCCGCTAAGTATATGGGCCGAATTACGGACTGGTGTATTTCCGGCATGTTAAAGTTCCTGCTTCATTTGGGCCCATTTACATGCCATTGAAACTTTCGGCCCATAAACGACCGTGAAGGATTTGGGTCATATTCGGCCGTGTCTGAAATTTGGCCTGTTAGAGGCCCACTATAGATTTGGGCCACTTTCGGCCTGTTGTGATTTTTGGCCTGTTAACGTCGGACGAAATCCATGGGCCATATGTGGCCCAACGTCACATCGACCCCATTAACGGCCCATATAAAATGACAATAATCTAGCCCGACCGAACTTCCGGCCTGTTAAAGGCCCGTGTATTAGGTCAGCGCATTTACGGCCCGTCCGAATTTCGGCCTGTGAAAGATCTGCATCGTAAATGGGCCCAATCTCACTTTCAGTCTTTTAAAGACCCATGTTTTTTATGGGCTCAAGATATTTACACCTGGAAACGGCCTATTGTTACTGAGGGCCCAAACTATGTTTAGGCATGTTAAAGGCCCACTATGGGCACAGGCCTACCAGAAAAATATGAAATCTTATGCTGATTTAGGCCCAGATATTTTTAGTGGGCTACATGCAAATTTCGGACCATAATCATTTTTAGCCCAATTGGAATGGGCCCGACGAATGTTGGCATGTTGGTCTCCTACGAAGCTTTTGGCCGAATACATTACTAAGATAAACCTATACTATACAAAAATAGCGTCGTAATTATTGCAGCCTTTGGCAGTATCATAAATGCTGTATCACAACAAAAGGCATGTTGCCATAAAGTTTACAGTCCTTGCAGATAAAAGCACCATCAGATGTATAGAAGCACAGATCATTTGACCTGAGTGCTAATGTTTCAGGCTGTAGAATCTGATGGAGCAGCACGATCTTCACCTTTTTCCGCCATTGCTCTTGAATAACAAAGCAAATGTCTGCTAGTCTGGTTTGAAAACCATTCATATCTTGACAACATTTATCAACCTCTGTTCTTGTTTCCAAAACGACGTCCATTAGGGATTGGACTTGTGTCTGGAGCACAGATATATCACTCTGTCTAGCAGGAAGATTTTGTTCAGTAGGCGATTTGGACGATGTTACCTTGACAACCAACCCAGAATTATGCAGGAAGGTGCTTTTTGCACTGTTAGTGGAGAGATACTGACGCACTGCAGCAAGAGGTGACATTGTGCCTGTGGTAGCCTCGTCACCTTCAGGTGGTTGTGGCTGTTCAATAATTTTTTCCATAGCTTCCTGAAAGTTTGAACTTGTAGATTGGTGTACCAGATTAGTTACTAATGAGACAAAAACAAACAAAGTAGGTTACACGTTTATACATAACTTATTTTGGTGAACTACTGTAATACATTAGCATGTATTGTAGTGCCAACTACATAATAAAATCACTTTAGGAACATATGTCCATGTAGCATGCCTACTGTATTGTCTATTTCCTCACATTCATTGACATCTAAGGATAAAGAGACATGGTTTAAAGTAGGATGAACATAGTATGACATCATTCATATCATGGGAAAACAGATATAAAACAAACATGCTATTTTATCATTGTGTGCGCACGTGAACATAACAACTAGAATATAGATCAAGACCAAAAGAATATCCTGGATCTCTTTTAAACCATGTAAGGTGAAATGATACGTTAAGACAACTGTGTATAAAAGTGAACAGAGTAACTGACATTGGCTGCAAACCAAGTAGTTAAATGAACACATCACAGTACCAATCAGTTCAAAGGAAGGAGGAGTAAGGACTTACAACAGTGGCTCGAACTGGTGTGCTCATGCCCTTCATCTTGCTAGTGTGGCAATCCTTGAGGATTTGCACTGCATTCGGTTCAGGTTCTTTTTGGTCCGCATAGGCTTTCCTCTGTATTTGGAACAAGTCAATATAGATACGATAATATGGCACAGAAAAAAGAAGGAAGTAGCCGCTATTTACAAGAGCCTCGCAGTGTGCAATATAGCTACGAGATCCTGTTGTCTATTGGAATTTCACTTTAGAACGGTTGGTCTTGTTCTTCAAATAGTTAGCCTAGAAGAAGATACACTTGTAGGATACATACATAAATACAAGTTCAATATGTGGTCTGATCAAATACATATAGCCTACCTGATACTTTGAATCAGACCAGTGGTTAACGAGGGATGTCCAGTCTTCATCTATAATATATTCCACTTGAGATGTTTGGGTGATTTCATTGTTAGCCTTGCCTTCAAAGTGAGATTTTCTAAGGTGGTACCGATACTGTCGTAGAGCAGACTGAAAAACATGAGTGCATGCTTGTTTAGTTGCATCATCTTTCGGATCCAACTTGAACCTCATCTATTGAAAAAAGAATGTGAGTCTTAGTAGGAGGAAGCTAGAAAGTATGGGGCAGAGCAAGACAATATTACTAATTGCGATGAATAACATCACTTACGGATAAATGGTCAAGGAAGGTGTTAAACTGGGTATTGTCTTTCTCATTCCTGTGCTGGATCCACGTTGGGAGGATACGTGCATGACACCTAACGACAACGGCTACCTCTGATACTAACTTGGCTGACTCTGTAGCATCACGTGGCCTTTTTAAACCTTCCTCAAAATGGATCTCCATTCTTCCTCCTTTACATTTTGTTAATCTGTCAAGCATTATCCCTGATGTCTGTTTCTGCTTGCGTCGTGGTGCTAGTTCAACAACGAATATGGAAAGTGTTTGTGTACATCAAACTGTGAGAGTACATATAAAGGAGCATGCAACTGCAACTTGACTCGGTCAGGTACCATATTGGTGTTGATGCTCATGAGGTTCATCTCATCTTGCCAAGTCCTGTTATGTCAGCAGTGCTTCGTAAGTAGTGTTAAGTGTGAAGGCAGCTTGGGAACTGGCCAGTTCCGGAGCAAACAAACGAGTAACTCATTGAGATGCTGGTACAAGAAGCGGATGTTGCAGCTGGTGGAGCAGGTGATACTGTGTTTGTAGATTTAGCTGGTGGACTTGGACCTTCTACTGCACTATAAGAACCAGCAGAATCTGGCCGAAAGATCCTTTTCCGTTTCACCCGACGAGTAACACCACTCCCTACTATATTATTTTCCTTGCTCTTTTTTTACTTTGCCATGTCAAGCCATACCCGCAACACAAAAGAATAAAATCGCTCTTCAGAACTCATTGATGCATGATACAGACAAGCAATACTTTTATGTAAGACAACCGTATGTGGATGGAATATGTAAGAAAAATAGGACAGCATGACATATTCACAGCTATGATGTGTAAACTAAGCAGAAGGATTTTCAAGAAAATAGAAGTAATGCAAGCTAGACACCATATGAAAGATGCAACCAATATTACTCTGCAAAGTTAAAAGTGTCTTGTCATAAGTGGCTATTCAAAAAATTAGAAGCAGTACAATGTAGAAATCAATGCAAGATGCAACCACTATCAAACTGCCATGTTAAAAGTGTCCAATCATGAGTGACTGATGCAGGATACACAACAGCAGTACTTTGACGTAAGAACATGGTATGATAGATAGATGCAGTGCATTCTAGACACAGAACACCATGTCATATGCACATGTATAACATATGAACTCAGCAGGTGCAATTTAATCAAAATAGAAGAAATACAGGCTAGACAACATATGCAACATGAAAGTAATTATCACACTGTCAACTTAGAGCAAGCACCTGCGTTGGTGGAGTATGGGAGATGAACTCATCATGTATACTTGGGACTTCAACTTCATTAGCAGAAGCAGTGGCAAATCCAGAGAGTCTCTGTTTGCGTCGGTGCGGAGGACTACCAACATTCCCTAAATTACTCTTTTCCTTCCTATTTTCTGATATTGCCTTATGAAGTCAAAACCACAACAATATGAATAAAATTAGCTCTGCATAATTGGTTGATGCATGATACAGACGAACACTACTTTGATGTAAGGCAAGCGCAGGATAGGAGGATTGAATATATACAAAAAAAGACAGCGTTTCATATTCACACGTACGATAGGAGGATGGAATATGTATGAAAAAACAGTAAGCAGAAGGCATTTCAACAAAATTAGAAGAAATGAAAGCTAGGCACCATATGAACATGCAATCAATATCACTCTATCAGGTAAAAAGTGTATCGTCGTCAGTGCCATTTCAAGAAATTAGAAGCAGTACAAGCTAGAATACAATGCAAGATGCAACCTACATCACAGTCCCAAGTTAAATGTGTCTTATGGGTAAGTGATCGTTGCAGGTATAAGTTGTAAGCTACGCAGATGCTATTCAACATAATCAGAAGCAATACAAACTAGGCGTCATACGGAAAACACAACCACATATACCAGTTCCAAGTTAGAGCAAGCACCTGTGATGGTGGAGTAGGGGAGATGTGCTCATCGTGTACACATATGTTCTAGAAACAGGAACACGTGTCATATTCACAGGCATTATGTGTAAAGTAAGCAAATGCAATTCAACAAAGTTAGAAGCAATACAAGCTAGACATCATACGCAACATGCAACCACATATAATAGTGCCAAGTTAGAGCAAGCACCTGTGATGGTGGAGTAGGGGAGATGTGCTCATCATCTACACAGCTACGTTGACTGTCTAGCCTTGCGTTGTCTTGTGAATCTTGTTGGGAGGATGGCGGAGTAGAATCTGTAGAGAACCTCCATTTCAGCTGCTCGGAAGGACCACCATCATCAAATGCCTTGCCAATTTCCTTCAGCATTATTGATTTTGCATTGTGAGGTCAAACTGACAAGAAAAAGGAATATAATTCGCTCTTCAGAACTCATTCATGCATGATACTGACGAACACTACTCTGATGAAAGGCAAAGTCATGACACGAGGATGGAATATGTACGAAAAAATGGACGGCATGACATATTCACACCTATGATGTGGTAATTAAGCAGAAGGCACTTCAACAAATTAGAAGCACTGCAAACTAGACACCATATGAAAGGTACAATCAATATCACTCTGTGAAGTTAAAACTGTCTCGTCATAGGTGGCGTTCGTCAAACTAGAAGCAATACATGCTAGAAATCATATTCAAGATGCAAACCAATATCACACTGCCAACTTAAAGGTGTTCCATCACAAGTGAATGATGCAGGATACACAAGAAGAGTAGTTTCATGTAAGAACATGGTGTGATAGAGAAATATAGTATGTACCCAAAACAGGAAAGCATGTCATATTCACACGTATCATGTGTAAGCTAAGAAGATGCAGTTTACACTAATTAGGAGCAATAGAAGCTAGACACCATATGCAGCATGCAACCAGATATCACACTGCCAAGTTGGATCAAGCACCTTGGATGGTGGAGTAGGGGAGCGGAGACTTGGACCTTGTAATGCACTATCAGTACAAGGAGAATCAGTACAGATGCTCCGTTTACGTTGCTACAGAGGACCACCATCATCGCCTTCCTTACTCTTTTCCTTCCTCTTTCTTGATTTTGCCTTGTCAAGTCAAACCCAGAAGAAAAAGGAATAAAATTTGCACTTCAAAACTCATTGATGCATGATACTGACGACCACTACTTTCATGTAAGGCAGCCGCATGACAGGAGGATGGAATATGTATGAAAAATAGGACGACGTGACATATTGACATGTATGATGTATAAAGTGTAAACTAAGCACAAGGTGCTTGAACTTGTTAGAATCAATGCAAGCTCGAAACCATATGAAAGATAAAACCAATATCACTCTGCCAAATTAAAAGGGTACCCTAACAAATGTATTTGACAAAATTAGAAGCAATACATGGCAGCATGCTAGAAATAATATGCAATATGCAACGAATAAAGGTGACTCACCGTAAGTGATTGATGCAGGATACAGAAGAGAGGTAGTTTCATGTAAGAACAAGGTTAACACATAGATGTAGTGTGTACCAAAAATAGGAAGGCATGTCATATTCATAGGTATAATGTGTAAACTAAGCAGATGCAATTTACCCTAATTAGAAGCATTACAAGCTACACACCGTATGTAACATGCAACCACATATTACACTGCGAAGTTAGAGCAAGCACCTGTGATGGTGGTGTGGGGGAATTGCTGTCATCAACTAGAGAGCTACATTGACTATCTTCATTCAGCCTTGCTGTTTCTTCAGAATCATGTGGGGAGGATGACACTGCACTCTTTAAACGAGTATGGCATCTCACAGTAACCCACCCGGGTGACTGTCTCATCATAAGTGATTGACGAGGGATACAAAAGAGCATTAGTTTGATGTACGACCATGGTTAATAGACATATGTAGTATGTATCAAAAACAGGAAGACATGTCATTATCAAAGGTATAATGTGTAAATTAAGAAGATTCAATTTTAGCAAATTGGAAGCAATACAAGCTAGACACCATATGCAACATGCAACCACATTTGACAGCGTGAAGTTAAAGCAAGCACCTGGGATGGTTGTGTGTGGCAATAGAGATCATCAAATGTAGAGCTACGTTTATTGTCTCCAACTGCTGACACTGCATCCTTTAGAGCGTTGAAACGCTTAGTGCTTATCTTCAAATTACACTGGAGCGACTTTTGTCTTTTCTTTTCAGCATTCATCAACACTGCGTTAGAGTCTGAAATACCCATGCATAAAAACAATAGTGTAAGTATGGGTGAAGTGTGTGCACAATTAGTACAATGTAAAGGTAGCAGAAGCAGGTCGGTGAGAAATAAATGACGGGTGACATATGATAGCTCTACAACATGCATGGGACACTAAATTACTATAGGATTCTATGAAAATAACATTCAACTGAAAACAAATAGGTCAGTCCATTTTTTCTGCATCGTCCGATGTACAAAGAACGGGCAGATCACCTTCATCTACCTCCAGCCAGTCAGTGTTGATGATCTTCCTAGAAATGACAGCGACCACCGGCCCAGTCTCCTGCCTGCGCCCTCCCCTCGACCTCACCGCACTGCCGTGCTTGACACCGCCCCTCGGCAATCCATTCAAGCCCCGCC
The DNA here is from genome assembly GCA_902687465.1 of Secale cereale. NCBI lineage: Eukaryota > Viridiplantae > Streptophyta > Magnoliopsida > Poales > Poaceae > Secale > Secale cereale. The sequence goes on from LR738714.1 coordinate 497,796,476, forward strand.
GACCTCCAGATCAGGCGCAAGAAGCTCCTGTGCCCCACACCCCTATGGTAGACACCGATGCGCCACTTCCCCGGCGAATAGACGGACTAGGTGCTCCGCGCGCCTAAGTGGGTGCTACTTCTTTTAATTGCGGTTCGACTGACCCTGAATTGAAATCCAGGCGGGCTACTGACCTCTAGCAAAGGTGAAATAGTAAAGGGAGGAAACCTTGTGCATTTAGTATCACTAAGAAGATGCAGTAAGAAGCGCTCAACTACTGTCTTTTGTGGGATGAATATGGTGTGAGCAGAGATGTAAGGTTTGCACGAATAAGGGAAGAGGAGTACCTCTTTCTGCTGGCAGTGTTGTGTCCTCCTTTTGTTTTTCAAACGATCTTCTTGTGGTTCGCTGGAAATGAGAAGTTGTGGAGAACGGTGCAGCCTTGGCCGAACCCATGGCCAAGTTGTTGAGTGTCGTGCGGTGGTTGTCTTTCGGTGGCGGGGAAGCAGATCCGAGGCGGTGAATGATGGCATAGCGGGAACAACTCCGGTGCGGTGGATGGTTGCAACAGTGGAGCGGCAGTAGTGATGCGCAGGACGGCATGGTCGGAGTGGGTCTGGTACGGCGCACGTCGGCGTCGGCATCATGGAGGTAGCTCTACCTCGACTTTAGCTGCTAAGTCCTTGAGGGCATTGAGGTTGCGGTTGTGTTGGACGACGATGTTGGGGTACCGGCTCCGGCATGATGGAGTTGGGCGGCGGTGGATTGGGCGCTATGGGGCGGAGGACGGAGGAGGCTGGGGTTTCGCGGCTGGTGGAGAGGGTGTTTTGGCGCCCACGGATTATGAATGGGGAAACGGAGGGAGGCAGGGAACTGAGGGGGAACAATGTTTCAGTTTGGGACACGCTTGTTTGAAATTTGGGGAAAGTTACAAACTTTGCCCCCGTCTAAAATTTCGGATATATTACGGGTTGGGGGTAGGACAGTAATCTCATGTGTCCCAAATGTGGGCGGGATAGATTTCGGCCGAGCGCATGGGTGTTTAGGCGCCCACGGCGTATGAATGCTTCTCGGAGGCGGTTGAGACTGGTGTCTTGGTGAAGTTACAAACCTACCCCGGTTTAGAACTTTGGACATCGGGCCGATAGGCTACACGAGCCAGAGTCAGGACAGTAACTTCCTACCACCAAACATTAGTCTCACGCGGTTTCGAGTGACCAGAGGCCTATTTAGCGCTTCGTTCAATATTTGGGAGCAGAAGCATTAACGTTTTCGGTTCTCTTGAATTGAACATTCAGGATTTGTCAAACTTCACAAATCTTTACTCTTGAATATCCTAAAGCTACGATTATTTTGGAATGGAGGTGGTACATTTGAATATACATTGTACACGAGTATATATTAAAAAATATGCAACTTACCTCAGTTCATGCATGCATGGTTCCACATATAATCTCCTTGGTTGCAAAAAAAGTTAGACATGCGTATGAGTATATATAGCATGTTCAAACGCACAACAAAGATTGATGCCCCCTTTTACATCTGATTTATAAATGCTATTATCTCGGGTTCAAATAGATGAATGCACTTCCAATGAATTCGAATCTTCGAAACCCCCTTTATGTTGAATTTGACATGTATTATATTTCATAGCTAGCAATTTGGAATGTATCCATGCAAGTGACAAATGTATAAAGTGCTTCACACTAACAACATGGAGTGCACTAATTAATGTTTATATATGAATTGCAAAAGCATCCATTGCCTGTATTTCAAACCGCTCTCACTCTATGGATCGATAATATGAAATAAACACATGCACATGCTAGAATTCAATAGAGTATGGGTGTCTGATATACCGATTTTCGTCCATACGCAATTTGCAAAATTCATGATCTCATCCAAAATAATAATGCCATTTATATTTTAATTTAATGCGTAGAACCGCCTTTTACACGTAGATGCACTATGCCTCGGTCCGTTCTCACAAACACGCTATATATCTCTCTATCTACCGCATAAGTGCACACACTTTATATGCATCGGCATTTCTCTTTCACACATGCTCACAATCTCTCTCGGGGTGTCGGGGAGTCTCACGCACATGTTGTCTCTGTATCTCTCTCTCTCTCTCTTTCTGACTACTATGTACCACTCTTTTTACTAATCTCAGTTGGAAAACACTATTTCTCTCACATGCATATATACACACGCACGGTCTCTACTAGCCCTCTATACGCACATATATGTGCCTACGTGTCGCCCGCACGCACATTATCTTTAGGCCTCTCTCGCACACATTGCCCCCCCCAGACACACCTCTCTCTTAGTAGTTGGCAGATATGATTCCATCATATCATTCGGTAGGATATCCCTGACTGTTAGGCTGGATGGTAATACGAGGCAAAGTTTTACCCTAGTTCGGACCCTTGTAGTTGAGGAAAAATCCTACTCCTGGTACTTTATATTAGTGATAGGGGTGTACAAATTACACGTGAATACCAGGCATTGTGCGTGTGTATATACTATCGACGAACTAGCCCCCAATCTTCTATAACATACTGGGGGCCTAGGGTTACAAATCATATATAGTCGGCTTATCACCAGTGGGGATAGAGTCCTCCACGACTCTGGTAGCTAGCTTCGTGTTGTACGCCGAGTCCTCCACATGGGTCTTCGTATAACGCGTCTCGATCCAACCTATGTGGCGCAGGATGGAACCGACCCATGAGTCCTCATGTTGACCCACCACAACTAGAAATGATGTGCCCACCACACCACACACGCAATCGGCCACTAAGAAAATAAGCATATACAATAGTACAATGTTATACATGAAAGTTAATTGCATGGTGCATCCAAAAATATTTGTTCTACATTGTGAATGTTTATATATTCTCCTAAAGTATTAGTCACGGGAAAGAGAAACGAAGGGCATACCTCTCCTTGTCTCCACCGGACATCCCCTCTTTCTACACCACTTTCACGTACACACACAAACTATCTCTCGGCCCTCTAAAAGTATGCATGTCCACGACACATTCATGCATGACGGCCACAGTAATTCAAGCTAAAGCACTATACGGTCACTCGAGTTCAGAATATGCTCATTACGGTCACCGTATACATTCTTGTGGTGATCATGCGGTATCTAGCTCACGATACGTCTCCGTATTTTCTTGATGACACTAGCGGACTTTGCATTTGATGCGTGCTCCGTATTTTGTTGACGACACTTACGGTCATTGTATTTGAAGCAAAAGCACGATATGGTCACTGGACTTCAGAATAAGCTCATCACGGTCACCACATACATTTTGTCGTGCTAACCAACATGTGGTTGGATGGTTAGGAGGACAGTGGTTTCTCGAGCCCACCAGGGTTAAAGTCCCAGTGCTCGCATTTATCCTGGGTTAATTTCAGTATTTTCCAGCGATGTGCGTTCAGTGGGAGGACATTCCACTGGACTACGAGGCACCTATGGTGACTTCGTAAATCTCAAGATCATATGCTGGCCCACTCTCTCGAAGGTGCTCATAGGGGTAGGGTCTGCGTGTGCGCGCTTATAGCGGTGAGTGCTTGCACGTATATATGAGCCCTTGCGTCTGTACCGTGTTAAAAAATACATGTCATCATTATACGGTCACTGGCTCACCCGTACAACTCCGTATTTTGTTGATGACACAATCAATTGACCAGTCAAACGTTCCACGTGGCGCAACTAGTGTTGCACCATCGGGCCGCGTAACCGTGGGGCCCACCTATCAGCCCACATATGAAAGAAAAAAATGGTAGTTTGAGTGTGTACTGTGTTAATAAAATACATTTTAGGGTGATCATACGGTCACTAGCTCACCATACAGCTCCATAATTTGGTGATGACACGATCAATTGACCAGTCAAACGGTCCACATTCAGCAGCGCATATTACCATAGGGCCCACATGTCAGCGCGTATATGAAGGACATAAATGGTCATAAATTAGTGGTCGGTGGGTACTCAAAGTCGTGAGACCTCTGGTTGGCAGTCACCGGCGATGGGGGGCGCGTTGATTGGGCTGTGGGGTGGGGATCGCCGGAGAAAAAGCTCTGCGCGGGGGGGGGGCTAGAGGGATGGCCGGTGCGGCGGCGGACCAGCGGTGAGGAGTGGTTTCGGGGCGGCGTGGCGGCGTGGGCCGGTTACGGGCGGTGGGGGCCGGCGGTTAGGCTGGTGGAGGCTGGCGGCTCAGGGGGGTGGAGTTTGATGATATACTACAGGCCCTTGATTTCGTATCCAACAGCTGGAAAATCTAATGACCAGAGATGAAAAATTCAGTCGACTGACATGTAGCCTCACCCCGCATGTACACATGCACGCACGCAAGACACGCACGCATGCAGGCGTGCAACACTGACACGTACACATAACGAATTCACGCACGCATGCACGCGGGCAACACTGACGCGTACACATGCACTCACGAACACACGCACGTACGCACACATGCATGCAACACTGAAACGTATCCTTGCACGCACGCAACACTCGCACGCCTGCATGCACACAGCACAAGACGCAAGACATACGCTCAACCTATATGCGCATGCACCCTTTGTTAAGGACATGGATTGTTATGGGTATTAATCAATCTTATATGTGATAAGCAAAACATTGATGTTTGTAGTGGTGTTTATGAATCACAACGTATCGAACGGGCTATCAACATGAAAAGGATGATGTCACACTCAATGAACAATCATCGGTTTATGAAATGCCCGCTTCTAACCGCCCTGGCCCACAAAGGTTCCTCTGCTGTGCGTTGCCTGCGTTGGGTCACTGACATGCAGGCCATGTACCCAAATAGCCCACACATCAGTGGAAGAACGGAGCGTTGTCCTATGTCAGAGTCGAGGGCACCACTCGCTGCATGCCCGGCTGAATACGCCTCCTTGCCGCATTCAAACGCCTCCATGAAACCCGACCGTGTGGAAGCCGAGAAACCCACTCTGGACACACGTCCGTTCATGACCGGGCCGGCATTAAACGCAACGCCGGTCGAGCTTGTAAGGGCATATTTCTCCCTAAGTAGTTTTGGTGATTGATGACAATACATTTGCGGACTGATAGTGTGCTCTAAGCTCATACAGGTATATCTCCCTTATGGCACAAGACGATTCCTTGCCCCTCGGATTCTATGAAGGACGGTGTTTTCTTTTTGCTCCCTGTCGGTGGCTTTGAGTAATAGGAAAGCCGTACTATTAAGAGGGGGTCCGCGTCGGAAAGGATTGGGTAGAATCAACACGTACACATCCTTCTCCCACACCACCTTTCCTTGCTTCTCTGGAGGTCCAACCGGTTATTTTTCGTTTATGCAAAACTGTGACTTCTTAACTGATCAACTGCCTGGCAAGCGGTAGTACCGCTCAACCAAGCGGTAGTACCGCGCAGTTACACGGTAGTACCGCCTGCCGACACGGTAGTACCGCTCCCACGGTAGTACCGCGTCCCCATAGCGGTAGTACCGTGTATCTGGCCCAGGCGCTGAGTCTAAGTACAGAAGTGGATGCGGAAGTAATTTTTTACTTCCGCATACAACGCGGTAGTACCGCTTATCTTAAGCGGTAGTACCGTGTCGCGTTTTGCTACTACCGTTTTCCCTGCGGATGTAGCCACGGATGTAATTTATTTCATCCGTGGTTGTCAATCATGTCGCAATCTTTTGCCTATGCGGTAGTACCGCTTCCCAAGTGGTAGTACCGCTTCCCAAGCGGTAGTACCGCTCAGCCAGCGGTAGTACCACAACTCATGCACGGTACTACCGCTCTCTGCGGGCTGAAAACTCCAATAACGGTTGGATTTGTCCCCCCACTATATATAGGGGGTCTTCTTCTCCAAGAAGACTTACCTCTTCCCCCACTACTCCATTGTTGCTCCAAAAGCTCCATTTCCGCCCGATCTCTCTCCCTAGCCAATCAAACTTGTTGATTTGCTCGGGATTGCTTGAGGAGGCATTGATCTACACTTCCACCAAGAGATATTTGATTCTCCCCACTAATCCCTTGCGGATCTTGTTACTCTTGGGTGTTTGAGCACCCTAGATGGTTGAGGTCACCTCGAAGCCATATTCCATTGTGGTGAAGCTTCGTGGTTTGTTGGGAGCCTCCAAGTTGTGGAGATAGCCCCAACCTTGTTTGTAAAGGTTCGGTTGCCGCCCTCAAGGGCACCACTAGTGGAATCAGGGTACCTTACATCGTGTGAGGGCGTGAGGAGAATACGGTGGCCCTAGTGGCTTCTTGGGGAGCATTGTGCCTCCACACCACTCCAACGGAGACGTACTTCCCCTCAAAGGGAAGGAACTTCGGAAACACATCCTCGTCTCCACCGGTTCCACTTGTGGTTATTTCTTACCTTTACTTTTGCATGCTTTACTTGTTCAACTCCTATAGCATGCATGTGTAGTTGTTGTCCTTCTTTATCTTAGTTGTCATCCTAGTAGAATATCTAGACAACTTATTTTGTCGCTTAATTTTAAGTGGTTAAGAAAAGCTAAAAATTGTTAGTTGCCTATTCACCCCCCCCCCCTCTAGTCAACCATATCGATCCTTTCAATTGGTATCAGAGCCTCGTCTCTTTTTAAGGACTTTACCGTCCGAAGAGTATGGTTGACAACGTAGTCGAGACGGAGGACCATTCCGGTGGAAATCCGTCCTTGCCTACGTCAGATGGGGGAGCCTCGGTCACTCATGAGGAGTTCAATGTGGCCTTGACCACATTGAAAGAATCACTAGCGAGCGAGGTCAAAGGAATGTTTAAAGAAATGCTTGAGGGGCTTAAATTATCCACCTCACCGTTGGAAGTGGGTCGTCCCGCTACCAACGTGTCGGAGGCTAATCCCTACAAGGGAGAAGCTAGTAGTGAGCAAGCCCCGGTCACTAAGAATGGGAGTGGGAAATTTGCCCAATCTGCTCCTCCTACTCACTATGGAGGACCCGTTCCCACACCGCATTTAAATTCTGTTGGGCCCCCTCCCAAGTTTGTTAAAAATACTGATTTTGCTTCTTGGGTGTTTCGTTTCAAACGTCATATTAATCATTGTTCCACTAACCTTTGGAGAATCATTGAGCAAGGTTTTTATCCGTATGATCCCGACAACATGACTCCAAGAGAAACTGCCGTTCATCAGTTCAACGAGTCCGCACTTTGCATTCTTCAAGATTCCATCCCTCCTGAAGACATTGCTCACCTTCGTCCCTTCACTGTGGCCAAGGAAGCATGGGAGCATGTTGGCACAATGTACAAGGGAAGCACAAGTATTCAACGCTCCAACTATGAAGTGGTGCAAGATGAAGCTGATGAGTTTGCTATGATCGAAGATGAAGATCCTTGTGAACTTTATCGAAGATTAACTATTCTTGCAGTGTCTCTTCGAGATCATGGCAGTAAGGATACGGATGAAAATTGGATCAAGCGCAAGTTCCTCAAGGCCATGATGCCCTATCATAAGGCCATGTCCTCTGTCATTCGTCAGAGACCGGACTTCCACACTTTATCCTCAAACGAAGTGTTGGATGAATTTGTTGCCATGAGGATCCTTGACGTAACCGCCGACAATGCGGTCCTAAGAGCTCAACGATCCAAGAAGCCTAATCTTGCTCTGAAGGCCAAGGCTTGTGTGGAAGAGGAGGAAGTGGAAGATGATGATGAGTGTTGCCCTGAGGACACCAAATATGCCTATCACGAGCACATGGCTCTTGCTTCAAGGCAATTCTGGGGCAAGAAGAACTCAAGGTCCAACTTTAACAGGAACAACTCCAGTGGGAACAAAGGGAAGCAACGAGTAAGGACATGCTTCAACTGTGGAAATGTAAGTCACTTCGTTGTGGATTGCCCATATGAGAAGAGAGAAGACTTTGGAGGCAAGCTTATTCGGAAGGACAAGTCAAAGTCCTATCCCAACAAGAACAACTTCATCAAGAAGACTCCTCCGAAAGTGTTGGTGGCTCAAGAAGAATATGTGGAGGATGATGACAATGATGAAGACGATGAGGTGACCACTATGGCCACAATTGCAATTGCTACCACTCCGCACTCATCTCTCTTCAACTCACCAAACAAGAACATCACCGCCAAGTGTCTCATGGCCAAGGCCACCAACAAGGTAACCCCAAACATCAATACTACTATCTCTTCTAACCCTTCATTGACTAATTGTATGGATGAGGGTGAGGGTATTAAGGAGGGAGAAAATGAATTTGATGTGTTCATAAAGAATCTCAAGGGCAAACCCAAGAAGCATTTTGTTGCTCTCTTGGAACAACTCGGTGAGGCCAATGACATTATCGAGGCTCACGAGGAAACCATTACTAAAATGGAAGGGCATAGTCGAGACTATGCCGATGAGATATCGGATCTCTCTAACGCCCTAGAGGAAGAGCGTGGTCTTCGTTTGACTCTTGAGGAGTCACACAACGATGATCATGCTAAATTAAAGAAAGATCTTGATCATGCTTTAGTTGTCTCTCGTGTTCTTAACTCTGAGAAGGCAAAACTTGAGGCTGACCATGCTAAACTCAAAGAGGAGTTTGACATACTTGACAAGGCTCACAAGGCCTTGAAAAGAATGCATGCTACTCTCAAGGAGTCTCATGATCAACTCCAAGTTTCGCTAACCAAGGAAAAGGCTATCTTTCCTCGCATGGTTTTAATTGATAATGCAAATGCTACTAACCCATGTTGTGAGCATGTGCATCTTGTTGAAGAGAATGCCGAATTAAAGAAGCAACTTGAGAAAGGCCTTGTGACTTGCATACAAGGTGAGAAGAACCTCAACGCCCTTTTGAGCAATCAAAAGGAAGTTGTGGCAAAGGAAGGAATTGGGTTTGCTCCTAAGCCCAAGAAGAAGAAGAATGACAAGACAAAGCAACCACCCCCTCTCCGACAATCCTTTGTGAAAGAAGGAGAGGGCACGTCAACCAAGAAGAAAAGTGGTGGTGTCAAGAAAAACTCCACCATACCATCAAACATGGCCGGCGATTTTAATCCCTCATATGTTTTCTGCCGTGCTAGTGATGGCCATGTGTTTGCTAAATTTGTTGGTTCTTCTTATGAGTACATTGAACGGTCCATTTGGGTTCCTAAGACCCTTGTCACTAACCTCAAAGGACCCATTACCAAATGGGTACCTAAATCCAAGCATTGATCTATTGTAGGCGTTTGCTTCCGGTGGGGGATCATGGTTGCTCGATAGCGGAGCCACAAACCATATGACCGGAAGCAAAGACTTGGTGGTGGACGTGCATCTCGGTTCATCTATGGCCACCAACGTCGAATGGGGTGATGCTTCATCTTCTAAGGTATTGGGACTTGGCAAGGTTGTTGTTTCTCATGATCTCACGATCGAGAAAGTCATGCTTGTTGAGTCCCTTGCATACAATTTACTTTCTGTTCGCCAACTTGCACTCATGGGTTTTGCTACATTCTTTGATATTGATTCTGTGGCCCTCTTGTGGAGCAAGACTCTTAAAGTAGCCTATGTTGGGCATGTCGAGAACGGTCTTTATGTGGTTAACTTCTTGAAGCAACCCACTAAGGTCGCGACATGCCTAATGGCTAAAGTTGATGTGGGATGGCTTTGGCATCGCCGTTTGGCCCACGTCAATATGAGATATTTGCAAAGTCTTCTCAAGGGGGACCATGTCCGAGGACTAACAAATGTTTGCTTTGCCAAAGATCGTGCTTGCAGGGCGTGCATTGAAGGAAAATTACATGAGAAGGCTCACCCTCCCACGACTATCATCTATTCAAAGAGACCTCTAGAGCTCCTCCACATGGATCTCTTTGGGCCTCCCACTTTTGATAGTCTTGGGGGTAGGAAATATTGCTTGGTGATTGTGGATGATTACTCAAGATATACCTGGGTGTACTTCTTCAAGAAGAAGAGTGAGACCCAACAAACCGTCATCAACTTTGCAAATGAAGCTCAACGACAACATGAAGCAAAGATTTTGATGATCAGAAGTGACAATGGCACCGAGTTCAAGAACTACACCTTGGATGAGTTTCTTGGTGATGAGGGGATCAAACATCAGTATGCCGCCCCGTATACCCCTCAACAAAACGGTGTTGCGGAGAGAAAGAACCGAACCTTAATTGATGCTGCAAGAACCATGATGGCTGAATTCAACTCTCCATACAACTTTTGGGCCGAAGCCATCAACACCGCTTGCCATGCGTCAAATCGTCTCTATCTCCGCAAAGGCTTGAATAAAACTCCGTATGAGATTCTTACCGGTAACAAGCCCAATCTCAAGTACTTCCGGGTGTTCGGGTGTAAGTGTTTCATTCTCAAGAAAGGTGTTCGTTTGTCTAAATTTGAATCTAGAGCTCATGAGGGCATATTTGTTGGTTATGCTACAAACTCTCATGCTTACCGTGTCCTCAACAAGTCCACTGGACTCATAGAGGAGACGAGTAACGTAGAGTTTGATGAAAATAACGGCTCCCAAGTGGAGCAAAGTGGTACTTGTGATGCAGGTGATGAAATTCCTCCTCAAGCCATAAGAAGAATGGGTGTTGGATATATCCTACCCGTTGAGGAACCCCTTGTGGCCGAAGGAGAATTACAATGTTCCACTCAAGTGGAACCATCACCAACCCAAGACCCACACGCTTCCGAAGAACAAAATGAAGGCCCTCAGCCTGATGAACAAGGCCAAGTGCAAGATCAACCTCAAGTTGGTGAAGAACCTCCAATTGATGCACAAGGCCAAGTTCAGTCTCCCGAGCAAGATCAAGGTCAAGAGGAAGCTCAAGATCAAGATCTTGCACATGATGACGCTCAAGATGATCAACTCAATGCTCCTCAGTTATCACTTGAAGAGCAATTAGAGCGTCGTGTTGCAAAAGTTGCCTCCAGGCTTGCTTCCAACGAGCATCACATCGAGAACATTTTAGGAAGCACAAAAGGGGGGTAAGCACTCGTAGACAATTAGCAAACTATTGTGCTCATCAAGCTTTTGTCTCCTTTGTTGAACCTAAGAAGGTCTATGAGGCGCTCGAAGACCCTGACTGGCTCAATGCCATGCATGAAGAACTCAATAACTTCGAGCGCAACAAAGTGTGGCGCCTGGTGCCAATACCAAAGGAGAACTATAATGTCATTGGAACCAAATGGATCTTTAAGAATAAGCAAGATGCCCATGGCATTGTCATCCGCAACAAGGCACGTCTGGTGGCTCAAGGCTACTCCCAAGTCGAGGGTATCGACTACGGTGAAACCTTTGCCCCCGTTGCTCGTCTTGAATCCATTCGTTTGTTTCTTGCCTATGCTTCCCATCATAACTTTAAATTGCAACAAATGGATGTGAAAAGTGCATTTCTTAATGGTCCCATTAATGAGTTGGTGTATGTTAAACAACCCCCGGGGTTCGAGGATCCTAAGTTCCCCAATCATGTGTATCAACTTGATAAGTCACTCTATGGCCTTAAACAAGCCCCACGAGCGTGGTATGAGCACCTTACCGAGTTGTTACAAGATCGTGGGTTTGAAATTGGGAAAATTGACCCCACTCTTTTTACTAAGAAGGTCAAAGGGGAGTTTTTTGTATGCCAACTATATGTTGATGATATTATCTTTGGTTCTCCTAACAAAGCTTTCAATGATGAGTTCGCTGCACTCATGACCACACATTTTGAGATGTCCATGATGGGAGAGTTGAAGTACTTCCTTGGATTTGAGATCAAACAACGAAGAGAAGGCATCTTCATCAAACAATCCAAGTATACTCAAGACATGCTCAAGAGGTTCAACCTTAGTGATGTCAAGCCGGCTACCACTCCAATGCCAACCAAATGCCAACTTGACATTGATCCCAATGGTAAAGCGGTGGATCAAAAGGTATATCGCTCTATGATCGGATCTTTTCTTTACCTTTGTGCATCTAGACCGGATATTTTGTTGAGTGTGGGAATTTGTGCATGGTTTCAAGCCTCACCTAAGGAAAGTCACTTTGTGGCTGTCAAGCGAATCTTTCGATATTTGGCTCATACCCCAAACTTTGGCTTATGGTACCCAAGAGGAGCAAATTTCAACCTTGTTGGTTTCTCTGATTCTGACTGGGCAGGAGACAAAGTGGATAGGAAGTCCACCTCGGGAGGGTGCCAATTTCTTGGTTGCTCTCTTGTTAGTTGGTCTTCCAAAAAGCAAAGTTGTGTACCTCTCTCGTCCACCGAAGCAGAATATGTGGCAGCTGGCAGTTGCTGTGCTCAACTCTTATGGATGAGGCAAACTTTAAAGGATTACGGTGTCACTTGTGACAAAGTGCCTCTTTGGTGTGACAATGAAAGTGCCATCAAGATTTCTCTCAACCCGGTGCTACACTTCAAGACGAAGCATATTGAGATTCGATATCACTTCATCCGGGATCACATAAGGCAAGGAGAAATCGAGCTTCACTACGTCAACACTCATGATTACCTTGCAGATATCTTCACGAAGCCTCTGGATGAAGCAAGATTTCACGAGTTAAGGCATAAGCTAAATATCATTGATTTGAGCAATGTGGTTTGAATCTGTGCACACACTCCTCACACTCGACATAGCTATCTTGTCTAGATGTAGGCATGGACTTAGGGGGAGTACTGTTCTCTCAATGAACTATTCCTCCCCCCATTATGCATAAACTAACCAAAACTTCTTCATTTGCCATACATAGTTGGCTTAAATGCTTCAAGTCGAGCTTTGATCATGGGCCCAAGGATAATTCTTCGCGGTGCCCTATCTATAAAACTCAAACATAGGTGGCCTCGGCCACCGCCCTCTTGTGAGGAATTTGTGTTTCTTGTTTTGCTTGTGCTCATGGTGTTTTTACTCTCTCTAGTGCTTAAAGCCTCTTGCCTTTTTCGTGCATTTTCTTGGGGGAGCGGTACTACTGTGATTGGTTACGGTACTACCGCGGAGGACATACGGTACTACCGCACCTCCAGCACGGCAGTAATTTTTTACTGCCGCTGGTAGGGCGGTACTACCGCCCGGCGAGCGGTACTACCGCGATGAACGCGGTACTACCGCACATATCCGAACGTGTGGGGGTTATAAGCAGGCAGGGGGAGTTCCATCTCCCCCATACCCATTCACTCCTAACCCCCACGTCGTCCCTGTCTCTCTCTCTCTCTCAAGAACGCCGCCGGAGGACCTCGCCGGATCTCCTCCCTCGGCCACTCTTCTCGCTTTCCGACCGGTGGAATCGATCCCCACCACGTCCTCTTGCCATGGATGCAGGTTTCTCCCCTTTTCCCCTCTTCTTATTGCCTTGCCTAAGTTTTTAGGGTTAGGGGAGATGCTTAGTGTTCTTGTGTTCTTCGTGATCTTATCCATGGATGCTTAGGATGTGGGAGAGTGTTTGTGCACTAGAAATATGATTAGAGCTGTTGCTACGAAGTTACTATGATCAGCCGTAGTACCGTGTGTCGATCTCGTTGGTAGTTTCTAGATCTGCTCTTCTCAGATCTGTTTTGTGCGGTACTACCGCTGGAGAACCGCGGTACTACCGCACGATGTAATCCAGATCTGATCTGACCTGAGCGGTACTACCGCTGTCCTCAGCGGTATTACCGCTCGGGCGGAAGTAAAAATTTAGTACTGCTTGCCGAGCGGTACTACCGCGACCCAATGCGGTACTACCGCTCCGCATGCAGCACTAAGTTTTTAGTTCCGCCCCTTCGGGCGGAAGTAAAAATTTAGTACTGCTTGCCGAGCGGTACTACCGCGACCCAATGCGGTACTACCGCTCAGCATACAGCACTAAGTTTTTAGTTCCGCCCCTTTGACAGAAGTAAAATATTACTACCGCAACGTATGCGGTACTACCGCGTCCGTATGCGGTACTACCGCTTACGTTGCGATACTAATATTTTAGTTCCGCCTCTTCTGGCGGAAGTAAAATATTACTACCGCAGTGTACGCGGTACTACCGCATCCACCTGCGGTACTAATTTTTTAGTTCCGCCTCTTCTGGCGGAAGTAAAACATTACTACCGCAGCGTATGCGGTACTACCGCATGTGACATGCGGTACTACCGCTTACCCTGCAGTACTAATTTTTTTACTCCCGCAAGGGTCAGCAGTACTACCGCTTGTACCATATTTTCTTCGTAGCATGATCTCTTTCCTATTTCTTCTGGTTTCGTGTGTCTTTCGAGGCTTTGGCATTGATTCTTCTTGTGTTTGTGTTGTTGTGGTCTTGTGTTTGTGTTTTTAGGTGGTGGCTCCGGTTTTGAGGGTCGTCGTACCAACCCTGTCCGCGACACCGGTTCCAAGCGCCTGCGTACCCCAAGTGATGTGCCAGAGGGCTCCAATCCCCAGCGCCGGTACAAGACTTCAGCCAACAAACGTAAGGAATCCTCAATGTCTATGGAGGAGATGCCTGCTGCTGAGTTCATGTCTCGAAGGAAGATCAACCCGTATGGAGAACCCCGTGAGCACTTTCCTGGAGATGATATCTTCTGGACCAAGCAGCAGTTTCGCATCTATCATGAGGTTCTCAAGACCAAGGCCAATCTTTATGTGGATGCTCACTGGGTGGATGTGGAGCACATGAGGAAGGACAAGAACCGGGCATACTTTGCAGAAGCCCTTGATTTGATCGAGCAGTTGGGTCTGGAGCACATCATGACCTTCCAGAACGACTTTGACCCTGAGATTATTGCACAGTTCTATGCCTCTGTCAATTTCCAAGCCAAGGAGGATCGCCCCATGACTTGGATGACGAATGGTCACAAGATGACCTCTACTTGGAAGGAGTTCATGGATCTTCTTCAACTTCCTGATGAGGGTCTCCATACCCCAATTGGTTTTCGGCCTCACGCCAATCCTGAATCAGCAAACAAAGACAAACTGCTTCCATTTTATGAGCAAAAGACTCTTGCTAGTGGCAAAACGACTTGGGTGTTGAACCCCTTCTTGGACATCATGTATCGGATCTTTCGCAACACTTTGTTCCCTCGTGTTGGCGATAAGGACAAGGTCCATGCCTACCTGGTTGACATGCTACTGATGTGTCAAGAGGCTCGCTCAGCCCAGGCTGCACCGCTTGACATTTCCCACATCATGTGGAATGAGCTCCGGTTTGCCATCTACTCTCGCAAGGTACCCATTTATGATCCATATTTGTTTCTGCTGATCTCCAAGACTTGGGAGAAATTGTACCCAGAGGAAGAGTTCGAGGCCGACTGCTACCGCCATGATCCCATCTGGCTTCGCGTCAAGACTCGATGGGCCAACACCACCACTCGTGCTCAGGCTGCTGCTGCTCAGATGGGAACTGAGGAGGAGCCTGTGGAGGAGACTGCTGATGTGCGCTCTGGCAGATTTGCCCCTTCTTCTTCCTCTGCAGTGGAGAAGCCGTCTTGGGCTAAAAGGCTTCAGCAGAAGATGAAGGCCCTCTTCTGCATGCAGGCCAAGGGGCAATACCGGGCTCATGTAACTGATAAGAAGACTCGCCAGCGTGACAAGAAGATTCTGTCTCTCTATGGAGAGGAAGTTTCCAATGGATCTGAGGATAACATCACACCTGAGGCTACCTGGATGGCTCGCCAGGGATACAAGTGGTCAGAGTCTGAGGAGGAGTATCAGGAGGAGCCGCAGGGATCTGATGATGAGTATCAGGAGGAGCAGCAGGGGTTTGATGATGAGTATGACGACTGAGCTTCTCCCGGGCTGCCACCCGTCTTAGTGTCCTCTTTTCCCCTTTGTGGTGTCTCGATGACAAAGGGGGAGAGTGATTTGCCGTCTTGTGCCTGTTCGTGTGTTTTTCGTTGAACTCTGGTTTATTTGCGTGTTTGTGTCGTGTGCGTGAGACTATCATATGGTGTAAGACATATGCCCCGTTATCGTTGAACTTATCATTATGTCTTTAAAGTTTATCCAGTGCAGTTAGTGTTATATAGAGTATCTCGTGTGTAGATTATAGGGGAGCACTATACCTAGTATGTGTGTTGTGCAGTCCAAAGCACAATCGTGTGAAGGCACACATCCAGGGGGAGCTCACCTATACTCTAGGGCTTGTATTACATACTCTATTATTTCTTCTCTGTGCAAATCTCGTGTTGTCATCAATACACCAAAAAGGAGGAGATTGTAAGGGCATATTTCTCACTAAGTAGTTTTGGTGATTGATGACAATACATTTGCGGACCGATCGTGTGCTCTAAGCTCATACAGGTATATCTCCCTTATGGCACAAGACGATTGCTTGCCCCTCGGATTCTATGAAGGACGGTGTTTTCTTTTTGCTCCCTGTCGGTGGCTTTGAGTAATAGGAAAGCCGTACTATTAAGAGGGGGTCCGCGTCGGAAAGGATTGGGTAGAATCAACACGTACACATCCTTCTCCCACACCACCTTTCCTTGCTTCTCTGGAGGTCCAATCGGTTATTTTTCGTTTATGCAAAACTGTGACTTCTTAACTGATCAACTACCTGGCAAGTGGTAGTACCGCTCAACCAAGCGGTAGTACCGCGCAGTTACACGGTAGTACCGCCTGCCGACACGGTAGTACCGGTCCCACGGTAGTACCGCGTCCCCAGAGCGGTAGTACCGTGTATCTGGCCCAGGCGCTGAGTCTAAGTACAGAAGTGGATGCGGAAGTAATTTTTTACTTCCGCATACAACGCGGTAGTACCGCTTATCTGAAGCGGTAGTACCGTGTCGCGTTTTGCTACTACCGTTTTCCCTGCGGATGTAGCCACGGATGTAATTTATTTCATCCGTGGTTGTCAATCATGTCGCAATCTTTTGCCTATGCGGTAGTACCGCTCAGCCAGCGGTAGTACCGCAACTCATGCGCGGTACTACCGCTCTCTGCGGGCTAAAAACTCCAATAACGGTTGGATTTGTCCCCCCACTATATATAGGGGGTCTTCTTCTCAAAGAAGACTTACCTCTTCCCCCACTACTCCATTGTTGCTCCAAAAGCTCCATTTCCGCCCGATCTCTCTCCCTAGCCAATCAAACTTGTTGATTTGCTCGGGATTGCTTGAGGAGGCATTGATCTACACTTCCACCAAGAGATATTTGATTCTCCCCACTAATCCCTTGCGGATCTTGTTACTCTTGGGTGTTTGAGCACCCTAGATGGTTGAGGTCACCTCGAAGCCATATTCCATTGTGGTGAAGCTTCGTGGTTTGTTGGGAGCCTCCAAGTTGTGGAGATAGCCCCAACCTTGTTTGTAAAGGTTCGGTTGCCGCCCTCAAGGGCACCACTAGTGGAATCACGGCACCTTGCATCGTGTGAGGGCGTGAGGAGAATACGGTGGCCCTAGTGGCTTCTTGGGGAGCATTGTGCCTCCACACCGCTCCAACGGAGACGTACTTCCCCTCAAAGGGAAGGAACTTCGGAAACACATCCTCGTCTCCAACGGTTCCACTTGTGGTTATTTCTTACCTTTACTTTTGCATGCTTTACTTGTTCAACTCCTATAGCATGCATGTGTAGTTGTTGTCCTTCTTTATCTTAGTTGTTATCCTAGTAGAATATCTAGACAACTTATTTTGTCGCTTAATTTTAAGTGGTTAAGAAAAGCTAAAAATTGTTAGTTGCCTATTCACCCCCCCCCCTCTAGTCAACCATATCGATCCTTTCAGAGCTCCTCCCGTCCGCCGTCTATTTAATCTCCTATTTAAACGAAGCCAAATGCCGGCCTAGAATCACACACCTCCGCCCTCCCCTATCTCCTCCTTCACCATTTTGTCCACTCTTACAATGGCTTACGAAGAGTAGCTATTCCGCATCCAAGCTGTCTGGGTGGCCCGCCGAGCCCGCCGGATACGAGCTATGCAGCTTGCTGATCCACCTCCCTCCCCTCGCCCGACGGAGCCAGTTGCCGCCCCAAGCCGGCGCGCAGTTCAGCAACTTGCTGCTCCAGGCCAGCTCGACGAGGATCGGCGCACGGGCGTTGTCAGGGATATTACTACCAGGTATAAACCGCCCAGGAGGGGCCGGTTTATGTTATCAAGATTATTTTACCAAGGACCAGCGGAGCATAAAGTAGAAGATTTCAGCCCAAGAGGTTTAGAGCCCAAATGTTAGGGCCCATGATTTTTAAACCGTCATATTATGTAACTTGGGATGTAAGATAGAAAGAACAGAGACCGAGGCGGACATGTTTATGAGCCGGCCTCGGGACTCTGTAAACCGGACTGGGAGTCACCTCTTATATAAAGGGACGACCCGGCGACGGTTCAAGACAGACAACTACAGCACGAGACACAGGTAAAGCGGATTCGCTCCCTGGTCATCGAAACCCAAGCAATACACACCAAACTAGACGTAGGCTTTTACCTTCATCAAAGGGGCCGAACTAGTATAAAATCCCTGTGTCCTTGTCCAGTTTAACCCCTTTAAGCTAACATGTAGCGATGGCCTCACGACTAAGTCCTTTTGCCAGGACATCTGCCGTGACAAAACCACGACAGTTGGCGCCCACCGTGGGGCTATCGCACGATGGTTTCGAGTTCTTGAAGGGCAGCTTTGAAGGACTCAAGGGCTACGCAGTGGGCCGGATGACTATGAGTCGTCGCGGCAAGATCTACATCGATGACGCTGGCTGGGGTTCCGAGGCCGATTCAATCGAATGCGGGTACCGGGTCCCCTTCGGCGGCATCCATGTCTTCATCGGCAAGATCGGCGAACCAGGACCTGAGCCGGACATCTTCCACAACATCGTCGAGCCGGCTCAGCATGCGAGACCTTCCCGGATTTGGCCCGCCGTGAAGCACGTCTTCGTTGGAACAGTGCATGGAGTACAAGCCGAGGACGGATCAGACTCTGGTGGCGAGACCGTTATCTATTTCGGTGATGAATATTCTTCCGGAGAAATGGAATCTTTATATCTACTGCAGGATGGTCGATCTGAGGGTTGTTTCGATGGGGACAGTATTTCGGACCCCCTCGATCCGCCAAACTGGATTGCTGTCTTTATGGCCGGTTCACAACCTGTGCAGCAGTCCTCAACAACAGCGGCTTTGACATCAGACACGATTGGAGCTAGAGCTGGAGATCCTCTCCCGTCGTCGTCTGACACTTTATCCGTCTTGGTCGATACTTTGACAGCGTTATTGACAACAGAGGTAGCCCAGGCCAACAAGGAGCAGCATGATGCGGAGGTCGCTCAGGTGAAAGGCCGGATTGAACAAGCCAAGTTGGACCTGGCTACTGAGAAAGCTAGGATGGCTACAAGGCAGGCGGAGCTTGATGCTCAGGCCTATCGACTCATGTTGGATCAGACCGCTTCACACGAGGTAATGATGAGAAGGCAACGATCTTGCTTGCCACCGGTTTATGAGGCAAGGAATCTCTTTAGCATGCCAGGAGCAGGAACCAGTAACCAGCCGGAGGTGAACCGGGGAGGAGCGCCGGGCACGGGAGCGTCGGTTCAGCCGCCGGCCGCAGAGCCAACCCGCCAGGTTGTACCGTCACGACATGTGCCCACCCCTCCTGGTCATTATTCTATTCCGCTGGATAGCATAGTCGCCGCCGCTTCACGACTGGCCGCCCTTCCCGTTAAAGGAACGTTCCCCATAGCAGCGGAGGCACGGCGGGCCAGGGAGTTGTTGGACAGGGCGTTAACTCAACAGCAAGCTTATTCTCACAGCCGGGAGAGGATTGATTCGACTCCCCGCCCAAGCCGGAGTTATACTAGACGTTTGGATGAACCGGCCATATCAAGCAGTGCATGAAGACGTAATCCGCCGAGGAAGGATAATCCGGTAGGAGGAGAGGCGAATGCTCAGGACGTGGTGGATCAGGCCAGGCAGCGCCGGGAGGCCGAGGTAACAACACAGTACAAAGCCCGTCAGGCGACGTCGGTTCGTCCCACCACCAAAGTTGAACCGGGGGTCATGTCAAATTCCCTGGGCGTGCCTTGTCTTATCCCCGCTTTACGGAACGTGAAACTGCCCAAGGATTTCAATGGACCGTGCAAAGTGCCTAATTACACGGCGGATCTAGCTCCGGAGGCATGGGTTGAGAGTTATGAGATGGCAATGAGATGCTGGATGTGGATGAGGCGGCGTGCGCTAAGTATTTCACAATGATGCTCGAAGGCACGGCTCAAACTTGGCTCAAGGGTTTACCGCCTAATTCCATCGGATCATGGGCCGAATTACGGCGCCGGTTTATCAATAACTTCAAAGACACGTGCAAGCAGCCAATGTGTGTCGTCGATTTAGCTGCGTGCATTCAAGGAGAGCATGAGTCTACAAGCAGTTGGGTGCGTCGAGTATCAGAAATCTTGCATTCCTCCAATAGCATCAACCCAAGCACAACAGTGGTAACCTTGGAGGGCAATTGCCGGTTTGAACCCTTGCGACTAAAGTTGGGACGGCTTAAGCATGATTCTAATGTCATGGGGACACTCATGGGAGCTTTAGTGAACTATGGGGACTCTGATAATACTAAACACCCAGACGCTGATGGAGACAAGTCACGGAAGGCAAGCAAGAATGGTAAGGCACTCCAGCCTAACTCGGCGAATCAAGGATACAACGGTAAGCGTAAAGCGGATGGTAATTCGGACTTTGTGGCCAACACCAATGCTCAGGAGGATGGACAGCGCCGCAAGGGTAGACCGCCTCCGCGTAATGGGAGGCCGCCTATTAATCTGGAACGCTAGTTGAACGTACCTTGCCCGAAGCACGGTACACCGGAAAAGCCAGCTACACATCTCTGGAAAGATTGTTTTATTATGTAGGAATTCATGAACCGGACTCGGTACGATCACGGGCCATCCGGCGGATCAAGCCCTGGATTTCAGGGTCCGGGTTATCAAGGTGGTGGATCCGGTTCAGGGTACCGAGGTAATAATGGCAACCACAATGGGCACAATCAGCATAACCAGCAGCATGGTCAGGGCGGATATAACAATCAGGGAAATCAACAACGTCAACAACAGCGACAATCTGAATATCAGAATAATCCGAAGGGGCTGAGCAGTGGGCAGTATCATGTCTTCCCCATAAGCTTATGCCAGCGTGATCAGAAAGTTCTAAAGAGGGCAGTACATTCTGTTGAACCGGTAGTGCCACGTTTCCTGCGTTGGTCGGAGCAGCCCATTGTGTGGAGCAGAGAGGATCATCCGCCCCGTGTTGATAATCTGGGTCAACTGGCTCTAGTTGTGGCACCGCAGGTAGGTGGCTACAAGTTTACCAAGGTGCTTATGGACGGAGGCAGCAACATCAACATTCTTTATTATGAGACTTTCCGGCGTATGGGGCTGACAGATAAGAAGCTCCGACAGTCCAATACAGTGTTTCATGGGGTGGTGCCCGGTAAATCGGCGTATCTAGTTGGCAAGATCGATCTAGAGGTTACCTTTGGAGACGAACATGACTCCAGGTCGGAGACCATGACCTTTGAAGTGGTAAAGATCAAGAGCCCATATCACGCTTTGTTCGGGCGGCCGGTTTACGCCAAGTTCATGGCAAGGCCGTGTTATGTTTATCTACGGCTCAAGATGCCAGGACACAAGGGAACCATTACAGTCCATGGGAGTCGCAAGATTTCTTTGGAATGTGAGGAAGGTGACGCAGCTTATGCTGAAGCGGTTTGTGCAACTGAGGAGATTATTTTTTATTAAAACCAACCACAGAGCATGATCCGGCTATGAAATTCAAATCAGCTGAAGAGACCAAACAGGTTGACTTTGTTCCTAGCGATTCATCCAAGCAGTTCACTATCAGTGCTAACCTAGATCCGAAATAGGAAAGCGCGCTCATCGAGTTCATCCGTGAGAATCGGGACATCTTTGCATGGAAGCCTTCTGATATGCCAGGTGTACCGAGGGAACTCGCTGAGCACAATCTCTATATTGATCCTAAGTTTAAATCGGTCAAGCAATTTATGCGCCGCTTCAATGAAGAAATGCGCAAGGCTATTGGAGAAGAAGTGGCTAGGCTCTTGGTAGCAGGCTTTATAGTTGAGGTGTTTCATCCAGAGTGGTTGGCTAATACGGTGCTAGTACTTAAGAAAAACGGCACTTAGCGAATGTGTGTTGATTACATAGATCTGAACAAAGCTTGCCCAACTGATCCCTTTGCTCTCCCCCGTATTGATCAGATCATTGATGCTACGGCAGGATGTGAGAGACTAAGTTTTTTGGATGCATATTCAGGTTATCATCAGATCAAGATGGCAGTCAAGGACCAGGAGAAGATGGCATTTATAACTCCCTTTGGAGCCTTCTGCTATGTGTCTATGTCGTTTGGGCTTAAGAGTGCCCAGGCGACCTATCAGTGTTGTGTGCAGAATTGCCTTCATGGACAGATTGGGCGCAATGTTCATGCATATGTGGACGACATTGTGGTGAAATCCAGGAAAGAGGAGACATTGATAGCAGATTTGAAAGAAACCTTCGACAATCTCCGGGTTTATAAAATGATGCTTAATCCGGAGAAGTGCGTTTTTGGTGTTCCGGCAGGCAAGCTCCTAGGGTTCTTGGCATCGAGCAGGAGAATTGAAGCTAATCTGGAGAAGATCAAGGCGATTACGTCCTTGGCTAAACCGGCGTGCATCAACGATGTCCAACACGTGGCGGGCCGTAATGCGGCACTCAGCCGGTTTATCAGCCGTTTGGGGGAGAAGGCTATCCCGCTTTATCAGATGATGAAAAAGACAGATCGCTTTGTCTGGAGTGATGCTGCTGATGCTGCGTTTGAGGACCTGAAGAAGCAATTAGCAGAGCCACCAGTCCTTGCTACCCCAGTTGACAATGAGCCGCTGTTGTTATACGTGGCTGCTAATGCCCGTGCAGTAAGCGTTGCCATTGTGGTAGAGCATAAGGAGGCAGGCAAAGAATATCCGGTTCAGTGGCCGGTTTACTACATCAGTGAGGTGCTCATTGAATAAAACAGAGATACCCGTATTGGCAGAAACTGGTGTATGGAGTCTTCATGGCAAACCGGAAGCTAAAACACTATTTTCAAGGCCATCCAATCACTGTTGTCAGTTCAGCTCCGTTGGGGGATATAATCCAGAACAGAGAGGCTACTGGTCGGGTTGCAAAGTGGGCCATTGAGCTTAGCCCGCACGGATTGAAGTATGTGCCCCGTACTGCGATAAAGTCCCAGGCTTTGGTGGATTTCATCAACAATTGGACAGAGTTGCAAGCGCCTAAGGAAAAGCCGGATCACACATATTGGACTATTCACTTTGACGGTTAAAGGCAATTGGAGGGCTCGGGGGCTGGAGTCGTGTTAACTTCCCCACGAGGTGATAAGTTCTGCTATGTCCTTCGTTTAATGTTCCCTTGCACTAACAATGCGGCTGAATATGAGGCTCTCCTCCATGGTCTGCGAATGGCCAAGGAGATGAACTTAAGCCGGGTTAAATGCTTTGGCGATTCATACCTGGTGGCACAACAAGTATCTGGCAAGTGGGATTCCAAGGACCCACTCATGGCAGCATATCGACGAGTGGTAGACGCTGTCGCTGGACACTTCAAGGGTTATCAGGTGGATCATATAGACCGGCAAAAGAATGAAGCGGCTGACGCGTTAAGCCGACTGGGTTCTCAGCGTAAACCGGTTCCACCCAATACCTTCGTGGATGAGTTACACAATCCGTCGGTGTAGTTACCTTCAGAAGAGGACTTGACTGTTCCTGATCCGGGGGCACAATTGGTCGTGGCACTTCATGTTATTCCGGATTGGACGCTTCCCTACCTGGCGTACATGAACCAGGTGAGTTACCAGAGGACGAAGTCTTGGCTAGACAAATAATCCGGCGGTCCAAGTCAATGACTATTGTCAATGGAGAACTTCATCATCGCAGCATCTCTGGGGCGTTTCAGCGGTGTGTATCACCAGAGGAGGGCTGTGATATTCTTAGAGAGATTCATGAAGGAGATTGTGGTCATCATGTCGGTTCAAAGTCTTTGGTGGCTAAAGCTTTTCGTCGTGGGTTCTACTGGTTGATGGCTCATGCGGACGCAGAGGACTTGGTCAGAAAATATGATGCTTGCCAGAAATTTTCACGGCGTGCTCATATACCGGCGCAGGAGTTGAGGATGATTCCAATTACTTGGTCTTTTGCGACTTGGGGGCTTGATATGGTTGGACCCTTCAAGAGATCACAAGATAAAAAGACTCACCTTTTGGTGGCGGTGGACAAGTTTACCAAATGGGTTGAAGCGGAGCCTGTCAGTAAGTATGATGCGGCAACGGCGGTTCAATTCATCAAAAAGGTGATTTTTTGGTCTGGCTTTCCACACAGCATTATAACTGATAATGGCACCAATATATCCAAGGGGGCTATGGAGGAGTTCTGTCAACGAGAGCACATCCGCCTTGATGTATCATCAGTAGCTCACCCTCAGTCTAATGGCCAAGATGAAAGAGCCAATCAAGAGATCTTGAGAGGCATCAAGCCCCGGCTTATGGTTCCTTTGCAGAGAACACCGGGTTGTTGGGTGGAGGAATTACCTTCTGTGCTATGGAGCATCAATACTACACCTAACAGATCCACAGGGTACACACCTTTCTTCATGGTATATGGAGCTGAAGCGGTCCTCCCTAGAGATATCACTCGTGACTCGCCGCGGGTGGCGGCTTACGTTGAAGCGGATAATGAAAAAGCAAGGCAAGATGCGTTGGACCGGCTGGATGAAGAAAGGGACACGGCAGCAGCTCAATCGGTGATTTATCAGCAAGATCTGCGCCGCTATCACAGTCGCCGGGTTAAAACCAGGACGTTTAAAGAAGGAGATCTGGTGCTCCGGCTCATCCTGGACCAGACAGACATGCACAAGCTATCTCCACCTTGGGAGGGACCCTTTGTGGTCAGCAAGAACCTGCACAACGGATCATACTACCTCATCGACGTTCGAGAACATAAGGACTCACGTACGGCGGAGGAGGAGTCCAAGCGGCCGTGGAACATCGCTCTTCTTCGACCTTACTATGCTTGAGCTATAGGCTCTGCTTTATGTACATATCTTTTGTATATACTATGATCAATATAATAAACCGGGGCCCCCGATAAACCGGGGTATCAGCCGCATTTTTCATAAGAGTATCACATGGGGGCTTCTGTGGGCAAGGGAATTCCTATGGCCTCTTAAACCGGCGACCGCATCAAGACCATAATAAGGGCACAGCTCTGGTTGCTTTGGCAATTTCCACATGATGACGAGGGGCAAAAGAGAGTTTGATGCTTAGCACAACTCAAACATAGGCCTCGACGAGCAATGCTCAAATGCTACCTAGGGGCTCCTGATGCAAGACATCAGCGAGTTGAAAAATCTTGTAGTAAACACGGCTTGGAAGCTTGATGTATACACCTAAAACTCCGGATTAACCTGCCTGCATCAAGTAAGTCACGCCGTCCAGGTAAACCTGCTATGACCCGTCGAACGTACACACAAGTCACTCCTTATGGACCCTGAACTTGGTAACGTTAAATTGACGATCATCAAGTGATTACACAAGTCAAATCTTTACGAGATTTTTTGAAATTGGTAGCATTTGACATTGATGATTTGGTTAAGGATTGCGGACCATCTTAACATGCTTTGCAAAAATGGTTAATGACAGTAGCCTAGCAGCTCATAAAAAGCCTCGAATTTGGAGCCTGGCAGCTCGTAAAAAGCCTCGACTACATGGTCTTATTTACCCAAAAACTATTTTTTTTTTATGTTTTCTCAAATCTTTTATCTTCAAGGTCATTGGTTTCTCAACCAAGTCCATTGATTCAAGGAGTGGATGACTATAAAGTTGCCACTACATCTGTGTTTACAGAGTTATAGTCTGGGTTATAAACACCAGTACTAAACTACAGCTAAACCTGAGTTCATTGTAACCCGGTTCGGCCTTCATGGCGAGCGGACAAGTAACCAAGGGAGTCATCAGCACTTACACCTTGGATCGTTCCTGCCGGATTAAGGTTTATTAAGATACACTTAATCACAGGTATGGTACAGACTTATACTTTCTACACAGTTCAAGTTATCAACTTAGATCATGTGCTTGGGCATTATGACTCGTCCGGCGATAAACCGCCAGGACACTTTCAACATTGTTTTATGCAGAAACATGTAGAATAAACCGTCAAAAGCATTGAAAGCAGGATATATTTCAGAAGTTGCCAATCAAAGCAATCTCACAAATATAGTATGGGACAAATCACAGAGTATCTCAGCTATCCTATTACAAGGCGCTGGAAGGCCCAAAAGAATATTAGTTTTTTTCTCAAACTACTGGGACATAAAGTTAAACCGGCGCTGGTTTAAGACTCTGCATCAGCCCGCCGTGACGATTGAGGGTCAACTTGCTCCGGATCTTCGGCGGTTTCTTCCAGCTGCTGGAAGTCAGTTGTGGCCCAGTTAATCTTGGCAAGGGCTCGGAAATAAACTTCATCATTTATGAGTTCTGACGGATCAATGTCAGGAGCAAAGGTGTGCTTACGGATGGGCGGAATAAGATTCTCAATATCATAGGACGGACGCTCCACCCGTACGTTCTCCATATCATAGCCCGGATGATATCTTGATAGATCCGCTTCATCAGGAAGTTTACTCGCAAGAGGCCGCATATCCTTGGTTAAAGCACGAAGATCATCACTGGAAAAGGCTGATCTATCTTCTTTCATGCTTGGATAATCGTTCATTGCTTCCGCCGGATCAAAATCAGGAACCCAAGCCTTCGCTCGGGTTAACGCCATCAGGGCGCCGGCTCTTGCAGATGACTTCTTCACTTCGACAAGGCGAGCAGGCAAAATTGATAGTTTTTCCAAAGTACCTTGGATGGTAGTTGGAGCCGGTTTGTTGTGGGAGATAGCGCTAATGGCCCTTTGAACGTCAGAATATAGCTGCTCCACCACAGTGTATGTAGCTTTCAGTTTCTTCCGCACATCATCGCCAAGATGAGTGATGCGCCTCCCTGTGTAAGAATTATGAGTTAAACCGGAATAGTACAGGATTGCAAGGATAAGCTTATGTCAACAAGAACTTACCAAAGATGGTAGATGTCATGTCACTTATTTGCTGCTTTAACCCGGATATCTCCTTTGTCACCGGATTAAGAGCTGCCTCTGCATCACTGGCTCTCTTCTCCAGAGCAGTCTTTTCAACTTCCCAAGTTGACCGCTCCGCTTAAAAATCCTTCTTTAGCTTCTCCATATTAGCTAACGCAAGTGTAAGCTCATCCTTGACTTTAACAGCAGCAGTCTCTTCGAATTTTAAGCTATCCCGGAGTTCAGTTATTTCATAGGCCCGCCGGTTCAAGTCAGTCTGCCAAAAATAAAAGTATATCAGATATACATGGAGCAATTCAATCAAAGTCCCAAGCACATACCAAGTTGTGCACTTGACACTTGGGGGCTAATGTACATTTGCAGTGAAAACAGGCAATTTTTTCAGACAAGTCCCAGGCACATAACAAGTTATATAATTGGCACTTGGGGGCTAATGTGACATTGTTCTAAACATAGGAAAAGTCCCGGTTCACCCTCAATGAAGTAAACCGACCCTTGGGGGCTACATGTGCAAGTCAAAGTTCTATATTTGATCTACTGAAATCCCGGTTCACCCTAAAAGGCTAAACCGGCACTTGGGGGCTATGATGGACTAAAGGTACAGTTACAAGGCACGAGCAGAAATAAAAGACAAAGGAAAAGAAGTTACCTCATAGCGTTCCTTCATTAAATTCACCAAGCCAGCTTCATAGTCACGGCTGGTATGTAGCCGGTTTAAGTACCCGGAATGAAGTTCTTGAGCACTGAGCTAACCATAGCTGGACAAGTTACTCCACTTGCCCTTGTCCTTCTGGACAAATTCTTCCTTTGCAGTATGTTTAGCCAAAACAACAGGCTCTCCTGGGGTGGAAAAACCGGTCCCAGTGATCTCAACATCATCAGTTGAAGCAGCAGTTGGCTTAGAAGGATTAACATGAGCAGGACTAGCAGGAGCCGGACTAGCCCGAGCAGGGCTAGCCCGGTCAGGGCTGGCCGGTTCAGCATTATACTCCATGGGATCGTTCCCCTGAGCAGCAAGGTCTTCTTGATCCATAGGAGGAGGATCATCATGTGGAATCTCAACATTGTCTTCTAAAGGGTTATCAAGCTCAGGATCGTCTGCCGGTCCAGGAGTGGTATTATCGACTGCCAGTTTACTCAATTTGGACTTTTTGCTAGGCTTGGGCATACTGTGAAAAGATTAAAGAGTTAATGAAAATCAGAAGTCAAAGATGAAAAGTTAAACCGGACAGAGTGAAAGACAGCTTACCCGTGAACAGTCTTAAGGGCAGGAACTTGTGTGGCTGTTGATTCGCCGGAAGAGGAGAGAGGAGTTTCCTGATAATTCGAGCTAGACGGATTAAGGGGTTGACAAATAAGACCTGCTTTGGGGTAAAGAGCAGTTGGAGTAAGTAAAACCTCAGAACGACGCCTTCGAGCCGGAGTGTGCGGTAATCCGGTGGATTCAATTGCATGGCCACTATGGCGAGTGGTGCGGAGAGCTTCATGTTGCTGCTTCTTCAAAAGAAAGTTTGGATCCAAATGAGCATAAGGATGAGAAAATTGAAATTTCCAGACTGTCCGATGAATTTTGGGCGGGGGCAGCGGTTCTGAGTCGGAGGAAAGGGAGATTACCTCAATGTCATCCGCTTTACTGCCTTCAGCAAGACCCTGGGAACAATCATTATTAATAAAAATACAGGGAAATGAAAGACTAAGGAGTCATAAGAGCTAGGTGGTACCTCAGAGGCCGGATCATCTTCCTCCGCATTAGATCCTGATGCGGCAGTGGGCTTCTTCTTGTTTTTCTTAACATCCAGGGTCTTTTTGCGAGCTGCCTTCGCCGGTTTTTCCTTGGTTTTCCTTTTCCAGAAAGGGTCATTCTACTGTTCAAAGGAATAAAGGCATATTAAACCAAGCACTATGGATGGATTAAAACAAAGCAAAGGGACGGAAGGATTTCTTACCGACGGTGGTTTATTGGTCACACAGAAGGGTGCCAATCCGGTATGACTGCACTCTTCTAGAGGTATATTCAGCAGTTTCTTGACAGATTCGTTAACCTCAACTTCTGGTAGCACCGTCTCTGTGTGGCGCAAAGGGTCCTTGGGGTTCCCAGTATACTCGCACATTAAACCGGAACGCCGGCTTAGCGGGAGAATACTCCAAGAAAGCCAGCAGCAGACGAAGTCAACTCATATTAATCCATTGGGTACGAAGGACCTGAGCTTTGAAAGCTGAGGGGCATATTGAGCTTGCTCCTGGGCACTTAAGCGCTGTGGAAAAGGGTGGTCCTCCGGAAGACGGTGGGGGCGGTAACCCGGTAGTGGATTTTCACCTTCTGGCGAAGTGTCTACACAGTAGAACCAAGTATGATTCCAGTCGTTTGGATGGCTGTGGAGAGTGGCGTGAGGAAAACTAACATCCTTCCTCTTCTGAATAGTCATTCCGCCAAGTTCAGTGTTTGGGCCATCATGAAATTCAGTCCGACGGTTTAAGTGGAAGAAGTCCCAGAATAGCTCCACTGTTGGCTCTTCTTGCAGATATGCTTCGCAGAAGACTTGGAAGTTGCAAACATTTGATACAGAATTGGGACCAATGTCTTGTGGATAAAGCTGAAAGTTTGCTAATACATCACGGAAAAACTTTGACCCAGGAGGGTTGAAACCCCGGGCCAAGTGATCAAAGAAGACAACGATTTCTCCTTCCTTGGGCTTTGGAGGACACTCTTTTCCGGGAGCCCTCCAGTGTAGGACATCCTTTGGGCCTAAAGAGCCAATTGAGGCCATCTTTTCTAAATCATCCTCGGTGATCCGGGATGGGACCCAGTTGCAGGAGACAAACTGTTTGGTTGTGGTAGTCATCTTTTCAAATAGGGAAGGCTGAAAATACAATAAAAATCCGGTTTGGTAATCTAAGTAGATTTAAACCGGTATGCTATACGAAAGTATCGGTCTAAATGGCGGTTTAAGCAGGGGCCTAATGGTATCTACCGGATTATAAAGTTTGGAAAAAGTTAAACCGCTAACACAGGCAGGTAAGACGCAGATCTAAAGTTAAACCGCCAACACAGGCAGATAAGATGCAGATCTAAAGTGTGGGGAAACAACTTTCACACAGGCAGTGGTAAAATATGGATCTACAGCATATGGAAAACTCAGAAATAACTCAAGTTATATTCAGCAGACATGATGAAGGTCCTAAACAGATTCAGTCTAACTAGCAGTATCGGGAGAGATAAAGTTATAATGATGGAGCGGAGTCATGCTTACGGTGGTTGACCTAAAGTTTGAGATATACGGTGAACTACTACCTATGGCGAAGAACTGCGAAGAACAGGGATTTATCTACGAGCTCGCATGAAACCCTAGAACTGAGATCTATAAGAAGGGGAGAAGAAGACGTACCCGAGGCGATGGGTGCGGAGAGGCGCTGGCGAGTCTCTGGAAGCGTTCAGGTTGATGTAGCGGCCGGGTTCGACGAAGACGCAGAGTTCAACGGACGGCGGCGGAGCTCGAGCGCAAGAGGATAGAGGAAGAAGAAGAGGCAAGGGGGGTAAAAGGAGGCGCCCCTCTGCCCTATTTATAAGCCGAAGGGATAAAACGGCAGGCGCGGGAATCGAGGAGCCCAAAAGGCGGATATGGACAATGTTGTCGCCTCGATCTTCGGGGTTTTAATGAATAAAGATGAAAAAAACAGGTACAAGTATTAAATGCGCAGATGGCGTCACGGCGGTTTAAAGTGATCTGAGGAGATGACGTCACGACGGTTTACAAAGCATACTGAAGCTACGGAAAGGGAAATTTATACAAGACTGGAAGATTGACATGAACAGGTTCAAATCAATCTGGGGCCTAATGTCAGGGATATTACTACCAGGTATAAACCGCCCAGGAGGGGCCGGTTTATGTTATCAAGATTATTTTACCATGGACCAGCGGAGCATAAAGTAGAAGATTTCAGCCCAAGAGGTTTAGAGCCCAAATGTTAGGGCCCATGATTTGTAAACCGTCATATTATGTAACTTGGGATGTAAGATAGAAAGAACAGAGACCGAGGCGGACACGTTTATGAGCCGGCCTCGGGACTCTGTAAACCGGACCGGGAGTCACCTCTTATATAAAGGGACGACCCGACGACGGTTCAAGACAGACAACTACAGCTCGAGACACAGGTAAAGCGGATTCGCTCCCTCGTCATCGAAACCCTAGCAATACACACCAAACTAGACGTAGGCTTTTACCTTCATCGAAGGGGCCGAACTAGTATAAAATCCTTGTGTCCTTGTCCGATTTAATCCCTTTAAGCTAACCCGGAGCAATGGCCTCACGACTAAGTCCTTTTGCCAGGACATCTGCCGTGACAAAACCACGACAGGTGTCGTTGGTGCCGTCCACGCCGCCGCCTCGTACCGCGTCTCCGTTTCTGTGGCCAAGACTCCCATGCCGGCGGCCGCGCCATGCAAGCAGTGACAGAAGCCAGGTGCACGGAGAGCGACGAGTCGGTGGCCAGCGCCTCCGCGTCCGCCGGCATCATCGAGGAGAAGTAGAACACGGGAGGTCGCCGCCGCTTGGGTCCCATGAAGGCTACCACGGAGGCGACGCCGGCGTAAACAGCAGGTGTCTTGCCGGATCCTTTTGTTGCGAGGACCTTCGTCGACCCTGCATATACCTCCGGGGCTCTCGGCAGTCCGGTGATCGTGCTGCCGGACATGAAGAATACAAATCGATCGGCGGGCGACCATTTAGGCTTGGTATTATATACATGTGCTGTCTAGAACTAGCACCGTGTAGTTCATTTGAATGTAATGAAATCTGTCATGTTCGTATGAAAATCCGGTATCTTATATGATTTATGTTCTTGTTTATATGAAATATCGCCGTGTTTGCATGAATTTCGTCCAGTTGGTTGACTTGCTATCATAATGTGTGCGGCTACGGTTGGATGGCGTAATTTGCGGGTCGCCGGTCGGTCTGCGGGCGGCTCGGGCGGCGTGGTGGGACAAAAAGAACACAGCTCGTGCGAGCTCATCTCCAACGTGCGCGCTGGAGGATGCATGAGAACCTGAGCCATTCCTCATTCATCGGTGGCAAAGGCACCGATGGACAAAAGGGTCGCCAATATTTTGGCTACCTCGGGCAAGATCCAAACAGCCCCTCCCAACAGATTCAAATCCCTCGTTCACCGTGGAATTTTGCCATGTGTTGTTTTCATGGACTAGAAAGATGCCCTTGCATTGCACGAAACATCAAGATGCATTTTTTACAAAACACCTGTTGTGATTGACCCATGTAGGAGTAATCCTATTTTGTAAAAACTAATGATTGCTCAAGAATTTTATCAGATAAATGATATCTCGAGAATTTTATCGGACTCCATTTTTGTATACAAGGCCACAAATCCATATTACAAGTACCAAGGCAAAAATTAATGTCTTCTAACTCAATGTTGCAAGCCGCCTTGTTTCCTTGTTTGCCGTGTAAATTAATGTGTATTCTTCTCTTTCATGCACATCAAGCCAATGCTCACACTCCCGCATGCATGCAAGGGATAATTAATGTCCTCCTTTGCTAGTAGTACTACGAGGCAAACACTATTATATTGCATCGATTAGTGTTAGTGGTCTTGTATATCTGCAAATTGTAATTTTGATAGTGGCCTTGTATATAAAAATGGAGGGAGAAAGATGAGAGATAAGGTGAGGAGGAGTGGCGCGTGGTGGTGACTGGTTGTCGGACTGGGCGGAGGCATGGGGATGGACGGCGCATTATGTCTAGGTTTGTATCTCTATAGTCCCTCTCACACACACCCACGTAGGTGGGGGACGTGCACGAAGAGAAGAGGTGCATGCACGACGCACGTACTCCTGTCTCTTTCCCAACCACACCCGCGCGGGTACATGGTGGAGCTCATTTTTGTACGAAAAGGCAGCCCACGTGGTAACTTGACACGTGTACTGGTTGTCCACTAGATGGAGGGAGGATCATCTACCATGGGTGAACAAACAAATTGCGACTTGACGCGTTATGTGAAAAAGAGGCAAATCATGTGGGGCCTACCTTAGAGGCAAGGCTCTATACAATGGAGTACTTTTGATGTGTCCCGTCAACTCACAGAATGAGGAGAAGCTTTCTTAGTATGTCGCCCCCCCCCCCCCCCGCCCACGGGCATGGTGGCTCGCAGGATGAGGTGAAGCTTGCTTACTACGCCTTACGCCCGCTCCCTCGCCCACGCGCGCGGTGGCTCGTAGGACGAGGAGAAAATTTTACTACTCCCTCCGTTTACTCCTCGTCCCTACTACCTTGGTTAGAGAGATTATCATATTGTTTGGAATATATATGTCCTTTAGTACACCCTCCATTTACTTATACAAGGCCACTATGAAAAATACATGTCAGTCTACCTTGGTTAGAGAGAAAATTTTACTACTCCCTCCGTTTACTCCTCGCCCCTACTACCTTGGTTAGAGAGTTTTCTCTTGACACTGCTTGCATCGGGTGATCTAACGCACCTCGAAATCCAATATGTGATGGTACTACTACTAGTAGTAGAATTGAGACTTATAAAACGGAAAAACGAATGTTTTTTAGATGAGCTCTATAAACCCTGGTGGGTACGTACTCCGTAAAATCAGATTTTCCCAAAACTAAGTCGTTCAACCTTTATTTTCTTGTTTCCCTTCCTGCCTCCTTGCCTCGAACAGACTATGCCAAACTCACCTACCTGCCGCGCGGGAAAAGACCCGCCCTCGCCTTTTTTTAGTCCGGGTTTGTATCGATGGATCGCGCGAAGCAGCAAAAACCCAAGCCGTGTCTTGTAGTCCTCCGTCGACGCTCGCTTTCATGAATTATGTACTTCCTGTCGCCGACATGTGGGACATATAGCAACTGGGTCGACATGTCAAGCACCAAATAACAGTGTAGAACAGCAGGGGGGACGCACCCCAGTCATACCGCCCCAGTAGTAGTAGTAATGAGCAATGAGACGTCAAATCACAATGCCGCACCTTCCCAGACAAACGAAGCAACCATTATTTCACACTTCGGTTTGCCATCATCTCAAACCACGTAGTATTGCTTCTGCCTCAAGAGGGACACGGCATCACCTTGGTACATCATGACACGTGGCACCGCATGATAGGCCATGCTCCCCCGCCGATCGCTCGATAAAATCACCTCATTTTTACTACTATACTTCCTCCGTATCGGTTTACATGGCATGCACGTCGTTCTAGGTTGAGAATTTAACTGGCTATATAAGTGATGAACAGTATATGTTTAGAAACTACATCCGCTTAATAATCCAATGATATACTTTTTGTGACATAGTAACTCAGATTTAGTTAGTCAAATGGATGACCTAGAACTATGTGCACGCCCTATAAACCGAGACGTCTAAAAAAACGAGACGGAGAGGGTAGTTCAGTACGTATCTTTTTAGATCAATATAGTTGGGATTCACCCAGTAGCCAAACCAAGTGATAGGCTGCACCTGTCGTGTTGGCGTAGCGACTCAAGCAGGGTCGGTCCGCACACGAAATGGCGACACACTTAACAGGACCCCTTTGGCCAACATGTGGCTTATCCACCGTCTTGTTCCATGTACAGTTTGGAGCAGCGGTTGGAATTGGAGACACCCCGGTCGTAGCGCCGCAGTAGTAGAAAATGAGTGATGAGGGGTCAAATCAAAAAGCCCCACCTTTCATGCATTAAGCTGGACGGACGAAGCAACCATCATTTCACTCTAGGGCGCAAGAGCATAAAGAAAAGAGAAAACCAATGATGCGTGCGGCAGCTACCTCGGGCACCCTAGGGTAGGGGGTCTCCACTAAAGATCATTTTTTAAAGCGCCTCCACTACAAATCAGCTTCTCCCTCATCCTCTTGAATAAAACCGATGATGCGTGTGGCGGTAGGGTTTGTAGGAGTACTACTAGGGCGCGCGGGGCCACGTCGTAGTAAACGGGAGAGGGATTGAGTTTGAGTCGATGCCTTAAATATGTGTGGGCCGCTTGGTTTTAGGGGAACGAGGCAGCATTTTAGGTTCGGGGACCAATGGAGATATAGTACGTACAAAAAATTGTGGACGTAGG
This sequence comes from Secale cereale, assembly GCA_902687465.1. NCBI lineage: Eukaryota > Viridiplantae > Streptophyta > Magnoliopsida > Poales > Poaceae > Secale > Secale cereale. The sequence goes on from LR738714.1 coordinate 497,831,526, forward strand.
TTCGATCGAAAGGCAATGATGCATGGGCCCTGCATTTTGATATACCCCGGGCCGCGTGAAATTTGCTACTCTTCCTATAGTAGTAAGGTACACATGCATTGAACACATGAGATTTCGAAACCAAATTATGAATAAATTTACACTATAGCATGTAAAGCTTTGAGTCATATATGCATGATGTAGATGTTCGTTTAGTTCTTATAGTTCATCTCATTCAAAATCAATTAGTTTTATAAAAAAAATTAAGATTCATGGGGTTGTGCATTGTAAAGCATAAAGTAAAAAACAAATAATGGCAATTCATTTAGAAAAAAATCAATTATGATACGGAAGATTCTAGAACAAAGGAGAAGTGCTTGCGTTTTGAGGTTTGTGCATTATGCTCAAGTTCAACCATGGAGTCTTCTAAATTGTACATGTGGCAGATCTGGTGGAATGTTGATGATATCCAATGGCCAGTAGTGCTTAGATTTGCCATCTCTGCACTGTCGCATTAGCTTCATCCAGCGACCATCTTTCAAGTTATTCGCACACTATATAGTTCTTGTGCCGTAGTTGCATGTCTTGGAAAAAACCTACTTGTGGGTTGTACTAGCTATTTAGGAATAGAAGATATATACATGGAAGTTGTAGGGAAAGAGATGACATGGAGTATCTCAATTCCTATGAGTAGGGATTGGAAAAGAGATGTCATTTGGTTGACATCATAGGAACTTTTCTATTGAATCTAGAGATGACATGTATCTCAATTCCTATGAGGAGGGATTAGAAACGAGATGTAATTTGGTTCATATCATAGGAACTTTTCTATTGAATATACGCTAATGTTTATTTTCCTTTGAAATTATGGGAATATAGGAATCCATTCATATGAACCAAGTGGCTCTAAAGCTATAGAAATGATATCATGTTTATTTCCTTTGAAATGTGGAGTATATGAATCTATTCCTATGAACCAATTGGCTCTAAAGGAAAAAAATCCTATAAAAATCATATCATATAGAGTTCCTATGATATTCCTCCACACCAAAGGATGGTTGAAATTGCTGCAGGTGATACGATGGTCTTTCTTTGTAGACTCCTCCCCCATCTTTATAGTTACCTCTCGAAGATGAATGAAATGATATATACAGGGTATTCTACATGTGTAATTTGGTACACGAAAACTCAGTAAAAGTTTGCGAGGTTCGAATTTTCATTAAAGCTATATGCACTGCATTTTGGAACATAGGGAGCATACGGTAGTTGCTTATACTCACGTTGAAGATTTGTGTGTAGGAGGAGTGGCTGTTCTGTTAAATAACATGGCAATACTGACACTGTCGGATGCCGATCTAACGGTTCTTACGGCGCTCGTCAGGAAAAGGCTTGTGACGAACGTTTGTCGGATAATGATTTACGGACACATGCATTGCATTGATACGTGCCCCCCTCTCTCTCACACACACGCACCCTCCCGAGTCCTCTCGCACCCACCGTCTATCTGCAGGTAGACGTCACACACATTTGTGTTGTTCACACCCTACCCTCAGAACTTCTAAAAAACAAAAGACGCCGTGCACATTTTATTTTAGCTCACATGTCACACACTTATACTATTACTCTTGTGGTGAACGTTCTTTGGGCATAGTATATTGTACTCTCATGAAGAGAAGCGGTGCACGCACGCACTAGTTCTCTCACACCCACTCACGGGTACACGTAGGAGCGCATTTTTTAAGTTGGTACAACAAAATCACTCCAATATATATATAAGCAGGAGCCTTAGCGCTTGCTTTACTAGGGTTCCTCTCGTTCACTCTCTCATGCTCTCCAGATCTAAGCAAGACATAGGTGGCCACACTCTCTCTCAGCTCACGGCTGGTCACAAATCCGGCAGTACAACCTCGACCGGGGCAGGGGTGTAGGTGCATCGTTCACGCTGTCGTCGGTGGCGAGGGATGAGACCAACGGCTGCCCGCACGTCCCGGTCGGCGGCCGTGCCGTTCTCTCCGAGAGAGCGCCGGCTCCGGAGGGCCTCTGACCCCTTCTTCCTCCATGCGGTATTGTGGCCAAGATGCGTCCTCCCTACGCCGTCTTTGCCACATGCCGACGACCCTCAGGTATATATTCCTTTGAAACCTGCCTTGCTCTACTACCCCAGCTCCTCACTTCGCTTCGTGTGGATCTTTTTCTACTTCCATCCGCTGTTCCAAAGCCACCTAGACTTTTACTATTATTAGAGGTAAAGCTAGTTCATACAGTCGACTATAATAGTTGGTTCAAAGAAGGAAGAAAGTGGGAAAGCTATAGCATGAATCTAGGACTTGGTTGTAAGAGGAAACAGGGGAAAGTAGTAGATACTGGCTACCCAGCCAGTCTCCTGGTTGAAAAGACGAAGAAAGCATGGTGGATGGCGAAGGGTGGGGGAAGTGGACCTGTCTCTTGGTTGAAAAAGGAAAGAAAGTGACGGGTGTTGGGGGACAATGCAAATGAGAATGAGTAGGTCTAGATTTCCTATGCTCACATAGGAAAATGTCGCCGAGGAGATAAAAAATGGGACAAATGCAGACATGCTGCCTGAGTGTTTGCCGCTCTCGGCAACCACATCTGCCTCACCACTTTATGCCTCTGCTGTCCCTATGCCCATATCGCTACTGTTAATGTAAAATCACATGAAGCATTAAGCAATGCCACCTAATGTCACTATAAGTAATGGTCTAGTCCTTTTCTAAAAAGTAATGGTCTAGTGTCGTCGATAAATTGAAGCAATGCCACCACCATTTTATGAAATGCTTCCGCCTTGCTTTATTTGCCATGAATTCTGTTTTTGCAGTTACACTTAAATCTCACACCGCTAACATTGCTTCACCCCAGTGGAACTGCACAAATTTTATTGCACATTTACTGACCATGTGCTACTCTCATGACAGTAATACTAATGCTATTGTTCTGCGTGTTAATCTAGTGGCAGAGTTGATGTGATGTGATGCTACTTACTTAAGGACACTTTCATACTGTCAATCTAGTGCCAATTATAACACAATCGATGCTGATGTTAATCATACGCCACTGCAAATATATGTAACTGTTTAAATAACCGTATTTCGTATTTGCGCAAACAGGGATTCATGTCTCCATATCGTTTCGTGGTGTCTGTATCTGTATAATTTCTATCCTCGCAATCAAAAGCACACACCTCAGTTTTAGTAGAACTGCGCAAAATGAGATTGCTATCCCTAGTTGCCGTCCTCTAACCACCCGTCTTCCAGGTATTCGTACATTGGTAGTTACTAGGTAAAATGACCAACACAATATAAGAGAAGTTGATTCGTACGTTTTACTTCCTGATTGCAGTGTAGGGACGAGCAAAAACAACTGCATCCTAGTCCGGAATGCACTTTCTACCAGTTCATCCATGGACCAAGGACTAGCTGGCACGGCTGCACGGCGGTTTTTTGGACAGGTGCACGGACAAGAGGCATTGTGGTCTGCTTATTTCTGCAAATAGCGATGCTTAAATTTAGTGGAACGCACAAGAATTTCAGCTGGTCAGTACACTACATGGTTCAGTTCAGCATTCCAGCAGAGAACACAATTATAATTGGTTATTCTGGAATGAGAGAACCTAACTCTGGATGGTGGCAACAAGAAAAAACCAGAGTGAACTCCAGGAAATTTAAGCCTGCCGGGAAGCCCTTTGCTCAGAGAGGCCTTGCTTGTTTTTTCCTGATTTGTAAAAACCTTTTCACAACTTTGTCCTTTCTTGTGAACTAGTATATGTTTGTTATGTTCTATGAATCATTGAGATGTATAGAATTGCTTAACTTATGCTTTTCAAGTTTTTAATGAAGCCGAGTTTAATGTGAGTGTTCCACATGAACGCTGGACTAGCGTGTGAATGCTTGGAATTTACATTGTGGCCTCAGTTAACTGCATGAATCACTATAAAAAGATACATAGTTGCTTATATGCCAGATGGCAGATTGTTGATTGTCAGCTGGTCGATAGCCTAATGTTGAAGCGAGTTGAGCCAATGTGCCGTGTTTTGCACAACTACTTACAAGTGGGGTAGCACCAACAGTGTTTACAAGTACTTATGTATACGTCGGCGCACAGTTCTCAAACGAGTACTCTATTTCATCAAAACACACACTGCTCGTATGATAAAACTAGTGAGGACACATCTTTTTCGGCCACAATTACGATGATTCATGGGCACACAAAAGTAGCAGCAGTTCCCATAGACAGATTCAAACAGAGTACTAGCCCCAGAGGGCTCGATAACAGGCAAGGTTCGGATAATTAGACAGAATCGAAACTACTATTAAACACTAGCTGGGGCAAGTATTTCATGCCTCGATCTAATTTGGGCTAGACACAAGACGGACCTTGCCATGAACATCATCGAGGACGTCCGGCAGCAGCTCAATCCTATGAACCTTCATGAAGACAACCTTGTGGCCTTGCCACTCATAAACTTGTTTGTGGAGGCATGCCACGTCATCTTCCTGTGTAAGCTTGACAAGAACAGTATGCCTCAAAAACGAAGGAGTAGCTTTGAACTTCTTGTGCTTCAGTACACCCCGGACAGCACGCCTGACAATAGTGAGACCGGAGTAAAACTCTTCACTGGTATAAGCGCAAATGGCTTTCAGGATCCAACATCCTAAAAACTATGTTTTCCCAGTGCGTATATTCAGGTCATCCGCCTCATAGCGAGTGACATGTACAACCACACAATCCTTGTCTACATCAGGGCTCTAATTGAAACAGAAACAAATTCTGAATTACTTTCTAGTATAAGAAACACAAGTTATTTAAACCACTACGTATAGCATGGCATCAAAGCTAATAAAATTTTCCATTATTCATCACCACATACTTAGATGAAAAACCACAATCGAGATCGGCAAAAAAGAAAATCACCTTGGGCAGCTCAGCGGGGGGTGACACATCCTCGAAGGGGGAAAACTGCTCCTGCAGTGCCACGGGGGTTGTAACCTCAAACGGGGCGTTGACCATCTCAGTAGTAGCCGTGAGCGTATCTCGGGTCAGCTCGGTGGCTGCCTCCATCTTCTTGGAGCTCTCTGTCTCGTGGGGATCAGCCTCCCGCGTCTGCTCCAATATCGGCAGATCTTTGCCTGGCTCTTCTTGGTCCATCATGAAACTGACAAATACTAGGAGACCACTGAAAGGAAAACACAATCGCAATGACAATGAAACAAGAAAGAGAGTGAGGATCGGTTACTGCTTTGCAAAAGTTCTTTTTTTTCTCTAAACAAAAATATACCAACATCACGGATCCGCTTACCTTCCCTTCGTTGGGAGAGAAGAACAGTGGCAGATGTGAGTGTTGCCTTTCTTGAAGACGGTGAGGGAGAAGGGGATTCAGCGAAGACTGCAATGATGGTTGCTTCGTCCGTCAAACTTAGACTGCGGGGACGTGGGGTTCTGTGATACGACGGCTCGTTATTGCTGCGCTACGACCGGGGTGACTCTCCGCCTGGATATTGCCTTCTAATTTGGTGGATGGCATTTGGGCCCGCGCGCTGCATGGCCCGCATGTCGATGAACAAAAGTATAACGACATTCAGTAGCGGGAGACGTTCCGTTGACCTAGGAGGAGCTAGAAGCGGTATTGTATCCACTGTACTAGTAGTAATTGTTTTTCTGGGCCCAAGACAAAACAGCCCATCCACCCTAGTAAATAGTAACAACAGGGTTGTGCGGGGCTGTGGCCCGTCTAGCCAGGGTTTTATTTATGTTTACCACATCATGAGCCTAGTTGTGTTTTTTTCTTGCCGAAAATGGCTAGCCCAGTTCTATTTTTTAAAAGAAATACCGAAATGAGGCCTACTTGCTTTATCAGCCCTGCTGAGCTGCAAATATTTCAAGACGAGGAGAATTTCATTCGGTTTGCCCAGAAATGGGCTGAACATTTTTTAAACACATCAAACCAGGAATTAGTTTCAATTTTTTTCATTAAAAGATTTTAAATTCCATTGATTTTTATGTGTGGACGATTATTTGGATTTTATATTTATATAAATTATTTTTCAAAATAGTTTGAATGTGAATCGATATTTCGGGATTAAAAACAGTTGACCGCACCGAAATATGCAAAAAAATCGTATACTTTTTAACCCTGGCCACAATATGGGGTGTAATGCTAACAAAAAGAAGATGGGCTCCAAAACAATTCTTAAGAATTAGCAAATGGGTTGTACATTATTAGAAATAATGCACACGGGAGCAGTGACTGTAGGATGTCCATCCAACGGCTGTCGTGCTTCTTCAATCTCTGCTTTTCCTGCTCCAGCCGCTCAAACAAGCACCGGCGGGACTGCCTGCTCCCTCCTCCCGCGGCCGGTTATGCTGCCGCGCAGGCCTCACTGCCCCACCGTACTCCCATCGCTGGCCTAGCCATCCCTCTACTCACCCACACCTGTTGTTATTCTCTGGGGACGACAGACGAACCAGTAAACCCTCGTACTCCTCCGCGTGGGAAACAACTGCCGAGTCTTCCCTGGCTCCGTGTCGTTCCCTACCTAGGCCTCGCCGTCATCCACCGCCCTGGTGCTCCCGGCGCGGCCTGGTCAACGTGGTCAATGAACGACATCCATCGGAAGTGGACTGTACGTGGAGTGGCTGACAGCTGGGTCCATGGCCGCATGCAAGGAAATGCCTCCTTATTACGCGCAAAATAATTATTCCTCCACGTGACAGCTAGGACGCACGGGAAGGGCTTCTGTATTTCATGAAAAAAACGCCCCCC
>LR738714.1:497838335-497881707 GCA_902687465.1 Secale cereale
CCCCCCCCCCCCGCTGACAGGTCGGACCCACCAGCTATATCTTCGCACGCAAGGAAGTGCCTCCTTATGACGCACAAAAAAATGAATACCCCCCTGCTAGCTGGGACCCACCATAGTGGGTGGCTGACTTGTGGGCCTACTAAGTTGACGGGGACAGAGGGCTTTGTCAAGTTAGTCAATATGAATGATTCTAGCTCAAGTGACCGTATGATGTCCATCCAACGTCCAAAGTGCTTCTTCAACCTCTGGTCTTCTCGCTCCAGCCGCCCAAAGCAGCGCCGGTCGTGTCGCCTGCTCCCGCCTCCCGTGGCAGGCTGTGCTGCCGCGGAGGCCTCACCGCCCCCATACTACTCCCACCGCTGGCCAGGCCATCCCTGCACTCACCCACACCCCCTGTTATTTTGCGGCGACGACAGCCTCACACCGCAGCCGAACCAGTGAACCCTCGTACTCCTCTCCGCGTGGGCATCCACTACCGCGTCTTCCCCGGCTTTGCGTCGTCTCCTTCCTAGGCCTCACTGTCGTCCACCACCTTGGTGCTCTCGACGCGGCGTGGTCAATGTGGTCAACGACCGACTTCCATCGGAAGAGTACTGTACGTGGAGAGGCTGACAGTTGGGTCCACGGCCACAGCTGGGTCCACGGCCACGTCCCTGTTTTTTTTTGTGATTTGCCAAGTAAGTCGCTTTGTTAGGCCTGTTGGGCTACAAATCTTTCAAGACGAGGAGAGCTTCATTCGACTGGCCGAGAAAATGGCCTATCAGTGATGAGAAATGGGATGTACATTTTTAAAACACATCAAACCGGCAATTAGTTTCAAATTTCTTTTTTTCATTTTGCGATTTTAAATTGCATTGATTTTTATGCGTGGACAATTTGTTGGACTTTATATTGATATACATTTATTTTTAAAATCAGTCTGAATGTGACTCAAAATTTCGGGATTAAAAACAGTTCGGACCGCACCAAAATATGCAAAATTTTGTATAATTTTTTAACCGTGGCCACAATATCGGCTGTAATGCTAACAAAAAGAATATGGGCTCCAAAAACAAGTTAAGAATTAGCAAATGGGCTGTAAATTATTAGAAATAATGGCAGATGGGCTTTATGATGTTTTCCATAAATTTGAGGCTTTCCTAAAAAAAGGTTGACGCACAAGCAGTGACTGTTGGATGTCCATCCAACAGCCGTCGTGCTTCTTCAATCTCTGCTCTTCCTGCTCCAGCCGCTCAAACAAGCGCCGGCAGGACAGCCTGATCTCTCCTCCCCGCGGCCGGCTGTGCTGCCGCGCTGGCCTCACCGCCCCACCGTACTCCCATCGCTGGCCTAGCCATCCCTCTACTCACCCACACCTGCTGTTATTCTCCGGCGACGGCAGACGAACTAGTAAACCCTCGTACAGTCGTACTCCCCTCCGCGTGGGAAACAACTGCCGAGTCTTCCCTGCCTCCGTGTCGTTCCCTTCCTAGGCCGCGCCGTCGTCCACCGCCCTGGTGCTCTCGGCGCAGCCTGGTCAACGTGGTCAATGACCGACAAGCATCTGAAGTGGACTGTACGTGGAGAGGCTGACAGCTGGGTCTACGGCCGCATGAAAGGAAATGCCTCCTTATTACGTGCAAAATAAAGATTCCTCCACCTGACATCTGGGACCAACCAAAAGGGCTTTGTATTTCGCCAAAAAACGTTACCACCGCTGACAGCTCGGACCCACCAGCTATATCTTCGCACGCAAGGAAGTGCCTCCTTATTACGCACAAAAAAATGAATACTCCCCCTGTTAGCTGGGACCCAGTATAGTGGCAGGCTAACTTGTGGGCCTACTAAGTTGACGGGGACGGAGGGCTTTGTCAACTTAGTCAATATGCATGATTCTAGCTCCAGCGATCGTACGATGTCCATCCAACGGCCGTAGTGCTTCTTCAACCTCTGGTCTTCTTGCTCCAGCCGCCCAAACCAGCTCGCAAACCAGCGCCGGTCGTGCCTCGTGCTCCTGCCTCTCGTGGCCGGCTGTGCTGGCGCGGAGGCCTCACCGCCCCCTACTACTCCCACCGCTGGCCAGGCCATCCCTCCACTGTCAGGACCGGAATTTCGGGATATTAATTTCCCAAAAGCGGACGTTGTGCACACCAGCCCCAGGATTACTGTTAGCTGATGAGACACCAACTTGTTACAGAAACTCCAAGCAAAGTACAAAATATGTAGTACAAGACCATTATGTCCTGTGAGTACAACACAAGGTTTCTAGTGGCTGATGGCGGAAGCGGTTTGTGGATCGTCGGTGACTATGGGACTCCATTTCCCACAGGAACGGCTGACCGGGATAACTCCTATCTTCGCGAGGCTGCTATCTCCATAAGCATAGGTTTCGGGGCTGTCATCGCATCGTTCCTTCCCACGCAAGGAATCTGGCCAAGACAATAGCCAGGGACAAGCCAGTGAGTACTTTGAATGTACTCGCAAACATTATGAATATGGGTGAGACATAAACATGCTCGAGGATGATTTATGATCACAATGATAATAATGATATGACAGTCTATAATTGCAAGCAGGGCATCCAAGTAAAAATGCATATGTAATCAGAGAGTAGTAACAAATTAAATAACAGGCATGCCACAGTCGGGCGTCTGAGCGACACCGCAGAAAGGGCTTATGGGAAAAAAATAAAAGACAAGAATGCCACAGTCGGACGTCTGAGCGACATCACAAAAAGGGCTTATAAAGAAAAGCAAATAATGAAGTGCCATAGTCGGACGTCTGAGCGACATCACATAAAGGGCTTATAAATAAAAGGGATGCCACAGTCGGACGTCTGAGCGACATCACATAAAGGGCTTATAAATAAAAAGAATGCAACAGTCGGACGTCTGAGCGACATCACATAAAGGGCTTATAAATAAAAAGAATGCCACAGTCAGACGTCTGAGCGACATCAGATAAAGGGCTTATAAATAACAGTAAGTATCCGGGAGGTAGAACCGTTCCAAGGATACTCATTGTTCCAAAGAATACGAATGGTTAGTCCATATTAATAAATCACAGTCAGCACCTGTCATAGATCATAAATAATGCTCTTTTTAATAGTTTCTCCTCCGAAGACCGACACTAAGACCGACACTCGACCCATCCCAGACTGTAGTCCTTACCCATGGACACGGCTATTCGAATAGATTTTATATCTCTGCAGAGGGTGTACTCTTTACCCACGAATAACGGATTTCCTATAGTCCCTCTGGACGAACTCCGTCTACGATCTTTTAATTTGAGGACGCACCTGTCTGCACACACCAGCCTAATTTACCGGTGTCTGGAATCACCCATGACACTAGTTAAGCCAAACTTTAAATGGGGAGGCTACAACCTCGAGTAGCATGGGATCACAGAAATTTATAACACGCGCGAAAACTGGGGAAGCTATCCCCTTCGGCTCTAACCGAAACACCCATGCCCCCGGACCCGGTGGCCTGCCTACCGGTTGCAGCCGGTATCTTCCACCGTGGCCTCTCTGTACAGTGTGTGATAGAACAGGGGTCGACAATTTACTGAACCGTACCCTACCTGTAGCAGGGACACGTGGTAGCACGAAACAAGCATGGGGGTTACTGGAACAAGACTCGATCTACGGTCGACTCAGGAGGTTTATGTATTCTCTGCATGGTTAGTGCCACAATGCTCTTTACAGCTCCCTGACAGGGTCACACCCCTCATGCTACATCCTTCCTTCCTGCACATCCTCGTCACAACGAGATGTCAGTCACGTGGTCGGTTCACCGGAACACAACCTTCCTTCGGACTCCATCCGAACTATCACCAGGCATATGTGGCAGGAGGAATGGTTGCTGTCACCAATATCACATACATAACTGAAAAAGGATTATTAACCCCATGTTGATATGCAAGAGTATGGTTTCCACATGAAATAACGTTACTCCATTTGAGTATATCGATGGAGTTCCTATGTTTTGGCAAACAACACACAACGTATATCAAAACGGGGTTCAAGATGCTTGCCTTCAAGTAGAGGGGAGGAGAAAAGCATTCCAAGAATTTTGGAAGTTTTCTCCCTCTTCAAAAATCCTAAAAGAAATAAAAGAAAAATCAATACATAGACTTAGAACAGCCCCAGAAAGTTGTCTGGAAAATTTTCATATAAATATGAAAATAAACTAGACAATATTTGGGAAACAACAGAAAAAGAATCAAGTCATTTGGATTTATATTTAAAAAGATATAGCCAGTCAAAGTTTAGTCGAATCTGCTTTTAGAATAAATCAGAAATAGGAAAACTTTTCGATATGAATGCGCTTTCGAAGTGGGGAGACGTACTCGGGGGTTTGCGCATTCACTTATGCATGTGTGGGCGGGCGCTGTCTTGCTGACAGAGGGCCCAGGGGGCCCACTGGTCAGGTTTGACCAGTCGCCCCCACCTCCTTCTTCCTTTGGCCGAACAGAGGTGCGGCTCCAGTGATCACCGCTGGCGAACTATGACTCCTTGAGGGCATCCGAGGGCGGGGATGGATTCGTTAGACTGGGGCGGTCATCGCGGTGGTCGAGGGGGCGACGGAGGTGGAGGAAAACGTCGGCGACGAGCTTCGCGGCGGACGGCGGCCTCAGGGGAAATTGGGGCTTCGTCCTATGGTGGTTCCCGAGCTTGTTTGAGATGAAGGGCGGCTCCGCAAGAGCATAGGGAGTCGAATGATGGTGCTGGCTGGGCGGAAGGGGCTCGGGTTGCGACGTATTGGACTGGAGGGCGGCGGCGGCTGTACTCGCTGGAGTTGGGGAAGAAAACTTCCCCTGGTCGATTTGCTGCTTCGGGGGTGCTCTGCGGGGTAGCTAGTGGCTGTTTGAGGTTGCAGAGAGGCTCGGGGCACCCTTAAATAGGCAGGCGATGGCGGTTCCCCGGCGGCCGTGGATAAGATCGCCGGCGACCGCCATTCTGTAGCTCAGGGCGACGTGGCGACGACGAGGGCTAGGGGACGAACTCGTGGATGATCTGGCGCTGCTCCAGGGGGCAGGTGGCGAGCATTGGAGGCTTGGGTGGCGCTGTCCACGGCAGGAGTTGTGGTGGCCACCCGCTAGCTACCGCGGCAGACCTGACGGCGGCACTGTGGTGTTCAAGAGTTGTCTCTGCGGTGGGGGAGAGTGCAGGCATGCAGACGGTGCGAGTGCAGCGGCCAGAACGGGCGGGGGTGTCGGTAGAGGGACGCGGCGGCTCGGTGCGCGCGGGTGCAAAACGTGCGCTCTGGGCGCGCCCAGAGCACGCGCGCGAACTGCTCGGCAAAATGCCAGAGCATGCCATAGGGTTTGGATAAGGCTGGGAAATAGCAGGGTTTGGTTAGAGGCTTAACTAAGATCAGTGGACATGCCAGCATGCTTGTAGGTGCAAGGTCACAATGCAAAGTAAAGATCATGCCAAAACTAGCCATGCACCTCAGGTGTTTGACAAAATGCCAGAGGCCACTAGGCAACTCTAGGGATGGCCAAATTCTCCAGATCAGTGTCTCTTTAGGTGGATGAGATGATGGCAAGGCTAGCTGGGCAAGACCAGAAACTTGCTAGTGCAAGTTTTGCAAATTTACAGTTCTGGACAGGGAATGAAGGGCATTGTTTCATGTATCAAAATTCCTCCAAAGGGTCCATTCTCCTGGACTTAAGGGTTTTGCAAGAGTGGTTATAAGCAGGAGGAAGCTCAAGGGCACTGGAGCAAAATAAACTAGGGTTGTAGTGCAAAATACCAAACTGGACCAGAAGGGAAAAGAGGTTGGTTCACTCAAATTTTCCAAAGGACCTAAATGGGTTTTTTCATAAAGTTGAATAACATACTCCCATGAACATCCCATAATTTTGGTGGAAGCATAACAGGAATATTTAAAGGGGTTGTAGTGCAATTAGGCCTACTGGACCAGATTGGTGAACATGGTGTGGAGCTCAAATTATTAAATGAAATAACTATATTCTTGCATAAAGGTGATCTAATAGCATTACTTGACATCTCCAATTTTTGGTTGAAATTTTAAATAAATTTATCAAGTGGTTGCAGTTCAAAAGAGGCCCTAAAACTAAGGGCAACCATTTATATAGAGAAGAAAATTAGGGAGACAAATACATAATTAATTCTACTAATATAAGAAAATTTTAATGAGTGAATAATAGATTCTAACATTAATTGGAAAGTTTTCACTAGTGGTAAAAACTCCAACATACAAGGGGAAGAAAAGGTCCTGGCATTTAGAGGAACATCCAGAAATTGACAAATTTTAATTCCCTGTCAAAATTTTAATTATTAAAACATTGCTAAATTTTTGGGGTGTTACAACACTACCCCCCTTAAGAAAAAATCTCGTCCTCGAGATTTGTTAAGGGCTGCTATAAGATCTTCTACTGCCACAAAAGATACTACCAAAATTTTACCGCCCTGCAAATAAATGCCACTACAGTGCATGGGCAATTAGTGGTGTAAACTGCAGTGTTAAACACTGGCGCGGCATGGGAAAAAAAATCTAGGTCATGGAAAACGAGATATTTCTACTCGGGGCTATAGTAAATTTAGAAATGATATTTCTAAATTTTCAAATACGCTGGTTGCACCCGAGAGCGCAGTGCTCTCACTGGCTGACAGGTGGGCCTGGACCCACTGTCAGCCTCTTCTTCCACCTCCGGTTCTCTCTTCTTGTGGGGACCCCGACTTAGAAGTCGAGATCACCGAATGCACGTGTACAGTGATCCCAGAGATCAATGCTCACTGAACACACAGAAGCTGAAATAAAAAGAGTCTTACATCCATACAAATAGTCTTACACGAATTAAGGCCATTATGGCCAAGTCTTACATAGATAGAGCCTCACGGGCTGAATAGCAAATAACTCAAGTAGCGGAAGTCTTCGATAAACGGGTAGAACCCATGCCATCTGCCTTAACCCTATAGGCATTCTGACTGGGATAGCGTCCTAGTTCGCATGGTCGTCTCCAAAGAACTCTTCCTCATATTCCTGCTCTTCCATGCCTGGCCAATTAAATAACCAGTGGCAAGCCAATGAGTACTTTGAATGTACTCGCAAGCAACCCATGATGTGGTAACATTGTAATGGAACAATAATGAACAATCTAGCAGGAAGCTAGAACAAAATGCTATCATCAAGTTTATGCATCAATAACCTCGCGTAACCTCGAAGACAGGTTACCGATATCAACATGAATATGATTCAACTCATCGAGTCAAGTCACCATCCTTGACTTATCACACACATTCCAACACCGATGAAGTAAAATTCTGGACATAGTTTAAGTAGCACCACCCAACTGTCCATGACCGTGGACACGGCTATTCGAATAGTTTTACACTCTGCAGAGGTTGCGCACTTTACCCACAAGATCCGGGGAACTTCCGTGTCATCCACGACCCGCGGTACCTCAAGTACCCGGGGTAAGCACCCGGTCATTACCTTTCCTTAGACGACACTAACATAGAGTCCACTCGTTGGTACACGGCCCTCGGGTACAAACAATAGATCACGGGACTTGCCCAAATTTCAATGTCACGCGTACCCGAAGGGACCAACGGTGTGTCTGGTGCCCTGTAAAAACAGTCATGGCCGTCTATCCAAGCACGACCCCGTCCCGGGAAAGACCTCAAGTCTTCCCGTCACTAGTAATGCGGGCACCATGCTAGTATCGACCTAAGTAATCAATAAAGCACCGTCCCATAAGGGGTAGTGTGGTTGCACATGTTTGGTTGGGACGGTAGTCACACGTAAATCTAATCCATCATTCCACCATGCACATGATATTACCGGCACATCACTTCTTTCTCAAGTGATGACCTAACACTTCATCACCCTCGGGCATTAGGGGCACCCGATGGGTTCATGCAAAGTTCTCAACTACGGGGGTTCATATCACACATGCATCATAGAAGCATCATGACCATCTATTGCATGTCATCTAGCATATAGCAAGATCAACAATAAAGCATGCATCATGTGGTGGTTCATCTAGGTTACCATCGTAACCCTATCATCATGCATCGGAAACAACCGGGTACCGAGGAACAAGTGTATCATGGTCAAAGGGCTGCTTGCCTGGATTGGCTTGGTCTTCAAAGTCTTCAAATCCTTCTCCTTCTTCTTCCACAGCAACTTCGTCAAATACGGGATCTATACGTCGCATAATAACCACGGGAAAATAAGAATACAAATAAAACAGAAAAATCAAAGTGCTCAGAAAAATGTCAACTCATTTTTGTAAAATACTAGAGGGATTTCTAAGATGGGAAAAAATCTTAGTTGGAGTTTTGGAGTTACAGAATAGAATATATGGATTTTTGAACAGGAGTTATACTGCTCAAATTTGAATTTAAATTTGAACAGTACAACAAAGTTTCATGGATTTGACTGAAAGTGGTACCATTAAATAGGTTGGAATATTGCAAGATTTTAGGAGTTGGAATAATTTAATTTGGATCAATATTCTTTTCTGTATAAATGTTTAAATCATTTACAGAAAAGAAAAAGAAAAAAAAGGGGTCCTGTGCACTGGGCCAGAGAAGGCCACAGTGCACGGCCCAGACGGACTGGCCCAGCCGCACGGAGCCAGCGCGCGCGCACGTCAGGTTTTCAAACCTGACGGGCGGGGCCCGTGGGTCAGCGGCACAGAGGAGGGGGAGAGAGGTGGGGGATGACAGGCGGGGCCCGCCTGTCATCTCTAACCCCACGACCACGGCGGCGGCGAGCTCACCGGCGAGGATTCCGGCCACGGCGACGGCAACGGAGGGCAGGGTTGGGCTCAGCGTCGAGTTGCGGTTGTTGTGGTGGTGGTGCGGCACGGCGGGGGGTCCTGGTTCACCGGCGGCGAGGTGGGACGGCGGAGGCTCGTCGGAGGGTAGTGGCTGCGGCTGTTTCCGGCTGCCACAGAGAGGGGAAACAGGGGGGAAATGATCAGTGAGGTGCGGCGGTTCCAAAACGAGGGGAAGGAGAGGCAGGGGAGGCCCGTACCTCGAGATCGCTGGCGGCCCGACGTGGCGGAGCTCCGGTCGATCCCGGGCACTGGGACCTCCTGGGGGCGAGCTGGTGGTGCAGGAGTGATGCTGGGGAGGAGGAGCTGCTGCTGGTGCTGTTGGAATGGCTCGGGAGGGCCTATATATAGAGTCTCGACGAGGACCCGTGGTCCAGTGCGTCGGCGAGCTCCGGCTCGACGCTACAGCGCACGGGAGGCGACGGGGATGAGTCTGGGGAGTTCCTGGACGAGCTCTACGTCCAGCTGAGGCGAGAGGAGGAGCGGGGGAGCGTCAGAGGGGGGCGCGCGTGTGAGGCAGAGGAATGGCCGAAGCGGGCGGCCGGTGCGCGTGCGACGACGCTCACTGGAGGGCGCAGGAGGAGGGGGACAGCGCCGGGAGGTCGCGGACGTCGAGGCGCCTCGACTGGCGCGAGGGGGAGGCTTGAGGTTGTCGGGGGAGGCTGATTGGCCCGAGCCAGCGTGCGGAGGGCACTGTTCGCGCGCTCCAGAGCATGCGTATTGCTGGCATCAGCGTGCTCTCGCCTGTTTGGTCCGTTCCAGCGTGCCCAACAGTGTCTAGTGCGTTGTAGGAGAAGTAAAGAAAGGGCCTGAGGCCTTGGATGCCCTGGGGATGCAGAGAGAGAGGGAGAGGGATGGTGAAATGGTAGAAACCTACTGTACAGCAAGGTAAAACAGAGGTTTCACCCCTCAATCATGGAGCTGAGGTGCTGGGGGGGTTACTGGAGGTAGCTGGTAACCCAATGAGCCTGTGGTAAGAAGTTGAGGCCATGGAGAAAAGTGAAAGTGGTCAAGTTGGAGGTTTTAGAATTTCTGCAGATGGTGTTTGATCTGTGTTTGATCAAGTAAATGAAGTCCACTTGACATGTCACTTGACAGGGTTGAAAGACATGAGAAAATAGGGTGCTTCACCAAATTTGGGCTCATTTGAAGAAACTAGCCAATGTAACTTTGGTGAACCCTAGAAATCAACAGAAACAGTTTCATCTTGGTTGAGTCAAGCTACTCATCTCCCCTTGATGCACCACTTGGTGTAGCATCATCATTTGGGGTATTGATCATGCCCACAAAGTTTGAAGCTCCAGATAAAAAGTTGGTAATGTAAAGTTGTTCAAATTTGCATTTGAACAAAAAGGGTTTTGAGGTGATCTGATCAAGTTGCTCTATTCAAATTCTTGTGCCATTTGGTCTAGGTGCCTTATTAGGCCATTCTAGCATGTGCACCAAGTTTGAGAGCATTTGGACAAGTGTGGCAATGTAAAGTTGCTCAAACTTCAAATATGGACAGAATGGTTATGAAGGGGTTTAAGGAGGTTTTCTTGCTTCCCAAGGCATTGGACTTGGCAAGATCATCAAACATGTCATAAATGACATGATAGAATTTCCCTGGAATTTTTGGAGAAAGTTTCCTTTGTAAATATTTCAAAAGCTTGAAATATCCAGAAAGGGTTTTAGAGGGTTTAGCCCATTATTTTGAACATGACCAAGTGTTGAAACTCTTATATATGGACAATATATGTCCTATGAGTCTCTCTGAATTTTGGCAAACATTTTTGAAACAGTTAAATAATTTTCCCCTATTAAAGACCACTTCTGGCCTTAAGAAAAAGCTTTTAAATAAAATAGGAAAATAACTTTTAAAATTATACCTTTGTGGTTTCTGGGAGTCCTATGACTGCTAGGTCTCAAATAAACCTTTTGAAATATTTTTCACAACCTAAATCAAGTACTTGCAGTGCAAATCTCAATTCAGGGGTTTTTGGAAAACTAAATTTATAAAAATACTTTTTGGCCAAATTAATTTTGTAAGAAATTACTATTCTGTTATATAACACTTGGCATGATCATTGGGCAGAAGTTTTGGGTATGGAGATGAAATCTACAAGAGGTCATAGTTGACTTTAATGAGCACATGAAAATGCAAATGAAGAAACTCAATTCCAAATAAAAGACAAATGATGCTAAAAAAATTTGCTGGTCCAAATTTTCATGCTTCAAAGTTACAAACAACATGTTACAAAATGCAGGGTGTGACAGACCTACCCCCCTTACAAGAATCTCGTCCCCGAGATTCCTAAACTAGGGCTTAAAAGAGGTCGGGAAACTCGGATCTAAGATAGTCTTCTCGTTCCTAGGTTGCTTCTGCTTCGGTGTGGTTGCTCCACTGGACCTTGAAGTACTTGATGGTACGGCTCCGCGTACGTCGTTCTGCTTCGTCCAGAATACGAATGGGCTTCTCGCGGTAGGTCAAATCAGGCTTCAGATCAATGGCTTGGTGATCCACATCCTTGTAGAGATTGGGCTTGTCTGGAACTTGGAGACATTTCCGGAGTTGTGACACATGGAACACATTGTGCACATCGGATAGCTCAGGTGGTAGTTCCAACTGATAAGCCACTTCTCCTCGTCGTGCAGTGATCTCAAAGGGTCCAATGAACCTTGGTGCGAGCTTCCCCTTGACACGGAAACGCTTGGTTCCCTTCAGAGGAGTTACCCGCAGGTACACATGGTCCCCGACATGGAAACTCATGTCTCAGTGTCGAGTGTCAGCGTAACTCTTCTGCCTTGACTTGGCTGCCTTTAATCGCTCTCTGACTAGTTGGACTTGCTCTTCTGCTGCACGGAGATTATCCGGTCCAAAGACTAGTCCTTCTCCAGTCTCTGACCAGTTGAGGGGTGTGGGACATCTGCGCCCGTACAACACCTCAAATGGTGCCATCTGAAGGCTTGGCTGGTAACTATTGTTATAGGAGAACTCGGCAAAAGGGAGACAGTCTTCCCACTTGGCTCCATATGCCAGGACACAGGCTCGGAGCATGTCTTCGAGAATCTGATTGACTCGCTCAGTCTGTCCTCCGGTCTGTGGGTGGAAAGCTGTGCTGAAAGACAACTTGGTTCCCAAGGCTTCTTGGAACTTCTTCCAGAACCTTGAGGTGAACTGGGTTCCTCGATCTGACACAATCTCCTTGGGAACACCGTGAAGACTTACGATTCGGTCGATGTAGAGAGCTGCCAGCCGGTTGCCATCATAAGTGGTCTTGACAGGAATGAAATGAGCCACCTTGGTCAAATGATCGACTATGACCCAGATAGAGTCATGTCCTCTATTCGACCTTGGTAATCCAGTGATGAAGTCCATTCCGACTTTATCCCACTTCCACTCAGGAACTTGGAGCGGTTGAAGCAATCCAGCAGGTCGCTGATATTCAGCCTTGGCCCTTTGGCACACATCACACTTTGCAACATAGGTTGCAATCTCTCTCTTCATACCGTGCCACCAGAATCGTGCCTTCAAGTCTTGGTACATCTTGGTTCCTCCGGGGTGGATGGAATACGGGGTGTCGTGGGCTTCCTGCAGAATCAGCGTCTTCAGCTCGGTGTTGTTTGGTACGCAGAGGCGACCTTTGTACCAAACAATCCCGTGCTCGTCTTCGGAGAATCATGGGGCCTTGCCCATCTTCATCTTCTTCTTGATACCTTCGATGCTTGCGTGTCCATCTTGAGCCTTCTTGACGTCGTCCATCAGGGTCGGTCTGACTTCCAAATGATCCAGAAATCCAGGGGTGACCAATTCCAAACTGAATTGTTCGATCTCCTTAAACAAGGCAGGCTGCCTTTCCTGAATAACGACATTCAAAGAGCAAGCCTTCCTGCTTAAGGCATCGGCCACCATGTTAGCCTTCCCAGGGTGATACTGAACACTGAGGTCATAGTCTTTGATGAGTTCCAACCATCTCCGCTGCCTCATGTTAAATTCCTTTTGGGTGAAAATATACTTCAGACTTTTGTGGTCTGTGTAAATCTCACATCGTTTCCCTAGGAGGTAATGCCGCCATGTCTTCAAGGCATGAACTACTGCCGCTAGCTCAAGATCGTGAGTAGAGTAGTTCTCCTCATGGGGTCGTAGCTGCCTGGAGAGGTATGCTATGACGCGGCCTTCTTGCATCAGAATGCTTCCCAATCCGGTTCGAGAGGCATCACAATATATCATGAACTCCTTGTGAATATCAGGTGTTGCCAGAACTGGGGCGGTGGTCAATCTCTTCTTGAGTTCTTGGAAGCTCTCTTCGCATTTTGGCGTCCACTCGAACTTCTTGTCCTTCTTGAGGAGCTGAGTCATTGGTCGTGCAATGCTAGAGAATCCTTCCACGAACTTGCGGTAATAGCCCGCCAATCCGAGGAAGCTTCTGACTTCCTTGACGGTCGTTGGAGATTGCCATTGGGTCACAGCTTCGATTTTTGCAGGATCAACAGATAATCCTTCCTCGGTCAAGACATGACCTAAGAATCCAACTTTATGCAGCCAGAACTCACACTTGCTGAATTTGGCATACAGTTGGTGCTCACGAAGCTTGTCTAGGACCATCCTCAGGTGCTGCTCATGCTCTTCCTCCGACTTCGAGAACACAAGAATGTCATCAATGAAGACAACAACGAACTTGTCCAAATATTCCATGAAGACTTTATTCATGAGATACATGAAGTAGGCTGGGGCATTGGTTAACCCAAAAGACATGACCGTGCACTCGTACAGGCCATATCTGGTTACGAATGCCGTCTTCGGAATATCTTGGGGTCTGATCTTCAGCTGGTAATACCTAGATCTGAGGTCGATCTTGGAGAATACCTTGGCTCCGCTGAGCTGATCAAACAGATCTTCGATCTTGGGAAGTGGATACTTGTTCTTGATTGTAACTTCATTGAGGGAACGATAGTCAATGCATAAGCGGATGGTACCGTCCCTCTTTGCCACAAACAGAACAGGAGATCCCCAAGGGGAGGCACTCGGGCGGATAAATCCCTTCCTTAGCTGCTCTTCTAGCTGCTTCTTCAACTCGGCTAATTCTTCCGTCCCCATTCTATAAGGCTTCTTATAGATGGGTCCTGCTCCGGGCACGAGCTCGATGATGAACTCAATGTCACGGTCAGGGGGCATTCCCGGTAGTTCATCCGGAAAGACATCAGGATACTCACATACCACCGGTACTTGATCTAGCCCAACTTCAGACAGACAGTTGACTTTAGCGGCTTGAGAGGAAGAGGAGTTGGGGGCAAACTTGACTTCTACTCCTTGGTCATTGGTCACAGTTGACTGTCCGATTGGCACAGTCCAACAAGCCTTGGTGCTTGCTGAGCCAATTCATACCTAGGATCACATCCAAGCCTTGCGATCTCAGGACGATAAGGTCTGCTAGGAAGTCTACACCGTTAATGGTAATACTGACTCCTTTACAGCCTATCTTAGCTCTCATCTCGGCTCCGGGGGTTTGTACCACCATAGGGTTATTCAGGGGTGTAGTGGTCATGCCATTTTTTAATGCAAATCTTTGAGTGACAAATGAATGCCTTGCTCCAGAATCAAACAAGACAGTTGCAGGTGCTGAGTTGACAAGGAACGTACCCAGCACGACGTCCAGGTCTTCCTGAGCTTCTTCAGCAGTGACGTGATTCACACGCCCCTTCCCATAGTTCGGTGGATTGCGAGGAGCTGGGTTCTTTGGTGGCATTCCACGGCCTTGTCCCTGGTTCTGCGCATTGGGGCGCGGGGCATCAGGCTTCTTGTTGGGGCACACCCTGGAGATGTGTCCGGGCTGACCACATCCAAAGCAAGTGACTTGGTTTGGATTGATCTTGTTGCCACCATTGGTATTGGGGTTGAAGGCTGGCCTGGGGTTGGCACGAGGTGCAGGAGCTCTTGGCTGCTGATAGGTTGGCTTGGCCGGGGCTGACTGCCACGGACGAGGCTTCTGGTTGCTGGAACTTCCCTTACTGACCAACTTGCGCTTGCGAGTTTCTTCCAAAGCACGCCGCTTTTCTTCAAGCATAAGTGCCTTGTTCACCAGGTCAGGGAAAGACGGGCAGTCGCACACGACAAGCGAGTATTGCAGAGTCTGATTGAGGCCTTCCATGAAGCGCTCCCTTTTGGCAGCATCAGTGCTGACATCCTCAGGGGCATACCTTGACAGAATGCTGAACTTCTGCATGTACTCCTTGACAGTGCCACTTCCTTGCTTCAGGGCTCGGAACTCGCGCTTTTTGATAGCCATGATTCCGGAAGGAATGTGGGCCTTGCGGAATTCTGCCTTGAAGTTCACCCAAGTGATGTCTTGTTCAGCATGCATGACCTTGAATCCATCCCACCAAGCTCTAGCAGTTCCCCCGAGGCAGTGGGCTGCATAAGCCACCTTCTCGCGGTCTTCAGTGCATCCGACTATTTCCAGGATTTCCTCAATGGAACGGACCCAGTCATCTGCATCCAGGGGTTCAACAGTCTCGATGAAGGTTGGCGGTGCATGCTTCTTGAACTCTGCCAACGTGGAACGTCCATTGCCATTCCCCGCCGGCTGGCGGTTGTTGGCGATAGCTTGAGCAATCAGCTGGAGAGCTACAGTG
This sequence comes from Secale cereale, assembly GCA_902687465.1. Taxonomy (NCBI): domain Eukaryota; kingdom Viridiplantae; phylum Streptophyta; class Magnoliopsida; order Poales; family Poaceae; genus Secale; species Secale cereale. The sequence continues at coordinate 497,853,741 of LR738714.1, forward strand.
TTGGCTTGGCGTTCCTCTCGGAAAGCTTGGAGAAGCTGAGCCATGTCCATGCTTGGAGGAGGTGGTGGTGGAGCTTGGTCGTTGGTTTGGTCGTGGCCTGCCTCTGGCTGAGAGGATGCTCCGGCTTCGGGCTGCTGGGTAGAGGTACTAGTACGAGTTACAACAGGCATCCTGTTGGAGCGGTAAAAGGTTTCATGACTCGGAAGAGGGAAAGAAAGAAAGATGGGTGCCTAGTAAGGGGGTGGGTGTGACACTAAATCAAATCATGCAAAGGCCGAGAGGCCAAAACACATTCATTAAAAATCCAAATGGGTGATGTAGTCGTTTACACATTCCCGAAGGAAGATTACGACTTACATCCAGACACGACAAAAGCAAACGCTAGATGGTTTCATATGAACCATACAAGGACTCGACTGCGCATAGGGGTTACACGACCTATCCTACCATAGGGGTTACAACGGGCATATCCGAGTAGCGAATAATGCCTAAGCGGCGGAATGCTCGGTCGCGTATTCCGGCTCTTCTGGGTCTTCCTCCTTGTCTTCATCTGTCTGGGCTCCCTTGTCGCTGGAGGGAGTGGGGGAGTGGAGGAGTTGGATACGAGGGTGCTTCGACGGTGGTGCAGGGAAAAGCTTGCGGTATTCCCTTGCCGTCATCCGGCGTCGCCGAGGTGGTTCTTCACCCTTGGAAGACACATCCTCGGAGGGCCTTCCGCCTCGATATGCGATAGCGGATTGTCCAGAAGGTGCCCCTTCTTTCTTGATCCTGTTTGCCTTCTCTTGAGCTCGACGAAGAAGTGCCTTGGTCTTGTAAAGTTCTTCTCGAAGCTTCATTGATTCCGAGGCCAAGTCTTGTGCCAGACTATCGGCACATAGACTGAAGTAGGTCTGGAACCGAAGCGAGAGTCCTTCCTTCAGTGGAGGGGCTAGAGCGCTGCTTTCTTCGTCACCTTCCTTCCGGTAAGGTAAGAAGCGAGTTGCCATCTTGGCTGCCATCTCCGGAAGAAGCTCGCGGAGACGGGTTAACGCCTTGAGTGCAGCAGCCTCGGCAGCGAGTGGTAATGTTGCCATATGGGGTCCCTCGAAGAACCAACTTGTGGGAGGATCATTTGCCTTCACGATCACTTCCACATGGTACTCCACCTCAGTATCGCTCACCCAATGCTCAAGGTAGGTGAGGATGGGTGCTCGGTGGAACTGACACTCCTGGAGGCCATCCTTGAGAAGTAGGGGAAACCCAGTGGTCAGGTGCTCTTCGGGTACAGCAGCCATCTACAAAGGTGGAATAGGAGGGGTTAATAAGCTGAGAAAATCTCAGGTTTAGAAAAGAAGAGAGGTTCAGAAGGTTTTGAAAAAGGGGGTCTCAACTAACTAACGCCCATGCTAACTAAGGCTTCCTACAGTCAGGATGGCTCTGATACCAGCTCTGTGGGGACCCCGACTTAGAAGTCGAGATCACCGAATGCACGTGTACAGTGATCCCAGAGATCAATGCTCACTGAACACACAGAAGCTGAAATAACAAGAGTCTTACATCCATACAAATAGTCTTACACGAATTAAGGCCATTATGGCCAAGTCTTACATAGATAGAGCCTCACGGGCTGAATAGCAAATAACTCAAGTAGTGGAAGTCTTCGATAAACGGGTAGAACCCATGCCATATGCCTTAACCCTACAGGCATTCTGACTGGGATAGCGTCCTAGTTCGCATGGTCGTCTCCAAAGAACTCTTCCTCATATTCCTGCTCTTCCATGCCTGGCCAATTAAATAACCAGTGGCAAGCCAATGAGTACTTTGAATGTACTCGCAAGCAACCCATGATGTGGTAACATTGTAATGGAACAATAATGAACAATCTAGCAGGAAGCTAGAACAAAATGCTATCATCAAGTTTATGCATCAATAACCTCGCGTAACCTCGAAGACAGGTTACCGATATCAACATGAATATGATTCAACTCATCGAGTCAAGTCACCATCCTTGACTTATCACACACATTCCAACACCGATGAAGTAAAATTCTGGACATAGTTTAAGTAGCACCACCCAACTGTCCATGACCGTGGACACGGCTATTCGAATAGTTTTACACTCTGCAGAGGTTGCACACTTTACCCACAAGATCCGGGGAACTTCCGTGTCATCCACGACCCGCGGTACCTCAAGTACCCGGGGTAAGCACCCGGTCATTACCTTTCCTTAGACGACACTAACATAGAGTCCACTCGTTGGTACACGGCCCTCGGGTACAAACAATAGATCACGGGACTTGCCCAAATTTCAATGTCACGCGTACCCGAAGGGACCAACGGTGTGTCCAGTGCCCTATAAAAACAGTCATGGCCGTCTATCCAAGCACGACCCCGTCCCGGGAAAGACCTCAAGTCTTCCCGTCACTAGTAATGCGGGCACCATGCTAGTATCGACCTAAGTAATCAATAAAGCCCCGTCCCATAAGGGGTAGTGTGGTTGCACATGTTTGGTTGGGACGGTAGTCACACGTAAATCTAATCCATCATTCCACCATGCACATGATATTACCGGCACATCACTTCTTTCTCAAGTGATGACCTAACACTTCATCACCCTCGGGCATTAGGGGCACCCGATGGGTTCATGCAAAGTTCTCAACTACGGGGGTTCATATCACACATGCATCATAGAAGCATCATGACCATCTATTGCATGTCATCTAGCATATAGCAAGATCAACAATAAAGCATGCATCATGTGGTGGTTCATCTAGGTTACCATCGTAACCCTATCATCATGCATCGGAAACAACCGGGTACCGAGGAACAAGTGTATCATGGTCAAAGGGCTGCTTGCCTGGATTGGCTTGGTCTTCAAAGTCTTCAAATCCTTCTCCTTCTTCTTCCACAGCAACTTCGTCAAATACGGGATCTATACGTCGCATAATAACCACGGGAAAATAAGAATACAAATAAAACAGAAAAATCAAAGTGCTCAGAAAAATGTCAACTCATTTTTGTAAAATACTAGAGGGATTTCTAAGATGGGGAAAAATCTTAGTTGGAGTTTTGGAGTTACAGAATAGAATATATGGATTTTTGAACAGGAGTTATACTGCTCAAATTTGAATTTAAATTTGAACAGTACAGCAAAGTTTCATGGATTTGAGTGAAAGTGGTACCATTAAATAGGTTGGAATATTGCAAGATTTTAGGAGTTGGAATAATTTAATTTGGATCAATATTCTTTTCTGTATAAATGTTTAAATCATTTACAGAAAAGAAAAAGAAAAAAAGGGGTCCTGTGCACTGGGCCAGAGAAGGCCACAGTGCACGGCCCAGACGGACTGGCCCAGCCGCACGGAGCCAGCGCGCGCGCATGTCAGGTTTTCAAACCTGACGGGCGGGGCCCGTGGGTCAGCGGCACAGAGGAGGGGGAGAGAGGTGGGGGGATGACAGGCGGGGCCCGCCTGTCATCTCTAACCCCACGACCACGGCGGCGGCGAGCTCACCGGCGAGGATTCCGGCCACGGCGACGGCAACGGAGGGCAGGGTTGAGCTCAGCGTCGAGTTGCGGTTGCTGTGGTGGTGGTGCGGCACGGCGGGGGGTCCTGGTTCACCGGCGGCGAGGTGGGACGGCGGAGGCTCGTCGGAGGGTAGTGGCTGCGGCTGTCTCCGGCTGCCACAGAGAGGGGAAACAGGGGGGAAATGATCAGTGAGGTGCGGCGGTTCCAAAACGAGGGGAAGGAGAGGCAGGGGAGGCCCGTACCTCGAGATCGCCGGCGGCCCGACGCGGCGGAGCTCCGGTCGATCCCGAGCACTGGGACCTCCTGGGGGCGAGCTGGTGGTGCAGGAGTGATGCTGGGGAGGAGGAGGTGCTGCTGGTGCTGTTGGAATGGCTCGGGAGGGCCTATATATAGAGTCTCGACGAGGACCCGTGGTCCAGTGCGTCGGCGAGCTCCGGCTCGACGCTACAGCGCACGGGAGGCGACGGGGATGAGTCTGGGGAGTTCCTGGACGAGCTCTACGTCCAGCTGAGGCGAGAGGAGGAGCGGGGGAGCGTCAGAGGGGGGCGCGCGTGTGAGGCAGAGGAATGGCCGAAGCGGGCGGCCGGTGCGCGTGCGACGACGCTCACTGGAGGGCGCAGGAGGAGGGGGGACAGCGCCGGGAGGTCGCGGACGTCGAGGCGCCTCGACTGGCGCGAGGGGGAGGCTTGAGGTTGTCGGGGGAGGCTGATTGGCCCGAGCCAGCGTGCGGAGGGCACTGTTCGCGCGCTCCAGAGCATGCGTATTGCTGGCATCAGCGTGCTCTCGCCTGTTTGGTCCGTTCCAGCGTGCCCAACAGTGTCTAGTGCGTTGTAGGAGAAGTAAAGAAAGGGCCTGAGGCCTTGGATGCCCTGGGGATGCAGAGAGAGAGGGAGAGGGCTGGTGAAATGGTAGAAACCTACTGTACAGCAAGGTAAAACAGAGGTTTCACCCCTCAATCATGGAGCTGAGGTGCTGGGGGAGTTACTGGAGGTAGCTGGTAACCCAATGAGCCTGTGGTAAGAAGTTGAGGCCATGGAGAAAAGTGAAAGTGGTCAAGTTGGAGGTTTTAGAATTTCTGCAGATAGTGTTTGATCTGTGTTTGATCAAGTAAATGAAGTCCACTTGACATGGCACTTGACAAGGTTGAAAGACATGAGAAAATAGGGTGCTTCACCAAATTTGGGCTCATTTGAAGAAACTAGCCAATGTAACTTTGGTGAACCCTAGAAATCAACAGAAACAGTTTCATCTTGGTTGAGTCAAGCTACTCATCTCCCCTTGATGCACCACTTGGTGTAGCATCATCATTTGGGGTATTGATCATGCCCACAAAGTTTGAAGCTCCAGATAAAAAGTTGGTAATGTAAAGTTGTTCAAATTTGCATTTGAACAGAAAGGGTTTTGAGGTGATCTGATCAAGTTGCTCTATTCAAATTCTTGTGCCATTTGGTCTAGGTGCCTTATTAGGCCATTCTAGCATGTGCACCAAGTTTGAGAGCATTTGGACAAGTGTGGCAATGTAAAGTTGCTCAAACTTCAAATATGGACAGAATGGTTATGAAGGGGTTTAAGGAGGTTTTCTTGCTTCCCAAGGCATTGGACTTGGCAAGATCATCAAACATGTCATAAATGACATGATAGAATTTCCCTGGAATTTTTGGAGAAAGTTTCCTTTGTAAATATTTCAAAAGCTTGAAATATCCAGAAAGGGTTTTAGAGGGTTTAGCCCATTATTTTGAACATGACCAAGTGTTGAAACTCTTATATATGGACAATATATGTCCTATGAGTCTCTCTGAATTTTGGCAAACATTTTTGAAACAGTTAAATAATTTTCCCCTATTAAAGACCACTTCTGGCCTTAAGAAAAAGCTTTTAAATAAAATAGGAAAATAACTTTTAAAATTATACCTTTGTGGTTTCTGGGAGTCCTATGACTGCTAGGTCTCAAATAAACCTTTTGAAATATTTTTCACAACCTAAATCAAGTACTTGCAGTGCAAATCTCAATTCAGGGGTTTTTGGAAAACTAAATTTATAAAAATACTTTTTGGCCAAATTAATTTTGTAAGAAATTACTATTCTGTTATATAACACTTGGCATGATCATTGGGCAGAAGTTTTGGGTATGGAGATGAAATCTACAAGAGGTCATAGTTGACTTTAATGAGCACATGAAAAAGCAAATGAAGAAACTCAATTCCAAATAAAAGCCAAATGATGCTAAAAAATTTGCTGGTCCAAATTTTCATGCTTCAAAGTTACAAACAACATGTTACAAAATGCAGGGTGTGACACTTCTCCTCTCTCCCGCGCGCTTTCCCGCACTTTCTCCACCGGCGACGGCTAGCTCGTAGGGCATCTAGGCCGTACTGCCGTAGTGCGCGGCGTGCTAGCTGCCGGTGCAGTGTGCACTCACCTCGCGGGCCAGCGTGCTCTCGGCACTGCTCGCGGATTCGCCTTCGAACACCGGCGGTCGAGCGACGAGCGGAGCTGGTGGACTCCGCCCACGGTACACCGATCTCGAGCTATAAAACGACTGAGGGTGTTACTCCTTCTTCCTCACACCTGGCCTCTCTTCTTCTCCTTTCTTCCCTCTCCTCCATTTGTGTTTGCAGGAGCTCGGGTCGAGGCTCTAATGGCGGAGGTGATGCCGGACTGGTGCATGGTCTTAGTGTGTGTGGGGTTGGCGGCATTGCTGGGGGTATCTGCGCTCTTGTGTGCGATGATCCTCGACGATCGTCATGATGCGGCGGCTTGAGTGCTAGCTCTCTGCGGCGGCGGCGGTCACGGGGATTAGGTGAGAGTGTCAGGTGTCGAATGTTAGTTAGCGCGGGGGTAGGCATTTAGTGCTTGAATAAATTTCCATGAGTTTCTTCTCAAGAGACTGTGGGGTGCAAGGAGGTGGTTGATGAAGCAGGTGTAGGCAGACTAGCAACTTAGTGTACTGTGGGAAGTGGCCGGAGTTGTATTGCTGCTGTCGTGGTGTTGCGAGATAAAATATCTATGTTATGCAGATGGACAAGATGCAACCACACAGGAAAGAATTTATTTAATACACGATGCGACACACAGCTCTCATAAAATGATACGGGTACACCAACATGGCAGTTACGTCTAAAATATAAACGGTAAATGAACAGGGTCCTGGGAAAAGGTCTCTGGTGCTGGGGGACACTCTTCTTCTATCGGTGGGAGCGGGTTGACCAGTTGATGAATGTGCTTCTCCTGCCCGGGCCTCAGTGGTCTGCCGATAGCGATCCGAGGATTTAAATCGGCGAGGCTCTGGAGATAACCCTTTATCCGCTGGTTCAGACGCTCTTGCGCGATGACATACTGCGCAAGGTTGGCTAGCACTGGGTCTCTCTCAATACGCCCACCAGGAAAATATGCTGCTTCTCCGGGTGCTGCGCGGCTTGGAAAGTAATAATATCCTCGCTCGCTGGCATAGGGCACCGCGAATCGAAGGCGAGCAAGCGCTTCACAAGCGGCAGCCTCTATGGCCATTTGTGGAGTTGGCATGGATTTCCCTATGAAGGAAACCTTTGTGGGGTCTTGGTTTGGGTTTGCGGGTGGGATGTGTACCACTGCCCAATATTTCGAGGTGGATGGTGTGATCCTCGATTTGAGCAGCTCATACCGGGGTGGACGGGTAGCACTCATGGTACTGCAGGTAAAATCCCACAATATCTTCACGAAACTACCTGGGGATGCCTCAGGAGTTCTCAGGTAAATACTAGGGATCGGCATGGTGAAGTAAATGGCTGTGAGAGCAGAGCACCAGGTGAGGGATGCTTGGCAAGGTCACGGTGTGGCCTATATATATCGCGGCTTGGCTGGTTTATAGGATCGTGGTGAGGGCATTATATTGCTGGTTTCGCTTTATGGGGTCGGGGTCAAAGCTACAGGTACTCACATCTTGTAAAAAGACGTGTTTACTGTAGGGTTTGTCGGTGAGGTGCTCTGGAAGTTACAACTGAGAAAAGAAGAAAAGCATTCGCACACTGACACAATGGTGCACGAGCGCTACAAGGGTGCAAAAATAAACCGTATATACATATCGGCTTACAGGTTACAACACCACGGGGTGTGGACTAAATAAGGCTTGGCACTACTCGGGTGATCTAATCAACCTCGTTTATATCTAAGTGGCCTTGCCTTGTGGATGCTGAAGCTTCTCCGGGAGCTTCATCGTTGGGATTGGCTGGCGGTGGCTGAGGAGGTGCAGGGTCGGGGCAGTGATGATGTCCCTCGCAAGGTGTCGATGTACTAAAGTAGGGGTACCCTTAGTACCCCGAACTTGTGCACGGGCAGTCGCAGCGTCCCGCGGCCAGGTTTGCCGGGTGATCGCAAAGGTCCTCCGTGGTTCCCTTGGAGCCATTCAAGAACAAAGTATCCTAGCCAAGGAGATAAGACCCCGGCAAGAGGAGCTTGCCGGGAAGGCCACTCAAGGCACAAGACTACTCAAAGCGCAAGACCCTGGCAAGAGGAGCTTGCCGGGGAGACCAACTAAGGCACCTCAAGAAACTTGCCGCGACGCACCACGCGTCCCGGCAAGGCCCAGTGAGCGGCAAGCTCCCGGAAGCGACAAGATAGCGACCGCGGCAAGGCACTTGCCGCGGCAAGCTTCCACTCAGTACCCGCGCTCCAGCACATCCATCCACGTGCCGCTCTGGGACCGTTCCAGGTGCACGTGGCGGAAGGCTGTGCAGCCAGGGGTACACGGTGGCAAGCGGCCCTGACAAGGAGGCCATCGTGGCGAACGGTGGCGCCCCTGACGGTCACTTTTTCACTGTTTGGGCGACGGCGACGGGCATTCAATGCCCTTGTCCCCTGCCGTCAGGGTTAGGTATGGAACACTGTACCAACTACCGCCCCTTTTCCATTTTTACCCTCAACTACGTTGCCACCTGTCGGTGACCCCTTGAGCATATAAAAGGAGGCCCATGCGCAACGTAGAGGGGGGTTAGACATTCGAACACTCTCACGCTCGGTTCTGTTAGCCGCTGAAGTGTACTGTAGCTTCCAGCTCTCCCGAGCCAAGAACTCAATACAAATCAAAGCAGGAGTAGGGTTTTACGCATCCGTGCGGCCCGAACCTGGGTAAACTGCTCGTGTGCCTCGCCTCGATCTGCTCTTTGTGCAATCTCCGCCCCCTGCCATACCGAAAAGGGGCTCCGTCCCCATAGGTGTTCGTGGGTGGATCAGTTTCCCCGACATCTTTGGCGCGCCAGGTAGGGGGTGCGTCGAGGTTGTGTGAACCTGATCCGGCGTTCACACGGGCTAGATCTTCATCATCTTCATCAACATGCCGCCGAACAAAAAGGCTTCGGACGCAGATGGTCCGTCCACGTCGATCCCACCACCGCCGGAGCCAACGGCTGGCGGGGTAGACGCCGGCGGAAGAACGGACGTCGACGAGGGAACTCACGGTGCTGCCAAGTCCAAGGACAAGGCTGCGCTGCCCATCAGTGGCGTGGTCGACTCCCACAACGACCGGGCGCACTCCAAGACCTCGGCGTCCGTGCATGCACCGCGCCCATCTCAGGAGGCGCGGGACCGGCAGCGTCATGGTACCCACGGTACCATACGTTTGCTGGGCAAAGGTCAAGCTGGTGGGTCCCGGGACGCTCAAGACCAGCATGCATGCCAACATGCTGGCACGAGCAAGGCACGGTCACCTGGACGGGATACTGCTCCTTCTAACGTAGTCAGAAGTCCGAGCTAATCCCGCTCCTCGCACCGTTCGCCACCGCTACCCGCCACTCCAGCAGAAGCTCTGGCACGAGCTCAACTGCTTCTAGACTTCCCTCCAGCGGCAGACAAAGCCGACGACTGGAGGGCCACCATCCAGAGTCTCATCGCCTTCGCCAACGGCGACACTCCGCGGCAACCGAGCACATCGCAGCCGCGGCAAGTCAGCCAGGCGCGGGCCGATGGCGACAAGACCGGTGGGGGTGCAACCACCGTGCACTCTCCGCCCCGAAGGCCAAGATCGCCAACTCGCCGGATCAACCTCGACAGCGACTCCAACGTGTCGTCAGATCCGCGAGCTCGTCGCGATCAGCGCCAAGTTCTTCAAGATCGACAACAAGAGGACGCTCGTACCCGCATCGAGCGCCGAAGAGAAGCGCGGCGTCAATCAGACCAGCGCGCTGGGCCCACTGTCGACATGCATGCGCCAGGGGGACCAGGCGACTTGCCGTACGCGGTAGGTTGTCCTGCGTTCACTCGTGAGCTACGGCAAGTCCAGTGGCCCAGCATGAAGAATTTCAAGCCATACGTACCGGAGAAGTACGACGGCAAGACGCACCCGTCGGAGTTCCTCAGCATCTACACCATCGCGGTGCAAGCTGCTGGGGGGCGGGACGACAAGATCCTTGCCAACTACTTTCCTCTGGTACTCAAACCCAACGTCAGGTCCTGGCTCATGCACTTGCCGGACAACTCCATTTCTTCTTGGGCAGATCTCTGCCATCAGTTTGTCGGCGCCTTTACGGGCGGCCACAAACCCCATGGCCAAGAGAGTGACCTTCACCTGCTCGCCCAGAAGGAAGGAGAACCCCTGCGCAAATACATCCAGAGATTCAGCCTTGTTCAACACAACATCCCAGACGTCCACCCTGCCGCGGTTATGAGCGCGTTCCATCAGAACGTGCGTAACCGCATGATGAGGGAGGAGATGGCGATGTGCAAGATCAGGGACGTGTGTGAGCTTTATGCCCTGACCGACAAGTGTGCACGTGCTGAGGAGGGGAGGAAACTCCCCGGAGAGGATACAGGCGCAGGGGGATCTGACAGTGAGGATGCTGCCCCGGCAAAGAAGAGCCGGCGGCGAAACAACAGGAAGAGGAAGAACAAAGAGGTGCTAGTCGTCGAGCAGTCCGGCAATGGAGGTGGCGCCGACAAGGCCAAAGTTGGTAGCTCCGGCAAGGAGACTGCCGCATGCACCAACTGCCAGGCTGTGGCAGCCGCCGACAAGCAGGATGACACCAACAAGCAGTACTACAAGATCCACCGCACCAAGGGCCATGACCTCCAGAACTGCAAAAGGGTCGAGCAGCTTGTTGAGCAGCAGAAGGCTGAGTACGAGCGGTGCGACAAGGAGAAGGCCCAAGGAGGTGATAGAGGATCCGGCAAGAAGCGGCCATTCAACGGCCGGGGTGGACGCCGCGGCAAGGCCAAGCAACGGCAAGGAGACAGACCTCCCCGCGGCTGCGACAAGGATGAAGATGACGAAGACGACGAAGACATGGATGATGGTGAGACCAGTGAGCAGGAGTTCCAGAAAGCCACAGAGGTTTTGTGCGTTGACGGCGGTGCTTCTCTGCATACTTCACACCGCCAACTCAAGCAGTGGGTGCGTGAAGTCAATGCGGCAGAACCACCTGTCGAATCACGCAAGCTTCTGAAATGGTCCGACACGCATATCATCTTTGATATCGAGGACCATCCTGATCGCACAACTGCGGTCGGGTGCTTGCCGATGTTGGTTTCACCAACAATCCGCAACCTCAAGGTCACTAAGATGTTAGTTGACGGCGGGGCCGGCTTGAACTTGATCTCCTCCACTGTACTCCAGAAGCTCTAGATCCCTGATAGCAAGCTTGAAGAGACCGGTACATTCCAAGGAATCAACCCGGGAAGGAGCAAGCCGAAGGGGAAGATCACGCTGCCAGTGACATTTGGCGGCAAGCTGAACTTCAGGACTGAGAGGGTCACATTTGACGTTGCCGATTTCCCGTTGCCTTACAATGGGATACTTGGCCGTCCAGCACTTGCCAAGTTCATGGCAGCCTCTCATTACGCCTACAACATGCTGAAGATGCCAGGCCCGATAAGCGTCATCTCTGTCCCTGGCGACAAGAAGGATGCCCTTATCAGCGCCGACAAGATCTACCGGGAAGCAGCAGCCGCAACAGATCGCAAGACACTTGCCGCTGAAGCTCCCGGGGGGAAGAAGAAGACCAAGTCCGGCAAGAGCTCTGGGGCCCACTCCGGCAAGCGCACCTCTTCGGAGTGCTGCGCTACCGTCGAGGACGCACCATCGAACTCCACCGGCAAGTGTAAGAAGACGATGGCAGCTCCGCCAGAGACCAAGAAGGTGTCCGCCAAGGAGGACGGCACTGGTGGTACTTTCACCATTAGTGCCACGCTTGACCCTAAATAGGAAAGCGCGCTCGTTGCTTTCCTACGGGCGAACGTCGGCGTGTTTGCATGGCAACCGTCTGACATCCCGGTGTTCCCAGGAAAGTGATTGAGCACAAGCTTGCCATCTGTCCTCACGCGCGGCCTGTCAAGCAGAAAGTTAGGAAACAAGCAGTGGAGCACCAAGAATTCATTGCAGAAGAAATCAAGAAGTTGGAAGCAGCAGGCCTTGTCAGAGGAGTGCTCCATCCCACGTGGTTGGCCAATCCTGTAGTCGTGCATAAGGCGAACGGGAAATGGAGGTTTTGTATTGACTTCACCGATGTGAATAAAGCTTGTCCCAAAGACCCATTTCCCTTTCTGCGCATTGACCAGATTGTTGACTCCACGGCCGGATGTGACCTGCTTTCATTTCTTGACGCATATTCCGGATACCATCAGATCTTCATGGCAGAAGCGGATGAGGAGAAGACCGCATTCATCACTCCATGTGGCACGTACTGTTTCGTACGGATGCCTTTTGGTTTGAAGAATGCTGGTTCAACATTTGGAAGGGTGGTCCATACAGCTTTTGAGCCACAAATTCACAGAAATGTAGAAGCATACATGGATGACATAGTGGTCAAGAGCAAGGATAGGGCGACCCTGGTTCAAGATTTAAAAGAGACCTTTGCGAATCTGAGCAAGATCCAGCTCAAGCTCAACCCCGAGAAGTGTGTGTTTGGAGTCCCTTCCGGCAAACTTCTCGGGTTCTTCGTGTCTCAGAGGGGGATTGAAGCCAATCCCGACAAGATCAAGGCCATCGAGCAGATTGAAGCACCCAAGCGCGTCAAGGATGTGCGAAGGCTTGCCGGTTGCGTGGCTGCTCTCAGCAGGTTTATCTCTAAGTCTGCTGAGCGCGCCCTGCCGTTTTTCAAAATTTTGAAAAAGGCAGGCCCAATGAAATGGACTCCGGAAGCAGAGGCTGCGCTTCAAGACTTGAAGAGGTACCCGTCCTCTACTCCAATACTTGTCGCACCTAAACCACAAGAGAAGTTGCTGCTGTATCTAGCGGCAACCAATCAAGTGGTTAGTGCTGCGTTAGTAGCGGAGAGGGAGGCAGATGATGAGCCAGCAACCGCGGCAAGCACGTCCAGCGACAAGCAGGGGGCTTCCCCGGCAAGCTCTGGTCCCGACAAGGGCGGATCTACGCAGGCGCAAGAGGAGATGCGGAAGAAAATGGTGCAGCGCCCAGTTTACTTTGTCAGCTCCCTTCTGCAGGGGGCTAGGTCAAGGTACTCTGGTGTGCAGAAGTTGCTTTTCGGCTTTCTCATGGCCTCGAGAAAGCTGCGCCATTACTTCCAAGCACATGAGATAACAGTTGTCACTCGCTTTCCGCTGAAGAGGATACTGCAAAATCCAGAAGCAACAGGCAGGATTGTTGAGTGGGCACTGGAACTGTCAAGCTTTGGCCTCAAGTTTGAGAGCACTTCAACTATCCAGAGCAGAGCATTGGCAGAATTCATAGCAGAATGGACGCCAACACCAGATGAAGAGATTCCAGAAACGAGCATCCCCGTCAAGGAAGCAAGCAAAGAGTGGCTGATGTACTTTGATGGTGCTTTATCGCTGCAAGGCACCGGTGCTGGCGTGCTGCTTGTCGCACCCACCGGAGAGCACCTCAAGTACGTAGTCCAGATGCACTTTCCCAAGGAGCAAGCAACAAACAATACTGCAGAGTATGAGGGTTTGCTTGCCGGTCTTAGGATCGCGGAAGACCTTGGGATCAAGAAGCTCATTGTCAGGGGTGACTCGCAGCTTGTCGTCCGCCAAGTAAACAAGAATTACCAGAGTCCGTTGATGGAAGCCTACGTCGATGAAGTGAGAAAGCTTGAAGAGCACTTTGACGGCCTACAGATGGAGCACGTCCCAAGAGCTCAGAACGACATCGTCGATGGCCTGTCAAAGTGCGCCACACTTAAGTTACATGTGGAACCAGGGATTTTTGTGCTCAAGCTGACTCAACCATCCGTAACACCATCAACTGGACAGAGCAAGAAGAGGAAGTTGATTTCTGGGGACTATCTTCCGCCAGAGCTTCCCGAAGCCGCCATCAACAAGGTCCCCAAGATCAACACCAAGAGTGCTGAGGAGCAGTCTGCTCCGGCAAGCCCTAGGGTTTGTTCCGTCGAAGCAAACGCTCCCGACAAGTTTTGCTCCGGCAAGCTTGCCGGGGAACATCAAGCTCCGGCTGAGCCACAGGTTCTCGCCGTAGAAGCGGATGTTCCCGCAGCAGCAGATGTGCCTTTAGTCCTTGTTGTCGAGCCACAAGCTCCAGCATGGGCACAGCAGATCGTCCATTTTCTCCAGACAGGAGAACTTTCCGAAGAACAAGAAGCAGAAAGAGTAGCCCGACAGTCAAGTATGTACCAGTTTGTTGACAACATATTGTACAGAAGAAGACTCAACGGTGTGAAATTGAAGTGTATTCCCCGGGAAGACGGACAAAAGGTGTTGGCAGAGATACATGGAGGCATATGTGGTCACCACATTGGCGCAAGAGCACTTGCCGGCAAAGCATTCCGGCAAGGTTTCTTTTGGTCGGAAGCCCTCCAAGATGCAACTGCACAAGTAACCAAGTGTGAAGCATGCCAGTTCCATTCCAAGCAGATACATCAACCGGCTCAAGCTCTCCAGACGATCCCTTTATCCTGGACATTTTCGGTCTGGGGGCTCGACATCCTCGGCCCCTTTCCCCGCGCAGCCGGGGGCTTTGAGTACTTGTACGTCGCAATCGACAAGTTCACAAAGTGGCCGGAAGTGGAACCAGTGAGAAAGGTGACCGCACAGTCAACAGTCAAGTTCTTCAGGTCGATTGTTTGCCGCTTCGGAATCCCTAATAGGATCATCACCGACAACGGTACGCAGTTCACGAGCCGCACCTTCATGCAGTACGTCCAAGATCTTGGCGCCAAGGTCTGCTTCGCTTCTGTAGCTCACCCGAGGAGCAACGGTCAAGCGAAGAGGGCGAATGCTGAAGTGATGTGTGGCCTCAAGACCAGAACTTTCGACAGGCTGCACAAGTGTGGAAGAAACTGGATCGAGGAGCTGCCGGTGGTTCTTTGGTCGATCAGGACGACGCCAAATCCAGCCACTGGACAGACACCTTTCTGTCTAGTCTATGGAGCAGAGGCAGTTCTCCCCACGGAACTCGTATACGGGTCACCTCGAGTGCTCGTTTATGATGAGCTCGAGCAAGAGCAGCTGCGACAAGATGACGCACTGCTCCTTGAGGAAGACCGTCTTCAGGCTGCTGTACGAGATGCTCGCTACCAGCAGGCTTTGCGTCGCTACCATAGCCGCAAAGTTAATGCCAGAAGTCTCGAGGAAGGCGACCTTGTTCTTCGGCGCGTTCAGTCCGCCAAGAATTCCAACAAGTTGACGCCAAAGTGGGAAGGTCCTTATTGGGTGAAACGAGTCACTAGGCCCGGCGCTGTCCGCCTTGAGACCGAAGATGGCTTTCCGGTGGGCAACTCCTGGAACATTGAACATCTTCGCAAGTTTTACCCGTAAGGCGCGGTTGCCGTGACCCGCTCCGGCAACCACCTTTTGTACGAGTCTTGCCGCTGTTGCATGTAATCCTTTGTACAAAGCCGGGCGCAGACCCCGTGCATCAGTAAAGCTCATGTGCCTCGCACATCTTGTCATTTCATGTTTTTTATATTTTGCATGTGTTATCTGACACTTTGTGCAGCACCTGCCCCCGGTAAGCCATAACGAGCCTTAAGGCTCCTTATTGGTATTTTCTCCTTTTTCTTTTTCTCTCAAGGAAAGGAAGGTTCCCTCGCCCACAAGTTTGCCGGGGGGGAGGAAGGAGAAGATAGCAGTATGGACCAGGCGTCGTTCAAGTAAGTTTCGCCATGCCGGGAACCAAACAATAGAAAAGCTAAGTTGCCAAAGTCTGAGTAGTCAGATTTTTAAAATTTTAAGTTATCTTCCTTGAACGACCGCGCTTTGTATGGAAAACCTGTGCGCGGAGGAACCTACTCGTAGCTAGTTGCGCCCTTACTTTGTTTCGAGTCCGCTCAACGACTTAAGTGTGCTGCGACTAGTGTCGCGCCCTTACTTTGTTTTTGAGCACCCTCAACAACTTAAGTGTGCTGCAACGAGTTGCGACATGGTTTCTTGTCGGTAGCAGCACCGCCAGCAGGCTGCTGACGTTCCGCGCTCAGCGCTCGCGACTAAGGTGTCTGCGCCGGCAAGTTCCCTAAAAGCGTAGGGAAGAAACATACAAAGCAAAGGAGTCAAGTAAAGGAAATAACATTGCAATTACTACCCGAAATAGAGTTATATTACAAGATAGCTTGTCGCAGCCCTAACAGATTGTTCTCCTAACATGATTGGCAGCGACAGGAAAAGAAGAAAATGGGCAAGCCTGGTCCGCGCGGTCACCCTCGACCCTCTTGATGCCGCTCACCTTGTCCACAATAGGTGCGACAAGGGCCTTGAGCGCCTCCAGATCGGCGTCCGACGGCATGCTCCTGAGGACGTTGGTGAGGTTGAGGCCCGGGTTGCGGAAGGCCACCTTCATCAGCACCTTTTGAAGGGCCCCCGCACAAAGCTTGCGCGACTCGTCTGCCAGTTGCTTTGGGATCCTTTCCCGGAGTTGCTGGAGGGCTGTCGCCACACCTCTGAAGAATAGGGTGAGCTTGGCGCTGGGGTGGAGGTTCTCGTCGGAGGAGTACCCGAGATACTCCGCCCCCAGCTGCGCTAGCTCCCCGTCGATATCCGCGGTAGCGTTGACAAGACCTTCCGTCCAGTGCTCGACGGTCGCCTTGAAGTTGTTCTGGGTGATGGCGGTACTCTCCAGCAACACCTTCTCGGCCCTGACCTCCTCCTTCAGGGCCGCCTCCCGCTTCTTGGCACCGTCCAACGTCTCGGTCAAAGTGGTTAGCTTCAACTCAAGATCAGCATTGGAGTTCTTGACGGCGGCAAGCTCCTTGCCCTTCTCGGCGAGGCGGACCTGCAGCTCAGAATGGCTGTGGGCGTCCTTCTCCCGCTCGAGTTTGAGCGCGGCAATTTCTTCGCCTCTCTCCTTGAGGTCGGCCTCTAGCTGCGCCACCTTCGCCTCCAACTCCTTCTTGCGGTCTCAGCAGCCGCGGCAGCATCATTTGCATCCTGAAGAGCTCCGCCAAGAGATTGCTCGCGCGCGGCAAGCTCCTCCTCGTGGCTATCGAGGTTGACTTTCCGCTGCGCCAGCTCGCCTTCCAGCGTAGATAGCTTCTCGGCGGCAAGCCGTTGCTGCTCTTCGACTTCGGCCTTCTCGAGGAAGAAGGCCGTCCGCTCTTTGCCGAGCTGCTCCCGCTCCTCTGCCAAAGACCGGAGAGCTGCTTGGTGAAGGCCCCGGAGCTCCTCTGCGCGCTTCTCCATATCAGCTCCTGCCTTGGCGGCCAGCGCTTCGCGGGACTCCAGCTTGGCCTGCCGGGCGCGGTAGAGCGAGAGCAGCTTCCGCAACAACCGCTCCTCCTCGGGTTCGCCGCTGCTGCTGCTCAGCGCGCCGACAAGCTTCAGCCCGGCGGAGGCAAGTACTTCCCCGTCAAAGGCTTCCCCCTCGACCGGCGCCCTGGACATGGACGCCCATGGGAGGCTGATGAAGACGCCGTTACCGGCCTCCAAGTAGGCGCCTGGCTTGGGCTCTTCGGAGCCTGGAGTTGCGGCAGCGGCAGAGGGATCGGCAGTCGGCGTAGCGCCTAGCGCTCCTGCGGCCTTAGGGCTGTCAGTGCGACCGCTGGACCCCTCGTTAGCCGCTGCGGCAGCAGCCTTGCCAGCCTCGTCGCCCGTGGGCTCATCGGCACCGGCCGCCTCTTCGGTAGCAGCGGCGTCGCCGGTGTCACCGCGCATATTGTCCTCAACAGCAGCCTCCGTCTCCATGGGCTCCACAGCGGATGGGTCTGACGGTAGGAAAGGGGAGGAAAACAGTCAAGCAAATATCCAAAAAAGGAAAAATCAAAAGAAGAAAAGCCCAAGGGGAGTTTTTAAACAAGAAGATTACCTGCGCGAGCCGGCTCCTCGGCAGTGTCCCTCGCCGGGGAACTCTCCCATGGTGGCATAGATGTAGTCCCCACCGGCGGAGGGCCGCTGGTGCTGTCCCTCGCCGGAGTACTTGCCCTTGGCGGAGAACTCTCCCTTGCCGGGGAGACCCTCGCCGGGGAACTTTCCCTTGGCGGCGTGGTTGAAGCAGGTGGCATGACGGGGGCGGTCTCCGGGCGCTCCTGTTGTGTCTGCTCTGCTCCTACACAAATCAACGAACAAGACGTCAGCAAAGACAGAACGCCCCCGCGCACCTAACAACCGAAAGTGAACTATACACTTACGCTGGGGGCTGCTCTGAAGAACAGTTGCCGGGTCCGGCAAATTTGTCTCAGGCGCACCCCCTGCTGTCGCGGCGGACTCGTCCTCGATGACAATCACCGGGACCTTGGCCCTCTTTGCCGCCCTCTGGGCCAGAGTTCTGAAAAAAGGAACAAGTTCAGAGTGAGGCTAAAGAGATACAAGACCAAACAGCGAAAATTGAAGAAATACAAGAACAACAAAGTCTTACTCTTCTTCTTCCTCGTCGGAGCTGAGCGCAGAGAAGTCGAAGTCTGGCTCACGCATTCCGGCGCTAGGAGGCGGAGGAGTAGGCTCCCTTGGCCGCTTGGCGGGAGCAGGGGCAGTGGTCTGAGACGACCCCGTTCCGGCTGCCGCCGAGGCGTGGGGAGCGGCAGGGGCGGAAGCAGTGGTCCGAGAAGACCCCGCTCCAGTTGCTACAGAAGCACAAGGCGCTCCCGCGGCAACCGTGCTTGCCGCGGTGGCGTGTGTCATGCGGCGCGGCGGCTGTCGACCCGTCTGCCGCTCCATCACGTCCCCGGCCTTGCGGAGACGCCTCCTCGGTGGAGCTAGAAGCTCTGCTGGTAGTGGCGAGCTGCCTGAAGACGAGGAGGAAGAGGAGCCGATCTCCAGCGAGCCGCTCGCGTCCTCGGCAGGCCCGCTCGACTCGACGCCCTGCTCGGCGTCTTGCCCGGCAAGTTTCCCCGCGTTGAGAAACGCTTCTCGCTCGGCAAGGCTTGTCGCCTCCGCTGCCTCCGCCTCCTCCATGGTGTAACCGAACTCACCCGCGGCCCTGGCCGCCGCCGCCTCTTCCAGCCTGGTGGCGATGTACGCCATCTCCTTGTCGGTGGTGTCGCGGGTGAGGCCCTTCTTCTCGTCGGTGCGGATCGGCACCTCTTCCAAGCTGTCGAAGAACGCCTGCACGGCTTCCTCGGTAGGCTCTTGCCAAGTGGGATCGATCCCATGAGAGTCGCACAGCGGCATCATTGCGGGGATGCGGCTGAGCGCAGAGTTGTTGCACAGTGGGACGACACCTCCCGGCAACCTGAAGACCTCAGGATGATCGGGGTCATACTTGAACAGCTCCTGGAGGATCCCGTTAAGCTCCAGGACAGTGAAGTTGTAGTTGAGGCCCGGGTGCAGCCTCATGATATCTGCCGCATTCTCAAACTCCAAGGTCGGCCTCTTCCTCTCCTGCATGGGGGGCGATGCGGCGGCGAAGAAAGTCTGCGCCAACTGCGCCTACAGTCAGCCCGGCAAGCCTGAGGGGAAGGATCCGGGCAGTGGCAATCTTCAGCCTACTGTCTTCTGGGGCCAGGTCGCTCAAGTCGTTGCCGCGTACTACTGGGGCTTGGCACTGGGCGGTGAATGGCTGCGGGTTCTCCTCTACGATCCAGCACCAGTCTGCTCTCCATTCATCCCATTTGCCGCGGAGCTCTCCCTCCAGATTAGCCTCCTTCTTGTGCGTCCTCGAGATCCAGGAGACCCCGCCGGATAACGGCTCTCCTCTCTCAACTCGGGGAGTGAAGTAGTGGCGGAAGAGGGCAACGTTGGGATGGACTCCGACAAAGTTTTCGCACAGATGTGCGAAAACTGCCATAGTCAGAATGGCGTTGGGGGTGAAGTCAAGGAGGTGGAACCCGTAGGTGTTCATGATGTCACAAAAGAATTCAGAGAAAGGCGGGCAGAGCCCGCGGTAGAAGAACAAGGCGAAGAATGCCTATCCGTTCGGAAACATTTCTCAGGCAATGGCTGGGAGTACCTTGGTGCGCGGATGCGCCCGCGTCTCCCCCGACCAGAAGAGGTAGTAGTTTTCCCTCAGCTTCCTCGCTGCAAGCTTGGGGGGGAGACAGCCCGCTTCTTTCGCAGCGCCGTGAGCCGCAGCGCCTCGGCCGACTTCGTGGTCTTCCCCTTCTCGCCTTTCGAAGCCATGGCGGAAGCGGTGAGGGAGGTCGCCGGCGCTGGTGGTGCTGGTGGCGACGGAGGGCAGAGCGCTGCTCTCTGTCAAGCTTTGGGAAGAAAGGGAGCGGCGGAGGCTCTCAATATTGAATAAGCAACGGGCGAATGGACGAACTCCCCCTGTTCGCCCTGCTTATAAAGGGGGAGGGGGCGGACTTTCCACATTTCCGATTAAAGAAACCGCCCACGATCTCTCCCACGACGCCGCAATCGACGCGTGTCGTTAGGGGAGGGCGTGGCGGATACGGAGAAAGATACGGCGAGATCCAGGCCGCGCGTGCCCGTGCACTGTTTTGGGCCTGGCCCAACAGCGCTCGGCACCGTGTATGGCCCAGGCCCGGGGGCTCCTGTCGGTGTACTAAAGTAGGGGTACCCTTAGTACCCCGAACTTGTGCACGGGCAGTCGCAGCGTCCCGCGGCCAGGTTTGCCGGGTGATCGCCAAGGTCCTCCGTGGTTCCCTTGGAGCCATTCAAGAACAAAGTATCCTAGCCAAGGAGACAAGAACCCGGCAAGAGGAGCTTGCCGGGAAGGCCACTCAAGGCACAAGACTACTCAAAGCGCAAGACCCTGGCAAGAGGAGCTTGCCGGGGAGACCAACTAAGGCACCTCAAGAAACTTGCCGCGACGCACCACGCGTCCCGGCAAGGCCCAGTGAGCGGCAAGCTCCCGGAAGCGACAAGAAAGCGACCGCGGCAAGGCACTTGCCACGGCAAGCTTCCACTCAGTACCCGCGCTCCAGCACATTCATCCACGTGCCGCTCTAGGACCCTTCCTGGCGCACGTGGCGGAAGGATGTGCAGCCAGGGGTACACGGTGGCAAGCGGCCCTGACAAGGAGGCCATCGTGGTGAACGGTGGCGCCCCTGACGGTCACTTTTGCACTGTTTGGGCAACGGCGACGGGCATTCAATGCCCTTGTGCCCTGCCGTCAGGGTTAGGTATGGAACACTGTACCAACTACCGCCCCTTTTCCATTTTTACCCTCAACTATGTTGCCACCTGTCGGTGACCCCTTGAGCATATAAAAGGAGGCCCATGCGCAACGTAGAGGGGGGTTAGACATTCGAACGCTCTCACGCTCAGTTCCGTTAGCCGCTGAAGTGTACTATAGCTTCCAGCACTCCCGAGCCAAGAACTCAATACAAATCAAAGCAGGAGTAGGGTTTTATGCATCCGTGCGGCCCGAACCTGGGTAAACTGCTCGTGTGCCTCGCCTCGATCTGCTCTTTGTGCAATCTCCGCCCCCTGCCGTACCGAAAAGGGGCTCCGTCCCCATAGGTGTTCGTGGGCGGATCAGTTTCCCCGACACAAGGATTGTTGGCCACAATCCCGTTGGAGCGTGCGCCAAACAGGCGACGCATCACTTCTGGAGACACCAAGGCATTCTGGTCAATGACCGTGGCAGGCCTCGGGGACTCGATTGGTTGTCCAAACAACACGACTGGGTTGTCGGTGCCAGACTCATCTCGTCCTCTTGCTGGGGCTCGGTGAAGTAGTTCTCCACGAGCCGCGATTAGATCAAGGGTGATTTGATCGAACAGTTCCTCGAGTACACTAACATAGCGTACCATATGCAATAATGCAGGGTCCGTCTCGTGGTCTCCGCTCGCAACTCGGGGAGGCCTACTATACCCATTACGACTGGGATAGTAGTAGAATGAGCGACAGTTAACTCTGGGCGACAGGTGCCTGAGTTGAACTATAGCCTCCCAAGCTGCTAGTTGGATAGCTCGCGGCTCAAAGGAAGTTGTCCTTCCGGTGAACCTGTAGGGGCGCTCTGGTGACAAACCCCTACCGTAGATGTGCACAGTGGCCCAGAACTGACGGCTTTCACCGCCCATGGAGTCTTGGTACACAACATATTCTGGGGGCTCTTCCATCGCAAAGGCACGACGGGTGAGGTTTGCGAGCACGGTCACAAAACCTCCAAGGTTGGTTGATGTGGTTTCATTGTGGACGATGGGTCCTGGCATTTTAGCTCGGTATGGGGTAGAGGCTGTGTGGTGTTGGGTTTGGGGGCTAGCGTGCCGTATTTATAGGAAAGGATGGAATCTTCCTTCGCACGCTTGCGGAGGGGAATATTTTAGGCGTCGGTCACTGGCGGGCGATCGACAGCCTAGACTATTAAGTTGGGCACCGACTACGAGAGGTGTCGGTCCACTGTGTGGGTATCTTACGCGGGAAGCTTGGCTGGGGTTGGGATATGGTCTGGTGTGGTGGTAAACCTAGGTTTTTGGACCTGGCTATGATAGGATTAGCCAACAGTCAGCCTGGCTCTGATACCAAGGTTGTCAGGACCGGAATTTCGGGATATTAATTTCCCAAAAGCGAACCTTGTGCTCACCAGCCCCAGGATTAATGTTAGCTGATGAGACACCAACTTGTTACAGAAACTCCAAACAAAGTACAAAATATGTAGTACAAGACCATTCTGTCCTGTGAGTACAACACAAGGTTTCTAGTTGCTGATGGTGGAAGCGCTTTGTGGATCGTCGGTGACTATGGGACTCCATTTCCCACAGGAACGGCTGACCGGGATAACTCCTATCTTCGCGAGGCTGCTACCTCCACAAGCATAGGTTCCGGGGCTGTCATCGCATCGTTCCTTCCCACGCAAGGAATCTGGCCAAGACAATAGCCAGGGACAAGCCAGTGAGTACTTTGAATGTACTCGCAAACATTATGAATATGGGTGAGACATAAACATGCTCGAGGATGATTTATGATCACAATGATAATAATGATATGACAGTCTATAATTGCAAGCAGGGCGTCCAAGTAAAAATGCATATGTAATCAGAGAGTAGTAACAAATTAAATAACAGGCATGCCACAGTCGGGCGTCTGAGCGACACCGCATAAAGGGCTTATGGGAAAAAAATAAAAGACAAGAATGCCACAGTCGGACGTCTAAGCGACATCACAAAAAGGGCTTATAAAGAAAAGCAAATAACGAAGTGCCACAGTCGGACGTCTGAGCGACATCACATAAAGGGCTTATAAATAAAAGGGATGCCACAGTCGGACGTCTGAGCGACATCACATAAAGGGCTTATAAATAAAAAGAATGCCATAGTCGGACGTCTGAGCGACATCACATAAAGGGCTTATAAGTAAAAAGAATGCCACAGTCGGACGTGTGAGCGACATCACATAAAGGGCTTATAAATAAAATAAATAATAGTTAGTATCCGGGAGGTAGAACCGTCCCAAGGATACTCATTGTTCCAAAGAATATGAATGGTTAGTCCATAATAATAAATCACAGTCACCACCTGTCACAGATCATAAATAATGCTCTTTTTAATAGTTTCTCCTCCGAAGACCGACACTAAGACCGACACTCGACCCATCCCAGACTGTAGTCCTTACCCATGGACACGGCTATTCGAATAGATTTTATATCTCTGCAGAGGGTGTACTCTTTACCCACGAATAACGGATTTCCTATAGTCCCTCTGGACTAATTCCGTCTACGGTCTTTTAATTTGAGGACGCACCCGTCTGCACACACCAGCCTAACTTACCGGTGTCTGGAATCACCCACGACACTAGTTAAGCCAAACTTTAAGTGGGGAGGCTACAACCTTGACTAGCATGGGATCACAAAAATTTGTAACGCGCGCGAAAACTGGGGAAGCTATCCCCTTCGGCTCCAACCGAAACACCCATGCCCCCGGACCCGGTGGCCTGCCTACCGGTTGCAGTCGGTATCTTCCATCGTGGCCTCTCTGTACGGTGTGTGATAGAACAGGGGTCGACAATTTACTGAACCGTACCCTACCTGTAGCAGGGACACGTGGTAGCACGAAACAAGCATGGGGGTTACTGGAACAAGACTCGATCTACGGTCGACTCAGGAGGTTTATGTATTCTCTGCATGGTTAGTGCCACAATGCTCTTTACAGCTCCCTGACAGGGTCACGCCCCTCATGCTACATCCTGCCTTACTGCACATCCTCGTCACAACGAGATGTCAGTCACGTGGTCGGTTCACCGGAACACAACCTTCCTTCGGACTCCATCCGAAATATCACCAGGAATATGTGGCATGAGGAGTGGTTGCTGTCACCAATATCACATACATAACTGAAAAAGGATTACTCACCCCTGTTGATATGCAAGAGTATGGTTTCCACATGAAATAACGTTACTCCATTTGAGTATATCGATGGAGTTCCTATGTTTTGGCAAACAACACACAACGTATATCAAAACGGGGTTCAAGATGCTTGCCTTCAAGTAGAGGGGAGGAGAAAAGCATTCCAAGAATTTTGGAAGTTTTCTCCCTCTTCAAAAATCCTAAAAGAAATAAAAGAAAAATCAATACATAGACTTAGAACAGCCCCAAAAAGTTGTCTGGAAAATTTTCATATAAATATGAAAATAAACTAGACAATATTTGGGAAACAACAGAAAAAGAATCAAGTCATTTGGATTTATATTTAAAAAGATATAGCCAGTCAAAGTTTAGTCAAATCTGCTTTTAGAATAAATCAGAAATAGGAAAACGTTTCGATACGAATGCGCTTTCGAAGTGGGGAGACGTACTCGGGGGTTTGCGCCTTCACTTATGCATGTGTGGGCGGGCGCTATCTCGCTGACAGAGGGCCCAGGGGGGCCACTGGTCAGGTTTGACCAGTCGCCCCCGCCTCCTTCTTCCTTTGGCTGAACAGAGACGCGGCTCCAGCGATCACCACCGGCGAACTACGAATCCTTGAGGGCATCCAAGGGCGGGGATGGATTCGTTAGACTGGGGTGGTCATTGCTGTGGTCGAGGGGGCGACGGAGGTGGAGAAAACGCCGGCAACGAGCTTCGCGGCGGACGGCGGCCTCGGGGGAAATTGGGGCTTCGTCCTATGGTGGTTCCCGAGCTTGTTTGAGATGAAGGGCGGCTTCGCAAGAGCATAGGGAGTCGAATGATGGTGTTGGCTGGGCGGAAGGGGCTCGGGTTGCGACGTATTGGACTGGAGGGCGGTGGCGGCTGTACTCGCCGGAGTTGGGGAAGAAAACTTCCCCTGGTCGATTTGCTGCTTCGGGGGTGCTCCGCGGGGTAGCTAGTGGCTGTTTGAGGTTGCGGAGAGGCTCGGGGCGCCCTTAAATAGGCAGGCGATGGCGGTTCTGCGGCGGCCGTGGATAAGATCGCTGGCGACCGCCATTCTGTAGCTCAGGGCGACGTGGCGACGACGAGGGCTAGGGGACGAACTCATGGATGATCTGGCGCTGCTCCAGGGGGCAGGTGGCGAGCGCTGGAGGCTTGGGCGGCGCTGTCCACGGCAGGAGTTGCTATGGCCGCCCGCTAGCTGTCGTGGCCGACCTGACAGCGGCACTGTGGTGTTCCAGAGCTATCTCTGTGGTGGGGGAGAGTGCAGGCATGCAGACGGTGCGAGTGCAGCGGCCAGAACAGGCGGGGGTGTCGGCAGAGGGACGCGGTGGCTCGGTGCGCGCGCGTGCAAAACATGCGCTCTGGGCGCGCCCAGAGCACACGCACGAACTGCTCGGCAAAATGCCAGGGCATGCCACAGGGTCTGGATAAGGCTGGGAAATAGCAGGGTTTGGTTAGAGGCTTAACTAAGATCAGTGGACATGCCAGCATGCTTGTAGGTGCAAGGTCACAATGCAAAGTAAAGATCATGATAAAACTGGCCATGCACCTCAGGTGTTTGACAAAATGCCAGATGCCACTAGGCATCTCTAGGGATGGCCAAATTCTCCAAATCAGTGTCTCTTTAGGTGGATGAGTTGATGCAACGCTAGCTGGGCAAGACCAGAAACTTGCTAGTGCAAGTTTTGCAAATTTACAGTTCTGGACAGGGAATGAAGGCCATTGTTTCATGTATCAAAATTCCTCCAAAGGGTCCATTCTCCTGGACTTAAGGGTTTTGCAAGAGTGGTTATAAGCAGGAGGAAGCTCAAGGGCATTGGAGCAAAATAAACTAGGGTTTTAGTGCAAAATGCCAAACAGGACCAGAAGGGAAAAGAGGTTGGTTCACTCAAATTTTCCAAAGGAACTAAATGGGTTTTTGCATAAAGCTGAATAACATACTCCCATGAACATCCCATAATTTTGGTGGAAGCATAACATGAATATTTAAAGGGGTTTTAGTGCAATTAGGCCTACTGGACCAGATTGGTGAACATGGTGTGGAGCTCAAATTATTAAATGAAATAACTATATTCTTGCATAAAGGTGATCTAATAGCATTACTTGACATCTCCAATTTTTGGTTGAAATTTTAAATAAATTTATCAAGTGGTTGCAGTTCAAAAGAGGCTTTAAAACTAAGGGCAACCATTTATATAGAGAAGAAAATTAGGGAGACAAATATATAATTAATTCTACTGATATAAAAAAAAATTAATGAGTGAATAATAGAGTCTAACATTAATTGGAAAGTTTTCACTAGTGGTAAAAACTCCAACATACAAGGGGAAGAAAAGGTCCTGCCATTTAGAGGAACATCCAGAAATTGACAAATTTTAATTCCCTGTCAATATTTTAATTATTAAAACATTGCTCAATTTTTGGGGTGTTATATCCACTCACCCACACCCCTTGTTATTCTGCGGTGACGGCAGCCTCACACCGCAGCCGAACCAGTGAACCCTCGTACTCCTCTCCGCGCGGGCTTCCACTGCCGCGTCTTCCCCGGCTCCGCGCCGTCCCCTTCCTAGGCCTCGCCGTTGTCCACCGCCCTGGTGCTCTCGGCGCGGCGTGGTCAACATGGTCATGGAACAGCTTGCATCGGACGTGGACTATATGTGGAGAGGCTGACAACTAGGTCCACGGCCGCAGCAAGGAAGTGTCTCCTTATTACACGCAAAATAATTATTCCTCCACCTGACAGCGGGGACCCACCAGACGGGCCACCGTATTTCATGAAAAAACATTTCCAACTGACTGCTGGGACCCACCAGCTACATCTTCGCACGCAAGGAAGTGCGTCCGGGCAAAAAAACGATTGGCCCCGCAGACAGCTGGGACCCACCAGCTATATCTTCGCAGGCAAGGAAGTGCCTGACAATCGGGACCCACCTGGTCGAAGCGTATGTAGCGTTGTCATTCTGGTCGCGAACGTGTACCTACATAATGGTCAATGTAGAGGCGCGCATGTGTCGTAGTAGAGGCGCGCACGTAGCATGT
Source organism: Secale cereale (assembly GCA_902687465.1). Classification (NCBI taxonomy): domain Eukaryota; kingdom Viridiplantae; phylum Streptophyta; class Magnoliopsida; order Poales; family Poaceae; genus Secale; species Secale cereale. Next base: position 497,880,846 of record LR738714.1, read on the forward strand.
ACACGTACGTACAGCGGCCAGTGTGCAAGAAGGAAAATACGGTCACGTACGTACATACGGGCAGGGTCTCGAACGCCTACTCGCGCATACGTACGGCCAGGGCTCGTGTACATGGCTGGGTCGGAACGGAGAAACTACGTCATCGTCGTGTTCATGGGGAGGCAACAGAATGCGTCGTGTTCATCGGGAGGCAACGGAAGGCGTGGGAGCCAACCGGCTTGGACGGAACAGCCCATGGAAACGAGGCCTGGCGTACCGCAGAGCGGAGAAAACGGCCTTGTGTTCGACCGGCCACGGTCGAAACGGGATCCTGTTCATCGGGAGGGGTCTGGTGTACCGTAAAACGGAGGAAACGGACCTCCTACGGTCGAAACGGGGGTCCTGTAGATCGCGAGGGGTGTGGCGTACCGCAAAACGGAGGAAACAGACTTGTGTTGGAGCGCTACGGTCAAAATGGGAGTCATGTTCATCGGGAGGGGTGTGGCGTACCGCAAAACAGGACTCCACAGGATACTTTTCATCTCAACCGTCGACCCCCTCCAGCCTCCACGGGCTACTATTCATCCATCGTCGACCTCCTCCAGCCTCCACCTGCGACTGTTCATCCACAGGCTCATGTTTATCCAGCCTCCACCGCGCGCTACTCCACCGGCTACTGTTCAACTAGTCCTCTCCACAAGCTCCTATTCAACCACCCTTCCACGGGCTACTATTCATCCAGCCCTCCACCTTCTACTGTTCATCCAGCCCTCCACGGGGTGGTCCTGTTCATCCTGCCCTCCACGGGGTCCTGTTCATCCATCCCCAACCGGCTCGATCGATCGGGGTCCTGTTCATCAGAGGCAACACCACGGGGTCCTGT
>LR738714.1:497881738-497914184 GCA_902687465.1 Secale cereale
CCCCCCCCCCCCAAGCAACGCTCACTGTTCATCTAGAGGTGGCATCGATCGGCTCCAGTTAGCAGCAGTAGCAAAGGAATCGCTCGATCGGGTTCAGTTAACAGCCATCCATCAATCGCTCGGGTTCAGTAACGCGTAGCCTGCAGTGCAATCGCTCGGGTTCAGTTAGAGCCCAACGCCTCGCTCGGGTTCAGTTAGAGCCCAACGCCTCACACCCACGCGCGTGCGTGTACGAGAGAAACGTGCATCGCTCAGCCCCGACCACCCAGCGTAACCGGGAACACCCCGATATTTTCCTCGCCCTCGCTTCTACCACGGGTTTTTCCGTCATGGACGGCCCAAAGAATGTCATGCAGCTGCGTCTCCAGCCCGCCCAAGACGAAAAGCCCTTTCTATCATGATTTTTTGTCATAGAAGTAGGACCCCACCACATCTATGATGATACCGGGTATTGTCACAATTATCGTCATAGAAGTGTCATAAGTATGACAGAAAAAAATTCGTTCGGCCCAAAATGTCACGGATGTGTCTTTTTTCGTAGTGCAGGCCCACCTGTCTCCTAGGTGGTCGTGACCACAAAGTAACCATCAAGGGGCTGTCGAGAACCCAGTCCCACCACTACCTGTGTGGAACCACCTGCCCCTTCAGCCCCCATCTCAGAATTATCAACATGAGTAAGTAATAGTATAGTATATACTTGTGATCACCTCCCGAAGTGATCATGGGCCAATAGTATAGCATGGCAGACGGACAAGGATGTGGGGCCACTGATGGAATACTAGCATCCTATATTAAGCATTAGGATAGCAGGTAAAGGTATCAACAATGGTAGCAACGATGACAGGCTATGCAACAGAATAGGAGTTATCGAATCATCAATAGTAGCAATACTAATGCAAGAATAAGAGGGAAGAAAATGGGCGATATCTGGTGATCAAGGGGGGGCTTGCCTGGTTGCTCTAGCAAGAAGGAGGGGTTGTCGTCGATGTAGTCGATCACAGGGGTATCGGCTGCGGACTCGGGGTCTACCGGAAAGAAGTAACGGAGGGGAAACACAATAAATAATAGAGCAATCAAAGCATCACAAAGCATAACATGGCAATACGCGGTGCTAGGGGTGACCTAACGCAGTAGTAGGAGATACCGGCGAAGGAGGAAACATCCGGGAAAGTATTCCTGGTGTTTCGCGTTTTCAGACAGACGGACCGGAGGGGGAAGGTTGCATGTTCGCTATGACAGAGGCACGTGACAGGTGTGTGGATGTCATAATTAGATTCGTCATATTTTTCTGAACAATTCTCATAAATAAATTATTTTCATCTAAATTACAGTTTAATTTATATGAATTTTCAAAGTTTTAAACATTTTCTAGAACTTACTCGATTAATTTTAGTTCGAATTAATAGTAAAAACGGATATGTGCACACACACTGAAGTGTACACAATAAGGGCTAAAGAGGCTGGCATGTGGGCCTGTTGACTGAGTTGGCCGGTCAACATTTGAAAGGTCAAAGGATGAATAGTGCCATGAGTCCTGCATCTCATAGACTTACCTAAACAAACAAATAAATCTAACTTATTTAATGAGTCTTAGTACATGTCACGGGCCTATACCTAACCAATAATTGGCCTAACTACTAATTAGCTAAGTAACCTAAACGGCGCCGGCCACACACACAGAACACATACGCACGCAACACACACACACACACACCTCACGGACATGGCCATGGCCATGGCTAGCTCAAACAGCAGCAGCCGGAGGCAGTAGCAGCCGCGGGCGCGAGGAAAGAAGCAGCACAGTACGAAGCAGCAAGCAATAGCTAAAACAGAGCAAGGCAGCGGCAGCAGCTTGCAGCAGTAGCAGCTACGCGAAAGTAGCAAGGCGTAGCGGCAACAGCCAGTCAGCAGCGCCGGCGGTAGCGTCCAGGCCGTGACAGGTCCACTTGCGGACAGTGCAGGGGCTCGCCTAGGACGGCCAGAGGAACGCGTGAGCACGACCATGCGGCGGTGGTTAAAGTCAGCGACCACAGCAGGCGGCGGCGGTCACGAAACCCCGCTCCGGCGACCAAACGTCGCACGAAGATCACCTACAAAACAAGCACAAAGCAGCGCATCTACATGTGCTAGCGTCGTGAGCAGCGGGTGGATGGAATCGACTGCAACAACGGCGTTAGGCGGCAGCCGGAGCACGGCAACGTCAGCAGCATGTTATGGCTCGAATTCAAGGGCAAGGTAAGAGGGGTTTGGTGCGGATGCTCACTGCTGTCGCAGAGCAGAGGACAACGAGGCCGGGGATGGCCGGAAGCCGACGACTCGACGACGATCTGGTGGTGGCCGAGCACGGAGAAGGCGACAAAGGTGTCAGCCACGTGGCTCCCCGGACTGATGTGGCGCCCAGGATGGTTGAAGTAGAGGGCTGTGGACCTCCAGGACGTGCCCCTGCACGCCGGAGGACTTGATGGACACGTCAATCGGCGGAGAGGCAGCGGTCACCGCGGATCTTCCGAGCTCGTAATCGAGCAGTAGAGGTAGGGGCGAAGGGGGATCGAGGGGGGAAAGGAAGGCGGTGCCCTAGGGTTTCGGTCGACATCTTTATAGGTCGTGGGGACGGTGATGTGGAGGCCATCCATGGCCAAGGCGCCATGGATGCACGCCACGACCTCTCTGGCTCCTGTTGCCGGAGGCAGAAGGAGGCCTGCGTGGGCTGGGCTTGCTATGGTGCTAGATGGGCCAAATCTTCCAGTAGAGTTGGTCCTCCTCTTTCATGTTTCCTTTATCTAGTCTTTTTTGTTTTTCTTTATTTCTTTACCACTCTTCATTTTAATTGAGTGACCAAATGAATTTAGTAGGATGTGAAACTTCACACAAAATCCAGGGCAATATGTTTGAGCTATACACAAGTCTCTAGAATATTTGGAAAAGGATAATTATTTTTAGAATACAAAATGGCCAAGTTATGTGTTGTTGGACCACTTATTAATTTGTTAAGGAAATTTTAATAATTCAAATGAGGTTGGTAAATTCATCAAAATTTCTGGTAGAATATTTGCAGCACAACGAACATTTTTGTTTTACTGTTTGAGGAAATAAATTTTTGTCTTGCAATTTAAATTTGAATTGGCTTTGATTTGGAACAAAGTGATGATTAACAAACTAATTGTGATGACTTGGCAGTCATAAGCAGGAGGTTACTATAGCATGATTATCAGGGTGTTACAATCTCAAACACGGGATCACCCTTGGTTGGAGGAGGATCCCCGAGGATTTCAACAGGAAAATTGTGCTTCAAAATAGGCCCTTGATTAAAGAATAATTCATCTAGTTCCCTTCATTCATTCATAAACATATCATTTTCATGGTTTAGCAAACATTGTTCTAAAGGATCAGTAGGAGGCACGACAATAGAAGCAAGACCAATAAATTCATCCTTACTGGGCAATTCTTTATCACGGGGTTGTCTACAAAATTTAGAGAAATTAAAATCATGAGACACATCCCCAAAACCGACAGTGACAATATCTTTCTTGCAGCCTATCTTAGCATTAACAATATTCAATAAAGGTCTACCAAATATATGGGACAAAAATTATCTTGTGGGGCACAAAGAACAAGAAAATCAATAGGGTATTTATTTTCCCACACAAGACTTCAACATCTCTAACAATACCAATTGGTGATATAGTATCTCTATTGGCAGGCTTAATAGTAACATCAATTTCTTCTATCTCAGCAGGTGCAATATCATTCACAATTTCTTAATATAAAGTAAAAGGATTGCACTCGCAGTAGCACCAATATCACATAAGCCATGATAACAATGATCTCCTATTTTGTCAGAAAGAACATGCATGCCAACAACGGGTCCATGTTTATCTTTAATATTGGGTTTAGCAATTCTAGCGGCTTCATCACAGAAATAAATAAAATACCCATCAATATTATCAACCAAGAGATCTTTAACCATAGGAATACTAGGTTCAACTTTAATTTCCTCACGTGGTGTAGGTGTTCTAGCATTATTCTTATGAACCACAGTTGAAGATTTAGCATGATCCTTTATTCTAACAGGAAAATGTTATCTCTCAATATAAGCAGTAGGAACAATAGGATCAAGAATATAAATAATGGTCTCTTCTTCAACTTTAATAGGTTCTACTACTTTCACTTCAATGGGGGGATGGTATTTAAACCACTTCTCCTTAGGGAGATCAGCCTGAGTAGCAAAGGATTCACACAAAGAAGCTACTATCTCAGAGTCAAGTCCATACTTAGTGCTAAATTCATGAAAGACATCGATATCTATAAAAGATTTAACACAATCAAACTTAATGTTTATACCTGAATCATTAACTTCGTCGAGTTCCCAATCTTCGAAGTTGCGTTTAATTCTTTCCAATAAATCCCATTTGAATTCAATAGTATTCTTCATAAAAGAACCAGTACAAGAAGTATCGAGCATGGATCGATCCTTATGAGAAAGCCGGGCACAAAAATTCTGAATAATAATTTCTCTTGAGAGCTCATGATTGGGGCATGAATATAACATTGACCCTCCCCCAAGATTGAGCGATACTTTATCCTTCACGAGACCAAAAATTATATATATAATTCCGATCACGATGAACTCGATGCATAGGATAAAACTTCTGATGAAATTCCAATTTCAATCGGTTGTAGTTCCAAGTCCCAATATCATCGCATAGCCTATACCATGTCAATGCCTTTCCCTTTAAAGGTAAAGGGAAGACCTTATTCTTGACATCATCTTCGGGCAAACATGCAAGCATAAATAATCTACAAACTTCAACCACATAGATTAGATGTATATCTGGATGTAATGTTCCATCTCCTGCATAAGGATTAGCTAGCAGTTTCTCTTTCATACCCTAAGGAATTTTCAGTAGGTGCAGTAGGTTGAGGAGCAACTCTTTGTTCTTCCGTTTGGGGTGAATATACCCCGAACAAGCCCCTCAAAGGATTATTTTCCATAGTGACAAGTGACAGTAAAATTCAGCACGTAATATAAATTTTCCTTACCAAATTCCATTCACCAAAGGCGCTTCACTCCCCAGCAATGGCGCCAGAAAAGAGTCTTGATGACCCACAAGTATAGAGGATCTATCGTAGTCTTTTCTATAAGTAAGAGTGTCGAACCCAACGAGGAGCAGAAGGAAATGAAAAGTGGTTTTCAGCAAGGTATTCTCTGCAAGCACTGAAATTATCGGTAGCAGATAGTTGTGTGATAAGATAATTCATAACGGTAACAAGTAACAAAAGTAACTAGGTGCAGCAAGGTGGCCCAATCCTTTTTGTTGCAAAGGACAAGCCTGGAGGAACTCTTATATAAAGCAAAGTGTGTAATGCCCAGGATGGGACTATACCTCCTACGTATCGAGGCACGACTTAAAGGTATAAGCCCATTCTGGAATGATCTCAAGTTTGGTATCTTTGCACGACTCATGTAAAAGAGGGATTAAATTGTAAAAGGAGATAGTTGGCTTACACTCGCCACTTTACACAATACATTACATAAGCAAAACATCACAACCCGACTACGGGCGAAGATCCAAAAGAAAGATACCAAAAACAACATAAAGCCACAGGTCCGAATCACCCCTAGTAGAAACCACTACTGATCGTCGAAACGTCACAAGCAAACGGCCACTCTCCTCATCGAGCTCCCAGTGTAGAACTTAATCCAGCTCCTGCATCATTCTCGGCTGAACCTGCATCTGGTGTTGTAGTATCTGTGAGCCACGAGGACTCAGCAATCCCATAACCATGGGTATCAAGACTAGCAAAGCTTTATGGGTAGGCAAAGGTAAAGTGGTGAGGTTGCAGCAGCGGCTAAGCATCATATGGTGGCTAGCTTACGAGTACAAGAATAAGATGAGCATCTACGCAAACGGTCGCAACTAGTAGTGATCGCTAAAGATCCTGAACTACATACGAATCAAACATAACCCCACCGTGTTCTCTTCTCAAAGTGAAAAGAGACACTCACGGTTACTCACACAGTTGTGTGTTTTACTTCGGATCCTCTGTCAAGTTTTCTACAACCGGACATTAACAATTCCAATCTGCCACATAACCGCGGGCACGCCTTTCGAAAGATCATAACCCTGCAGGGGTGTCCCAACTTAGCCCATCACAAGCTCTCACGATTAGCTGAAGTGATAAATATAATATCATCACCCCTTATCTTAGGGAAATCCGATCAGGCTCGGCTTCCCGGTGCACAAGACATTTCGACAATGGTAAAACAAGTCCAGCAAGACCTCCCGGCGTGCCGACACCCTGATAGTAGCCGCGCGTATCTCGTCTCAGGCCACGACCGGATGGGTGATGCTACAAGTAAAACCAATCCTCGAGTTTCCCCGTGGTGGCCCCGCAGGACCCCCGTTTGGGACCAACACCATCAGCACTGGCCCCCCCTTTTATGTAGAATTAAGAACCCGGGGACATGACCCCCTATGCAATTAATTAATTATTTAAGTTGTTATTATGAGCAAATTAAAATTAATGTTGGGCCTTGCTAGAGGAGTTTTATTCAAAGTTGAACTGTCAAGGGGTCCCCATCCACCCATCGTGTAAGGAACGCAAATCAAGGAACATAATGCCGGTTTATCGGCGCCTAAGGTGGCATGAGTGGAACAAAACACCGAGCAAAAGGCCAAGCCTCCCACCAATGCCCAGTATATAGGTGTGTTAAAAATAATTATAGATATTGTGATATACCAACAACAAGTTCCCTCCTGGAACGATCTTCATCTTCACCTGCAACTAACAACGCTATAAGAGGGGCTGAGCAAGCGGGTAACATAGCCAAACTGTGGTTTTGCTAGGAAGGTTTCAAATGTTAGAGGTTTCATGGCAACAAGGAGAGGCTGACATAAAAATGGGTAGCGCAACATTTAACAATAGCATCGAGACAACTAAGCATGGCAATGGTAGTAAAGGTATCCAAGGGTATGATCATCTTGCCTGGGATTCCGCAAGGGAGAAGGACGGGTCCATGAAGTAGACGGAGCAACATAGTCGAGCGAATCCTCACAACTCCGAAACGAAACCGAAGCTAACCAGAGAAGCAGACGGAAAGAAGCAAACAACACGGTAAACAGACAAGCATAAACATGGCATACGATGCACATCCAAGTATGATGCATGTCCGGTTTCAATATGCATGGCATGGCAAAGTGCACAAACAAATACTACAAGTTAAGTGGAGCTCAATATGCAACGAGTTGCATATTGACGAAACACCACATTTCAATTATTTAATTGACTCTCGTTTATTTACAAGACAAGATTAAATGTTTTAACATAGCAAGAGGTGAAGCATAATAAAACTACACTATTTAGGCATTTTAAATGAGGCCGGAAAAACAACAACAATTCCGGAAAATCCCCATGAGCATGTTTAGCAATTTTAAGCAACAACAATCACACATTTTAATGTTGTTAATATGATGCGGATGGCATGATCAAGTTTTATGCAATTTTTATTAAAAGTTGACATGAAGATGATAAGGAGTACTTGTCACCGTGGTGGAAAGAAAAGGTGCCACGACAACGATCCAAAAATGATGCAACGCAACATCTCGGTTCCGGTAACTCGTTGAGAGTCCGGAGCAAAAGAAAGATGGCGTGAGCGAGTCGAACAAGAGGAAAAGGTGGGGTGATCCCGTCACCGGGTTCCCACGAGTCGGCGACGAGGCAACCGAGGAGCACGACAAAAGACGATACGGGCACGGTGCACACAAGGGAAACATCTCATACAATACGTGCATTCCACGTGTCATCGTCTCGGGTTATACCTTCGCAACATTCGTTCTCGGAGGGGTTCGAGTCGTCGAGGGACGTAGTGGAAGTAGTGGTACACGGGTCGTAGAGGAAGTAGTCGTTCTCGCGAGTCGAAAGGAAGTAGTCGTTCGCGTTCGTCGAGGAAGTAGTGGTACACGGCGATGGTAGTCGAACTTGACGCTTGCGTTACACGGGTCTTCGGCGACGGTAGTCGTTCACGTTTCCGAAGAGGTACTTGGCGGGTCGTCGTGGTACTTGATGTCCGTATGTTCCACGGGGTCCTCGAGGGTCGACGGTAGTCGTTCACGGACGCGTCTTGGTTCACGGTCGTCGTGCACGTTCCGTTTTGGAGAGGGAAGTAGTGGTACTTGACGCATCGTCCTGTGTAGTCGTACATGAGGGTCTTGGCGAACCGACGGGGTACTTGACGGTCTCGGTCTCGGCAACGTAGACGAACTTGACGGGCCCCATGTGTAGTCGTACTCGGCAAATCCGCGTAGTTGCACATGTCCTTTTGTCGTCGTGTAGTCGAACTTGATATGGTCTTGGTGAACCGTGAGGGAGTCAACAGGCTGGTGCTGCAGCGGGAAGAAGCCGGAGGTGCATGTGGAAGGAGAACAAGCATGGCAAGCATGCGGCCCTGCGGTGGAGTTTGAGCACGCCCTCGAGGCTTCCACAACAAGGAGCAACAGGAGGCCATGGGTGTTGGTGGAGGCCGGCGCATGGCGAAGACGTGGCCGACGAGGCAGATGACGGGGAGGCCGAAGGGTGGCTCACGACGGCCCGGTCGCGGTGCTGGTCGATGACGGGGACGAGAGGCGAAGCTTGGCGGCGCTGCGGGCCTTGGACGAGGAGGACAGGGTGCGGCCTTGGCGAGGCTGGAGCTGCGGAACTCCATGGCGCGGGAGGAGGTCCAGAGGCACTGGGCGCGGGCGAAGCCTGGCGCGGAGGGAGCCGCTCGGGGCCTGGGTCGACGCGGCTCCGTGCGCTGGAGGAGCAGAGCTCGGGGCGGCGAGGCGCTCGGTGCGTCGTCGGAGAGGAGGGGCGCGCCCGCGCGGCGCTGGAGGATGCCACGACGCGGGGACGAGAGGCCACGGCGCTGCGGTGTCGCGGCTTGCGATGCGGGGCAGCTCGCGGAGATCGAAGGGAGGAGGGGCTCGCGAGCGCTGGAGAGGAGGGAGCGGGTCGCTGCGAGATGGGATCAGGGCACTGGGGCTCGGGGAGATCGGGCAGAGCTGCGAGGAAGGAGGGAGCGGTCGGTGCGCTGGGATGAGGTGCGGCGGCTGGGGGGTCGAGGGAGGAGCGCTGGCTCGGGGCTAGGGTTGGGGTAAAGATGGGCCTGATGGGCCGTGGGGAGGGAAGGCTGAGGCCCAGAGGCCGGCGGCTGGATTCTCCTATCTCTCTTTTCTTTACTGCCATTTCTCAAAACAGAAAAAATAGAAATGAAGAAAAGAGAAGAAAGGAAGGGTTACAAAAGAGTTTGAACAAGAGTTTATTTTTCTCGGGCTCATAAAAATGAGCGGGGTCCGAGAAAAATAGAAGTGGCAAGATCGAAAGAAATAATTCAAACATATTTGAATTTAATTCAAATGGGTTTGAACTAAGACTTGACTTTTTAAGTGTCCAAAAATGTTGAGGATTTTGGAGGAACCTCGATAAACGAGAAAAGAAATATAGGGAAGGTTTTGACGGTGAAACTTGAATTAAGAGGCATGGGGAATATATGCAAGTGTGTTGGTTAATTCCAAACAAATGGAATATTAATATAGCTCCCTAAATATTGGGAGGATATGTTATAAAGAGAAATCACACTTCCCTCGATTTAAATGGATCGAAGATCCACACGATTTATTTAAGTTGAGATGCAAAGAAATATGACATGATGGCATGATGACATGATGCAATGCAAAATAAATAACGCAAGCACAAAAGAAACACACGGAAGAGACCGGAACATTTGGAATCTTCTGGAATCTTCTGGAATCTTCTGGGACGTCGGTCTTCGGGCGTCACAACTCTCCCACACTAACAGAGGATCTCGACCCGAGATCCTGGAGGTGGCACCGGATAAAAACGGAAGAGGAAGAGGTAAAACAAAGTTGCTTCTTTGACAGACGAGTGAAACCAAAGAACCTTGAGAGGTTGAACAATCTTGAAAGAAAGAACACAACGGAGATGAACGAAGTTGAGAGCACTCCGGTAAAAAGGAGGAACAAGGAACATAATGAGAACCTTGTAGGTTGAAAGACATGAAACAAGAGCTCACGGACCAACAGAATATGAAATAGCAACGGTATAGCCAAGGAAAAAGAATGACATAATTTGGACAGCACTCCGTCTGAAAATGGAAGGAATTAACATGAACTTGAGAAGATGAGATGATACTTGATGGAAACAACAACACACAGCCTCTGAAACAATTAAAAGAATGGCACAAGGGTAAGAAAGATTTCAGACAGCCTCCAGTTAAAAGAGAGTTAAAACTTGATAATATTAGAGAATTAGAATGGAGGTCACCACACTCCTGTTAATGGGCTGTAAAGGACAAGAGCATGATCTTGATAAGAACGAGATGATGGTCAAAGAGATCAATATCACAATGCCTCCGGAATGAAAGAATAGAGTATAGATCAATGCAAGAAATGAACGGAGAAAGATATGACAACTCTCAAAATTGAATTTGAAAGAGTATCCTTACGACGAAGGGTTGAACAGAGTTGTTGGAATTCAACAACGAAAAGAATAAGCTTGATGTGGGCTTATGGAAAACATCTCAAAATTATGAGGTGACAACCAGCCACTAACAGAAACGAATTGCTTGGATTGAGATCAACAAGGAGACGAAAAACTTATTTCACCCGAATGATTAATGAAGAACTTGGGTCATTTATAAGCACCATAATAGCAACAATTCTCAAGGAAAGCTTTTAGGTGAAATACAACCCAAGATTACTCCAACAAATAATTGAAGGGTTGAAAGGATCTCCTGAACAAGGAAAAATGATGGTTTAAATAACTCATTCTTGATAACTCGTGAATCATAATTCATGAAGGAATTGTCAAGAATGACATAACACCACCTCAACAGATAAGGGAGCAAGAATTGCACTTGGAAAGCATGATGAAGAATGCTTGAGCTCCAACAAGAATCTTGCTGAAAATTTCGAGGATGAATTAAATCTTGATGAACCACCAAGAAGAACTCCGGTAATGAAAGCATGAGAAGTGAAAGATGAAAGAATAAGATTCAAGGACTGCGATGAATTAGATGGAGCTTGAAATGATATAATTGAAATAACTTGGAACTCCAGAAAACAAGATTAACAACTTAGGACCGAGAATATGATATGATGAACAAGCTCCGGAAAAGAGATTTAATCACTTCGAGTAAATAAGAATAAGATTTACTATATGCATATCCTTCATCAAATTAAATTGATGACAAGCAACGGATTTGGCCTACTACTTATTCTCGTTGGAAAGAATTAAAGAGAGATCTCGCACAAGCTCGGGTAAATCTTGAACGACTCACCGGTAGGATTATGAAAAGAACGAGTGAATTAATACGATAACAAGGAAGAGTAAACTTGAACGAACCACTGTAAAATATGGAGACGAACGAAGAGGCATCAAAGAAGAATAGTTGGAGGACGAAGTTGAAAACTGAGAACGAAGAACTCTTCTGAAATGATGGCCTTCGGAGGAACACAAAGAAAAGAATTCATGAAATGCTTCGGATGGTATAACAGAATTCCTCACAATCGGAACAATAATGAGGATGGCATGAAGTTAGAACCACGAATCTTCAAGAGAACGTCCAAGATTTAAGAGAAACACTTCTCCGGTCTTCAAATGTGAGAAGACGATGAGATACACCACCATGAATTGTTGAGCACTCCGGAATGAAGAATTAGAAGGTTGAACCAATGATGAAAAAAAGAATTTGAAAGCGGTCCTGGAGAAGGCATGTGACTTATGAGATTCATACTTACGTCACACTTTGAAAGGAATTTGAGTATAACTCCGGAAAAATTAGAAGAGTCAGGTAAGATCCTGGAGAAAGACCTGTGCGTTAGGGCCCACTCAAAAGAAATCACCGTTGAAAAAGATTGCTTAAGAGATATTGCACCGGTTGAATTAAAAAGGCTTGAGTAAGAAATAATCCTCAAAAATAATTTGAACGGATTAAGAATGGAATTATGAATCTTCAGCACTCCGAATATGAATAGCAATAGGAGAATGATTAATTGGTGCACCGGAATAAGAAGCATTGTGAAATGAGGAAAAAGGATAAGATGAACACCGAAATCTTGAATTACATCCACCGGCAGAATTTGAGAACAAAAGAATGACGAACTTGAAGCTCTTGAGCATCTTCGTGATAAAGCACCGGATAAGAACATTGAAGGAAATGAATGAAGAAATATCACATGAATAAAATGGATATTTCATTTGACAATTCCAGCTCCATAAAGAAAAGGGGTGGGAGGGTGGGGAAAAACAAAGACGACTTGGGATGAATGAAACAGACAATCGTCAGATTTCTCAACGGCGTCTGTATGGAGTAACTTGAAGAGAAGGCACACCGGTTGAAAAGAATTAACATGAAGATCTCGATGGTCAAGAAGAATTAGCACTCCCATAGAAATACGAGAACACCGATTAGGAAAAGGTATGGAATCAACATTTGACATCGAAGCAACTCGAATACCAGAATCAAATCAAAACAACGGATAGATATGTTGCAACAGAATCTTCACAATATCATCCGAGCAAAGAATGAACGAATGAATTCCGTAGATACATCAACTTGACGAGAAGCCACTTGAGAGAACAAAATATAAATAAAGCAACAAGGAGCAGATAGAACAAATACAAGATAGAAGTTTCGTTCGACATCTTCGTGTTGAAAGCTCATGGAACGTGTTACAAAAGGGTTTTGCAATCCCCGGATCAGCATAGCCAAGGATCCTTTAAGATGCAACTCCCGATCGGAACAAGCCCATAAAACCACTTCACTCAATGTTGAACCCCGAACTTCTTATCGTGCATCCGTTGGAAGAATGCCTAGAACTACTAGATGAACCCACCTATTAATTTCCGAAAGTTTCCAGTTATGCAATCAGGTGTTGGGGATACAGGGGAAGCACCGCGCACTCAACTCTAATCCTACATCCAGCTGTATCCATCCTTCAACACATAACCAGTTGTTTCCGGAAACCGTTTACCTCGGACCTTCGAAACGCATCTACTATACAAGCTATGGCAATACTCCCGAACTACCTCCCCAGTACTGGGTGATGTCGGGGTTATCTTGCCACTAACCGCATAGGAGAGTTTTCGATGTCGGCCGTCTTAAGTATTCTAGAACTGCCGCGATATGTTTGTGACGACAACACCTCGGAGCTCAACTCCCCGGGACACTGCCACAACCCCTAATGACAGGAGGCATCGAGAACAATGTTCTCATCACAAAGACATCGGAACAATCCAAACAATACTCGCGAGATCCTAAAAAAATTGGTGCAATTTTTGAAAGTAGAAGAGGCAAGAGTAGTCGTCAGGAGTCCTCACCAGAATGAAAGGGGATGAGGCGCAAAGAAATCCTACTCTCCGATATATATATAGGACTCAAAACATTTTCAAGTGTGTGCCTAGACTCAACCGTCAACGATTCGATCAATCAGTGGGGGCTTCTAGGTCGGAGAAGGCTCTGAATACCAACTTGTAATGCCCAGGATGGGACTATACATCCTACCTGTCGAGGCACGACTTAAAGGTATAAGCCCATTCTAGAATGATCTGAAGTTTGGTATCTTTGCACGACTCATGTAAAAGAGGGATTAAATTGTAAAAGGAGATAGTTGGCTTACACTCGCCACTTCACGCAATACATTACATAAGCAAAACATCATTCAAAACATCACAACCCGACTACGGGCGAAGATCCAAAAGAAAGATACCAAAAACAACATAAAGCCATAGGTCCGAATCGCCCCTAGTAGAAACCACTACTGATCGTCGAAACGTCACAAGCAAACGGCCACTCTCTTCATGGAGCTCCCAGTGTAGAACTTAATCCAGCTCCTGCATCATTCTCGGCTGAACCTGCATCTGGTGTTGTAGTATCTGTGAGCCACGAGGACTCAGCAATACCATAACCATGGGTATCAAGACTAGCAAAGCTTTATGGGTAGGCAGAGGTAAAGTGGTGAGGTTGCAGCAGCGGCTAAGCATCATATGGTGGCTAGCTTACGAGTACAAGAATAAGATGAGCATCTACGCAAACAGTCGCAACTAGTAGTGATCGCTAAAGATCCTGAACTACATACGAATCAAACATAACCCCACCGTGTTCTCTTCTCAAAGTGAAAAGAGACAGTCACGGTTACTCACACAGTTGTGTGTTTTACTTCGGATCCCCTGTCAAGTTTTCTACAACCGGACATTAACAATTCCAATCTGCACATAACCGCGGGCACGGTATTCGAAAGATCATAACCCTGCAGGGGTATCCCAACTTAGCCCATCACAAGCTCTCACGATTAGCTGAAGTGATAAATATAATATCATCACTCCTTATCTTAGGGAAATCCGATCAGGCTCGGCTTCCCGGTGCACAAGACATTTCGACAATGGTAAAACAAGTCCAGCAAGACCTCCCGGCGTGCCGACACCCTGATAGTAGCCGCGCGTATCTCGTCTCAGGCCACGACCGGATCGGTGATGCTACAGGTAAAACCAATCCTCGAGTTTCCCCGTGGTGGCCCCGCAGGACCCCCGTTTGGGACCAACACCATCAGCACTGGCCCCCCTGTTATGTAGAATTAAGAACCCGGGGACATGACCCCCTATGCAATTAATTAATTATTTAAGTTGTTATTATGAGCAAATTAAAACCAATGTTGGGCCTTGCTGGAGGAGTTTTATTCAAAGTCGAACTGTCAAGGGGTCCCCATCCACCCATCTTGTAAGGAACGCAAAATCAAGGAACATAATGCCGGTTTATCGGCGCCTAAGGTGGCATGAGTGGAACAAAACACCGAGCAAAAGGCCAAGCCACCCACCCATGCCCAGTATATAGGTGTGTTAAAAATAATTATAGATATTGTGATATTCCAACAACAAGTTCCCTCCTGGAACGATCTTCATCTTCACCTGCAACTAACAACGCTATAAGAGGGGCTGAGCAAGCAGGTAACATAGCCAAACAGTGGTTTTGCTAGGAAGGTTTCAAATGTTAGAGGTTTCATGGCAACAAGGAGAGGCTGACATAAAAATGGGTAGCGCGACATGTAACGATAGCATCGAGACAACTAAGCATGGAAATGGTAGTAAAGGTATCCAAGGGTATGATCATCTTGCCTGGGATTCCGCAAGGGAGAAGGACGGGTCCATGAAGTAGACGGAGCAACATAGTCGAGCGAATCCTCACAACTCCGGAACGAAACCGAAGCTAACAAGAGAAGCAAGCGGAAAGAAGCAAACAACACGGTAAACACACAAGCATAAACATGGCATACGATGCACATCCAAGTATGATGCATGTCCGGTTTAAATATGCATGGCATGGCAAAGTGCACAAACAAATACTACAAGTTAAGTGGAGCTCAATATGCAACGAGTTGCATATTGATGAAACACCACATTTCAATTATTTAATTGACTCTCATTTATTTACAAGACAAGATTAAATGTTTTAACATAGCAAGAGGTGAAGCATAATAAAACTACACTATTTAGGCATTTTAAATGAGGCCGGAAAAACAACAACAATTCCGGAAAATCCCCATGAGCATGTTTAGCAATTTTAAGCAACAACAATCACACATTTTAATGTTGTTAATATGATGCGGATGGCATGATCAAGTTTTATGCAGTTTTTATTAAAAGTTGACATGAAGATGATAAGGAGTACTTGTCACCGTGGTGGAAAGAAAAGGTGCCACGACAACGATCCGAAAATGATGCAACGCAACATCTCGGTTCCGGTAACTCGTTGAGAGTCCGGAGCAAAAGAAAGATGGCGTGAGCGAGTCGAACAAGAGGAAAAGGTGGGGTGATCCCGTCACCGGGTTCCCACGAGTCGGTGACGAGGCAACCGAGGAGCACGACAAAAGACGATATGGGCACGGTGCACACAAGGGAAACATCTCATACAACACATGCATTCCACGGGTCATCGTCTCGGGTTATACCTTCGCAACATTCGTTCTCGGAGGGGTTCGAGTCGTCGAGGGACGTAGTGGAAGTAGTGGTACACGGGTCGTAGAGGAAGTAGTCGTTCTCGCGAGTCGAAAGGAAGTAGTCGTTCGCGTTCGTCGAGGAAGTAGTGGTACACGGCGACGATAGTCGAACTTGACGCTTGCGTTACACGGGTCTTCGGCGACGGTAGTCGTTCACGTTTCCGAAGAGGTACTTGGCGGGTCGTCGTGGTACTTGATGTCCGTATGTTCCACGGGGTCCTCGAGGGTCGACGGTAGTCGTTCACGAACGCGTCTTGGTTCACGGTCGTCGTGCACGTTCCGTTTCGGAGAGGGAAGTAGTGGTACTTGACGCGTCGTCTTGTGTAGTCGTACATGAGGGTCTTGGCGAACCGACGGGGTACTTGACGGTCTCGGTCTCGGCAACGTAGACGAACTTGACGGGCCCCATGTGTAGTCGTACTCGGCGAATCCGCGTAGTTGCACATGTCCTTTTGTCGCCGTGTAGTCGAACTTGATATGGTCTTGGTGAACCGTGAGGGAGTCAACAGGCTGGTGCTGCAGCGGGAAGAAGCCGGAGGTGCATGTGGAAGGAGAACAAGCATGGCAAGCATGCGGCCCTGCGGTGGAGTTTGAGCACGCCCTCGAGGCTTCCACAACAAGGAGCAATAGGCGGCCATGGGTGTTGGTGGAGGCCGGCGCATGGCGAAGACGTGGCCGACGAGGCAGATGACGGGAAGGCCGAAGGGTGGCTCGCGACGGCCCGGTCGCGGCGCTGGTCGACGACGGGGGCGAGAGGCGAAGCTTGGCGTCGCTGCGGGCCTTGGACGAGGAGGACGGGGCGCGGCCTTGGCGAGGCTGGAGCTGCGGAACTCCATGGCGCGGGAGGAGTTCCAGAGGCGCTGGGCGCGGGCGAAGCCTGGCGCGGAGGGAGCCGCTCGGGGCCTGGGTCGACGTGGCTCCGCGCGCTGGAGGAGCAGAGCTCGGGGCGACGAGGCGCTCGGTGCGTCGTCGGAGAGGAGGGGCGTGATGGCTTCTCGCCCCTCGTTGGTTACCCCAAGTGGAAGGTTTGAGATGCAGTGTAGCGGTAGTTTTCCCTTGGCAAAGATACCAAGGATCGATTTCCCCTGAGACTCCAAGGTTCAACAAGAAGGTGTCAACTGCTAATGGCGCCAGATACTTAGCAATCAACTTGGACCTGCACACAGATACAAATAACTTTGCTCCCAACGAGTACAGAGAGGTTGTCAATCCCTCTGGCCTTGTCGTTTACAAAGGATCAAACGCAAGAGATATTAGTGAAGCACAAGAAGGGGAGGAGAACATCACATAGCTACTGGTCATGGACCCATGGTCCAAGGGAGACTACTCACAACTCATCCGGGAGGCGTCCATGGTGGTGGAGAGGCTCCCGGTGGTGATCCTCCCCTCCGGCAGGGTGCCGGGAAGAGTTCTCCTGGTGCTCCCGATCTTGGAAGCGCGGCGGCGGCGGAACAGAGATGAGATCGCGAAAAAGGGTTCCGTCCTTGAGGGTTTCGGGACGCACGTTAAATATATGCCAAAGGGGGGCATCAGCGGAGGCCTGGGGGGCCCAGGCGCCCCCCCGGCGCGGCCAGGAGGGGGGCCGCGCCACCAGGGTGCCTGGAGCCCTGGTGGCCCCCCTCCGTCCCTACTTTGGCCGCCAGGAATCTTCTGGGACGCTGATTTTTTTATATAATTTTTCCGGGATTTTTCTGACAGTTTACGTGACGGGAAAACCTGAAATACAAAAACAGCAGAAAACATAAACTGGCACTGGGGTGCACTGAGTTAATAGGTTAGTCCAAATATGATCAAAAGTGTATGGAAGTGTATAAATATCATAGCAATATCACACAAAAGAGGCATGTAGCAAGCAGAAATTATAGATACGTTTTTGACGTATCAACATCCCCAAGCTTAATTCTTGCTCGTCCTCGAGTAGGTAAATGATAACAAGTATAATTTCTGTGGGGACATGCTATTAACCATATAAGGATTTTTTTTATAGTCACATGACAAAAGCTTACTGAGACAATGAATCTGTAGTAATTAAGTTGCCTCATGAGAAAATCACAAAGAACTGAAAGTTTTACAATATGATACTGAAACATCAAATAGATTTGTAATGAGCATGGTGTGCAAATATGACAAAGTGATATCTCACTTGCCCCCTTTAGTGAAGCAAAACATAAATGCAGGGGCACCTCCATGGTTTAAGTGACGACTAGATACAATGATTTCAGAATAAACGATATCATAATCATGCAAAAGACAATGCTACTTTGGGACAATGCACATTACACTCAGAATGACAATCATGCTCTTAATAGTTGGTGCTTTAAAAGAAGGTGGAGACTCTCGAACCGTGGCTTTTGTTGGCAAAGTTGAAAACCCGTAGTCGGAAACAAAGACAAAACATGTACCAGAGCTCTTGGTTTTAAAAACAGAAGTAAAAATTATTTTTTTGGATATGCATGTTTCGTCAACGAATGCTAGCAGATAACTCAATTACTTCTTGAGCTGGACAAGTTTCGAGGAATGGGTCCCGAATGAGGACGATGACATCCTCTTAATCTCCTTTGTTTATCACTGCCAAAGTTTCCTGATTTCTCATGAACAAAGCGTGAAGGAGGGTTTGTTTGTTATATTATTTTTGAGCCGGGTGCACTCTTTGCCAGTTCCTTCTCGTATTATGGGTTTGCACATTAGACATGCAATCCCGGGGTGAAGCTTGTCCAACTTAAAAAGATCATGAATTAACTACTACTTCCTCATGAACTAAAACAGAGGCACAAAAGAGAAATTCTTTTTTTGAATAATTTCGAGATGGTACATGAAAGTCTTCGTTAGGAATGGCAGGTAAATACCATGTATAGGAAGGTATGGTGGACTCATATGGCATAACTGGTTTAAAGGATTTTGGATGCACACGCAGTCAGTCCGCTTAGTATAGGCGAAGGTTAGCAAAAGACTGGGAGCGACCAACTAAAAGAGCAATGACAGTCATAATCATGCAGAGCGACAAAGCAACATTGAATTAGGCATGGAAGTTATATCGCTACTCAGAAATAAAGGATCAACAAGGCTTGACAGACTTTCTTTACAGTCTTAAATATGCGTGAGCATACGCCAAGTCAATCAAAATAAATTCTCGAAGGAAGATATCACTGAACCATACCACATCATAGGCAAACAAATCATGATGGTACTCCAATAACACATTGGGAACCCCCCAGCTATTTGAGACTAACCATAAGAAAACATGAACTACTAAGCACCATTATGCACGTAGCATTTTATCATAGACATATAGACCATTGCAACAGAAGCCAACTCTCTTAATAAGATAAGCATGATAAATAAAGAGGGTTACAACGACCAACTAAACAAAAGCTCTTTAAAAAGATAAGCATGAAAACTAAGAGTTGAACATGATAGTAGCTATTGAAAGACAAAGAACACACACAGCAAAGATAGACATGAAAATTCTATGTTATGTTCTAGGCTGAAGTGGAGCGTGTTTCTCTCCCACATAAATAAAGCTGAGTTCCAACTCGTTATGAAAAGCAAGCAAAGCTAAAGAAAACTAAAAAGGAAACTAAAAGCAAGACGCTCCAAGCATAACACATAACACATGAAGTGATAAAAATATAGTGGAACGAAAGACGAACTGATAATGTTGATGGAGAAGGGGATGCACGGGGCATCCCCAAGCTTAGACGCTTGAGTCTTCTTGAATATTTCTTGGGGGTGCATGGGGGCATCCCCAAGCTTGAGCGTTTGACACTCCTGAATCTTTTTATCATCTTCCCTCGCACACTTGAAAACTCCCTTCATACATAACTCATCATAATCTGATTAGCGAGGTTAGTACCCATAATAAAATAATTGTTCCTTGCTGGAAATAAGGATATTCTTGAAGGTCTACTGTTTCTCAAGATTGCCAAAAGGTTTTTGCAAAGAAAAAGCAAGCTCAAGGTTTGCAAAATGAAGGAAAGGCAAAACAGGACAGAATCTGTGAAAAACAGACCAGCAGGTAGTAAATGAATTTTTCGGGGCACTTCTGCAACTCTAATCAAAAAACTCAGAACAGACGCACGAAATACAATTGTATAGAGCACGCTGTCGAAAAAATTCAGACCAAAAAGATGATCTGGTGATTTTATACGATTTTTTCTATCCAAGGACTGAATCTGTTTCCTGGACAGCACGTCACAACTTTTGAACTTTCTTGCAATCAGAGGCTACACTTGGCACAAAACTTAAAAGTAAAGATACAATGATGTTGCTACAGTAGTAAAAAACATTAATACCACTAAAAACTGAAAGAACAAATTGAAAGCAAAGATAACAAGGGTTGTCTCCCTAGAGCTCTTTCTTTATAGCCATAAAGATAGGCTTAAGACTTTAATGATGCTCTCGTAGGAATAAGAGTTGAAGAACAAAAGAGAGCATCAAGAAGCAAATACCAAACACATTTAAGCCTAACATGCTTCCTATGCATAGGAATATTGCAATAGAATAATTCATTGAAGCACAAAGCAATAAGCATAGGAAGACAAAACAAGTGCAGCTTCAAAACCTTCAACATAAAGAGAGGGACTTTGATATTATTGAAATATCTATAAGCATATATTCCCTTCTCATAATAATTTTCAGTGGGATCATGGATGAACTCAACAATATAACTATCACATAAGGCATTATTTCCATGATCCAAAAGCATAAAAGTGTCATTACTCTTCATATAAGCAAAATCTTTCTTATTAGGAATAGTGAGAGTAAGACTATCATAACCATCATGGTAATCATTGTATTTAGGAGGCATATCATAATCATAATAAATTTTATCCTCAATAGTAGGTGGACTGAAAACATCATATTCATCATTGTAATCATCATATATAAGAAGCAAAGTATCATCAAAGTAAATTTTCTCTTCAAAAGTTGGGAGACTAAAAATATCATGTTCATCAAATGTGTCATCCCCAAGCTTAGAGCTTTCCATGTCATTAGCAATATTGATATTCAAAGAAAGCATACTAATAACATCACCACCATCATGATTGTTATGCAAATAATAAAGTTCCATAGGTTTTTTAATTTTCTCTTCAAACACATCATGTCCCAATGCAAGGTAGAGCTTATAAAGCTCTCTCATATTTTTGTTGTTTTCCATTAAGCAAAACTAGTGAAAAGACATAAAGAAAACTGAAAGGTAAACTAACAAGACTAAAAAGCAAAGATAAAAGATAGCGTGCAACTCCCCTATCTTCAAGACTGGAGTCCCCGGCAACGGCGCCAGAAAACTTTGCTTGATGGCTTCTCGCCCCTCGTTGGTTACCCCAAGTGGAAGGTTTGAGATGCAGTGTAGCGGTAGTTTTCCCTTGGCAAAGTACCAAGGATCGATTTCCCCTGAGACTCCAAGGTTCAACAAGAAGGTGTCAACTGCTAATGGCGCCAAATACTTAGCAATCAACTTGGACCCGCACACATATACAAATAACTTTGCTCCCAACGAGTACAGAGAGGTTGTCAATCCCTCCGGCCTTGTCGTTTACACAGGATCAAACGCAAGAGATAATAGTGATAGATATTGCTGCAACTAGTAAGTAAAAGCAGAAACTAAATAGCGGATGTGATCAATGATGGTAATATGGACCGGGGTCCCATGATGTTCACTAGTGATGTCTCTCTCCCAAAAGACGATAAAACAGCTATGTGAGGTAAACGAATTACAGCTGGGCAATTGACAGAATTATGTGCGCAAACCAATGCTAACTATGTTGCAAGAAAGGTAGAGGTTCAAAGCATGGGCGGTATGCCAAGGTAAGTAGACCGAAATCCATCTGCATCTACTACTAATCATCCACCTTGAGATATCTATCCAGAACATCTCGCTGGTATTAAGTTGCGAGTCCCACCCATAGTGTAAACTCAAAGCAACAGACAACTGCATTAAAAGAACTTTGCGTAAAGTAAACAATCCTTGCACCCGCGAGTACAAGCACCGTTGTTTTCCCCCTTGTGGCAACAGCACATCCCCTAGACTCATGTTTCTGTCACTCAAGCTAGTCATCTAGGGGCATGAACCCACAATCAAGCATAACGTTCCCTCTTGGAGTCACTACCTACTACTTGGCCAAAGCAATAAATAGCAACGGAGAACATGCAAGAATTACTCAAGAACATAAATATAAAAGAGGTAAATCAAATATATTACTCAAACACAATCTGAACATAATCTCACAATCTGTCGGATCCCAGCAAACTCATCATAGCAACAGCATAAGGATTACATATGTGCCTCGATCATGTAGGGCAGCTCACGAGGTCTAATTAGTGAAGCACAAGAAGGGGAGGAGAACATCACATAGCTACTGGTCATGGACCCATGGTCCAAGGGAGACTACTCACAACTCATCCGGGAGGCGTCCATGGTGGTGGAGAGGCTCCCGGTGGTGATCCTCCCCTCCGGCAGGGTGCCGGGAAGGTTCTCCTGGTGCTCCTGATCTTGGAAGCGCGGCGGCGGCGGAACAGAGATGAGATCGTGAAAAAGGGTTCCGTCCTCGAGGGTTTCGGGACGCGTGTTAAATATATGCCAAAGAGGGGCATCAGCGGAGGCCTGGGGGGCCCAGGCGCCCCCCGGCGCGGCCAGGAGGGGGGCCGCGCCACCAGGGCGCCTGGAGCCCTGGTGGCCCCCCTCCGGCCCTACTTTGGCCGCCAGGAAGCTTCTGGAATGCTGATTTTTTATATAATTTTTTCGGGATTTTTCTGACAGTTTATGTGACGGGAAAACCTAAAATACAAAAACAGCAGAAAACAGAAACTGGCACTGGGGTGCACTGAGTTAATAGGTTAGTCCAAATATGATCAAAAGTGTATGGAAGTGTATAAATATCATAGCAATATCACACAAAAGAGGCATGGAGCAAGCAGAAATTATAGATACGTTTTAGACGTATCAGGGCGCGCCCGCGCGGCGCTGGAGGACGCCACGACGCGGGGACGGGAGGCCACGGCGTTGCGGTGTCGCGGCTTGCGATGCGGGGCAGCTCGCGGAGATCGAAGGGAGGAGGGGCTCGCGAGCGCTGGAGAGGAGGGAGCGGGTCGCTGCGAGATGGGATCGGGGCACTGGGGCTCGGGGAGATCGGGCCGAGCTGCGAGGAAGGAGGGAGCGGTCGGTGCGCTGGGATGAGGTGCGGCGGCTGGGGGTCGAGGGAGGAGCGCTGGCTCGGGGCTAGGGTTGGGGTAAAGATGGGCCTGATGGGCCGCGGGGAGGGAAGGCTGAGGCCCAGAGGCCGGCGGCTGGATTCTCCTGTCTCTCTTTTCTTTACTGCCATTTCTCAAAACAGAAAAAATAGAAATGAAGAAAAGAGAAGAAAGGAAGGGTTACAAAAGAGTTTGAACAAGAGGTTATTTTTCTCGGGCTCATAAAAATGAGCGGGGTCCGAGAAAAATAGAAGTGGCAAGATCGAAAGAAATAATTCAAACATATTTGAATTTAATTCAAATGGGTTTGAACTAATACTTGACTTTTGAAGTGTCCAAAAATGTTGAGGATTTTGGAGGAACCTCGATAAACGAGAAAAGAAATATAGGGAAGGTTTTGACGGTGAAAGTTGAATTAAGAGGCATGGGGAATATATGCAAGTGTGTTGGTTAATTCCAAACAAATGGAATATTTTATAATATAGCTCCCTAAATATTGGGAGGATATGTTATAAAGAGAAATCACACTTCCCTCGATTTAAATGGATCGAAGATCCACACGATTTATTTAAGTTGAGATGCAAAGAAATATGACATGATGGCATGATGACATGATGCAATGCAAAATAAATAACGCAAGCACAAAAGAAACACACGGAAGAGACCGGAACATCTGGAATCTTCTGGAATCTTCTGGAATCTTCTGGGACGTCGGTCTTCGGGCGTCACAAAGTGCTCCCGAGGACACATGGGTATTGTTGTCAAGTTAGTTTTCATCATGCTCATATGATTCGTGTTCGTTACTTTGATAATTTGATATGTGGGTGGACCGGTGCTTGGGTGCTGCCCTTACTTGGACTAGCCTCCCACTTATGATTAAACCCTCTTGCACGCATCCGCAGCTACGAAATAAGAATTAAGATAAATCTAACCATAGCAAGAAACATATGGATCCAAATCAGCCCCTTACGAAGCAACACATAAACTAGGGTTTAAGCTTCTGTCACTCTAGCAACCCATCATCTACTTATTACTTCGCAATGCCTTCCCCTTGGCCCAAATCATGGTGAAGTTTCATGTAGTCGACGTTCACATAACACCACTAGACGAAAGACAACATGCATCTCATCAAAATATTGAACGAATACTAAATTCACATGATTACTTATAACAAGACTTCTCCCATGTCCTTAGAAACAAATGTAACTACTCACAAAGCATATTCATGTTCATAATCAGAGGGGTATTGAATAAAATTAAGGATCTGAACATATGATCTTTCATTGAATAAACCAACTAGCATAAACTACAAGGCGTAATCAACACTACTAGCAACCAACAGGTACCAATCTGAGGTTTTGAGACAAAGATCAGATACAAGAGATGAACTAGGGTTTGAGAGGAGATCATGCTGGTGAAGATGTTGATGGTGATTGACCCCCTCTCGATGAGCGTATCATTGGTGATGACGATGACTTCGATTTCCCCCTCCCGGAGGGAGGTTTCCCCGATAGAACAGCTCCGTTGGAGCCTTAGATTGGTTCTGCCCAAGTTCTGCCTCGAGATGGCGGCACTTCATCCTGAAAGCTTCCTCCTTATTTTTGCTAGGGAAAAACCCTTCATGTAGCCAAAGATGGGCACCGGGGGCCTGCCGGGCTGGCGACAAGGCAGGCGGGCACGCCCAAGGGGGTAGGGTGCGCCTCCACCCTTGTGGATGGCTGGTGGCCCCTCTCTGGTACTTTCTTCGCCCAATATTTTTTTATTAATTCTAAAATGACTCCCCATGAAGTTTCAGGACTTTTGGAGTTGTGTAGAATATGTCTCTCAGATTTGCTCCTTTCCGGTCCAGAAGTCCAGCTGCCGACATTCTCCCTCTTTGTGTAAACCTTGTCAAATAAGAGAGAAAAGGTATAATTATTGTGCCATAATGTGTTATAACCACCCATAATGCAATAAATATCAACATAAAAGCATGGTGCAAAATGGATGTATCAGATTCTGCTCTTAACTTTAGAGCATCTACAACCGGACCTCTCAAACCCGCCTCATATGGCTGGGCAGGCCGACCGGTCACGATTTTTTGACCTAGACGGACCTCTCAAACAGCCCTCAAACGCCCGGACTGACCGGTGCTGCCCTATCCAGCCCAAATATGGGACAGATATGGGGGCGCCCGGGGCACGCCCGCCGTACATGAGCGTGAACACCGAGTTGGATTTTCAGTAATGCTATCAGTACTTACAACACTTACAAATATACCTTGCTGAAAACTGCTTGTCGTTTTTTTCTACTCCTCGTTGAGTCACCATACATATTTTCGACACTACTTATCGAAAGGACTACAATTGATCCCTTATACTTGCGACTCTTCATATATGTTTTCAACACTTCATTGAATGCATGGAAACATTTTTTATAAACACATTGCACATTTTTAATGACAATGGACATTTTAAAACTAAACAAGTTTTTTTTGCATTGTACAAACATTTTTGAAATTACAGGGACATTTTTTGAAAACACATGATTATTTCTTTAAAATGCAATGTACATTTTTGTTATGGAAATAAAAAATTAATGTGCGTGAACATTTTTTTACATTGTATATAACATTTTTCTAAATATCATGACCATTTTTGTGAAATGCGGAAATATTTCCATAGTGCATATTTTTAGTGGTATGAGGCGTTTTTTTACATTACACAAACATCTTTGTACGTTATACACACAATTAAAAAAATTCATATGACTGTTATACATTCTAATTTCATAGATCTCGATGCAAGAAATCTAGCGGTGAAAATGGTTTGGTCGGACGCACGGTTCAAGAGTTTTTTTGAGCAAATAAATCAAAAAAGGGAAAACTCCTAGGTTGTGATAAGTAGCACACATCCATTACTCCATTTGTCAAACCAAAGAAGGTGAGGGGCTGACGTTTGCAAGGGGTGCGCCTTCACTGTACAGTCATTCGCTGGACAGTACTGTCACAGGTGATTTATCTGCAACCGCAAAAAAAACAAGTGATTTATCTGCAGGCCCAGTGCAACTCTTACAAGCCTACTACTAGATTTGGGCTGAATCATAACGCGAATTGCAATGTTTATTTTTTGACCTGGACCGTTTTTCTTGTTTGTGTCTAAAAAGGCAAATAATAAAATGAAAATGAGATGCATCTACTTTTTCTTTGTGACTTTTTTAGGGCAGCTTGATTTGGCCATCCTCAGTATATTAAAACGGATACATTAGTCCAGAATCATCTTTCCATGCAAGCTAGGTCTTATTCATGCATTGCTTAACATGCATCATCCATATGCATCCATTCCCACTTTATTTAGTTTTATGTGGTGCATATGGAAATTGAGAAATGATTGTCTTTTGCTAGAAAATGCTCTCTTCCTCATCAAGTTCACACTGCTATTGTTGCCTCACTGTTGGATATATGCCCTAGAGGCAATCATGTGATGATGATATTTTCCTATGTATTCACGAGTCTTTTGTATTGTTCTTGAACATCATCTATGACATGTATCAATAAGTATGTGACTTGTTTGTGAAACTATGTATTGTATGATGATTGTTCTAATGGTCCCTAGTTGATAAGGTTATGCGGATACATATCCTTGACTAGTATACGATTCGGTTGATGACTATGTTTCACAAGTCACGTTCATGGAGATGCTAAAACCAATAATATGGACTCGGGGATGGAGATCACCGAGTGGGATAGACCCACTTTGAGACACAGCGAGATATAGTCACCTGTTAGTCTCAAGAACAATGTTTATGCCATGTCCTAGACGTGAGGTCCTCTCATCTTCTCACGATGAGGATCAACTCACTTATGGTCTATCAAATGCTACTCCGTAACTCGGTAGCTATAAAGGTAATTTTCGGGTGAGTCATAAGACATGTTGCGAGACTTGGCTGACCAAGATGGGATTTGCCCCTCCTATGCGGAGAGATATTCGCTGGGCCCTCTCGAGTGATCACATTCAAAAAGCATGGCCATGCAACTTGGGTTAAGTGTTAACCCAGTTCGGGAATCTGTATCATGGTTTCGAGAACAGAGGTCGTGCTACCACAAGGGTGACAAGTACTCACCTTGAGCTCGACGACATATATCGTGAAGCAAAAGGAATTCTGCGTATGACACATTGTCAAGGTTCATTAAACGACTTCACGCACACATGGGAGTTAGCACGTTCTACTACGAGCCGTTGCCAACTATTGACTATGGTCATGTCCATGTGTACGTGAACCTATAGGTCACACACTTAAAGTCGTTGTAGCCCATTCGGATTGGATCTGAGTGGAAAATGGAAGTGGACTCCTAGTGGGCTCAACAGTCCACCTTGGAGATCTATATAAAGGGGAGTGGGCACACCACTTAGGGTTGAACTTTTTCCACCCTGGACAGCCGCCGCCACTCCCCATGCCCATGTCTTGCGACCGGACCTAGCAGTCCGCCGCCCGACGTTGCACCCCGCACGTGTGGATACCTAGGAGGCATCGCACTTGCGATGCTTGGACGAACTGTTCGAGGGATCCGCGAGGAACCGTTCATGGGTCTTCACGGTTCGCGGGAGTTCGGCGACGCGAGGACGAGACGCCCCAGGAGATCGACTATACGCATCACCACCTCTACTTCCGTTGCGGCGACTGCGCATCTAGTGGTAAACCCTATCCCATGATCTATTTCCAGTAGCATGATCTTGGGTGCGCGGTAGAAATTTTTAG
The DNA here is from genome assembly GCA_902687465.1 of Secale cereale. Taxonomy (NCBI): domain Eukaryota; kingdom Viridiplantae; phylum Streptophyta; class Magnoliopsida; order Poales; family Poaceae; genus Secale; species Secale cereale. The sequence continues at coordinate 497,909,719 of LR738714.1, forward strand.
TTTGGCGCTAGCGTAGCGTACCACGTGTTCCAACGCTTACTTGATCAAAATATTTCCCTAGTAAACTCTTCTGATCCTATTCCAGTTAATGATCAAAAATCACACTCAAGTGACAAGCAATGTGATGTCGGTTCAGGGTTGCACTCTTAGGACTGATTTACTTTTCACAGGAGCAAAAAATTACTTTGACCCCTCTTACAAATGTTCAAAAATTCCTGATTTAGTGTAGTGTACGTGAGCTATAGGAATTGGAGTTTTTCTAAAAAAAATACATGATCAAAAGGATGTTCAAGTACAGATTCAAGCTTCTGCTCCGAATACGCAATCTCCTCTTCAAGTTGAGGCTCTCGCTCTTCTGTTTGCAGCCAAAGTGACTCATATTTCAAAGGTGGATCAACCAACTTTTCTCACCGACTGCCTATCTTTGAAGAAGGCGACTGCGACCAGAAGTACTACAGATGAATCTATTCCTTGGACTATCAGAACCTCCCTTGCTGATTTCTGCAGATCAACAAAGGATCTTCATGCGCAGGTGTACCACATATCTAGGTAGGTCAATGGCATTGCTCAAAATGTTTCTCATCGGGTTCTCACTCGAGATTCAGAATCTGTCTTTAATTGCTTTGGTTCGCCTCATAGGAACATGTCATGCCATGCAATATCTCTTCTTTCTAGTCTCAACCTTCATAGCTTTGTACCCCCCACTGTATACTGTTTTTGAAAATGAGATTGTAAGTGCATCTAGTGCCCCCTAGTTGGTTTTGGAGTATTGATGACAAACGTGGTTGAGGGACTAACATGTTTGTAAGAATTGCAGGATAACACAGGTAATAGTCCCTCACTGATTTGGTTTACCTTCCAGAGATGACCCCTAAAAATGTGTGAAAACATTGAAGATAGTGGTGGCTCGTGAAGACATGCATGTGAAGATAATGACCTATGAAGACATTCAATGAAGACTATGGAATGCGAAGACATAGTTTCTTCTTTCTTGAGTCATAGGAACCACCGTACTATTAAGTGGGGTCCAAGTGAACATAGCCAGCTGATTGATGTGATGCTCAACCAAAATCATATGTCTTCGAGCGAAGACAACGAGAGCAAACCTTATCCAGAGTTGGATAAGTCAGCTTTGCTTTGAGCTCAAGCTAAGTTGTCGTGTGTGTTCAAAATCTAACTGTTGGACACGTGTCGGTTCCTTAGTGACCAAGGGTCATTTCGGACATATCATGTCAGGTTGCCTCCTGGCTATAAATAGCCCACCCCCTACACCATAAATTGGTGGCTGCTCAAAGTTAGTGCATGGCTTTTGTCGTTTGAGAGCAACCCACCATGAATCCTTTGAGAGAAAAGATCCTTGCGAGGACAAAGCCCAAACACCCAGAGCCAAAGAGTGTTAGAGTATTTCCGTCTGTGTGACCTGAAGACTTGTTACACTTGACGACTGTGTATCCTCCAGCCGGTTAGGCGTAGCGCTCTGAGCATCCAAGAGTAATTGTGGATCGTCGGTGAACAAAGTCTGTGAAGGTTTGGAAGTCTACCTTGAAGACTTACCAGAGTTATTGGGTGAGGAATGAGTGTCCTTAGCTCAAAGGGAATAAGGTGAAGACACGGTCTTCAGAGTTCAATATCACCCTCCCTAACCAGACGTACAGTTGGCACAGCAACTGGAACTGGTCTACCAAACTCCCCTCGTCTCCAAGCTACTGGTTCCATCTTCCAACTCATTTACATTCTAGTTTGTCTTCGTGAAGTCATTGCTTGTTTGTGTGACCTGTTTGACTTCACTGTGTCAAGATCGTTCCCTATTTAGCTTCATTCTGTCTTCCATCTTGACCCATGTTATCTAGCTATCAATAGTCTTCGTATTTTCACTATGATGCTTACTTGACTATTGTGTGTCTAGAGTCGTTTATCTTCCGCTGCTTATCATATAGGTTATTTTCATCTGTGTGTCATCAAAGGATGTCGTGTATTGAAGACTTGCATAAAAATCACCTATTCACCCCCTCTAGTCGATAACTTGCACTTTCAATTGGTATCAGAGCAAGGTGCTCCCTTGTTCTGTGTGATTCGGTTTAACCACCTGGAGTTGTAGTTATGTCGACTGTAGGGATAATCAAAGTCTCCGCTCTGTGCCCTGTCTTCGATGGGACTGATTACCCCTACTAGAAGAATAAGATGCGCATGCATCTTGAAGCTATCGACAATGATCTCTGGTATGTCGTCAAGACTGATGTTCCCAAGGCTGGTGAAGGTGTCACCCCTGCTGATGTCATGAAGTTTGCTCAATTGGACTCAACCGCCAAGAACATCATCTATAGTCATCTGACCAAAGGACAATACAGACGTGTGAGTGCACTGGATTCAGCCAAGCTGGTATGGGACTGGTTGTCCAAGGTCAATGAAGGCGTCTCAACATAGAGAGACTCAAGGATTGACGTTCTTCACAATCTCTTCAATCGCTTCAAGAGAAATGACAATGAAAATGTCCAGCTTACATTTGATCGCCTCACTGATATCACCAATGAGCTTCATGCACTCAGCGCCACTGAAATCACCAAGCATGAAGTTGTGAAGAAGCTATTGAGGTCTCTTGACAGTTCATTTGACACCTTGGCATTGATGATTCAAGAATGACCTGACTTCAAATGTCTTGATCCGTCTGACATACTTGAGAGGCTCAACACACATGAGTTCCATCTATCTGAGAAGAGAGATATCTATGGCCCAAACTATGGTCGATCCAGAGCCTTGAAGGCTAAAGTTGTGTCCTCATCTGAAGTAGACTCTGACTTCAGCTCTCACGATCCTGAAGACATTGGCAGAGAACTATCTATGCTTGTGAAAAAGTTTCAAAGGTTCTCGAGGAAGAAAAACTTCGGAAAGTCTTCAAGATCCAGCTCAAGAAATGATGAGGCTTCTTATCGTGACTACAAGAAGAGAACATGCCACAAGTGCAAAAAGCCTGGCCACTACATATCTGAGTGTGCTCAGTGGGACCACGAGCCCAAAATAAAGAAGAAGAGCAAGGAATATGATTCAGACGACAAGAAGAAGAACAAATCTTCAAAGTCTTCTTCCAAGTCTTCATCAAAGTCTTCGTATTACAAGAAGAGTTCATCTGGCAAGGCTCGTGCGTTCATTGGCAAGGAAATGGATTCAGAGGAGGAGTCTGATTCTGAGGAGGCAGAGGTGGAATATGAGGAGGAATATGATTCGGGCGTGGCTAGCCTAGCTCTAGCCTCAGCATTTGTCGCCAAGTCCATCTTCAACACTGACGATAATGGTCACTCCGCCGACGCCAAAGCAAATGATGAGGGCAACTCTTCTGCAACCAGCTGCTTCATGGCACGTGGTGCAAAGGTAAACTCACGCGATGCCTACTTTCATACCTCCAGTGAAGATGACTCTGAATGTGAATCCAAACTATGAAGGAAATATGCCCTAGAGGCAATAATAAAGTTGTTATTTGTATTTCCTTATATCATGATAAATGTTTATTATTCATGCTAGAATTGTATTAACCGGAAACTTAGTACATGTGTGAATACATAGACAAAATAGAGTGTCGCTAGTATGCCTCTACTAGACTAGCTCATTGATCAAAGATGTTCCTAGCCATAGACATGAGTTGTCATTTGATCAATGGGATCACATCATTAGGAGAATTATGTGATGGACAAGACCCATCCGTTAGCTTAGCAACTTGATCGTTTAGTTTTACTGCTATTGCTTTCTTCATAACTTATACATGTTCCTATGACTATGAGATTGTGCAACTTCCGAATACCGGAGGAACACCTTGTGTGCTATCAAACGACACAACGTAACTGGGTGATTATAAAGATGCTCTACAGGTGTCTCCGAAGGTGTTTGTGGTGTTGGCATAGATCAAGAATAGGATTTGTCACTCTGAGTGTCGGAGAGGTATCTCTGGGCCCTCTCGGTGATACACATCATAATAAGCCTTGCAAGCAAATGACTAATGAGTTAGTCACGAGATGATGTATTACAGAATGAGCAAAGAGACTTTCCGGTAACGAGATTAACTAGGTATAGTGATGCTGACGATCGAATCTCGGGCAAGTAACATACGGATGACAAAGGGAACGACGTATGTGGTTATGCGGTGTGACCGATAAAGATCTTCGTAGAATATGTAGGAGCCAATATGAGAATCCTAGTTTCGCTGTTGTTTATTGACCGGAGATGAGTCTCGGTCATGTCTACATAGTTCTCAAACCCGTAGTGTCCGCACGCTTAACGTTCGATGACGATCGATATTATGAATTTATGAGTTTTGATGTACCTAAGGTAGTTTGGAGTCCCGGATGTGATCACGGACATGTCGAGGAGTCTTGGAATGTCCAAGACATAAAGATTGATATATTGGATGACTATATTCGGACACCAGAAGTGTTTCGGGTGTTATCGAATAAAACCAGAGTGCCAGAGGGGTTACC
>LR738714.1:497914268-497948263 GCA_902687465.1 Secale cereale
GGGAATCCTAGTTGGACTACGATTGGGGAGGAGGCGCCCCTCTCCTTCCTTCTCCTCTTCTTCTTCCTTTCATACTCCTAGTTGGAATAGGAAAGGGGGATTCCTACTCCTACTAGGAGTAGGAAACCTACTCTTGGCACGCCCTATAGGGCCGGCGGGCCCTCCCCCCTTGCTCCTTTATATACAGGGGCAGGGGCACCCAAGGACACACAAGCAACATTGTTTTAGCCGTGTGCGGTGCCCCCCTCCACAGAAACACACCTCGGTCATATCGTTGTAGTGCTTAGGCGAAGCCCTGCGTCGGTAAATTCATCATCTCCATCACCACGCCATCGTGTTGACGAAACTCTCCCGTAAAGCTCAACCAGATCAAGAGCTCGTGGGACATCATTGAGCTGAACGTGTGCTGAACGTGGAGGTGTCGTACGTTCGTTGCTTGGGTCGGTTGGATCACAAAGACGTTCGACTACATCAACCGCGTCACTAGATGCTTCCGCTTTCGGTCTACGAGGGTACGTAGACACACTCTCCCCTCTCGTTGCTATGCATCTAGTAGATAGATCTTGCGTGATCGTAGGACTTTTTTTTGAAATACTACGTTCCCCAAAGTGGCATCATGAGCCAGGTCTATGCGTAGATGATATGGACGAGTAGAACACAATAAGTTGTGTGTGATAATAGTCATACTGCTTACCAGCATGTCATACCTTGATTCGGGGTATTGTGAGATGAAGCGGCCCGGACCGACATTACGCGTACGCTTACGTGAGACTGGTTTCACTGTTACGAGCACTCGTTTCTTAAAGGTGACTGGCGGGTGTCTATATCTCTCACTTTAGTTGAATCGAGTGTGGCTACGCCCGGTCCTTGTGAAGGTTAAAATAGCACATACTTGATGAAAAATCATTGTGGTTTTTGTATGCGTAGGTAAGAACGGTTCTTGCTAAGCCCGTAGCAGCCACGTAAAACTTGCAACAACAAAGTAGATGATGTCTAACTTGTTTTTGTAGGGCATGTTGTGATGTGATATGGTCAAGACATGATGAGTTATACGTTATTGTATGAGATGATCATGTTTTGTAAAGTTATTGGCAACCGGCAGGAGCCTTATGGTTGTCTCTTTATTGTATGAATTGCGAAGGCCATGTAATTGCTTTACTTTATCACTATGAGTTAGCGATAGTAGTAGTAGCAATAGTTGGCGAGATGACCACGACGCTGCTATTAATATCATGGTGTCTAGCCGGTGATGATGGAGATCATGACGATGCTTTGGAGATGGAGATCAAAAGCACAATATGATGATGGCCATATCATGTCACATATTTTGATTGCATGTGATGTTTATCTTATTATGCTTCTTATTTTGCTTAGTACGGCGGTAGCATTATAACATGATCCCTTACAAAAATTTCAAGGCACAAGTGTTCTCCCGGAGTATGCACCGTTGCGGAAGTTTGTCGTGCCGAGACACCATGTGATGATCGGGTGTGATAAGCTCTACGTTCAAATACAACGGGTGTAAGACAGTTTTGCACATGCAGAATACTCAGGTTAAACTTGACGAGCCTAGCATGTACAGACATGGCCTCGGAACACTGGAGACCTAAAGGTCGAGCGTGAATCATATAGTAGATATGATCAACATAAGATGTTCACCGTTGAAAACTACTCCATCTCACGTGATGATCGGACATGGCTTAGTTGATTTGGATAACATGGTCATTTAGATGACTAGAGGGATGTCTATCTAAGTGGGAGTTCTTTAGTAATATGATTAATTGAACTTTAATTTATCATGAACTTAGTCCTGATAGTTTTTGCATATCTGTGTTGTTGTAGAGCAATGGCTCGTGCTACAGTTCCCTTGAATTTTAATGCGTTCCTAGAGAAAGCTAAGTTGAAAGATGATGGTAGCAATTATACGGACTAGGTCCATAACTTGAGGATTATCCTCATTGATGCACAGAAGAATTATGTCCTTGAAGCACCGCTAGGTGACAAGCCCCCTCCCACTAATGTAGACGCTTTGAAAGTCTGGCAGACGCGGTCTGATGACTACTCGATAGTTCAGTGTGCCATGCTTTACGGCTTAGAACCGGGACTTCAACGATGTTTTGAACATCATGGAGCATATGAGATATTCTAGGAGTTGAAGTTAATATTTCAAACAAATGCCCGAATAGAGAGACATGAAGTCTCCAATAAGTTCTACAGCTGCAAGATGGAGGAGAACAGTTCTATCAGTGAACACACTAGCTCAGAATGTCTGGGTACTACAATCATATGACTCAACTTAGTTGCAAAGTTGACGAAGATAGTGTTATTGATAGAGTTCTTCAATCACTGCCACCAAGCTATAAAGGCTTCGTGATGAATTATAACATGCAAGGGTTGTAGAAGACAATTCCCGAGCTCTTCGCTATGCTCAAAGCTACGGAGGTAGAAATCAAAAAGGAGCATCAAGTGTTGATGGTTAACAAGAGACCACTAGTTTCAAGAAAAAGGGCAAGGGAAAGAAGGGGGACTTCAAGAAGAATAGCAAGACAGTTGCTACTCCCACGAAGAAACCTAAGTCTGGAGCAAAGCCTAAAAGTAAGTGCTTCTACTACAAAGGGACTAGACACTGGAAGCGGAACTGCCCCAAGTATTTGGCGGATAGAAAGGATGGCAAAGTGAACAAAGGTATATTCGATATACATGTTATTGATGTGTACCTTACTAATGCTCGTAGTAGCACCTGGGTATTTGATACTGGTTCGGTTGCTAATATTTGTAACTCGAAACATGGTCTACAGATTAAATGAAGATTAGCTAAGGACGAGGTGACGATGCGCGTGGGAAATGGTTCCAAACTCGATGTGATCGCCGTCGGCATGCTACCTCTACATCTACCTTCGGGGTTAGTTTTAGACCTGAATAATTGTTATTTGGTGCCAGCGTTAAGCATGAACATTATATCTGGATCTTGTTTATTGCGAGACGGTTATTCATTTAAATCTAAGAATAATGGTTGTTCCATTTATATGAGTAATATCTTTTATGGTCATGCAACCTTGAAGAGTGGTCCATTCTTGTTGGATCTCGATCGTATTGATACACATATTCAAATTATTGAAGCCAAAAGATGCAAGGTTGATAATGATAGTGCAACTTATTTGTGGAACTACTGTTTAGGTCATATTAGTGTAAAGTGCATGAAGGAACTCCATACTGATGGACTTTTGGAATCACTTGAGTATGAATCACTTGGTGCTTGCGAACCATGCCTCATGGGCAAGATGACTAAAACTCCGTTCTCCGAAACAATGGAGCGAGCAACTGATTTGTTAGAAATCATACATATTGATGTATGTGGACCAATGAGTGTTGAGGCTCGTGGTGGGTATCATTATTTTCTAACCTTCACTGATGATTTGAGAAGATATGGGTATATCTACTTAATGAAATACAAGTCTGAAACAATTGAAAAGTTCAAAGAATTTCAGAGTGAAGTAGAGAATCATCGTAACAAGAAAATAAAGTTTCTACGATCTGATCATGGAGGTGAATATTTGAGTTACGAGTTTGGTCTTCATTTGAAACAATGTGGAATAGTTTCACAACTCACGCCACCCGGAACACCACAGCGTAATGGTGAGTCCGAATGTCGTAACCGTACTTTATTAGATATGGTGCGATCTATGATGTCTCTTACCGATTTACCACTATCATTTCGGGGTTCTGCTTTAGAGACATCTGCATTCACGTTAAATAGGGCACCATCTAAATCTATTGAGACAATGCCTTATGAACTGTGGTTTGGCGAGAAACCAAAGTTGTCATTTCTTAAAGTTTGGGGCTGCGATGCTTATGTGAAAAAGCTTCAACCTGATAAGCTCGAACCCAAGTCAGAGAAATGTGCCTTCATAGGATACCCAAAGGATACTGTTGGGTACTCATGACCCACAAGTGTAGGGGGTCTATCGTAGTCCTTTCGATAAGTAAGAGTGTCGAACCCAACGAGGAGCAGAAGGAAATGATAGGCAGTTTTCAGTAAGGTATTTTCTTCAAGCACTGAAATTAGCGGTAACAGATAGTTTTGTGATAAGGTAATCAGTAGCAAGTGACAAAAGGTAAAAGTAAATAAGGTGCAGCAAGATGGCCCAATCCTTTTTGTAGCAAAGGATAAGCCTGGAAAAATTCTTATATGAAGGAAAATGCTCCCGAGGACACATGGGAATTATCGTCAAGCTAGTTTTCATCACGATCATCTAATTCGTGTTCGGTACTTTGATAATTTGGTATGTGGGTGGACCGGTGCTTGGATGATGTCCTTACTTGGACAAGCCTCCCACTTATGATTAGCCTTTAATGCAAGCATCCGCAACTACAAAAGAAGTATTAAGGTAAACCTAACCATAGCATGAAACATATGGATCCAAATCAGCCCCTTACGAAGCAACGCATAAACTAGGGTTTAAGCTTCTGTCACTCTAGCAAACCATCATCTACTTATTACCTCCCAATGCCTTCCTCTAGTCCCAAACAATGGTGAAGTGTCATGTAGTCGACGTTCACATGACACCACTAGAGGAGAGACAACATACATCTCATCAAAATATCGAACGAATACCAAATTCACATGACTACTTATAGCAACACTTCTCCCATGTCCTAAGGAACAAAAGTAACTACTCACAAGACATAATATTGTTCATGATCAGAGGGGTATTAATATGCATAATGGATCTGAACATATGATCTTCCACCAAGTAAACCAACTAGCATCAACTACAAGGAGTAATCAACACTACTAGCAACCCACAGGTACCAATCTGAGGTTTGGGTACAAAGATTGGATACAAGATATGAACTAGGGTTTGAGATGAGATTGTGCTGGTGAAGATGTTGATGAAGATAACCCTCCCCAAGATGGGAGAGTTGTTGGTGATGACGGCGATGACGATTTCCCCCTCCCGGAGCGAAGTATCCCCGGCAGAACAGCTCTGCCGGAGCCCTAGATTGGTTTCCGCCAAGGTTCCACCTCAAGACGGCGGCGTCTGGTCCCGAAAGCCTCCTTCTAATTTTTTCCAGGTCAAAACACCTCATATAGGAGAAGATGGGCATCGGGGGGCCATCGGGTGGCCCACGAGGCAGGGGGCGCCCAAAGAGGGGGGGCGCGCCCCCCACCCTCGTGGACAGGTGGTGGCCCCCTGGTGAATCTCTTTCGCTAGATATTTTTTATATTTTCTGAAATGGTGTCCCGTGGAGTTTCAGAGCTTTTTGAGTTGTGCAGAATAGGTTTCCAGTGTTTCTCCTTTTCCAGCCCAGAATTCCAACTGCCGGCATTCTCCCTCTTCATGTAAACCTTGTAAAATAAGATAGAAAGGGCATAAGTATTGTGATATAACATGTAATAACAGCCCATAGTGAAATAAATATCAACATAAAAGCATGATGCAAAATGGACGTATCAACTCCCCCAAGCTTAGGCCTCGCTTGTCCTCAAGCGTAAGCCAATATCGAAAAATATGTCCACATGTTTAGAGATAGAGGTGTCGATAAAAATAAAATATGGACATGAGGGCATCATGATCATTCTTTTAACAGCAACACACATAAATATATTGTCATATGATTCTTATGTTAAAGTAACAATTCATTCACAATGTCAAGTATGAATCAGAAACTTCATTGAAAACTAACAAACTATGATCTCAGTCATTGAAGCAATTGCAATTTATCATAACATCGGAAATAGTCAATATAAGAGCATTTCAGCAAGCCCACATACTCAACTATCATATAGTCTTTCACAATTGCTCACACTCACGCAATACTTATGGGTATGGAGTTTTAATCGGACATAGAGAAAGATAGGGACTTATGGTGTTGCCTCCCAACCTTTTACCTCAAGGTCAATGTCAACAGTAATAGACCATGATAACTTACATCCAAGTGGGTATATATGTCAGGATCTTTCCAACACAGTGTGCTTGCCAAAGGATAAAATGTAAAAGGAAAGGTGATTTTCACCTTGACTCTTATAAGGCAAGAATAATAGATAGGCCCTTAGCAGAGGGAAGCAAAGGTTGTCATGCGCTTTTTGGTTGGATGCACAAAGTATTAGCGCAAAAGAACGTCACTTTATATTGCCACTTGTGATAAGGACCTTTATTATGCAGTCCGTTGCTTTTATTACTTCCATATCACAAGATCGTATAAAGCTTATTTCCTCCACACTAATAAATCATACATCTTTTAGAGAGTTTGCGAACATGACAACTTACTTGAAGGATCTTACTCAATCCATAGGTAGGTATGGTGGACTCTCATGGCAAAACTGGGTTTAAGGATGTATGGAAGCACAAGTAGAGTCTCTACTTGGTGCAAGGAGTTTTGGCTAGCATGAGGGGGAAAGGCAAGCTCCACGTGTTGGATGATCCATGACAATATACTTTATTTCAAATATAAGAAAACATAACCCATTATGTTAACTTCCTTGTCCAACATCAACTCTTTAGCATGTCATATTTTAATGAGTGCTCACATCAACCTCTCTTTCTTTATTACTTCCTATTAATTGCAACGATGACCAAAACTATGTTTGTCAACTCTCAACAACTTTTATTCATCATACTCTTTATATGTGAAGTCATTACTTCCTATAGGATCAATATGATCTCTTTGATACTTTTTTATATTTTCTTTTATTCTATCATGACCAAAGTGAGGAAATCAAGCCCTTAACTCAACACTAATCTTTATTATATAGCTCACGGACTCAATTAAAAAGGTAAAGATCATAAAGCAAAAGCTCACAACTAGATCATGCTAACTTTATTCTACTAGATCAAGATACTACCAAAAGGATCAAACTAAGAAAAATGATAAAGATAGGAGTGTGATGGTGATACGATACCGGGGCTCCTCCCCCAAGCTTGGCAGTTGCCAAGGGGAGTGCCCATACCCATATGATTATGTCTCCTTCTTCGGAGGTGGTGATGATGGAGTTGAAAGTAGTGACGCCGGATCATCATACATCGACCGTAGGAGATCCTCCAACTTGCGGATAATACCTTTGAGTGCAGCTATATGCTCCTTGAACAAAATATTTTCACTTGTGAGATACTTGTTTTGTATTTGAGCTAACTCAATCATCTTGAAGGCCTCAATCTCAGTTGAAGTAAAAAGTTTTGGAAGGGGTTGAAGGATGTCTTCTTCTCCTGTTGCCGGAGCCTGATATTCCACCACCTTCTTGATCCTATTCTCCTTGTTGATCTCCTTGATACGTCTCCAACGTATGTATAATTTTTGATTGTTCCATGCTATTATTTATGATGTTTTGGATTTTTGATGGCCTTTGTTATACACTTTTATATTATTTTTTGGACTAACCTATTAACCCAAAGGCCGAGTCCAGATTGCTATTTTTTTGTGTGCCTATTTCAGGGTTTTATAGAAAAGGAATATCAAACGGAGTCCAAACGGAATGAAACTTTGGGAGAGATATTTTTGGAGCAAAATACGCATGAGAGACTTGAGAACCATGGAATAGGGCACATGTGGCGTCCACGAGGGTGGGGGCCCCCCCCCCCCTACAGGGCACGCCCCCTGCCTTGTGGGCCCCACGTTTGGCCCACGGTGCCCTCTTTCCTCCTATATATACCTACGTACCCCGAAACCGTCAAAACAACAGAGAAAACCCTAGTTCCACCGCCGCAACCTTCTGTTCCCGTGTGATCCCATCTTGGGGCCTATTCCGGAGCTCCGCCAGAGGGGGATCTACCATAGAGTGCTTCTACATCATCATCATCGCATCACCATGAGTTGTGGGTAGTTTACCACAGACCTTCGGGTCCATAGCTAGTATCTAGATGGCTTCTTCTCTCTCTTTGTATCTCAATACCAAGTTCTCCTCGGTCTTCAAGGAGATCTATTCAATGTAATCTCTTTTTGCGGTGTGTTTGTCGAGATCCGATGAATTGTGGGTTTATGATCAAGATTACCTATGAGAAATATTTAGTTCTTTTCTGAACTCTTTATGTATGATTATAATATCCTTGCAAGTGTCTTTGAATTATTGGTTTGGTTTGGCCTACTAGATCTATAGTTCTTGCAATGGGAGAAGTGCTTGGCTTTGGGTTCAATCTTGCGGTGTCCTTTCCTAGTGACGGTAGGGGCAACAAGGCACGTATTGTATTGTTGCCATCAAGGATAAAAAGATGAGGTTTATATCATTATGTTTGAGTTTATCTCTCTACATCATGTCATCTTGCTTAAGGTGTTACTCTGTTCTTATGAACTTAATACTCTAGATGCATGCTGGATAGCGGTTGATGTGTGGAGTAATAGTAGTAGATGCAGAATCGTTTCGGTCTACTTGTCTCGGACGTGATGCCTATATATAATGATCATGCCTAGATAGTCTCATAATTATTCGCTTTTCTATCAATTTCTTGACAGTAAATTGTTTACCCGCCGTAGAATATCGCTATCATGAGAGAAGCCACTAGAGAAAACTATGGCCCCCGGGTCTATTCTCAACATATCAATCTACAATCTACTTTACTTTTCCGCTTTTACTTTCTGTTCTTATATCCAAAAACACCAAAAATATCAAGCTATCATCTCTATCAGATCTCACTTTCGTAAGTGACCGTAAAGGGATTGACAACCCCTTATCGTGTTGGCTGCGAAGTTCTTATTTGTTTGTGCAGGTGCGAGGGACTCGCGCGTGGTCTCCTACTAGATTGATACCTTGGTTCTCAAAAACTAAGGGAAATACTTACGCTACTGTGTTGCATCACCCTTTCCTCTTCGAGGGAATACAATGCAAGCTCGAGAAGTAACACTCGTCGGGTCCTTCCCTCTTTAGATATATCTTCATTAGCCAAGCATCGTTGCCCTCATTGTTGGAGGAGGAGGGCAACATGATGCCTGGCCTTGTCAACCCTAGCAGAAAAATAGCTCGAAACAAGAACAGAGGATTTTTGTGTTATACGGTGGTCAAGACCTTCGGGAGAATATATAATGAATTTTTACCGACCAAAAGGAGTAACATACAAGAAATCGGAGTCCGGGAGGCACATGAGGTGCCCACGAGGCAGGGGGCGCGCCCAGGGGAAGGGGGCACACCCTCCACCCTCGTGGACGCCTCGTGTCTCTTCCGGACTGCCACTTATTTTTCTATTTTTCTAAATATTACAAAACGATGAAAAATTGCCTTTAGAATTGTTTTGGAGTCGGTTTACTTACAGTACCACATACCTCTTCCTTTTCGGAGTCTGAATCGTACTGGAAAGTGTCCCTTATGTATTCCTCTGGGGTTATGGTTTCTATAACATTGGTATCAACATTTATAGGATTACCTGAGATATAATGTTTGATTCTTTGACCGTTCACCACCTTCGGATTTGTGCCTTCAAAGTTGTTGATTTTTATGGCACCACAACGATAGACCTCCTCAATAACGTAAGGTCCTTGCCATTTAGAGAGAAGTTTTCCTACAAAAATTCTTAAACGAGAGTTTTATAGCAAGACATAATCACCTACGTTAAACTCACGCTTTTGTATCCTTTTGTCATGCCATCGTTTAACCTTTTCTTTAAATAGCTTGGCATTCTCATAGGCCTGGGTTCTCCATTCATCAAGAGAGCTAATGTTAAATAACATCTTCTCACCAGCAAGTTTGAAATCATAATTGAGCTCTTTAATAGCCCAATATGCCTTATGTTCTAGCTCAAGAGGTAAGTGACATGATTTTCCATATACCATTTTATATGGAGACATACCCATAGGATTTTGGTATGTAGTTCTATAGGACCATAATGCATCATCAAGTTCTTGGACCAATTCTTTCTAGACCTATTAACTGTGTTTTGCAAAATTAATTTCAGCTCTCTATTACTTAGTTTTACTTGACCACTAGTCTGAGGGTGATAAGGAGATGCAATTCTATGGTTAACATCATACTTAGCAAGCATTTTACGGAAAGCACCATGAATAAAGTGTGAACCACCATCAGTCATTAAGTATATAGGGACTCCAAACCTCGGGAAAATAACTTCTTTAAGAATCTTAATAGAGGTGTCGTGATCAGCACTACTAGTTGGAATAGCTTCTACCCACTTAGTAACGTAATCAACAACAACTAAAATATGTGTGTACCCATTAGAGGAAGGAAACGGTCCCATATAATCAAAGCCCCAAACATCAAATGGTTCAATAACAAGTGAAAAATTCATAGGCATTTCTTTACGTCTACTAATATTACCAATTCTTTGACATTCATCACAAGATAAGACAAACTTACGGGCATCCTTGAAGAGAGTAGGCCAATAAAAACCAGATTGCAATACCTTATGTGCAGTTCTATCTCCAGCATGGTGTCCTCCATAAGCTTCGAAGTGGCACTTGCGTTGGATCTGTTCCTGTTCATGCTCAGGTACACAACGTCTAATAATACCATCTACTCCTTCTTTATAAAGATGTGGGTCATCCCAGAAGTAATGTCTCAAATCATAGAAGAACTTTTTCTTTTGATGGTATGTGAAGCTTGGAGGTATAAACTTAGCAACAATGTAATTAGCGTAATCAGCATACCATGGAGCGGTACGAGAAGTATTTATGACAGCTAATTGTTCATCAGGAAAGCTATCATCAATAGGTTGTGGGTCATCAAGAATATTCTCTAGCCTAGACAAGTTGTCTGCCACGGGGTTCTCAGCTCCCTTTCTATCAATAATATGCAAATCAAATTCTTGCAGCAAGAGAACCCATCTAATAAGGTTTAGCATCTTTCTTTTCCATAAGGTATTTTATAGCAGCATGATCGGTGTGAATGGTTACTTTAGAATCAACAATATAAGGTCTAAACTTATCACAAGCAAATACAACTGCTAAAACTTCCTTCTCAGTAGTAGCAAAATTTCTCTGGCACTGTCTAGAGTTTTACTAGCATATTGGATAACATTCAATTTCTTATCAACTCTTTGTCCTAGAACATCACCTACAGCATAATCTCTAGCATCGCACATAATCTCAAAGGGTAAATTCTAGTCAGGAGGTTGGACAATAGGTGCAGAGATCAATGATTTCTTAAGTATTTCAAATGCTACTAGACAATCATCATCAAAAACAAAAGGAATATCTTTTTGTAAGAGATTAGTCAGCAGCCTGGAGATTTTGGAGAAGTCCTTAATGAACCTCCTATAAACCCCGGTGTGACCAAGGAAACTTCGTATACCTTTGATGTCCTTGGGACATGGCATCTTTTCAATAGCATCAACTTTAGCTTTGTCAACTTCAATACCTCTTTCAGAAATTTTATGTCCCAAGACAATGCCTTCATTAACCATGAAGTGGCACTTCTCCCAATTCAAGACAAGATTAGTGTCTTCACATCTCTGCAAAACTCGATCAAGATTGCTCAAGCAATCATCAAAAGAAGTTCCATAAACTGAGAAATCATCCATGAAAACCTCAACAACCTTTTCACAAAAATAAGAGAATATAACCATCATACATCTTTGAAAGGTAGCAGGTGCATTACATAAACCAAAAGGCATACGCCTACAAGCAAAGGTACCGAAAGGACAAGTAAAAGTGGTATTTTCTTGATCCCCTTTTGACATAGGTATTTGAGAGAAACCAGAATAGCCATCTAGAAAGAAAAAATGAGTATGTTTGGATAACCTTTCTAGCATTTGATCAATAAAAGGAAAAGGGTAGTGATCTTTCTTAGTAGCTTTATTTAATTTGCGGAAATCAATTACCATGCTATAACCTGTAACAATTCTTTGGGGGATCAATTCATCTTTATCATTAGGAACAACAGTCATACCTCCCTTCTTAGGGACACAACGGTAAGGACTTACCCACTGGCTATCAGCAATGGGATAGATAATACCTGCCTCTAGGAGCTTTAGAATTTCCTTCCTTACCACTTCTTTCATCTTAGGATTTAACCGTCGCTGATGATCAATAACTGGTTTAGCATTTTCTTCCAATTTTATCTTGTGTTGGCATAGAGTCGGATTAATGCCCTTAAGATCATCCAGAGTATATCCAATAGCAGCACGGTGCTTCTTCAGAGTTTTCAATAACTTTTCTTCTTCCTGCTTTGAAAGGTTAGCACTCATAATAATAGGATATATCTTCTTTTCATCAAGATAAACATACTTAAGATTATCAGGTAATGGTTTAAGTTCAAACACGGCATCACCCATGGGTGGAGGAGGATCCCCTAGGATTTCAACAGGCAAGTTGTTTTTCAACACGGGTCCCTACTTAAAGAATATTGCATCTATTTCCCTTCTCTCATTCATATACATACCATTTTCATGGTCTAGCAGATATTGTTCTAAAGGATAATTAGGAGGCACAGCAATAGAAGCAAGACCAATAATTTCATCCTTACTAGGTAAATCTTTATCATGGGGTTGTCTACGAAATTTAGCAAAGTTAAAATCATGAGACATATCCCCTAAACCAACGGTAACAATATCTTTCACGCAGTATATCTTAGCATTAACAATATTCAAGAAGGGTCTACCAAATATAATGTGACAAAAGTCATCTTGTGGGGAGCTAAGAATAAGAAAATCAGCAGGGTATTTAACCTTCCCACACAAGACTTCAACATCTCTAAGAATCCCAACTGGTGAAATAGTGTCTGTATTAGCAAGCTTAATAGTAACATCAATCCCTTCTAACTCAACAGGTGCAATATCATGCATAATTTCTTTATATAAGGAATGAGGGATTATACTTGCACTAGCACCTACGTCACATAAACCATGATAGCAATGATCTCCTATTTTAACGAAATAACAGGCAAGCCTACAACAAGTCTATGTTTATTCCTAGCATCGGGTTTGGCTATTCTAGCAGCTTCCTCTTGGAGATAAATAACATGTCCATCTAAATATTCTACCAAGAGATCTTTAACCATGGCAACACTAGGTTCAACTTTAATTTGCTCAGAGGGTGTAGGTGTTCTAGTATTACTCTTACGAACTACAGTTGAAGCTTGAGCATGATCCTTTATCCTAACAGGGAAAGGTGGTTTCTCAATATAAGCGGTAGGTATAACAGGATCAAAATTATAAGTGATAGTCTTTTCTTCAACTTTAATAGGTTCAACTACTTTTACTTCGATAGGGGGATGGCTTTTAAACCACTTCTCCTTGGGAAGATCAACATGAGTAGCAAATAATTCACAGAAAGAAGCTACTATCTCAGAGTCAAGTCCATATTTAGTGCTAAAATCACGGAAAACATCCGTATCCATAAATGCTTTAACACAATCAAATTTAGGGGTCATACCTGACTCCTTACCTTCGTCGAGATCCCAATCTTCAGAGTTGCGTTTAATTCTTTCCAATAAATCCCATTTGAATTCAACAGTCTTCATCATAAAAGAACCAGAACAAGAATATTCGAGCATGGTGTGATTATTGAGAGAAAGCCGAGCATAAAAATTTTGAATGATCATTTTTCTTGAGAGCTCATGATTGGGGCATGAATATAACATTAACTTAAGCCTCCCCCAAGCTTGAGCGATGCTTTCTCCTTCGTGAGGCCAAAAATTATATATATATAATTACGATCATGATGAACCTGATGCATAGGGTAGAACTTCTGATGAAATTCCAACTTCAGTCGATTATAGTTCCATGATCCAATATCATCGCATAGCCTAAACCATGTCAATGCATCTCCCTTCAAAGATAAAGGGAAGAACTTCTTCTTGATAACATCCTCGGGCATACCTGCAAGCTTAAGTAATCCACAATCTTCATCCACATAGATTAGGTGTAAATCGAGATGCAGTGTTCCGTCTCATGTAAAAGGATTATCTAGCAGTTTCTCTATCATACCCAAAGGAATTTCAAAGCAATCATTTTAAGTAGGTTCAGTAGGTTGAGGAGCAACTCTTTGCTCTTCTGGTCGGGGTGAAGATACCCCGAACAAGCCCCTCAAAGGATGATGAGCCATAGTAACAAGTGACAGTAAATTTCAGCACACTATATAAATTTTTTCTTACCAAAGGCGCTTCACTCCTCGGCAACGGCGCCAGAAAAGAGTCTTGATGTGACACCCAGATAATTAAGCTACAGTAATCCTCTCCTAATGATGCCACGTCACCACGATTACTGATGTTAATCTCACAATGATTCAAATCTCGTTCAAATTCAGATTCAAAATCGAGTCAAATAGTAAAGTTTTCAGATGTTAAAACTAAAATGTTGTGGATGTGTCAAATAAATCATAAGTAAATATGGTGGAGGGTCCACAACAATATAAAGTAATTAAAGGCTCTAAAATAATTAAAATAGTAGTTAAAAGAATTAAATAGATGCCTTTTGAATTTTATAAATTATTAAACTATTTTATTTTGGGATAAAATTAATGTGCAGTAGTATATTATAAACAGTAAGTATGTGTTGTTTGTGTATTTGATAAAATAAAATAAATAGATAATAAAATAGAAAACTACTAAACAAAAATAAGTAAAAGGAAAGCAAAAGTAAAACAAAACAGAAGCAAAGAAACCGCCCGGCCAACTGGGCCCCGGCCCATTCGAACCGGCCCATCCGGCGCCTACAACCCCTCACTCTCCTGAACCCTAGCCCACTACTCCACCCCCCCTCGCAATCCCCTTCTCCTCCCTCGTCTGGATCTAGACAGGGGCAACGAGCCCCCACCCCATCGCCCCAGCGCCACCCTATCGTCGCCGCCCTACGCCGTCGGCTGCCGCCTCCTCGATCCTCCTCCACGAACAGCATCCTCATGCCTCGCCGAACCCCCTCCTCACGATGAATGTGAGCGCTCCTCTCTGCCTACCCTCTTCCTCGTCCGAAACGTCGCCACGATGCTCCCCTCGCGCTCGCCGCGCTCCGAACACGCCAGGTCGCGCCCCTCCCCCCATACACCGTGGTCGCCGTGCTCGACGCGCCCGGCGCGTCCAGGCCATGCGCCTAGCCGCGCTTCTTCCTTCCCACTCTCCGCCGCGGATGCTGCTGCAGCACTGCGACTGTTGCCGCCGGTAGCTCACCCACAGTCGCCCCGATCGACCAACGCCTACCACCGCCCATGCCCATCGCCCCCATTGCTGCGCTGCCGTCTCCTGCTCCCGCGTCGTCGTCTTGCCTCCGCCCGCGGTGGCCCTGCCACTACCCCACGCCGGTGCGCCGCCGGCTAGGCTCTGCCCTGTTGTGGCCGCGCCCTGCCCGCGCTCGCCTCGCCAGCGCCCCTGCTGTTGCCTCTTCATGCCGCACCGCCGCCTACCTCGTCGCCTCGTCCGCCCGGCTAGATCCACCGACGGCCGCACCACTGACTACGCCCGAGGCCAGCGCCAGGCTCGCCCCGGCGGGCGCTCGTGGCTGCGCCTCGGTACCCGCTACCGCCCGCGCCCGTTAGGCCCATCTGTGTCTATGACGTATGGGCCCCACACCAAAAAAAGAGTTAAAAAGAAATAGGAAATTAATTAATTAATTAATTAAACTTAATTAAGATGGTTTAATTAACCTTAAGAGTTAGTTATTTAACTCACTGACACACGGGTCCCACTGGACCCGTTGACCAGTCAAACATGCTGAATGGGTCAGTCTAGTCACTGGCAGGTGGGTCTAGTGGACCCCCTTGACCAGTCAACGGTCCCAGCTGACTGCTGACTAAGCAGTCAACTGGACCCCACATGTCAGCCTCTTGCACACTATTGGGTACAATTTTCTGTGTACCCATAGTAGTTTAGGTATTTTAATTTTCGAATTAATTTAAATCAGGAAATTCCAAAATATTATTAAAACTTTGAAAAATTATATAAAATAATCCGTAACTCGGATGAAAAAGTCTTATACGTGAAAGTTGCTCAGAACGACGAGACGAATCCGAATATGCGGTCTGTTCGCCTGCCACACATCCCTATCATTGCTAACATGCAACATTCTCCTCTGTTTCACCTGTCCGAAAATGTCAAACACCGGGGATACTTTCCCAGATGTTTTCCCCCTTCGCCGGTATCAACTATCCCTACGTTAGCTCACCCCTGGCACCGCGTATTGCCTTGTTATTTTTTGTGATGCTATTGTTTGCTCTGTTATTTATTTGTTTCCCCTTCGTTGCTTATTTTCGGTAGACTCTGATACCGTTATAGACCCGAGACCATTGATGCTTCGGTGTTCGACTACGGCTACGCTTCCGATGATTCCTTTCATCTGCAGAGCTTCCAGGCAAGCCCCCCCCCCTTGATCAACCTGATATCGCCTATTCTTCTCTCTACTGCTTGCATTAGAGTTGTGTAGCATGTTACTGCTTTCGATTGATCCTACTCGGTTGCATAGCCTCTCATTGTTGCTACAACTGTTGATACCTTACCTGCAATCCTAAATGCTTAGAATAGGATGCTAGTATTCCATTAGTGGCCCTACACCCTTGTCCGTCTGCCCTGCTATTCTATCGAGCCGTGATCACTTTGGGTGTGATCACGGGTTTATACTATATACATACTTTACATAATACATGATGTGACTAAAGTCAGGTCGGCTCATTGAGTACCCGCAAGTGATTCCGATGTGGGGGCTGAAAGGACAGGTGGCTCCATCCAGGTAGTGGTGGGCCTGAGTTCCCGACGGCCCCCAAGAGGTTCTTTTTGGCGGAGCGACAGGGCAAGTTGAGACACCCAGTCGAGAGGTGGCCTGGCCCTGGTCGTTATCCGCAGTGATTTCATAATAACACGCTTAACGAGTTTGGATATTTGATCTGAGTCTGGCCGCTGGCCTATACACACTAACCAGCTACGTGGGAATAGTTATGGGCTCTCGACGTCGTGGTATCAACCGAAGCCTTCATAACGTCAGCGACTTAGCGGCGTGCGCCGGGTTGGACCGTGTAATGTAACTTCCTTATTAATGGAGGTTGCTAGGTCTGCTCACCGGCCGCGTACGCAACATGCAAGTGTGCGTTGGGCGATGGGCCCGGACCCCTGCGCTCCTAGGACTTAGACCGGTGTGCTGACCTCTCTGTTGTGCTTAGGTAGGGCTGCGACGTGTTGATCTTCCGAGGCCGGGCATGACCCTGGAAAGTGTGTCCGGCCAAATGGGATCGAGCGTGCTGGGTTATGTGGTGCACCCCTGCAGGGAAGTTAATCTATTCAAATAGTCGCGTCCCTTGGTAAAAGGACGACCCGGAGTTGTACTCCGACCTCATGACAACTAGAACCGGATACTTAATAAAATACACCCAGATAAGTTCCATAGATATCCCGGTGATCGTTTTCCCACAAGGTGACGAGGGGAGGATCGCCGGGTAGGATTACGCTATACAATGTTACTTGGTGAACTCGCCATCTACTCCCTTCTATTGCTGCAAGACGGAGGCTGCCAGAAGCATTGATACTTGATACATTCCATCTACTCTCTTCTACCGCTGCAAGATGGAGGCTGCCAGAAGCGTAGTCTTCGATTGGACTAGCTATCCCCCTCTTATTCTGGCATTCCGCAGTTTAACCCACAGATATTACCCCTTTACACATATACGATTGCATATGTAGTGTAGATCCTTGCTTGCGAGTACTTTGGATGAGTACTCACGGTTGCTTTGCTCCCCCTTTTCCCCTTTTGTCCCTTCTTCTCGGATGACGCAACCAGATGGTGGAGTCCATGAGCCAGAGGATCCCGAGGATGTTTCTACATGGAGTTCGGCTTCGAGGAGTAGTTAGGAGGTCCCAGGCAGGAGGCCTTGTCTTTTCGATCGTTGCTACTTTGTGCTAGCCATCTTATGGCAACTTATTTAACTTATGTATGTACTCAGATATTTTTGCTTCTACCGACTCTTGTGTATTCGAGCTTTTCTATTCGAGCCCTCGCGGCCCCTGGCTTGTAATGTAAAGCTTGTATTATTTTAATTTGTGTCTAAAATTGTGTTGTGATATCTTCCACTGAGTTCCTGATCTTGGTCGTACACATTTGCGTGCATGATTAGTGTACGGTAAAATCGGGGGCGTCACTAGTTGGTATCAGAGCCGACTGCCTATAGGAATCCCCCTTTCCAACTCCTCGGCCGAATTTGAGTCTAGTCTTTGAAAACAAATTTTCTAACTTGTTGTGTGGCTTACGAGCCCACAACACCAATGGGTGGTGTTAGGATCTTTTAGTCCTCTTCTATTCTCTAGGACTCTGATCTCTCTTCTATTCGGGTTAAAAGATTTTACTAACTCTGACTCTAGGTTCTCGTAACTATTTCTCCTGGAGAGTCCTCATTCCAGAAGATCACCTGCTTCATCAGAAGATTCTGAGGATATCCCTCGATATTTTCCCGAGACTCTTGTGCACATCACCTTTGCAATTCACTGCCACCGATATATCCCTATGTATTTCTACATGCACTTGTCATTCTCTTAATCATTCCTCGTCACTCTTGTTGTTACAAGTTGCCTCGAAATATTCTACGTTGTCCCGAGAATCCTTTGAGTTTACTGTCTGGCAGTTTTATTTCTCACGAAAACCCTTACGGTTATTTCCTCACATTTATCAAGGATCCGTTCTTCTCAATTGTTCATGTGTCTCACAAAATTCTTCGGAATACTTTTCGATCTTTCAAAAATCCTCTGCAGCCTGTTACTCTTGAAATTCTTGCGTGCTTGCATTATGGTTAATTCCATATGACTAGTAATCTTTGTTAACATCCCTTGTCTTAGCCATTTTGAGCCTATTGATTCAATGTGTGCGTATGCACGCAGACATCAGGTTATCCTTTATAAAATTATCTTTCTGACTCGGACGTTGTTCCGAACATGAGTTGGTTCTCAGCAATTCAAACCTTTATTGATTTTCCAACTAAGTGTTTTCAACTCATCCACCCTTGATCAGAGCGTCTGCTTCTGATCCTTCGTTTGGAAACCATAATGTCTTTCGATTTAAGCATCAGACTAATCTGGTGATTCTTGAATCTGTTGCCTCTGCATTCTTTCTTCCTCTGAGTGAGTACCGATACTCACATCAGCTCCGTTGTGGATCGCCCAATCCATTGTTGGATTGTTATCCGACAGTGTCCTTCATATTCTATCACCTTGTGAGTTCTTCCCCTGATACATAATGTCTTTGGTAAATTGTAACCTCTACTGGGCCAACCATACTCCGCTTTCGAGCTTGTGTTTTTACATTTCAAACTTGTGGTATATGTTACTAATATGCCCGATGGGTTGAACCTATGCCTTCCCCTAATCCGTGAGAACCCAAAAGTTTTCACAGGTCATACTCTTCCGGTGTTCTACCAGATAAAATTTTAACACTACAGTTTTATCAAAGCGAGAGGTGAACGAAATGATATTCATTAAAGAAGTGGGAGTCGACCTTGAACTTGTGTTCATGCCCATGAAAATGATGTAGACTATCTCGAGAGCTTCTTGCAAAATGATTATCCAGCTGTATGATTCTTTCGGTATTCTTGAATTTATTACTTACAGATATGGTTCCGACCATGCTGTCCTGATCTGATATATCTGATGGGAATTCATTCCAGTGCCTCGTCTATTTTTGGCAAGCTTGAAGTTTCTACTGTCATAGGTCAATGACCTGGTTCTACTACTATCATGTTCTACCTTTGAGTATTACCTGCTGGTATCTCAAAGATGTCTTGCCATTGCACCGCATCTTACTAACTTTGTTGAAGTAATGTATTTCCTTGTCGTAATCACTCTACAGGTTCTGGGTTGTTGTCAACCGAGGACACCGACTAGTGAAATTATTCCGCACTACAAATCAAATACCCCTGGAATTTTTCTGGGAAATTCTGAATTCAATCTGGTAATTCCTAGACTATCGGCTGCATCCTGGTCTTGCTATCTTTAACTGTGCTACCTCGTCCTTTTCTGGTGCACGAAATCTTTAGTGTGTGAGCACGATTTACGTCGAGCTTTCAACATCATGTTGCTTGTCTTGAAAGGCGACTTTGATTCCGAGCTTACATCTTATATATTGATCCTAAAACTTGCCACTTCGTCATTCCCTTGCTTGTTGTCGTTGTTGTTTGATTGCATCCTCTTGAAACCTCCCGGCAAATGTGTTGGATCACCTTCAACACTTTGACTTCTTCCGAGATGTCAACTGTGTTCATGATGATAAATACCCTGCTTGCCCTCGATGATTTTTATTATCATCGACAACACCCTTGACTTCATTTCATCGCGAACTTGTCCACATTATGAATACAACTTGCTCTCCAGCTAGTGTTGTGTTCTGCCTTGAAGTATTACTATCTCTTATGTCAGGAATGTTGTGGGGATTGCTCCACCTCTTAGAAATTCTCGGTATGCTGATACTTCTCACCATCACCATTCTTCCTAGGTCCCCGTGTTGTTTTTAACCGGGATACCAATATGCTAATGATGCTGCTTGGGTTTTGTACTTCTAGCAACCCTGTTGCTTTGAAGTTAACGATCGACTGTTTGTTCTTAGACTGTTGGTTATTGAATCGTCAATCTAACATTGATCTAGCTGCCTAAGGTAATATTTCGGGCACACCTTTCAACTAATGATTAATGGTGTATGTTTTCCTCAAGCATACAACATTATATCATTTGAATTAACAAGTGTCATCTTCTTGATCACATTATTATGGAAATCCATCCGTTTGGAATTCTCGATGAATCATCGCCGAGTTCATCAGCCACCTCCTCATCCTCTCCTTGGTTCAATGATGAACTCCTGTTTTGGAACTCGCTTCCATAGTTCATTTCCCGAGAATCTTACCATGTCAGCCCATCAATTTGTGTTGCACCTTTTCTTCTCAGACATCTCGAGTCAAGGTATCCTGACACTAATCAGATCTGAATCTCGGTCAGATATGATGGTTGGAACATATTTTCAGGAGTTATAACATATTTACATGACCCGCTAAGTTGATGTCATGCCTAGCACACCTGACCGAAGGACCTATTGTTATAGTATCCTCTTTAGCAAGGTTACCCATTCTTCCATGAGGAATTTGTAAGACTTATTTTATAAGTTGCTCCTGATGGACCATTTGTGTATCCAAAGTCTGGCCCTCAATTGAAACATCATATCATTGCTACCTCGAAGCATGACTATGATACCCCGCTCATCAATAAGAACATTGGAGGCGCGATGATAAATGTTTCTTGGTGAGTTATCCAAACATCGTTGTATGGGTAACATCTTGATTAATCCTTGCCTGTTTATCTGAATGGTTGCGTACTTGCTCTCCTACCCTGTATGCCATGTCTGCTTGTCCATGGGAAGGATATACTCCTAATAATTGTGGTTAATCACAATTTTCCTTTCCATTTGTTTGTTTAACCTTTCTTATATCTACATATAATCTAAGCAATAATAATTTATGCTTATGTAAACACCTTGGTATACAACTCTATCAGTAAGAACCTGTTACTATTGTTCATAACATTCTGGTAACCACCGATGGACTAGAACTTTGCCTATTGGTCCGCCTCGTTCAACGAGCAAGAAAATGGTTCTCTCCGTCCCTCACCCTTGCTACCAATGTTGTTGCCGACATAACTGACATGCTATCCTCTGACATATCTTGCTTACGAGATCGTGCAAGACGTCACTGCCCTTTCTACTTTTAATCCACATGGTGGGCCCATAACCCACAGATCCACTGGATCGAAACCTAACTCTTCTTTACAACCCGGATTCTAATGTATCCTTTGCACATGGCTTCGTATGTGATTCACGAGCTAAGTTATATACCATTATTCATCCTGGAATTAAACACCATGTTATTCTTGCTGTTCAAGCCCCCATTCCAGCTTCTGTCTAGGCATCGAATGATTGTCTACCCATTTGAAACTTTGGTACCATCATAAGTTGCACTCCATGAATCACTGAAATACAACTCGTGGGGTACCTCGTGTATTTCCCATTGAGTTCATCGTCAGATGCCCAACTTTGTGGGGATGCGTTCTTCCGGAGTTTTCCCCCCTGGTCGCATTCGTTGGACTATGGAGATCCCAAAGAAAGGATGACGACTTGACCACGATGACTTGAAGCAGTGAAATGAAGACATCAACGAAAGGGATCAACCTCTTCGAAAGGGCAGCCTAGACCGAGAAGACTCGTTAGGTTTTCGCTACCATCACTTTTCCCCCCTTACTCCACCGCTTAAATCTCGGGATGAGATTTCTTGTAGTGGAGGAGAATTGTGATGCCCGGATAATTAAGCTACAGTAACCCTCTCCCAATGATGCCACGTCACCACGATTACTGATGTTAATCTCACGATGATTCAAATCTCGTTCAAATACAAATTCAAAATCGAGTCAAATAGTAAAGTTTTCAAATGTTAAAACTAAAATGTTCTGGATGTGTCAAATAAATCATAAGTAAATATGGTGGAGGGTCCACAACATTATAAAGTAATTAAAGGCTCTAAAATAATTAAAATAGTAGTTAAAATAATTAAATAAATGCCTTTTGAATTTTATAAATTATTAAACTATTTTATTTTGGGATAAAATTAATGTGCAGTAGCATATTATAAACAGTAAGTATGTGTTGCTTGTGTATTTCATAAAACAAAATAAATAGATAATAAAATAGAAAACTACTAAACAGAAAATAAGTAAAAGGAAAGAAAAAGTAAAACAAAATAGAAGCAAAGAAACCGCCCGGCCAACTGGGCCCCGGCCCATCCGGCGCCTACAACCCCCCACTCTCCCGAACCCTAGCCCACTACCCCACTCCCCCCCCCGCAATCCCCTTATCCTCCCTTGTCTAGATCTAGATCGGGGTAACGAGCCCCCACCCCATCGCCCCAGCGCCACCCTACCGTCGCCGCCCTACGCCGTCGGTTGTCGCCTCCTCGACCCTCCTCCACGAATGGCTTCCTCACGCCTCGTCGAACCCCCTCCTCACAATGAATGTGAGCGTTCCACTCTCCCTGCCCTCTTCCCCGTCTGACACGTCGCCACGATGCTCCCCTCGCGCTCGCCGCACTCTGAACACGCCAGGCCGCGCCCCCTCCCCCCACACACCGTGGTCGCCGTGCTCGACGCGCCCCGCGCATCCAGGCCACGCGCCCAGCCGCGTTTCTTCCTCCCCACTCTTCGCCGCGGATGCTGCTGTTGCACTGCGACTGCTGCCGCTGGCAGCTCACCCACGGTCGCCCCGCTCTACCAACGCCTACCACCGCCCATGCCCATTGCCCCCATTGCTATGATGCCGTCCCCTGCTCCCGCGCCGTCGCCTTGCCTCCGCCCGCGGTGGCCCTGCCACTGCCCCATGCCGGTTTGCCGCCGGCTGGGCTCTGCCCTGTATTGGCCGCTCCCCGCCCGCGCTGGCCTCGCCGGCGCCCCTGCTGTTGCCTCTTCACGCCGCACCTCCGCCTACCTCGCCGCGTCGTCCGCCCGGCTAGAACCACCGGCGGCCGCGCCACTGGCCGCGCCCGAGGCCAGTGCCGGGCTCGCCCAGGCGGGCATTCGTGGTTGCGCCTCCGTACCCGCTACCGCCCGCGCCCGTTAGGCCCTTCTGTGTCTATGACGTATGGGCCCCACGCCAAAAAAAGAGTTAAAAAGAAATTGGAAATTAATTAATTAACACAATTAATTAATTAAACTTAAGTAAGATGGTTTAATTAACCTTAACAGTTAGTTATTTAACTCACTGACACAGGGGTCGCACTGACCCGTTGACCAGTCAAATGTGCTGACTGGGTCAGTCTAGTAACTGGCAGGTGGGTCTAGTGGACCCCCTTGACCACTCAACGGTCCCAGTTGACTGCTGACTAGGCAGTCAACTAGACCCCACCTGTTAGCCTCTTGCACACTATTGGGTACACTTTTCTATGTACCCATAGGAGTTTAGGTATTTTCATTTTTGAATTAAATTAAATCAGGAAATTTCAGAATATTATTAAAACTTTGAAAAATCATATAAAATAATCCGTAACTCGGATGAAAAAGTCTTATACATGAAAGTTGCTCAGAACAACGAGACGAAACCGAATGCGCGGTCGGTTCGCCCGCCACACATCCCTATCATAGCGAACATGCAACATTCCCCTCCGTTTCGTCTGTCCGAAAACGTCAAACATCGGGAATACATTCCCGGAAGTTTTCCCCCTTTGCCGGTATCACCTATCCATGCGTTAGCTCACCCCTAGCACCGCGTATTGCCTTGTTATATTTTTTGATGCTATTGTTTGCTCTGTAATTTATTTGTTTCCCCTTCGTTGCTTCTTTTCGGGAGACTTCGATACCGTTATAGACCCCAAGACCATTGATGCTTCGGTGTTCGACTACGGCTACACTTCCGATGATTCCTTTCGTCTACAAATTAGCTTCCAGGAAAGCCCCCCCCCTTGATCAACCTGATATCGCCTATTCTTCTCTCTACTGCTTGCATTAGAGTAGTGTAGCATGTTACTGCTTTCGATTGATCCTACTCTGTTGCATAGCCTGTCATTGTTACCACAACTGTTGATACCTTACCTGCAATCCTAAATGCTTAGAATAGGATGTTAGTATTCCATCAGTGGCCCTACACCCTTGTCCGTCTGCCCTGCTATTCTATCGGGTCGTGATCACTTTGGGTGTGATCACGGGTATATACTATATACATACTTTACATAATACATGATGTGACTAAAGTCGGGTCGGCTCATTGAGTACCCGCAAGTGATTCCGATGTGGGTGCTGAAAGGACAGGTGGCTCCATCCAGGTAGTGGTGGGCCCGAGTTCCCGACGGCCCCAAGAGGGTCTTTTTGGCATAGCGACAGGGCAAGTTGAGACACCCAGTCGAGAGGTGGCCTGGCCCTGGTCGTTATCCACAGTGATTTCATAATAACACGCTTAACGAGTTTGGATATTTGATCTGAGTCTGGCCGCTGGCCTATACGCACTAACCAGTGATGAACCACAAGTGTAGGGGATCTATCATAGTCTTCTCGATAAGTAAGAGTGTCGAACCCAATGAGGAGCAGAAGGAAATAATAGGCAGTTTTCAGAAAGGTATTTTCTGCAAGCACTGAAATTATAGGTAACAGATAGTTTTGCGATAAGATAATTGGTAGCAAGTGACAAAAGGTAAAAGTAAATAAGGTGCAGCAAGGTGGCCCAATCCTTTTTGTAGCAAAGGACAAGCCTGGACAAACTCTTATGCAAGGTAAAGCGCTCCCGAGGACATATGGGAATTATCGTCAAGCTAGTTTTCATCATGATTATCTGATTCGCGTTCGGTACTTTGATAATTTGGTATGTGGGTGGACCGGTGCTTGGGTGCTGCCCGTACTTGGAAAAACCTCCCACTTATGATTAACCTCTATTGCAAGCATCCGCAACTACAAAAGAAGTATTAAGGTAAACCTAACCATAGCCTAAAACATATGGATCCAAATCTGCCCCTTACGAAGCAACGCATAAACTAGGGTTTAAGCTTCTGTCACTCTAGCAACCCATCATCTACTTATTACTTCACAATGCCTTCCTCTAGGCCCAAATAATGGTGAAGTGTCATGTAGTCGACGTTCACATGACACCACTAGAGGAGAGACAACATACATCTGATCAAAATATCGAACGAAGACCAAATACACATGACTACTAATAGCAAGACTTCTTCCATGTCCTCATGAACAAAAGTAACTACTCACAAGACATAATATTTTTCATGATCAGAGGGTATTAATATGCATAATGGATCGGAACATATGATCTTCCACCAAATAAACCAACTAGCATCAACTACAAGGAGTAATCAACACTACTAGCAACCCACAGGTACCAATCTGAGGTTTGGATACAAAGATTGGATACAAGAGATGAAATAGGGTTTTAGGGGAGATGGTGCTGGTGAAGATGTTAATGAAGATAGCCCTCCCCAAGATGGAAGAGTTGTTGGTGATGACGGTGGTGACAATTCCCCCCTCCTGGAGGGAAGTATCCCCGGCAGAACAGCTCTGCCGGAGCCCTAGATTTGTTTCCGCCTCTGTTCCGCCTCGAGACGGCGGCGTCTGGTCCCGAAAGCCTCCTCCTGATTTTTTTTCCAGGTCAAAATACTTCATATAGAAGAAGATGGGCACCAGGGGCCCACCGCGCTGGGAAGGGGGGTGCGCCCCCACCCTCGAGGCCATCCAGTGGCCCCTCTCATGGGTTTCTTCCGCCAGATATTTTTTATATTTTCCGAAACAATGTTCTGTGGAGTTTCATGGCTTTTGGAGTTGTGCAGAATAGGTTTCCAGAGTTTGCTCCTTTTCCAGCCCAGAATTCCAGCTGCCGGCATTCTCCCTCTTCATGTAAACCTTGTAAAATAAGAGAGAAAAGGCATAAGTGTTGTGACAAAACATGTATGAACAGCCCATAATGCAATAAATATCAACTTATAAGCATGATGCAAAATGGACGTATCAACTCCCCCAAGCTTAGACCTCGCTTGTCCTCAAGCGAAAGCCGAAATCGAAAAATATGTCCACATGTTTAGAGATACAGGTGTCGATAAAAATAGAATACGGACATGAGGGCATCATGATCATTCTTATAACAGCAACTTATATAAATATAGTCATATGATCATTATGCTAAAGTAACAATTCATCCACAATATCACGTATGCATCATAAACTTCATTGGAAACTAACAAACTTTAATCTCGATCATTGAAGCAATTGCAATGTATCGTAATATCGGAAAGAGTCAATATAAGAGCTTTTCAGCAAGCCTACATACTCAACAATCATATAGTCTTTCACAATTTCTCACACTCACGTAATACTTATGTTTATGGAGTTTTAATCGGACACAGAGAAAGATAGGGGCTTATAGTGTTGCCTCCCAACCTTTTACCTCAAGGGTAATGTCAACAGTAATAGATCATGAAAACATACATCCAAGTGGGTATATATATCAGGATCTTTCCAACACAATGTGCTTGCCAAAGGATAAAATGTAAAAAGGAAAGGTGGATTTCACCTAGACACTTATAAGACAAGAATAAAAGATAGGCCCTTCGCAGAGGGAAGCAGAGGTTGTCATGTGTTTTTATGGTTGGATGCACAAAGTCTTAGCATAGAAGAACTTCGCTTTATATTGCCACTTGTGATAAGGACCTTTATTATGCAGTCCATCACTTTTATTACTTCCCTATCACAAGCTCGTATAAAACTAATTTCTCCCACACTAATAGATCATACATATTTCAGCAGATTTGCAACATGACAACTTACTTGGAAGGATCTTTCCAATCCATAGGTAGGTAAGGTGGACCCTCATGGCAAAACTGGGTTTAAGGATATATGGAAGCACAAGTAGTATCTCTACTTAGTGCGAGGAGTTTTTCGCTAGCATGAGGGAGAAAGGCAAACTCAACATGTTGGAAGATCCATGACAATATACTTTATTTTGGATATAAGAAGACATAACCCATTATGTTGTATTCCTTGTCCAACATCAACTCTTTAGCATGTCATATTTTAATGAATGCTCACAATCATAAAAGATGTCCAAGATAGTATATTTGTAAGTGAAGCCTCTCTTCTTTTATTACTTCCTATTAATTGCAACGATGACCAAAACTTTCTTTGTCACCTCCCAACAACTTTTATTTATCATACTCTTGTATGTGAAGTCATTACTTCCCATAAGATCGATATGATCTCTTTGATACGCTTAATGTTTTCTTTCTTTTTGTCATGACCCAAGTGAGGAAATCAAGCCCTTGACTCAACACTAATCTTTATTATATAGCTCACGGACTCGATTACAAAGGATAAAGCTCACAAAGCGTAAGCTCACAACTGGATCATGCTAACTTTATTCTAATAGATCAAGATACTACCAAAAGGATCGAACTAAGTAAAACGATAAAGATAGGAGTGATGGTGATACGATACCGGGGTCACTCCCCCAAGCTTGGCAGTTGCCAAGGGGAGTGCCCATACCCATATGATTATGTCTCCTTCTTCAGGGTTGGTGATGATGGAGTTGCAAGTAGTGATGGGGGATCCTCGTATATCGAGCGTAGGAGATCTTCCAGCTTGCGGATAATACCTTTGAGAGTAGCTATGTAATCCTTCAACAAAAGATTTTCACTTGTGAGATGTTTGTTGCGTATCTGAGCTAACTCAAGCATCCTGAAAGCTTCTAGCTCAGTTGGGGTAAAGAGATTAGGAAGGGATTTGGAGGTGTCTTCTTCTCCCACTTCCGGAGCCGGATCATCCACCTCCATCTTGATCTTTGTCTCCTTGTGGATCTCCTCGGGCCCTTCCCTCTTCAGATCTATCTTCATCAGCCAAGCATCGTTGCCTTCTTTGTTGGAGGAGGGAGACGACATGATGCCTGGCTTCGCAAACCTTTACAGAAAATAGCTCGAAACGAGAACAGAGTAGTTTTGTGTGATACAAAGGTCAAGACCTTCGGGAGTATATATAATGATTTTTTTCCGAACGAAAGGAGTAACTCACAAGAAAACGGAGTCCAGGGGACACACGGGGTGCCCTCGAGGCAGGGGGCGCGCCCTGGGAAGGAGGGCGCGCCCCCTACCCTCGAGGAGGCCCCGTGTCTCCTTCGGACTGCGGTTTATTTTTCTATTTTTCTAAATATTCCAAAACGGAGAAAAATTGCCTTTAGAACTGTTTTGGAGTCGGTTTACTTACCGTATCACATACTTTACCTTTTCGGAGGCTGAATCATTCTGGAAGGTGTCCCTTATGTATTCCTCCGGGGTTATGGTTTCAATAATATTAGTTTCAACATTTATAGGATTACCTGAGATATAACGTTTGATCCTTTGACTATTCATCACCTTAGGATTTGTGCCTTCGAAGTTGTTGATTTTTATGGCACCGGAACGATAGACCTCCTCGATAACTTAAGGTCCCTCCCACTTGGAGAGGAGTTTTCCTGCAAAAAATCTTAAACGAGAGTTGAATAGCAAAACATAATCACCTACGTTAAACTCACGCTTTTGTAGTCATTTGCCATGCCATCTTTTAACATTTTCTTTAAATAACTTGGCATTCTCGTAGGCCTGGGTTCTCCATTCATCGAGACAGCTAATATCAAATAGCATCTTTTCACCGGAAAGTTTGAAATCATAATTGAGCTCTTTGATAGCCCAATATGCCTTATGTTCTAGCTCAAGAGGTAAGTGACAAGATTTTCCATATACCATCTTATATGGAGACATACCCATAGGATTTTTGTATGCATTTCTATAGGCCCATAATGCATCATCTAGTTTCTTGGACCAATTCTTCCTAGACCTATTAACTGTCTTTTGCAAGATTAATTTCAACTCCATATTACTTAGTTCTACTTTACCACTAGTCTGTGGGTGATAAGGTGATGCAATTCTATGGTTGACATCATACTTAGCAAGCATCTTACGGAAAGCACCATGAATAAAGTGTGAACCACCATCAGTCATTGGATATCTAGGGACTCCAAACCTCGGAAATATTACTTCTTTAAGCATCTTAATAGAGGTGTTATGATCATCACTACTAGTTGGAATAGCTTCTACCCACTTAGTAACGTAATCAACAGCAGCTAGGATATGTGTGTACCCATTAGAGGAAGGAAAAGGTCCCATATAATCAAAGCCCCAAACATCAAATGGCTCAATAACAAGTGAATAATTCATAGGCATTTCTTGACGTCTACTAATATTATCGATTCTTTGACATTCATCACATGATAAGACAAACTTACGGGCATCCTTGAAGAGAGTAGGCCAATAAAAACTAGATTACAATACCTTGTGTGCAGTTCTGTCTCCTGCATGGTGTCCTCCATAAGCTTCGGAGTGGCACTTGCGTAGGATCTATTCATGTTCATGCTCAGGTACACAACGTCTAATAATACCATCTACTCCTTCTTTATAAAGATGTGGGTCATCCCAAAATTATTGTCTCAAATCATAGAAGAACTTTTTCTTTTGCTTGTAGGTGAAGCTAGGTGGTATAAACTTAGCAACAATATAATTAGCATAATCAGCATACCATGGAGCAGTACGAGAAGTATTTATGACAGCTAGTTGTTCATCAGGAAAGCTATCATCAATAGGTTGTAGGTCATCAAGTATATTCTCTAACCTAGACAAGTTATCTGCTACGGGGTTCTCAGCTCCCTTTCTATCAATAATATGCAAGTCAAATTCTTGCAGCAGGAGGACCCATCTAATAACTCTAGGCTTAGCATCTTTCTTTTCCATAAGATATTTGATAGCAGCATGATCAGTGTGAATAGTTACTTTAGAATCAACGATATAGGGTCTAAACTTATCACAAGCAAATACAACTGCTAAAAATTCTTTCTCAGTGGTAGCATAATTCCTTTGGGCACTATCTAGAGTTTTACTAGCATACTGGATAACATTCAATTTCTTATCAACTCTTTGCCCTAAAACAGCTCCTACAGCATAATCACTAGCATCGCACATAATCTCAAAGGGTAAGTTCGAGTTGGGAGTCTGGACAGTAGTTGCAGAGATCAATGCTTTCTTAAGTATGTCAAATGCTTCTAGACAATCATCATCAAAGACAAAAGGAATATCTTTCTGTAAGAGATTAGTCAGAGGCCTGGAGATTTTGGAGAAATCCTTAAAGAACCTCCTATAAAACCCGAGATGACCAAGGTAACTTCGTATACCTTTGA
Organism: Secale cereale; assembly: GCA_902687465.1. Lineage (NCBI taxonomy): Eukaryota > Viridiplantae > Streptophyta > Magnoliopsida > Poales > Poaceae > Secale > Secale cereale. The sequence continues at coordinate 497,944,886 of LR738714.1, forward strand.
TATCCTTAGGGTATGGCATCTTTTCAATAGCATCAACTTTAGCTTTGTCAACTTCAATACCTCTTTCAAAAAATTTATGTCCCAAGACAATGCCTTCATTAACCATAAAGTGGCACTTCTCCCAATTCAAGACAACGTTAGTGTCTTCACATCTCTGCAAAACTCGATCAAGGTTGCTTAAGCAATCATCAAAAGAAGTTACGTAAACGGAGAAATCATCCATGAATACCTCAACAATCTTTTTCACAAAAATCAGAGAATATAGCCATCATGTATCTTTGAAAGGTAGCAGGTGCATTACATAAACCAAAAGTCATACATCTATAAGCAAAGGAACCGAAAGGACAAGTGAAGGTGGTCTTTTCTTGATCCCCTTTTGACATAGGTATTTGAGAGACACCAGAATAACCATCTAGAAAGCAGAAATGAGTATGTTTGGATAACCTTTCTAGCATTTGATCAATAAATGGTAAGGGGTAATGATCTTTCTTAGTAGCTTTATTTAACTTACGGAAATCAATTACCATCTTATAACATGTAACTATTCTTTGCGGGATCAATTCTTCTTTATCATTAGGGATGACAGTCATACCTCCTTTCTTAGGAACACAATGGACAGTACTTACCCACTGGCTATCAGCAATGGGATAGATAATACCTGCCTCTACGAGCTTTAGAATTTCCTTCCTTAACACTTCTTTCATCTTAGGATTTAACCGTCGCTGATGATCAATAACTGGTTTAGCATTTTCTTCCAATTTTATCTTGTGTTGACATATAGTGGGACTAATGCCCTTAAGATCATCCAGAGTATATCCAATAGCAGCTCGGTGCTTCTTCAGAGTTTTCAATAACCTCTCTTATTCATGCTCTGAAATGTTAGCACTAATAATAACAGGATATATCTTCTTTTCATCAAGATAAATATACTTAAGATTATCAGGTAAAGGTTTAAGTTCAAACACTGGATCACCCTTGGGTGGAGGAGGATCCCCTAGGATTTCAACAGGCAAGTTGTTTTTCAATACGGGTCCCTGTGTAAGGAATATTTCATCTATCTCCCTTCTCTCATTCATATGCATATCATTTTCATGGTCTAGCAAGTATTGTTCTAAAGGATCATTAGGTGGCACGGCAATAGAAGCGAGACCAATAAGTTCATCCTTACTGGGTGGTGCCTTTCAAGGGGTTGTCTACAGAATTTAGCAAAGTTAAAATCATGAGACATATCCCATAATCCGACAGTGACAATATCTTTCACGCAATCTATCTTGGCATTAACAGTATTCAAGAAGGGTCTACCAAATATAATGGGACAAAAAGCATCTTGTGGGGAACTAAGAACAAGAAAATCTGCAGGGTATTTAACTTTCCCAAACAAGACTTCAATGTCTCTAACAATCCCAACTGGTGAAATAGTATCTCTATTATCAAGCTTAATAGTAACATCAATCCCTTCTAACTCAACACGTGCAATATCATGCATAATTTTGTTATACAAATCAAGAGGGATAATACTCGCACTAGCACCTACGTCGCATAAACCATTATAGCAATGATCCCCTATCTTAACTGAGATAACATGCAAGCCTACAACAGGTTTATGTCTATTCCTAGCATTGGGTTTGGCTATCCTAGCAGACTCTTCTTGGAGATAAATAACATGTCCATCTAAATCTTCTACCAAGAGATCTTTAACCATAGCAACACTAGGTTCAACTTTAATTTGCTCAGAGGGTGTAGGTGTTCTAGTATTACTCTTACAAACTATAGTTGAAGCTTAGGCATGATCCTTTATCCTAACAGGGAAAGGTGGTTTCTCAATATAAGCGGTAGGTATAACAGGATCAACATTATTAGTGATAGTCTTTTCTTCAACTTTAATAGGTTCAACTACTTTTACTTCAATAGGGGGATGGTATTTAAACCACTTCTCCTTGGGGAGATCAACATGAGTAGCAAAGGATTCACAGAAAGCTACTATCTCAGAGTCAAGTCCGGATTTAGTGCTAAACTCATGGAAAACATCGGTATCCATAAAAGCTTTAACACAATCAAACTTAGGGGTCATACTTGACTCCTTACCTTCGTCGAGATCCCTATCTTCGGAGTTGCGTTTAATTCTTTCCAATAAATCCCATTTGAATTCGACAGTCTTCATCATAAAAGAGCCAGAACAAGAATTATCGAGCATGGTGCGATTATTGAGAGAAAGCCGAGCATAAAAATTTTGGATGATCATTTTTCTTGAAAGCTCATGATTGGGGCATGAATATAACATTGACTTAAGCCTCCCCCAAGCTTGAGCGATGCTTTCTCCTTCGCGAGGCCAGAAATTATAAATATAATTACGATCACGATGAACCTGGTGCATAGGATAGAACTTCAGATGATTATAGTTCCAAGATCCCATATCATCGCATAGCCTAAACCATGTCAATGCATCTCCCTTCAAAGATAAAGGGGAGACCTTCTTCTTGATAACATCCTCGGGCATACCTGCAAGCTTAAACAATCCACAAACTTCATCCACATATATTAGGTGTAAGTCGGGGTGAAGTGTTCCGTCTCTTGTATAGGGATTTTCAAGCAGTTTCTCAATCATACCCGAAGGAATCTCAAAGCAAACATTTTCAATAGGCACAGTAGGTTGAGGAGAAACTCTTTGCTCTTCTACTCGGGGTGAAGATACCCCGAACAACCCCCTCAAAGGATTTTGAGCCATAGTAACAAGTGACAATAAATTTCAGCAAACTATATAAATTTTTCCTTACCAAATTCCACTTATGTGACGCCCGGGTAGTTAAGCTACAGTAACCCTCTTCTAATGACGACATGTCACCGCAATTACTGTTGATAATGTTGTGTTAGTTCGGAACCGATTCAAATTCAAATTAAAAATCAAGCAAACAATAAAAGTTTTCAAATATTAAAACTAAAATGTTCGGAGTGAACCAAATAATGCATATTCAATTATGGTGGAGAAACCACATTTTTATCAAGTGTATGAATGTTCTAAAAATACTTAAAACAATAGCCAAACAATTAATTAAATGCCTTTTACAATAAAGAAATATTAAGCTATTTTCTTTAGTTGCCCAAACTTATGTGGGGATAGCATATTTATTAACACTAAACTAGGGACTACTTTTTATGATTTATAAAACAAAAACAAAGGGGGGGGGGGAACTAAAATAAAACAAAAAAAAGATAACTGTAAAAAAAAGTAAAACAACAGAACCCCCCTCCTCCCGCTGGGCCAAATGGCCCAGCTGGCCTCCGCCGCCCGAACGGGCCGACCCAACCGCCCCACACCCCACTCCCTTAATCCCACGGGGCACGAAACCCTAACCTACCCCGCACCCCACTTCCCCCCCC
>LR738714.1:497956758-497975959 GCA_902687465.1 Secale cereale
CGCGGCTCGGTTTGCTCCAGCGCAGCCCCCCCCCCCAGCGCACTGGCCTCCGCCGGCTTCGCCCTCCGCGCTCCGCTACGCGCCGCGCGCTGCCACCCTATGCGCCGCCCGTCGCTATGGCCGTCGTCGCCTGCGGCCTCGTCCGGCCTCCCTGCGGGCGAGGGTCCGCTCGGGTGCGGGCGTGCCCGTTAACCCGGGCGCCCAGAACCGCTAAGGGCCCCAGGCCCAATGACATGAGGGGCCCCATGGCCCCAGAACGTTTAAAAAAAGTATAGAAAAAAATATATAAAATAATAATAATTAAGATATAATTAATTAATTAATTAGTGATTTAACTAAGTTAATTAATCATATTTAATTAAACTAATTAACTAGTTAGCTTAATTAAACTATAATTAGATTAGCTAAACTATTAACTATCTAAACAGTCAATGACAGGTGAGACCCACTGGTCATGTTGACCAGTCAACAATGCTGATGTCAGCATGATGTCGTGCTGATGTCATGAATCCTTTTTCGATTTAATTAAATTAATATTAAATTCCAGAAATTAATATAAACTTTAGAAAATCATATCTTTTAAACCGTAACTCGGATGAAAATACTTTGTACATGTAAGTTGCTCAGAACGACGAGACGAATCCGAATACTCGGTCCGTTCGTCCGCCACCCATCTCTATCATACCGAACTTGCAACATTCCCCTCCGTTTCATCTACCCGAAAATGCCTAACACCGGGAATACTTTCCCGGATGTTTTTCATCCTTGCCAGTATCACCTCCTACTGCGTTAGGTCACACGTAGCACCGCGTATTTCCATGTTATGCTTTGTGATGCTATTGTTTGCTCTGTTATTTATTTGTTCCCCTTCGTTGCTTATTTTCGATAGACTCCGATACTGTGATAGATCCCGAGACCATTGATGCTTCGGTGTTCGACTACGGCTACGCTTCCGAAGATTCCTTTCGTCTGCCGAGCTTCCAGGCAAGCCCCCCCTTTGATCACTAGATATCGCCTATTCTTCTCTCTACTACTTGCATTAGAGTAGTGTAGCATGTTACTGTTCGGTTACTCCTATTCTTCTGCATAGCATGTCCTTTTTGCTACAACTGTTGATACTTTACCTGCCATCCTAATGCTTAGTATAGGATGCTAGTAATCCATCAGTGGCCCTACACCCTTGTCCGTCTGCCCTGCTATTCTATCGGGCCATGATCACTTGGGGGTGATCACGGGTATATATTACATACACTTATACATGACACATGATGTGACTAAAGTCGGGTCGGCTCATTGAATACCCGCAACTAATTCCGATGTGGGGGCTGAAAGGACAGGTGGCTCCATCCAGGCAGTGGTGGGCCTGAGTTCCCGACGGCCCCCGAGTGGATCTTTGTGGCGGAGCGACAGGGGCAGGTTGTGACACCCAGTCGAGAGGTGGCCTGGCCCTGGTCGTTGTCCGCGGTGATTTTCATAATAACACGCTTAACGAGTTTGGATATTTGATCTGAGTCTGGCCATTTGGTCTATACGCACTAACCAGCTGCGTGGGAACAGTTATGGGCACTCGACGTCGTGGTATCAGCCGAAGCCTTCTTGACGTCAGCGGCTTAGCGGAGCGCGCTGGGTTGGACCGCGTAACGCAACTTCCTTAGTAATGGAGGTTGCTAGGTCTGCTCACCGGCCACGTACGCAATGTGCAGGTGTGCGTTGGGCGATGGGCCCAGAACCCTGCGCGCTTAGGACTTAGACCGGCGTGCTGACCTCTCTGTTGTGCTTAGGTAGGGCTGCGACGTGTTGATCTTCCGAGGCCGGGCATGACCCTGGAAAGTGTGTCCGGCCAAATGGGATCAAGTGTGCTGGGTTATGTGGTGTACCCCTGCAGGGAAGGTAATCTATTCGAATAGCTGTGTCCCTCGGTAAAAGGACGACCCGGAGTTGTACTCCGACCTCATGACAACTAGAACCGGATACTTAATAAAATACACCCTTACCAGTGCCAGATACAACCCGGTGGTTGCTCTCTCACAGGGTGATGTGCGGGAGGATTGCCGGGTAGGTTTATGCTATACGATGTTACTTGGTGAACTTACCATCTATTCTATTCTACTGCTGCAAGACAGAGGCTGCGAGAAGCGAGGATACTTGTTACTTTCCAGCTACCCTCATCTTCTGCTGCAAGATGGTGGTTACGAGAAGCGTAGTCTTCGTTTGGATTAGCTATCCCCCTCTTATTCTGGCATTCTGCAGTTCAGTCCACAGATATTACCCCCTCACACAGATATCATTGCATATGTAGTGTAGATCCTTGCTTGCGAGTACTTTGGATGTGTACTCACGGTTGCTTTTCTCTCCCTTTTCCCCTTTTGTTCCTTCTTCTCGGATGACGCAACCAGATGGTGGAGCCCAGGAGCCAGAGGATCCCGATGATGTTTCTACATGGAGTTCGGCTTCGAGGAGTAGTTAGGAGGTCCCAGGCAGGAGGCCTTGCCTTTTCGATCGTTGCTACTTTTGTGCTAGCCTTCTTAAGGCAAACTTGTTTAACTTATGTCTGTACTCAGATATTGTTGCTTCCGCTGACACTTGTGTTTTCGAGCTTTTGTATTCGAGCCCTCGAGGCCCCTGGCTTGTAATATAAAGCTTGTATTATTTTAATTTGTGTCTAGAGTTGTGTTGTGATATCTTCCAGTGAGTCCTTGATCTTGGCCGTACACATTTGCGTGCATGATTAGTGTACGGACAAATCGGGGGCGTCACAACTTACCAAAGGCGCTTCACTCCCCGGCAACGGCACCAGAAAAGAGTCTTGATGACCTACAAGTGTAGGGGATCTATCGTAGTCCTTTCGATAAGTAAAAGTGTCGAACCCAACGAGGAGCAGAAGGAAATGATAGGCAGTTTTCACTAAGGTGTTTTCTGCAAGCACTGAAATTATAGGTAACAGGTAGTTTTGTGATAAGATAATTGGTAGCAAGTGACAAAAGGTAAAAGTAAATAAGGTGAAGCAAGGTGGCCCGATCCTTTTTGTAGCAAAGGACAAGCCTGGACAAACTCTTATGCATGGTAAAGCGCTCCTGAGGACATATGGGAATTATCGTCAAGCTAGTTTTCATCATGATTATCTGATTCGCGTTCGGTACTTTGATAATTTAGTATGTGGGTGGACCGGTGCTTGGGTGCTTCCCTTACTTGGACAAACCTCCCACTTATGATTAACCTCTATTGCAAGCATCCGCAACGACAAAAGAAGTTTTAAGGTAAACCTAACCATAGCCTGAAACATATGGATCCAAATCAGCCCCTTACGAAGCAACGCATAAACTAGGGTTTAAGCTTCTGTCACTCTAGCAACCCATCATCTACTTATTAATTCCCAATGCCTTTCTCTAGGCCCAAATAATGGTGAAGTGTCATGTAGTCGACGTTCACATGACACCACTAGAGGAGAGACACCATACATCTGATCAAAATATCGAACGAAGACCAAATACACATGACTACTAATAGCAAGACTTCTCCCATGTCCTCGGGAACAAAAGTAACTACTCACAAGACATAATATTGTTCATGATCAGAAGGGTATTAATATGCATAATGGATCTGAACATATGATCTTCCACCAAATAAACCAACTAGCATCAACTACAAGGAGTAATCAACACTACTAGCAACCCACAGGTACCAATCTGAGGTTTGGATACAAAGATTGGATACAAGAGATGAACTAGGGTTTGAGAGGAGATGGTGATGGTGAAGATGTTGATGAAGATAGCCCTCCCCAAGATGGGAGAGTTGTTGGTGATCACGGCGGTGACGATTTCCCCCTCCCGGAGGGAAGTATCACCGGCAGAACAGCTATATCGGAGCCCTAGATTGGTTTCCGACTCGGTTCCGCCTCGAGGCGGTAGCGTCTGGTCCCGAAAGCCTCCTCCAGATTTTTTCCAGGTCAAAATGCTTCATATAGGAGAAGATGGGCACTGGGGCCCACCGGCTGGCCCTCGAGGCAGGGGGGCGCGCCCTGGGATGGGGGGCGCGCCCCCCACCCTCGAGGCCAGCCAGTGGCCCCTCTCGTGGGTTTCTTCCGCCAGATATTTTTTATATTTTCCGAAACAATGTTCTGTGGAGTTTCAGGGCTTTTGGAGTTGTGCAGAATAGGTTTCCAGAGTTTGCTCCTTTTCCAGCCCAGAATTCCAGCTGTCGGCATTCTCCCTCCTCATGTAAACCATGTAAAATAAGAGAGAAAAGGCATAAGTATTGTGACAAAACATGTATGAACAGCCCATAATGCAATAAATATCAACTTATAAGTATGATGCAAAATGGACGTATCAACTCCCCCAAGCTTAGACCTCGGTTGTCCTCAAGCAAAATCCGAAATCAAAAAATATGTCCACATGTTTAGAGATAGAGGTGTCGATAAAAATAGAATACGGACATGAGGGCATCATGATCATTCTTATAACAGCAACTTATATGAATATAGTCATATGATCATTATGCTAAAGTAACAATTCATCCACAATATCAAGTATGCATCCTAAACTTCATTGGAAACTAACAAACTTTGATCTCGATCATTGAAGCAATTGCAATTTATCGTAATATCGGAAAGAGTCAATATAAGAGCTTTTCAGCAAGCCTACATACTCAAATATCATATAGTCTTTCACAATTGCTCACACTCACGAAATACTTATGGTTATGGAGTTTTAATCGGACACAGAGAAAGATAGGGGCTTATAGTGTTGCCTCCCAACCTTTTACCTCAAGGGTAATGTCAACAGTAATAGATCATGAAAACTTACATCCAAGTGGGTATATATATCAGGATCTTTCCAACACAATGTGCTTGCCAAAGGATAAAATGTAAAAAGGAAAGGTGGATTTCACCTTGACACTTATAAGACAAGAATAAAAGATAGGCCCTTCGCAGAGGGAAGCAGAGGTTGTCATGTGTTTTTATGGTTGGATGCACAAAGTCTTAGCATAGAAGAACTTCACTTTATATTGACACTTGTGATAAGGACCTTTATTATGCAGTCCATCGCTTTTATTACTTCCCTATCACAAGCTCGTATAAAAGTAATTTCTCCCACACTAATAAATCATACATATTTCAGCAGATTTGCAACATGACAACTTACTTGGAAGGATCTTTCTCAATCCATAGGTAGGTATGGTGGACTCTCATGGCAAAACTAGGTTTAAGGATATATGGAAGTACAAGTAGTATCTCTACTTAGTGCGAGGAGTTTTTGGCTAGCATGAGGGGGAAAGGCAAGCTCAACATGTTGGAAGATCCATGCCATTATACTTTATTTCGGATATAGGAAGACATAACCCATTATGTTGTCTTCCTTGTCCAACATCAACTCTTTAGCATGTCATATTTTAATGAGTGCTCACAATCATAAAAGACGTCCAAGATAGTATATTTGTATGTGAAGCCTCTCTTCTTTTATCACTTCCTATTAATTGCAACGATGACCAAAACTATGTTGGTCACCTCCCAACAACTTTTTTTATTATACTCTTGTATGTGAAGCCATTACTTCCCATAAGATCGATATGATCTCTTTGATACTCTTTATGTTTTCTTTCTTTTTGTCATGACCCAAGTGAGGAAATCAAGCCCTTGACTCAACACTAATATTTATTATATAGCTCACGGACTCGATTACAAAGGATAAAGGTCACAAAGCAAAATCTCACAACTAGATCATGCTAACTTTATTCTAATAGATCAAGATACTACCAAAAGGATCGAACTAAGTAGAATGGTAAAGATAGGAGTGATGGTGATACGATACAGGGGTCACTCCCCCAAGCTTGGCAGTTGCCAAGGGGAGTGCCCTTACCCATATGATTATGTCTCATCCTTCGGGGTTGGTGATGATGGAGTTGCAAGTAGTGACTGGGGATCCTCATATATCGAGCGTAGGAGATCTTCCAGCTTGCGGATAATACCGTTGAGAGCAGCTATGAAATCCTTCAACAACAAAATTTCACCTGTGAGATGCTTGTTATGTATCTAAGCTAACTCAAGCATCCTGAAAGCTTCTAGCTCAGTTGAGGTACAGAGATTAGGAAGGGATTTGGAGGTGTCTTCTTCTCCCGCTGCCGGAGCTGGATCTCCCACCTCCATCTTGATCTTCTTCTCCTTGTGGATCTCCTCGGGCCCTTCCCTCTTCAGATCTATCTTCATCAGCCAAGCATCGTTGCTTTCATTGTTGGAGGAGGGAGACGACATGATGCCTGGCTTCGCAAACCTGAACAGAAAACAGCTTGAAATGAGAACAGAGGAGTTTTGCGTGATACAGAGGTCAAGACCTTCGGGAGTATATATAATGATTTTTTTTTGAATGAAAGGAGTAACTCACAAGAAAACAGAGTCCAGGGGACACACGGGGTGCCCTCGAGGCAGGGGGCGCGCCCCCTACCCTCGAGGAGGCCCCGTGTCTCCTCCGGTCTGCGGTTTATTTTTCTATTTTTCTAAATATTCCAAAACGGAGAAAAATTGCCTTTATAACTGTTTTGGAGTCGGTTTACTTACCGTATCACATACCTTTTCCTTTTCGGAGGTTGAATCGTTCTGGAAGGTGTCCCTTATGTATTCCTCCGGGGTATGGTTTCAACAATATTAGTTTCAACATTTATAGGATTACCTGAGATATAATGTTTGATCCTTTGACCATTCACCACCTTAGGATTTGTGCATTCGAAGTTGTTGATTTTTATGGCACCGAAACGATAGACCTCCTCGATAACGTAAGGTCCCTCCCACTTGGAGAGGAGTTTTCCTGCAAAAAAAATAAACGAGAGTTGAATAGCAAAACATAATCACCTACGTTAAACTCACGCTTTTGTATTCGTTTGTCATGCCATCTTTTAACTTTTTCTTTAAATAACTTGGCATTCTCATAGGCCTGGGTTCTCCATTCATCGAGACAGCTAATATCAAATAGCCTCTGTTCACCGGCAAGTTTGAAATCATAATTTATCTCTTTGATAGCCCAATATGCCTTATGATCTAGCTCAAGAGGTAAGTGACAAGCGTTTCCATATACCATCTTATATGGAGACATACCCATAGGATTTTTGTATGCATTTCTATAGGCCCATAATGCATCATCTAGTTTCTTGGACCAATTCTTCTTAGACCTATTAACTGTCTTTTGCAAGATTAATTTCAACTCCCTATTACTTAGTTCTACTTGACCACTAGTCTGTGGATGATAAGGTGATGCAATTATATGGTTGACATCATACTTAGCAAGCATCTTACGGAAAGCACCATGAATAAAGTGTGAACCTCCATCAGTCATTGGATATCTAGGGACTCCAAACCTCGGAAATATTACTTCTTTAAGCATCTTAATAGAGGTGTTATGATCAGCACTACTAGTTGGAATAGCTTCTACCCACTTAGTAACGTAATCAACAGCAACTAGGATATGTGTGTACCCATTAGAGGAAGGAAAAGGTCCCATATAATCAAAGCCCCAAACATCAAATGGCTCAATAACAAGTGAATAATTTATAGGCATTTCTTGACATCTACTAATATTACCGATTCTTTGGCATTCATCACATGATACGACAAACTTACGGGCATCCTTGAAGAGAGTAGGCCTCTGTTGCTGAATGCTCTACTGCTTCTAAAATTGCCATATCTTCAACTGTTGATCTGGTAAATAACCCCTCTGCTGAGGAAACCACTACTATTGCTGATGAGAATGCTAGATTGAAGACATTGCTTGAAACTGGTGTGTACAAAAACCTCAAAGGGCATTAGACATTGTGCGATGTTCTCAAGAAACAGATTCTGAACCGAAACCCTAGGAAAGAGGGTGTTGGGTTCCAAAGGAAAATGAATGTTGATGGTTCTTAATAGAAGCCTGAGTAGTATCCCAAAACCACATGGGCTGCTGCAAAGGGCCCACCAGTAGATCCATCTACCTTATCTGGCTTCACTTATGGTAACCCTATTGTCATTGACGAGTCATTTGACTCAAACTATAAACTGTGCAAGGATCAAAACGATAAAGTGTTTGCCAGGTTCATTGGAACTAACTGCAGGAATGGGTCACCTATGAAGAAGATCTGGGTTCCGAGAAGTCTTCTCAAAAAGCTTCCAGTGAATGTCATCATGACACCACCTGGAAAGAAGACCAACCCCAGACCAAAGGCTTCATATGGTCCAAAGACTTCATATAGACAAAGGACCACACCTGGTCACTCTAACGCAAATGTTTTGCAGGGAGATTATCATCAGACTCATGAATATGAGCATGTTTCATCTAACCGCTTTCTTCATAAGACAAAGAACTTATCTACATATTCATATGAGTATTATTCACCTCCTGCAAAGCTATTTGCTAGGGCTCCCAAGACAAAGTTCTTAGATTTATTGCTTCTAAGCCACCCCTAAAGATGTGGGTGGTTAATAAGAATTAACTTGTCTTACAGGGAATGGTCTCCAGCCGAAAATCAACTTCAGATGCCAATGCTGGGGACCTAAAACATCTTGTGGCATGCAAGATTAAATGTCAAAATGGTCTAACCATGTCTTTCGTCCATGGTTTCTTGACAAGCTTCCTATCATGCCTAACAAGGACCTTAACTTTGATAGCATGCTTGTTCATCAAATGTTTATGCTTCACACTTCTCTTTGTGAAGACTATGCTGCTAACTCATCTGTAGGGTACTGCTTCGAAAGCCACTGAATGGATAATTGATAGTGGATGCACCAACCACATGACTAGCGATCGACGTCTTCTCATGGACTCAACCCTACGTCCTTCTCCCAAGATCCACATCACGTTCGCAGATACTGGTAAAAGCAAGGTATTGGGTCTTGGTAGAGTTGCTATCTCCAAGGATCAACACATGGACAAAGTGATGCTTGTTGAATCCCTTGGATACAACTTAATGTCAGTTTCTATGCTATGTGATCTAAACATGATTGTGACATTTGGAAAATATCGTTGCCTTGTGCTTATGGAATCTAACAAGTCTCTAGTCTTCAAAGGACATCGAAAAGGTGATCTGTATATGGTAGATTTCTCTGCAGGGCCACAGCTCACCGTTTGTCTTCTCGCAAAAGCTTCAGAGTGCTGGCTTTGGCATCGAAGACTAGGTCATGCAGGCATGAGGAACCTGCATACTCTCGCCAAGAAGAAGCAGGTCATAGGCATCGAGGGCGTCAAGTTCAAGAAAGACCATCTGTGTGGCGCTTGTGAAGCTGGGAAGATGACTAGGGCCAAGCATCCCTCGAAGACAATCATGACTACATCTCGTCCCTTTGAGCTGCATCACATGGACTTATTTGTCCCAACTCACTACTACTGCTTGTTTCTATGGCTTCGTGATCGTTGATGACTACTCTAGATATACTTGGGTGCATATAATCCTCTATAAGACTGAAGTGCAGAATGTCTTTCAGACATTTCACCAATCGAGCCATGAACAACTATGGCATCAAGATCAAGCACATCAAAAGTGACAATGGAACTGAGTTCAAGAACACAGGGCGTGATACTTATCTTGATACATTGGGCATCACGCATGAGTTCTCCGCTCCATACACACCGCAGCAGAAAGGCGTCATTGAGCGCAAGAACAGGACTCTCATTGAGATGGCACGTACTATGCTCGATGAATACAAGACACCAAGAAAGTTCTCGCCCGAAGCCATTGATACTGCATGCCACATCATCAACAAAGTTTATCTTCACAAGTTATTCAAGAAAACATCATATGAACTTCTGACTAGTAAGAAGCCAAACGTCAGCTACTTCAAAGTCTTTGGCGCCAAGTGCTGGATCAAAGATCTGTATCACACTTCCAAATTTGCACTGAAAGCACATGAAGGTTTTATGCTAGGTTACGGAAAGTATCCGCACACCTACCGGGTCTTCAACCTCTTTCACTATAAAGTGGTTGAAACCGTAGATGTGTGGTTCTATGAAACTAACAGCTCGCAAAGAGAGCACCTGTCAAATGTGCTAGATGAAGCTTCTCCCAGTGAATCTATCAAACAAATGGGTACAGGAGAAATTATACCCATCGAGGAACCAACTGAAGAGGAAATCATCATCTCTCCACCTAATTAACCTGAAGACAATGCTTAGCTTGAAGCTAATCCTGAAAAAGAAGATGATCAACATGATGAGCAAAGTCTTCGCCCAGTTCATCCTCGGGTAGCTAATGAAGTCCAAGTGGAAAAGTTTCTTGATGGCCTCAATGCAACTGGTCCACTTACTTGGTCAAAAGCAACTCAGCTAACCAACTTTTGTGGACATTTTGCATTCGTTTCAATATCTGAACCCAAGAAAGTTGATGAAGCCTTTACGGAACCTGAATGGATTTAAGCAATGCAAGAAGAGCTTCAACAGTTTGAGCTGAATAATGTATGGGAGCTTGTTAAGCGTCCTGATCCACAGAAGCATAACATCATTGGCACCAAAAGGATCTATCGCAACAAACAAGATGAGAATGGTCAAGTTGTCAGAAACAAGGCTCGTCTCGTTGCTCAAGGATATACTCAAGTGGAAGGAATTGACTTTGATGAAACCTTTGCTCATGTGGCTAGGCTTGAAGCCATTCGCATACTGCTAGCCTATGCCAACCACCATAACATACTTCTATATCAAATGGATGTAAAGAGTGCCTTTTTGAATGGTAAAATTGAAGAAGAAGTGTATGTTGCACAACCTCCTGGCTTTGAAGACCCAAAGCATCCTGACATGGTATACAAGCTCAACAAGGCACTATATGGCCTCAAACAAGCACCTCGTGCATGGTATGACACACTTAAAGACATCTTGAAAAGAAAAGGCTTCAAACCTGGTTCACTGGATCCCACACTCTTCATGAAGACATATGATGGTGAACTGTTTGTGTGCCAAATCTATGTGGATGACATTATCTTTGGATGCACTGACATAAGATATAGTGATGAGTTTGGACACATGATGCAAGAGCAATATCAGATGTCCATGATGGGTGAGCTGAAATTCTTCCTTGGACTCCAAATTCGTCAACAGAAGAATGGCATCCTCATATCTCAAGATAAATACCTCAAAGATTGTCTGAAGAAGTTTGGAATGCAAGATTGCAAAGGGTACACGACGCCAATGCCAACCAAAGGTTAATTGGGCTCCGACGTCGATGGTAAAGAGTTCGATCAAAAGGTATACCGCTCCATGATTGGTTCTTTAATCTACTTATGTTCATGTAGGACTATTATAATGCTTAGCGTTTGCATGTGTGCCCGATTCCAAGCGGCACCAAAGGAATCGCATCACCTCGCTGTGAAGTGAATTCTTCGATATTTGGCTCACACCCCTACACTAGGATTATGGTATCCCAAGGGATCTATATTTGATCTAGTTGGATTCTCATATGCTGACTATGCTAGTGACAAGGTTGATCACAAGTCCACATCAGGCACATGTCACTTTCTTGGATGATCTCTTGTCTGTTGGTCTTCAAAGAAGCAGAACTCAGTGTCTCTCTCCACCGCTGAAGCTGAATAAATTGCTGCCGGATCTTGTTGCGCTCAGCTTCTCTGGATGAAGCAAACTCTTAAGGACTATGGCATCAACATGGTGAAGGTGCCCCTCTTCTGTGATAATGAGAGCGCCATCAAGATTGCTCACAATCCCTTTCAGCACTCGAAGAAAAAGCACATTGAGATTTGTCAGCACTTTCTCAAGGATCATGTGATCAAGAAGGACATTAAAATTATACATGTCAACACCGAAGAGCAACTGCCAGATATCTTCACTAAGCCCTTGGATGAGAAAAGGTTTTGCAAGCTGCAGTGTGAGCTAAATATCCTGGAATCCTCGAATGTCATGTGATTGGACACACATCCTAACGCTTATGCATTTTGATGACTTAGATGTGCAACACACGAAGTAACGTATGTCTTCAATTCATGAAGACATACACTCTGAGTGTGAATACATTAATGTGGAATTCGACTCTGGAGCGCCGTGATAATTGTGCGTTGTGTCCTGGTCTAATACTTCCTATACGGTGGGTAACGTCACCACCAAACTTTCTTGAAGATTTTTTCATTTGGCGTCATGACTGCATAATCTTCTCACTTGGTTTGTCTTCAACATCGTTTGTCTTCAAGATTTATCATTTCTATGTTGATTCATTTGGCTTCTCTGATATATATATATATATATATATATATATATATATATATATATATATATATATATATATATATATATATATATAGGTGTTCGGTCCTCTACAACATTCACTTATAGCTATGTCTTCAAACCTTTTGGATCTAAGTGAATGTGATCGGACCCTAACCCTCTCTATGCTTATCTCTCCTACTCTTTCTATCTCATCATATGCATTCTATTGACACGTGTCGAATGTCTTCACTGTGTCCTCGTCAGCTGAAGATATTTTGACACACAATTAAATCTATTTTCAATGCCTCATCCTTTTTGCCTGAAAATCGGAAAAGCCAGAACGTCCATCCGACAAACCAGGCGTGCGTGGGGTCGTGGCTCAACTCTCCATAAGTTCCATGCTCGCCACGTGTCGTTCAGATGTGAACCGCAAGGGGGCACCTGTGTAATTGCGCTGCGTCGCCCTCTCTCCTTATAAATTCTCCACCCACACGGTCATAATTCTTCTCCCACCTCTCGCCAGCTCGCTCAACCCTAGCGCCTCCACTAGCTCTAGTCGACGCCGGAGACGAAGCGCTTAGCTGCCACGACTTCTTTGATGTCGTCTTCCCGCCGGCTGCGGACCTCGTCTCTCCGCCGCCGCCATAGGTGTCTTCCGCTGCCAAGTTAGGGCACGGAAGATCGATCTGCTCGGCATCCATCTTGTCACATCTAGTGGTTCATCAATGCGGTAAATAAATCACCTTTTACCGTCGTTTTTGATCAATTGAAACCATATATATTCACCACAAGTGGTTTATGTCCATCTGAAATTTGTTTCTTTCTGTTTCCTTCTCTCATATCATGTAAGTATATTCACTTATGCCTCATTACTAGTTAGATTCCTCACTTGTACCTATTCTTGGATTCGTACAAATCTGGAACCAACTCATTCCATATAAGTCAATGTCTTCGCACTATGAGGTCAATGTCTTCAAACTGTTTTATCTTCAAAATCTTCTAAGAATGCATATGACCTCTTCCCCTTCCCTCACATATCTAATGTTGTAACAAGTACATGTCCATGGGAGAATCCCATTGATTCTCATAGTCTGCATTCATTTGCAGAATTCTTACATCGTCGCATTGAATCTCCTGAAGCCAGTTCCTGTCTGACCAGTCGTTGGAAGACAAATAGATTTGTGAAGCCCTTCTGTCTGAGTCTAGTGGCTTCTGAGAAACAGTCCAAGAAAGGTGGCAGGCAGAGATGTACTAACACTTCCAAAGATCTTCCTCCGGATCTATTCACCATGTACAAGTCTGGTCCATAAGAAACATATGGAGAACGCAAATCTCGAATCCAGTGGATTCGAAGATATTGGGTAGAACAATGGTTTCTATACCGCTTCATGGCTCCTGAATATGCAACAAAAAATGCTACCCGCCCACCTTGGGGTGATGTCATTTACAAGAAGCTCCAGCCCAAAAATAGGTCTGAAGCCATTGCCAAAAACTTCTATCCTTGCATGGTCAGAGGACCGATGCCTTCAAATGTTGACACATCTAGTCTTCGGTGGTGTCGTGATGATGAATTATTTGAAGAAAACTACAAGTCTGCCAAGAACTCTGCAACCCAGAACAAGAAGGAATTTGGCATCAACTTCAATCCTGGTCCATCTCGGCCTTGTTCTGATGGAACTCGTGAAGCCAATGATAATCAAGTTGGCCCCTCACTACTAGGAAAAGGGCTACTAATGGCGCACCGGTTTTGCCCATTAATGGCGCACTACTGGTGCGCCATTAGTAGCACGCCATTAGTATTATTTACTAATGGCGCACCTCTGGTGCGCCATTAGTATCTGGTATACTAATGGCGCAGTGCACGGTGCGCCATTAGTATGCCTCGCAGGGGGCCATCTATACCGAGGTGCTTTGGCATACTAATGGCACTACATAGAAGTGCGCCATTAGTAAAAAAAATTCAAATTTTTTTTTCAAATTTTTTTTCAATTTTTTTTTACATAATTCTTTTTTTCAAATTTTTTTAAATTTTTTTTTCTTAATATCAGGTCATTATGGCTTAATATGGGGTCAATTTGCTTAATCTCAAGTCAAATCGCACTCTGTGGTCAAACTTCCCATAAGGTCACCCATCCTCACACTACTCCAGCCCGAGCACGCTTAACTTCGTAGTTCTATCCAACCCCAGCACCAGCTCACTTCACACGCACTTGTTGATATATCTATCATATCAATCCTATTAACCCTTCTTGATGTCTAGGAGTTTGTTAATGTTCATGAGTATGATGAAATTTTGAAAATATATTTCAAACTTCCCGGTCATATTACGTATCATATTTTTGAAAAAAAATTATAATTTTTTTTTCGAATTTTTTTTTTTTTTTCTGTTACTAGTGGCGCACCTAGCAGATGGTGCGCCACTAGTAAGTTTGAAATTTTTTGAATTTTTTTGCCTGTAGATCTTAAAAGCCCCGTAACTTTTTTCTGTTAGGTTTTTGGGGATTTAGAAAATGTTTAACGTGGTTCCCCCAATTAAATTCGGATGTAACTTTTCGAGTAGATGATTTTTCATATAAAAAACTTTTTAATCCGAGTTCATATGCAAAAGTTATACCCGTTTTACTAAATTCCAGAGATATTTTGCAAATAAAGTCAAAATTCATATTTGTAAATTTTCCCAACAAGTAGACCACATATCACATGGGAAACTTATTTTCTTTTATTTTTTTGACATTTACATCATTTTCTTTTATTTATTTTTGAACTGGAAAAGGCGGTCCACAGGGGGGGGTGCAGTAATGGCCAAGTTACTAATGGCGCACCGTGGTTGAACTACTCCCACGGTGCGCCATTAGTATTTTTTGAAAATAAAATAAAAAAATAAAAACAAAATATGAAAAAATAATACTAATGGCGCACCGTGGGAGTGGTGCGCCATTAGTAAGTTGAACTACTAATGGCGCACCACTCCCACGGTGCGCCATTATTATTTTTTGAAAATAAAATTTAAAAAAAATAAAAACAAAATTTGAAAAAAAATACTAATGGCGCACCGTGGATGTGGTGCGCCATTAGTAGTTCAACTACTAATGGCGCACTATCCACTGGTGCGCCATTAGTAGTTTTGAGAAAAAAATGAAAAAAAATTGTTACTAATGGCGCACCACGTCAACGGTGCGCCATTAGTATTTGGATACTAATGGCGCACCAAAACATGGTGCGCCATTAGTATATACTAATGGCGCACCGCATGTCTGGTGCGCCATTAGTGTCAATTCCATCTATAGACCTTTTCCTAGTAGTGCCTTCAATGGACTTGATGGACTGCTATCCCACGTCGCTGCTCAAAGGGCGACTATGGAGGATTTTGCTGAAGACGTGGAACCTAAAGATGTTCCTAAGTCTGTCAAGCCAAAGAAGAAGACAAAGGCTTCTAAACCTGCTGCCACTCCAAAGGCTTCAAATGTGAAGCCCTTGAAAACTGTACCTCCTGAATCAAGTGTGCGGTCTGAGGATCACTCTCGTATCTCTCAGAGGTCCAAGAAGCTCATGAAGCCATCTGGTCAAGGGCTTACTCCAGGCAGCATCCTGCGCAATGATGATGACATAATAGATCTGTCCAGTGATGAAGATCTTGTTGATGATGCCCTTGAGATGCTAATCAAGAGCAAGCAAGGGGCTGAAATCTTCAATGATTTGCCTCTCTTTGAAGTTGATATCATAAATAACTTCATTGATGAGTGGTTCGAGGATAAATCTCTTTCCCTTGATGATCTCCAGCTTCCCATTGATATCAGTGTGACCTTTCAGGGATATATTGCTCACGAACTGATTGTTGCACAGAAGGTTATTGAGCAGAAAAACAAAATTGATCATGAAAAGGCTCTGTTCAAGAAGCATATGGCAAGCCTCAGTGCGCAAGAAGTTCAAAACTTCAAAACTATGATGGCAGATCTCAAGGCTGAATTTTCCAAGCGTCGTGATGTTGCAAGAGGCTCCAGGGAACGTCTCAAGCAATATGCTGAGAAATGTGTCCAAGCCCACAATGAAGCCGTAAAGGGGAAAGCTCTTGGCCGTCTAGGCATTGACCCCAAGTTGGCCACCAAGAATCTAAAGAAGAAGAAGAAGCCTGTTGATAAAGACACTAAAGCTCCAAGGCAGGAGAGACCAAGCATTGTCTTCCCTGCCAGTATGACTGGCTCGAAGCCAAAGGTCCCATCAGCAGCTTCTGAACAAAAGAAGACCAGGCAGGCTGAAGCTGAAGCCAAGAAAAGAAAGCATCTTGATGCTTCTGATGTTGCTCCTTCCAAGAAGAAGAAGAAGACAAAAGCTTCAGAGGCTTCACATAAGCCTCACGCCTCCTCCCAAGAACCTCTCGTTGTTGAACCCATCTCAGTTACCCTGCCTGCCTCCTCCAACCGAGAGCTTTGTCTTGTTGTGCATGAGCCTGCTACCACAGAGGCTCATCAGTCTGAAGAGATTCTAGCTGCTAACTCTCCCGCAGCTGAAGACATTGGTCATGATGACAATGTTCATGATAATGGAGTCCTTCCTCAACTTGAACCCCAACCAGTTCAATCACCTGCTCACACGAGTAGTGAACTCATTAGCATTGGCGGTCCCACGACGCCAATTTCTCAAGATGAATTCTAGGAAGAGCAACACCCAAACACCCCCCTTCATGAAGTCATTCCTCGCACTACGCCATCTCTTGTTACCACGCCGGTGCTTGAGACTCCAAAGGAAACACCTGAAGATGACATGGAGCAGACCAATGCTTCACCAATGATGTCGCCCAAGTTCAGAAGGCTTCACAAAAATCTCAGGCCTCAGGTCTCCATGTCAAGCATTCTTGAAGACGATGTACAAAACTTAAGCTCAGTAGCACGTAAAGTGTTCCCCGAAGCCAACCCTTTAGCGTCTGCTCCAGAAATCTGAAGCCAAAGCGGATGAAGATATTCTGGCTGCATTAGCCGATGAAGAAAAATAAGAAACTCGTGAAGTCACTCCCCCTCCCCAAGAAACTGTTGTGCAAGAAGACGTGCCCGTCATGCAAGAACCCACTCCCCAAGAAAGTGTTGTGCATGAGTCTCCTCTCCACGAAGCCACTGATGGTGAAGCAAATGTGGCTGCCACTCCAATGAGTACCGAAGCCAATGACACTGTCATGGCTAAAGACAATGTGCAGCATGAAGTCATTGCTGCCCCTAAAGTAATTGTTCCTCCCCCTGTGCCTCACACCATGGCCCAAGCCTACAATCATGATGGAGAGCTCGTCACTGTCAGGTGGCCAACACTGATGCCTCCTACTGCTCCCGGGCCACAATATGAATATCATGTGGAGCGGAGACCTCAGGCGCAGAAGCCAAAGCCCAGATTGCCTAGGCTTCCAAGCACTGCGATGACACAAGGCTCCTTCAGTGTGCACAGCTTCAGGGAGAACAATTATTTCTTTGACTCTGACAAGAACCCATGCAAAAAGCCAAGGATCTCTTCTCATAGGTTTTGGAGCTTTCAGCAACGAAGCTATTACTCTTGCATTCTGTACAATCAGGACCGGATCTTTCCACACCAACGCCTTGATTGTGATGCCATTACTGGGCTGCCATGCCTTGAATAAGCTCTTCACTGCTTTAGAGATGTTGGATTGCTTCCATTTGTCACTGCCAAAGAACATTGGAATGAAGAGCTTCTCCTGCAATTCTATGCTACTCTTCACATCAGAGGCTACAACAGGGATCCGAAGACATGGGTGCTTGAGTGGATGACAGGTGATATTCATCATGAAGCCAAAGCTTATACTCTTCTTGAGCTTACTTCCATGCCCACTCCTGGTGAGTTATACGAGCCAGGTTGTTCTCTCTATCAAAAGGAATTGGAGAGCATCATCAAAAAGGCTGAGCCCAACATGAGTGAACTGCTTAGTATGATGAAGCCATTGCCCGTGTAAGCTGATTATCCCACGGAATTCTTCGTCAAGGACCTCGAGTATCTGCCTCGCACCATCTATCATATTCTAAGGCGTACTCTCTGGCCAATTAAGGGACATTCTTCTGAAGCCAAACTGGGCGGTGCCATGAAGACTTTGGTATTTTTGTAACGCCCCAGATGTAACAATTCCACTTATGGCAATATATTCATCGTTGACTTAATCAATTCCATTATGGGCTCTTCCTTCATTTCAGGTTTCTGCGTTTTTGCTTTAAGCGTGTGTTGCATATCGTTATGTCATTTCCATCATGTGCATAGCATTGGCATAGTCTCACTTGCATCCATGTGTAGTTGCATCATCTCTGTCCTCTTCGTCGTTCGTTTCGAGTTCCGACACTCGCACATGTGCCCGTGGTGCCTCTGAATCCTCCTTTTGTAAGTGGTCGGAAAAATGTTCTTGGAATGCCGTGAAAGTTTTCGTGCGGTGTTTTTATAGTGTGGGTAGACCGCCTGTCAAGTTTTGTCCCGTTTGGAGGTCATTTGATACTCCAACGGTTAACCGCGTTAGCCTCCGGAAGCACTATCTATTTTGGCCCAGCACCCCCCCCCCCACAACATCCCACTATCCCATCCAAACCACCTCCATGATGTCGGTCGTTGGATCACGATCATGTGGGCGAAAACCGCACCTCATTTGGACTCTCCTAGCTCCCTCTACCTATAAAACAGCCTTCACACGTCCATTGGGCAAAAAACCCTAGTCTCGAGCTCCCCGCGTCGCCGGACACGTACGCCGATGGCCGTACGCATCCGCCACCACCCCCGTCCAACCAGCGGACGCCACGTGTCCCGTCGGACCTGCGCCCACATCCCCGTGCCGCCGGGCCCGTGAAGCCCGCAGCTGGCCCGCCGGCCCGAGCTTCGCCTCACCGCCTGCCGTGTGCAAGCTCCGGCCGGCCGCCTCACCGCCCGCCGCCCGCCGCCCTCCGCGTCCTCCTCCACCACGGCGACCCATCGCGCTGCCGTGCCTCTCACCACCACCGCCGGCCGCCGCCGCGACCCTCGCCGCCGACCTCTCCGGTAAGCCACCGTTGGGCCCCCCCCCC
>LR738714.1:497985538-498024035 GCA_902687465.1 Secale cereale
TGAGGGGGTCTAGGGTTGTGGATCGCCGAGCAGTCGAGGGTCGAGGGGTCGAGAGGTTGCCTAGTGTCAAAGTATTGAAGAAATCCATGACTTCATCATTTGCCAGAAGTAACCGGGGCATGTTGGTACGAAGTTCTGCAAAGTTGTTTTGGAACGGAGTTCCTGATAGGATAATCCGTCTTTTGTTACGAGTTATCCTATCTGGGACTCCGTTCCAAAATAACTTTGGAGAGCTTCGTACCATCATGCGACTGTTACTTTCTCCTAATGATGAAGTATTGGTTTTGTTGAATCCTTTGACACTAGACAAAATGTGACATGAGGGGGTCTAGGATTGTGGATCGCCGAGCAGTCGAGGGTCGTCCAGGGGTCGAGGGTCGAAGCTAGTTCTACGTTTGCCATTAATATATCCATCTGTCATGTTTGAATAATAATTGGCATGTTGTAAATATTTGTAGAAACTATGGACGACAACACCCGAGACCTAGCACAAGAAGCGATGTTGATGGACATAATCGCAGACGGACAAGATGTCGTCTTGTCGTTTCTCAATGACACCAATGAGCTGGTGGAAAGAGAGCTACAGCTGGAAGATCTAGGCTATGATATTTATGGCTCCGGTGACCCAATGCACATGGAAGAAGTAGACCGTTCGGACTGCTCCGATGACCCAGTGCCGGTGCAAGAAGGAGACCATGATGCTGGCTCCAGTGACCGAACCGAGTCCGGCCAGGAGGTATATATGTTAGTTAAGCCTGTGCTGACTAGTTAATTGATGCATTCATTAACTCTCGTCTTTGTTCCTTTTTCTAGCCTTCTGGATCGAGCAAATCTTCGGTAAAGAGACGAGGCGCGAAGAAAAAGTTGAGGCCGGATGAAAAGTTTGAGATCTCAGAAATCTCGCGCTCCAGCGAGCCGATTGAACCCATCCGGACAAAGAACGCATTTGTTAATCAGTGCGGGGTTCTGGTTAGGGACAAGATCCCGATCAGCATCCATCAATGGTTAAAGCCGGCTGCAAAAGATGCTCAGGTGTCTTATGTCACTGATATGCAGAAAGAAGATCTTTGGACTGAGCTGAAGTCAAATTTCATCCTACCGCCAGAGGATGATCCGGCGAATCCAGTTAAAGAGGAATTAATCAAGTCTGCTGCTCTTTCGAAGATGGCAGACCAATTCAGGGCATGGAAGAAAAAACTGAATAAGTTTGTCCGCGATAAAGAGACTCCAGAATTCGTGGGCATATATGAGAAGATCAAAGATGACTGGCCCGCATTTGTGGCCTATAAGACATCGGAAAAGAGTAAGAAGATGTCGGCGACAAACCAGATAAATGCTGCGAAGAAGAAGCATCACCATCGCACGGGGTAAGGTGGCTACCTCAGAGCCCGGCCTAAGTGGGCCAAGGCTGAGAATGATCTGCTTGAGAAAGGGATCGAACCAGAGACAATGCAATGGCCAGACCGTTGCCGGACTTGGTTCTTCGGGGCTGGCGGAACCTTGGACCCTATATCAGGGAGGTGCATTTGGACGGACAAGCAATTGGAAATCCCACTCAGGAAGCTTCGGCAGTATATCAAAGCAGCGCATGAAGGGACGTTCTTCCCCGATAGAGAGAACGACGAGCTGACAATGGCCCTCGGGAATCTTGAGCACCCTGGACGGACACGAGGCACGCCAGGCTCCCTTCCGTGGAGTGCTGGGTTTCCAGACGCAGGCGGCTACAAATGCCACGAGAGGAGGAAGAAAATGCAGCAGACCGAACTGCAGGTGCTGTGGGCCAGAATACAAGCGATAGAGGAACGAGAAGCAAATCAGGACAAAAGAATTGCCGAAGCTACCCCACCATCTCAGTGGAGAAGCAGCGTGGCTTCCACCGAGCTGCTTCAGCCGGAGCATGTCTTGACGGCTACTGCCAGGTATCCCGTGGATGATATCACGGAGGTACAAAATTGCCACCTTATGACGCAGTGGATAAATCTGAAGGTCAAGGCAGCTGCTGGCTCTGTTTTTCCTACTGGACCCGGTGACACTTTTCACTGCCGACCGATTCCAAAAGGATATGCTAGGGTGATGGTGGATGAAATTATGGAGGGATTTGAGGAGCTCCAGCTTGACCACCCTACCGGTGAAGGGGAGACTCGGCTGGGTTCTTCACTGAAGACTCCATGCCTATGGCGGAAGGACCTCATCAACATTCTCAACTGGACACCTCCGCCTCCTCCTCCTCCTCCTCCTCTGGCGAGTCAGGACACTCTGCCTCCTCCACCGCCTCCTCCTCCGGTGAGTGACGATCAGGGCACTCCGGCTCCTTCTCCGGCGCGTGGCGGCACTCCGCCTCCTTCGCCTGCGCCGACGCGCCCGAGCAGCTAGCCTCCTCCTTCTCCGCCTGCGCCGGCGCGCCCGAGCAGCCAGCCTGGTCCTCCTTCTCCGCCTAGTCAGCAAGGGCGGAAGAGACCTGCCGCCGCTCCGGCTGCTCCTGCTCCGGCGCGTAAGCAAGGAAAGAAGATAGCCGCTTCGTCTGGTCTGGCGACGTCTAGCAGTACAGCCAGAGGCGGGAGGCGATGCAGATTCAGTCCTTCTCTCACGCCTCTAGAGAAGTTACCATACGAGAGGTCCGACGAGGAAAACACGAAGATCGCTCAAGGCAAAGTGAAGGACTGGCTTGAAGGGTTGAAAGCACAGAGACATCCACCTCCGGAGGAGAAAATAGATCCGGTGAAAGCAAAGCGCACTCTTGCTGCCCTGAAGCAACCAGCGAAAAGTAAGCCGAAGGACAACTATGACCGCATGATTGAAAAGTCATTTCAAGCAGCGAAGTGGTCGGGAAGTACTAAAAGTGATCAAAGGTTAGCAGAAGGACGAGCTGGGAAACAAATTGCCCAGCTCGGCGAACAAGCGGACCAATCGTGCCCCCCGCTCAAGGTGTCTAGCGACATGGTCGCTAATGATCCGAGGATGGTGCCCGGTTATAGCAATCTTGGAGATTACCTGTCCGACGATGTACAATATGATTTCTTGGACGTGCAGATACAAAGATACGAGTACGGGAAGCCTCTCGTCAAAAATGAAAGATCTCTATCAACGAATATACGAAGATTGCATGATTGGTACTTGAAAATCTCCAGAGAGTCTGGGGGGAGGGATAGCTTGTATGTGAGAGTTAAACCGGAGCATGACCTCGTTGGAATTGAACTGTTGCCTATTCCATTTGAGGAGTTCTATCAGTTTTTCAATCAATTGGCCCTCGATAAAGCAACGGTCACCTGCTACTGTCTGTAAGTAGTACTACTTCTGTCATTAAGTCTCTCTATATAGCTGATCTCTTTCATTGCATGTATTTATAATTATCCTCACTATATTATGCAGATTGAAGATCGTCGAATTGAAGAAAAGACAAGTAGGTGATATTGGGTTCATTAACACATACCTCATAGATGCAACCGAGGTTAAATGGCGTCCCTCAGATATCGAGACCAACTTGCTACGATCGTTGGTGGTAAATGAAAACAAAGATATAATACTCTTTCCTTACAACTTCAAGTGAGTGTTACTGTCTTGTGCATATTTGGTTTCCCTTATATATCAGTCAAGGTTATAGTAATGTAATTGATGAGTTCATGCATGCGTGCACAGCTTCCACTATATTCTCTTAGAGATTAAGCTTGAGAAGGGAGTAGTAACTGTCTTGGACTCTAAATGTAAAGATCCCGAGGAGTATGCGGACATGACTCAAATGCTCGACAGGTAAGTTAAATCGATCAATATTATCCACCATGCATATCAGCAACTTTGTTCATTTCTGATATCAAGTAATTGTTTTCTTTGTCTGGCAGGGTTTGGAGAAAATTCACCAAAAAAGCTCCGGGACTGCCGAAGAAGCTAGAATTTAGACACCCGAAAGTAAGTACTATATAGTAGCATGTTCTGCGCATCTCCTATATCTTGATTCAAGCGCTAGTTTCATCAATACCATTTGGCATTCTTGCTTATCAGTTTGATTGACCTCTATTTCTTGTAAAGTGGTTGTGGCAGGAACCAGGGAATGATTACTGTGGATACTACATTTGCGAGTCCATCCGCCACACGACCTGTGAGCGGGGCTACTCTGAAGCACAATTTGAAGTGCGTAAGCAATTAATAATATTCACAATTTTATAGCATCATTTCATGTATTGACCCCCTTCTTCAAATTAGATGTTTCGGATGCGGGATGAACTCCTAACACCAGATCGTCTGCGAGCAATTCAAGAGGAATTGGCGGTATTCTTCCTTGAACACGTGATCACGCCAGACGGAGAATACTATGTGGACCATGCGTCCATCGTATAGGAGATTATATTTGTAAGAGATAATTATTGTATATATGTACCCGGTAGTGTCGGATAGATATACGAGAACTTGTTGTTCGACCAATCTCTCGGAGAAGGAGAGGTGGTCGATATTACTTCTCTCTGTATGCATATATATATATATATATATATATATATATATATATATATATATATATATATATATATATATATATATATATATATATATATATATGTTGATTATACGATCTTCTGTTTCCTTCGTTTGCTTACTAGCTAGCTAGCTAGCTAGCGTGTCTAGTCCTCTCTATACGTATGTGTAGTACGTAGCGTCGACCAAGCACGGACATAAGAGAGGACACTTCTCTCTATTAATTAGCTAGCTAACACAATATGAAACACCTAAATTAACCCCCAAAAACCTCCAACCCCCCCTCCAATTTCAAAAAAACAAAAACCACAGCCACAGAAATGCTGACGCGTGGATGCCTTTTGGTCCCGGTTGGTGCCACCAACCGGGACCAAAGCCCCTCCTGCCTGGGCTCGGCGCACAGGCCACGTGGACACCCATCTGCCCCGGTTCTGGATCGAACCGGGACTAAAGGGTCAGAGCATTAGTACCGACACTTTTGTCCCGGTTCAAGAACCGAGGCTAAAGGCCCTAACAAACCGGGTCTGATCTCCCTGTATCTACTAGTGCAGGCAAGATGACCATTCCTTGATATCACCTCTATTGTTGCTATGCTAGATGCCTCGCTCTATTGCTTTGTCGCGATACCTATCCTTTTGCATGTCAGCCCCCACATTGCCATGAAACCTCTAACTACCTTCCTAGCAAATCGTTGTTTGGCTAAGTTACGCTTTTGCTCAAGCCCCATCTTATAGCGTTGCTAGTTGCAGGTGAAGATGAAGTTCGCTCCATGTGGATTGGGTTTTTGGGAATAACACAATATCTATTATTTACATTAATGCACCTATATACATGGCAATGGGTGGAAGGCTTGGCCTTTTGCTCGGTGTTTTGTTCCACTCATGCCGCCTTAAGAACTGATAACTTGTGTTATGTTCCTTGATTTTGCATTCCTCGTGCGGTTGGGTATATGGGGACCCCTTGATAGTTCGCATTGAATAAAACTCCTCCAGCAAGGCCCAACTTTGGTTTTACCATTTGCCTAATAACAACTAAAATTTGCATAGGGACTAGCTACCCCGTGGATTCCTAATCTACAACCCGGGCCAGTGCTCCTCATGAGTGTTGGTCCAAACTAGAGCACTTTGCGGGGCGGCCCCTTGGCAACTTGGGGTATTTTGGCTCCCGTACGCGTCTCTTATCCGATCATGGCCTGAGACGAGATACGCGCGGCTCCTATCAGGGTGTTGGCACGTCAGGAGGTCTTGCTGGACTTGTTTTACCATTGTCAAAATATCTTGTACACCGGGATTCCGAGTCTGGTCGGGTAGTCCCTAAGATAAGGGGTTTTAACCTCTGTTGATCACGAGAGCTTGTGATGGGCTAAGTTGGGACACCCCTGCAGGGTTATGATCTTTCGAAAGTCGTGCCTGCGGTTATGTGGCGGATGGGAATTTGTTAATATCCGGTTGTAGACAACTTGACACAAAACCTCAAACATAATACACTACCATGTGAGTAGTCGTGATGGTCTCTTTTTGAGGGAGTTCGGGAAGAGAACACGGCTAGGTTATGGATGACTCGTAGGTAGACAGGATCATCTAGTGATCATGATTTAGTTCACGACCAATGGCTTTCACTTCTCCTCTCGCTCTGATTATACGTAAGCTAGCCACCTCATCTATGCTTAGCGCGTGCAGCAGCCCACTTATACATTGTAACCTTACCCAAAGGCTTTGATAGGTTTGATACCCGGGAATGGGATTGCTGAGTCCCCGTGACTCACAGTTTACTACCAACACAGGTGCAGGTACAACCGAGTACGATTCAGTTGATGGCCAGGAACTCAAGTGGGGGTTCGATGAGGAACGTGGGCGTATGTACGTGG
The DNA here is from genome assembly GCA_902687465.1 of Secale cereale. NCBI lineage: Eukaryota > Viridiplantae > Streptophyta > Magnoliopsida > Poales > Poaceae > Secale > Secale cereale. The sequence goes on from LR738714.1 coordinate 497,991,870, forward strand.
CATTTCCTTACGATCAGTAGTGATTCCTAGTAGGGTCGATCAGGCATAGTGGGTGGTTATCTTCTTTTCATTTTGATTTTTCCGTAGTCGGACCATGATTTTACTTGGATGAATGTATGACTTATTTATGCATTGTGTGAAGTGGCGATTGTAAGCCAACTTTGTATTTTCCCCTTTGTACTTGTACATGGCAATGTGTGAAGATAACCTTCTTGCGATCATACCAACATGCGATTATGCCTCTAAGTCGTGCCTCGACACGTGGGAGATATAGTCGCATCTTGGGCGTTACAAGTTGGTAATTTCCCCGACCTAGGAGCCATTGTTTGATCGAACCGCTGCCGATGTTGAGTCTAGGCACACACAAAAAAAATGTTTTGAGTCCTATATATATATATATATATATATATATATATATATATATATATATATATATATATATATATATATATATATATACACACACACACACATATACATATATATATCAGAGAGTAGGATTTCTTTTTACTCCTCGTCCCCTTCGTCGCTCTGGTGAGGATTCCTGATGTTGTTTTAACATCACTATCCTCAATTTTCACCGAAAAAAATTTAGGATCACGTGGGTATTGTTTGGATTGTTCTGATATCTTTGTGACGAGAACATTGTTCTTGGTGCCTCCTTTCATTTAGGGGTTGTGGCAGTGTCCCGGGGAGTTGAGCTCCGAGGTGTTGTCGTCACAATTGTATCATTGCAGTTCTAGAATACCAGAGGCGGCCGACATCGAAAACTCTTCTATGCGGGGGATAGTTCGGGAGTATTGCCACAACTAGTATAGAGGATGTGTTTCGAAGGCCGGATGTAAACGGTTTACGAAGGTGCCTGGTTATGTGTTGACGGATGGATACAGCTGGATGTAGGATTTATTAGTTGAGTGATATGCGGTGCTTCTCCTGTATCCCCAACACCAGATTGCATAACCGGAAAGCTTTGGGAATTAATAGGTGGGATTCAAGTAGCTCTTAGGTAATCTTCCAACGGGTGCATGATATGAGATTGGGGTTCAACATCTTGTGGAGAGGTTATCATGGGCGTTGTTACACTGGGGGTTGCATCTTAAAGGGTCATTGGCTATGCTGACTCAGGGATTGCAAGGCCCTTTGTAACACGTGCCATGGGGCATCCGCACGAACATGTGGGACGAAACCTCTATTATGTATTTGTTCCATATGTTACCTTGTTGTTTTATTCTATCATTTTGTTCTCTCAAGTGGCTTCTCGGCAAGTTGATGTACCATTAAACTATGGAATTCATTCGTTCAATTTTGTTCGGATATTCATTGTGAAGACTATATGTTGCAAATATCTATTTGTTGATTCAGCATATCTATTATTGCTTCAATTGCTAAGGGTTGTCGTCATCTTCAGGATTGCACCTAAGAAAGTTCCCAGCCAGAACCCAGAGGGTGAAGAAGAGCGTCCTCCTTCCCCTCCTCCTCCGGCTGAGGCATGGAGAGCGATTATGCAAGCAACTAATGCAAACACTCAGATGCTCATTCAAATGATGCAGAGTTTCCAAGAAAATCAAGGAAATCAAGGGAACCAAGGCCAAGAAAATCTGTTCAATCAACCTCACTTTGCTACTCCGAACCAATTCCTGGCAAACCAACCCAAGTCCTTCAGCTATTGTGTTGATCGCTCGATGCCAAGGATTGGATCACCGACATCAACAAACACTTTTAGTGCAGTAATATCAACCCAGTGGATTATGTCAAGTTTGCTGCATTCCAACTCAAAGACCAAGCTACAGATTGGTGGCAATAGTACAAAGACTCCAGAGCGGTCGTGAGATCTCTTGGACTGACTTCTGCCGTGATTTTCGTTCTCATCACATCCCTACCAGTGTCACTGAAGGCATGCGTGAGCAATTCCGCAACCTCAAGAAGGGCAACATGTATGTCTACCAGTACAATGTCAAGTTCCAGAATTTGGCCTGTTATGCTAAGCAAGACATTTCCTATGCAAAGAGCAAGATCTACCAATTCCGAGGTGGTCTAAAAGATGAACTCTAGCTTGCTATCACTCTCTTCGAGCCAGATAAATTTGATCAATTCTACAACATGGCTCTCAAGCAAGAAGCTGCCCAGCTCAAGTATGAGGCTTCAAAGAAAAGAATCAGGGATGCAGTCAGTTCCTCTTCCTCCTCACAAGTGGTTGCTAAACAGCAGAAGTTCTGGCTTCTGCCACCTCCAGTTTTCCGTCCTCCAAGTTAGAACAAGCACTCAGGTGGTCGTGGATCTTCCCACCCACCCAACCCAAGCAACCAGAACAAGTCTCAGTTTCAAGCCACAAGGCCAAGCGGTCCTTTCCATTGGCCACTCTCTGAAGTAATTACTTGCAACAAGTGTGGTCAGAAAGGTCACTATGCTAACAAGTGCAACCAAAGGCGCCTTCCGCCTCCTCCTCCTATCAAGTCGTCAAGCAATTCTATTGTCAAGCACAATCCCAAGTATGCAAGAGTGAACCTGATGAACTCAGCTCAAGCAGAAGATTCCTCTCAAGTGATCATGGGTACACTTCTAGTTAACTCTTTTCCTGCAAAAGGTTTGTTTGATTCCGGTGCATCTCATTATTTCATGTCAAGACCATTCCTTGTGAAGCATGATTTCATTTGGTCTCATCTCGGAGAATCTTTGCGTATTGTGTCATCGGGGAAGTTGATGAGCGCCAACTCAGTTGTTCCGGATATATCCATCAAGATGGGCGATTATAAATTTCTAGCTTCCCTAGTTGTTCTCGGAAATTCGGACATTGATCTTATTCTTGGAATGGATTGGCTCTCTAAGCATGATGCTATTCTTGATTGTGCAAACAAGGAGGTCAATCTAACTCACCCTTCCGAAGACATGATTATCTTCGCAGCTCGAGATAACACAATCAGGCTATTCTCTCTCAATGACAAGGGCGAGATTAATGCCATGTCCCAGATTCCGGTGGTTTGTGAATATGAAGATGTTTTTCCTGAAGAATTGCCAAGGGTGCCACCCAACCGTCCAGTTCAATTCGTCATTGAACTTGAACCTAGTACGGAGCCAGCCTGTCGGCGTCCGTACAAGCTATCTCCTAAAGAGTTGAAGGAGTTGAAGAAGGAACTCGACGAGCAAGAATGCATGGGTCTGATCAGACCAAGTTCTTCTCCTTAGGGATGCGGTGTTCTTTTTGTCAAGTAGAAGGATGGTACGGAAGGGCTTTGCATTGATTACCGGCCATTGAACAAGAAAACAATTAAGAATAAATACCCGCTCCCCAACATCAATGAACTGTTCGAGCAACTCAAAGGAGCCATGGTTTTCTCGAAGCTTGATCTTCAGATGGGCTACCATCAAATTCGTATCCGTGAAGAGGATATTCCCAAGACCGCATTCAGGACAAGTTATGGCTGCTACGAGTACACAGTCATGTCCTTCGAGCTTGCAAATGCACCTCCTACCTTCTCTCGGATGATGCATTTCATATTCAACCCCTACACCAATGAGTTCGTCCTCATCTATCTTGATGATATTCTGGTATGATCCAAGAATAAAGAAGACCACGCCAAGCACCTCCGTCTGGTTCTTGACAGGCTCAGAGAGCACCGATTTTATGCGAAATTCTCAAAGTGTGAATTCTGGCTTGATGAAGTTCTCTATCCCGGTCATATTATCTCTGCCAAGGGCATTTCAGTTAACCCCGAGAAGGTTGAAGCTATTTTGAAGTGGAAACCTCCTCAGAACGTCAAGCAGCTCCGAAGCTTCCTCAGGCTTGCAAGATATTGCAGAAGGTTCGTCTAGAACTTCTCAAAGATTGCCAAGCCTCTGTCCAACCTGTTGCAAAATAATGTCAAGTATTCTTGGACTCCTGAGTGTCATGTGGCATTCAATACACTCAAAGAGAAGCTTGTCTCAGCTCCAGTTTTGACTCCTCCTGATGAATCCAAACCATACCAAGTGTTTTGCGATGCCTCTTTGCAAGGTCTTGGTGGTGTCATTATGCAAGAGAAGAAGATAGTGGCATACACTTCTCGGCAGCTCAAGCCAAACGAGAAGAACTACCCCACTCACGGTCTTGAGTTGGCGGCAGTTGTCCATGCCTTGATTACGTGGAGACACCTCTTGTTGGGCAGGCGGGTTGACATCTTCACCGGTCACAAGAGTATGAAGTATATCTTCACACAACCAAACCTCAACCTCCGTCAGACTCGTTGGGTCGAGATGATTCAAGAGTACAACCCAAGCATTGAGTACACTCCTGTCAAGGCCAACGTGATTGCAGACGCCTTGAGCAGAAAGGCATATTGCAATAGTCTCATCCTCAAACCGTTCCAACCGGATCTCTGTGAGTCATTCAAGAAGCTTAACCTCCAAATTGTTCTGCAAGGATTTCTTGCCAACCTTCAAGTCGCTCCTACCTTGGAAGAACAAATCCGTGAAGCTCAACTTCTTGATGCTATGGTGAACAAAGTGAATCATGGTATTGCCAAAGGTACTCCAAAGTACAAGTGCTACCGCATTGATGACAAGGACACCTTATTCTTTGAGGACCGGATTGTGGTTCCAAAAGGTGACCTACGAAAGGTCATAATGAACGAGGCTCATAATTCCATTCTCTCGATACATCCAGGCAGTTCCAAGATGTATCATGACCTCAAGCAATCCTATTGGTGGACTCGCATGAAAAGAGAAATTGCTCAATTCGTGAATGAGTGTGATGTCTGCCGCAGAGTCAAAGAAGAACATCGACATCTAGCTGGACTTCTCCAACCTTTGCCTATTCCCGAGTGGAAATTCGATCACATTGAGATGGATTTCGTCACAGGATTCCCCAAGTCCAAGCGAGGAAACGACGCTATCTTTGTGGTTATTGATAAGCTCACAAAAGTGGCTCATATTCTTCTAGTCAAGGAATCCATCAACGCAGCACAACTGGCAGAGATATACACCTCCAGAATTGTCTCTTTGCATGGTATCCCTCAAGTAATCTCCTCAGATCATGGAAGTTTGTTCACTTCCAAATTCTGGGATTCCTTTCAGTCAGCTATGGGTACCAAAATTCTCTTCGGCACAACTTTCCATCCTCAGACAAGAGGTCAAGTCAAGAGGGTGAACCAAATTCTTGAAGATATGCTCAGAGCATGTGTCATCTCCTTCGGTATGAAATGGGAAAATTGTCTTCCATTTGCCGAGTTCTCCTACAACAACAGCTTCCAAGCAAGTTCAGGCAAAGCACCATTTAAAATTCTCTATGGCAGAAAGTGGCGTACCCCTCTCAACTGGTCCGAGACTGGTGAACGTCAACTCCTTGGCAATGATTTGATCTCAGAGGCTGAAGAAATGTGCAAAGTCATACGTGAGAATCTCAAGGCCGCGCAATCGCGCCAAAAGAGCTACTATGACGGCAAGCATCGTGACTTGGCTTTCGACATTGGTGACCATGTGTATCTCTATGTTTCTCCTATGAAGGGCACTCAGAGCTTGGGTATCAAGGGCAAGCTAGCTCCAAGATACGAAGGCCCTTTCAAGATTGTTGGGAAAAGAGGCGACCTCGCCTACCAACTTGAGCTTGCTCCAAACTTTTCCAACGTGCACGACGTGTTCCACGTGTCACAACTCCGCAAGTGCTTCAAGATGCCCGAGCACACCGTCGCCTTCGAAGAAATTGATCTTCAAGCTGACTTGTCTTATCACGAGCACCCCGTTGCTATCCTTGAAGAGACCGAGCGCAAGACTCGCGACAAATCAATCAAGTTCCTGAAAGTGAAGTGGTCACACCATACCGATTGAGAAGCTACGTGGGAACGCGAGGATCACCTATGTTTTGAATATCCGGAGTTCTTTCAGTCCTAGATCTCGGGACGAGATCGTTTCATAGTGGAGGAGAGTTTGTACCACCCCAGATGTAACAATTCCATTTATGACAATATATTCATCGTTGACTTAATCAAGTCCATTCTGGGCTCTTCCTTCATTTCGGATTTCTGCGTTTTTGCTTTAAGCGCGTGTTGCATATCGTTATGTCATTTCCATCATGTGCATAGCATTGGCATAGTCTCACTTGCATCCGTGTGTAGTTGCATCATCTCCGTCCTCTATGTTGTCCGTTTCGAGTTCCGACACTCACACACGTGCCCGTGGTGCCTCCGAATCCTCCTTTTGTAAGTGGCAAAAAAACGTTCTCGGAATGAGGTGAAAGTTTTCATGTGGTGTTGTTATGGTGTGGGTAGACCGCCTGTCAAGTTTCGTCTCGTTTGGAGGTCATTTGATACTCCAACGGTTAACCGGGTTAGCCTCCGGAAGCCCTATCTCTTTTGGCCCAGCACCCTCCACAACAGCCCACTAGCCCATCCAAACCACCTCCATCCTCTCGGTCGTTAGATCATGATCGTGTGGGCGAAAACCACACCTCATTTGGACTCTCCTAGCTCCCTCTACCTATAAAACAGCCTCCCCACGTCCATTTTCGGGCAAAAAACCCTAGTCCTGAGCTCCCCGTGCCGCCGAACACGTCCGCCGACGGCCGGATGCGTCCGCTGCCGCCCCCGTCCAACCAGTGGATGCCACGTGTCCCGCCGGGCCCGTGCCCACATCCCCGCGCCACCGGGCCCGTTCTCCTGCAGCCGGCCCGCCGGCCCGTTCGCCCGCCGCCGCCCGAGCTTCACCTCACCGCCCGCCCACGCGCAAGCTCTGGCCGGCCGCCTCACCGCCCGCCGCCGGCAAGCTCGGACGCCACCGCCTCCGGTCGCCCTCCGCGTCCTCCGCTGCCAACGCGACCCACCGCGACATCGCGCCTCTCGCCACCACCGCCGTCCGCCGTCGCGACCCTCGCCGCCGGCCTCTCCGGCGAGCCGCCGCTCCTCCGGCCGGGTCGCCGCCACCGGGCCATGCCCCGCCTCTTCCACGCTGCCGCCTCATCTTCCCCGTCTCCGGCCACCGCTCTAGCCCGATCCAGCGGATCATATCCAGGCGGGATCAGATCCACCAATCCCTCGAACCAAACGTCGTGTCCCAAGCCCGGATCTCCTCATCCCGCTTCTCCTCGCCCCGTTGACTTTTTCGCGGGAGGTAAATTTCTCTAAGTCCCGAAATCCTAATATTTTTATGCCCTCTTCATCATGTCGTATCTCCATGCCCGTAGCTCCGATTTGCACATATGATATATCGAAATTTTCGTCTCAAAGTGCTCTACGTGTTGGCATCAGTTTTGTGCATGTTAGGGTTTATCTAGATGTCTTAATATTCATTGCCAAACTGCTATGTGATGTTACTGTTTCAGCACTAGTTGTCTGTTAACAATATGTTAGCATGTTCGTGAGGTCGTAACTTTGTGCATGTTTGTCCAAATGGAGTGTATGATATGTCAAAATGTTCATCTTGTGATGCTCTTCCTGATGGATGCATTTGCATATATGTTAGGTTGCATTATGTCATGTTTAACCCTTTTGCAAAAGTGCTTGTGGCTGTTAAGTTGCTGAAATTGTTATAACTTGGTGATTTGTCTTTTTCGTAGCATTTTGTGTGATTTTCTTTTGAGCCACATGTCAACATGTTTTAGGAGCATAATCATGTCATCTTTGAAGTGGTGCATTTGGTTTTCCATGATATGCTCTATGGTGACTTCAACAAGCTTGTAAACATGCCATGTCAATGTTGTTGTTTTTACACTTAGTGAAAAAACTGTAAGTCTGGAATCTGTAATAACATGTTGCCATGTAAACTTGATGCCACAATCTTTCCCATGCATGCTTTGGTTTAACTAGTGAGCTTGTCTTGATGACCATATATTTGTTTATCAATCCATGCCTTTGTTTGCATATATGCGCTGCTGTAGCTTGTTGTTATCTCGCTCTCAAAATGCTTGAAATCAAATCTGTCAGCCTATTAACAGAACATTCAATTTGGCAAGGCTCGTGTTAAGCAACCCTTGCATGGAATGAATTATTTCTTTGGATGAATTGGAAGTATATTATGTCTTCTTCATGCCCATGTAATTTCCATCCTTGCTATAATTACTTTTCTTGATGTTGTGTGCCTCCAAAGGCAGCAACATATCGTTCCTGGTTGCATGCCCAGTAAAATTTCACCAAGTCTGAGAAATCTGTTAACTTATTGAATCTTGCCATGCTTGTTTAATTGTGTTCCAGCAAGTTTTTGGGTGTGCTATGAGGTCATGCTTGTTGAGAATCATGTCTACTTCACATCCATGCCTTTTGCCATCATGTTTGGGTGATGTAGCATAATTAAACCTTGCTCCAAAGATGCCATGCTGCTGTTAACTTCAGTTTTGCATTGCATCTTGTTTTGCTTGCCATTTGCAAACCATGCATCCGATTCCAATGATCTTTATATCGATTTCGACTGAGGTCTTTCAATCTATCCAGTGGCATGCTTGGTTTGCTAAGATCTTGCCCATATCCATCATGTCTTCATATGTCCTTCCCGGCTTCATCTCCCTTCATACCGGTAGCTCCGTAGCATCATACTTGCATCTCTCTTGCATAGCATGTGTTTGTTTCTTGTCAAGTGTGTTTACTGGATGCTTGTTATGTTGGGTAGCACCGAGAGACGAGTTCGAGTTCGAGGTTGAGACAGCCGCTGAGTTCGAGTACGAAGAGTAAGGTCCCGAGTACACCGACGACTTACTAGGCAAGATGACCATACCTTGATATCACATCTATTGTTGCTATGCTAGATGCCTCGCTCTATTACTTTGTCGCGATACCTATCCTTTTGCATGTCAGCCCCACCTTGCCATGAAACCTCTAACCACCTTCCTAGCAAACCGTTGTTTGGCTAAGTTACGCTTTTGCTCAAGCCCCATCTTATAGCGTTGCTAGTTGCAGGTGAAGATGAAGTTTGCTCCATGCGGATTGGGTTTTTGGGAATAACACAATATCCATTATTTACATTAATGCACGTATATACATGGCAATGGGTGGAAGGCTTGGCCTTTTTCTCGGTGTTTTGTTCCACTCATGCCGCCTTAAGAACTGATACACGGTGTTATGTTCCTTGATTTTGCGTTCCTCACGCGGTTGGGTATATGGGGACCCCTTGATAGTTCGCTTTGAATAAAACTCCTCCAGCAAGGCCCAACTTTGGTTTTACCATTTGCCTAATAACAACTAAAATTTGCATAGGGACTAGCTACCCCGTGGATTCTTAATCTACAACCCGGGCTAGTGCTCCTCATGAGTGTTGGTCCAAACTAGAGCACTTTGCGGGGCCGCCCCTTGGCAACTTGGGGTATTTTGGCTCCTATACGCGTCGCTTATCTGATCATGGCCTGAGACGAGATACGCGCGGCTCCTATCAGGGTGTCAGCACGTCAGGAGGTCTTGCTGGACTTGTTTTACCATTATCAAAATATCTTGTACACCGGGATTCCGAGTCTGATCGGGTAGTCCCTAAGATAAGGGATTTTAACCTCTGTTGATCACGAGAGCTTGTGATGGGCTAAGTTGGGACACCCATGTAGGGTTATGATCTTTCGAAAGTCGTGCCCGCGTTTATGTGGTGGATGGGAATTTTTTAATATCCGGTTGTAGACAACTTGACACAAAACTTCAAACATAATACGCTACCATGTGAGTAGTCGTGATGGTCTCTTTTTGAGGGAGTTCGGGAAGAGAACACGGCTAGGTTATGGATGACTCGTAGGTAGACAGGATCATCTAGTGATCATGATTTAGTTCACGACCGATGGCTTTCAGTTCTCCTCTCGCTCTGATGATACGTAAGCGAGCCACCTCATCTATGCTTAGCGCATGCAGCAGCCCACTTATACACTGTAACCCTACCCAAAGGCTTTGATAGGTTTGATACCCGGGAATGGGATTGCTGAGTCCTCGTGACTCACAGTTTAATACCAACACAGGTGCAGGTACAACCGAGTACGATTTAGTTGATGGCCAGGAACTCAAGTGGGAGTTCAATGAGGAACGTGGGCGTATGTACGTGACGTTTCCCGACGATCAGTAGTGGTTCCTACTAGGGCTGATCGGGCATAGTGGGTGGTTATCTTCTTTTCATTTGGATTTGTCCGTAGTCGGACCATGATTGTACTTGGATGAATGTATGACTTATTTATGGATTGTGTGAAGTGGCGATTGTAAGCCAACTATGTGTTTTCCCCCTTTGTTCTTGTACATGGGAATGTGTGAAGATAACCTTCTTGCAATCATACCAACATGCGATTATGCCTCTAAATCGTGCCTCGACACGTGGGAGATATAGTCGCATATTGGGCGTTACAATTTTACATTCTCAATGGCATCAGATTTAATACACATGACTTCTTCATTCGTCAACTAGTTGTGTCTGGTATTGATCTGTTTGGCCTCAAGTTCTATGCTCCATGGATAATGTAGCTCATTAAGCTTCACTCCACTATCAACAGCCTCTGCACGCAATCATGTTGTCTTTTTGCATGAGGTTGATATGTCTTATGAAGCCATCTATCCTGAGCCTGCCAAGCAACCACTTCAACTGCTCAATGCTGATCATCAAAGCTTCACGCAGCATGTTGAAGGTATCCATGTGCCAAATGCAAGTGCCTCTGCTTATCCTATGGCTGGAAATTTGCGCCTACCGCATCGTGCCAACACGGATGCCACCAGTAGCACAATTTCTCAAAGGCCTATGAAGCGTCCCCGTGTCCTCAATGACCGAGAGCTTCTAGTTTCACTTCACCAGAAGCAGGATAAGCACCATGATTGGTTGAAGCGGCAAATGCAAAGTCTTCTCACTGACGTGAATTGCATTCGCAACTTGGCTACCAAGAACTCCTTCGTTGCTCATGAAGCCTGTCGGCGGTCCTGGAAGAGCCTCACATTGCTCTGCTATGAAGATGATCTTCAAGCAGATGGCTTCACCGAGCGCTTCAAGTTTGACTCCAGGCCTCCACAATCTACAACTTGGCGTCCGACTCCCTCAATTGAAGATTCTGAGTATTCATCTTCGGCTGCAACTGTTGTTGCTCGTGTCATCGATGAAGAAGACGACGCCACTTCTCCAGCAATCGCTTCATTGCATCACGACTCTGCGTCAGGCCCTTCTGCACCGCCCAACTCCAACGTCGACCCGGCTGCCCCAGCATCTTCACCACCTGGGAATGCATATAGATACTCTATGTCTTCACGCCTTTTTGGTCCTTATTGACAAAAGGGGGAGAAGCATGTGAGTTGATATGTCTTCAAGCGGGTCCATATATGGGTCGGTGCCTTATTTTTGCTAAGTTCTTACAAATATCGTTTTGAAACATTTGGCTCTTGAGTTGTAACACTTAAACTTGATGGTCGTCTGCTACATTTGCTGCTGCTGCTTCTGTTTGTTTAAATATCTATCCTATGCGCATGAACTCATTCAGAAGACGCCCATTTTTCATTCTGCATATCATTATCTTCACTACATCTGTGTATGCATGATGAATTGTATTCATAGGATTGAGGGAGATCTCCACAAAGCAAAACCTGCCATGTGTCTTTGCATTCAAAAGCAAATTTACTATATGCACATCTTCAGGGGGAGCCCTCTCAATTTCATGAAGTCAATGAATGTGTTATCTATAGTTTCACATATTTTATCCCCGTTGAAAACTTCAACCTGTTTGTCATCAATCACCAAAAAGAGTGAGATTGTAAGTGCATCTAGTGCCCCCTAGTTGGTTTTGGAGTATTGACGACAAACGTGGTTGAGGGACTAACGTGTTTATGAGAATTGCAGGATAACACAGGTAATAGTCCCTCACTAATTCGGTTTACCTTCTAGAGATGACCCCTAAAAATGTGTGAAGACATTGAAGACAGTGGTGCCTCCTGAAGACATTCACGTGAAGATAATGACCTATGAAGACATTCAATGAAGACTATGGAATGCGAAGACATAGTTTCTTTCGTAGTTCTTTTTCTTCTTTCTTGAGTCATAGGAACCACCGTACTGTTAAGTGGGGTCCAAGTGAACATAGTCAGATGACTGATGTGATGCTCAACCAAAATCCTATGTCTTCGAGCGAAGACAATGAGAGCAAATCTTATCCAGAGTTGGATAAGTCAGCTTTGCTTGGACCTCAAGCTAAGTTGCCGCGGGTGTTCAAAATCCGACCGTTGGACACGTGTCAGTTCCTTGGTGACCAAGGGTCATTTTGGACATATCATGTTTGGTTGCCTCCTAGCTATAAATAGCCCACCCCCTACCACCATAAAATTGGTGGCTTCTCAAATTTGTCATTTGAGAGCAACCCACCTCCTAAGCCTTTGAGAGAAAATATCCTCGCGGGGACAAAACCCAAAGCACCCAGAGCCAAAGAGTGTTAGGCATCATTGAAGTCTTTTTGTCTGTGTGACCTGAAGACTTGTTACACTTGAGGTCTGTGTATCCTCCAGTCGGTTAGGCGTACCGTTCTGAGCATCCAAGAGTAATTATGGATCGCCTGTGAACGAAGTCTGTGAAGGTTTGGAAGTCTACCTTGAAGACTTACCAGAGTGATTGGGCGAGGACTGGGCGTCCTTAGATCAAGGGGAATAATGTGAAGACACGGTCTTCAGAGTTCAATCTCAGCCTCCCTAACCATACGTACAGTTGTCACATCAACTGGAACTGGTCTACCAAACTTCCCTCGTCTCCAAGCTACTGGTTCTATCTTCCAACTCATTTGCATTCTAGTTTGTCTTCGCGAAGTCATTGCTTGTTTGTCCGACCTGTTTGACTTCACTGTGTGAAAACCGTTCCCTGTTTAGCTTCATTCTGTCTTCCATCTTGGTCCATGTTATCAAGCTATCAATAGTCTTCGTATTTTACTATGAAGCTTACTTGACTATTGTGTGTCTAGAGTCGTTTATCTTCCGCTGCTTATCATATAGGTTCTTTTCATCTGTCTCTCATCAAAAGATATCGTGTATTGAAGACTTGTGTAAAAATCGCCTATTCACACACCCCCCCCCCCTCTAGTCGATAACTTGCACTTTCAAGGATTATCCCTGGCCTCTGCATCCGAAAGATGCATGCGGCCATATTATTAAAAAAATGGCAGCAAATAACAAGCTATGATACCCAAGTACAATTTGCAAATGGAGCAAAGAGAAAAATGAAAACAAAGTAAAATCATAGCCACACCCGGCTGGAAAATAGGACAAAGTGACTAAACACCTATTCTATTATGCAATTGCCTTCCAAAACAGTTGAAGATATCCATGCTACCATCTCCCATTGGTTGCACCTAATAACCAAATGCTCCCTGGAGTCCATAGGAGTGAGTAACAACCACGCACGGATCCATACCGTAGTTTTGAAAATAACCTGCAAGAAATTCAAAGTATTTTGTCTATTAAATATCATATTGTTCCTGCAGTTCCACATAGCCCAAAGTAGCGCGCATATTTCAATCCAAATATGTGATGCAATAGCAAGTTGCACTCCAGTTAGCCACGCCCCAAACAATGCATAAATGTTAGCTGGAGGAGTAATGTTAACGGCTATATGAATGGTTCGCCAAAGTTTGCAAGAGGGCAATCTATAGAGAGGTGTTGTATTGTTTCATCTTCACGTTGTACACCATTAATGAGCTGAATGAAATTTGGTGCCATGGACACCTTTCCCGGTTCAAAAAAGGGAAAATAATAAAAAGAGAGAAAAATAAATAAGTCAACCTGCACCTTGTCTCCTTATAATCAAACCAGCACTAAAAACTGTAAAAAGAAGTCACACCGCACGGGCAGATTAACGTTGCAGTCTCACTTTAGAGCAAGTACAATAGAGCTGAGTCAGCGGACTATAAGGAATAAACTAGTATATTTCTGCTTAATTGGAGGAAAGAAAAGAGGAGAGAGAAGGTAAGCGGGCTCTTCGTGAAGAGCCAGCTCTAGCACGTGCTCCTAGGCACTTTGTGAGAATCAAAGGTGGGCTACATAATATATAAGTAGTACACTCCTTTTGATCTACTCTAGTACATGTTGACTATAAGATGGTTTGTAGATGACATGGCACTGGCTTATAGCCAGCAGCTGGCTATACTATTAACCATGCTCTTAACACTACTAGGGAAAACCCCAGCAGTAGCACGTGTTTAAAGCCTATCAGTAGCGCGGGGTGAGGCGCTACAGCTAAATGTTAGCAGTAGCGTGGGTTGGACCGCGCTACTGTTATATCGACTTAGTAGCAGCGCTTTGTAGTATGAGCGCTACTCGTAATTAGTAGTAGCGCTTCTCCTAGAACGCGCTACTACTATTATTCCGTATTTCTTTTTTGTTTCATGATGTATTCATACACCTTTATACAAGTTTTCATACCGCAGCAATTTAGAGAATGATTTTACATCATAATGAGTTATTACATCACTGGGAGAAAGAACCGTGGAGTAGTTTCAAGTGGATGGACATCCACTTGAAACTAATCAGCGGTTCTTTCACCCAATGATATAATATATCATCATCATCATCATATCATTAAAAACTTATCATCATAATACATCATTGTCATATAACACCTCCTCATGATCATCGTTTTCATCAATGAGACATCACATACAAGTTGGTCACTAGACATAATCATAACTACTCATCATCATCAACTCTCATAAACATATTGTACCTCATAGGATCTACTACATTATCTTAGGACCTACTACCTTAGCACATGATCATGAGTATTAGCTAGGACCTACTACCTTCTCCTAGGTAAAATAGCATAAAACAAGATAGCCCCTGTCTCTCCATTATGGAGAATGGAGATTATCCTGTCTCCAGTTCTTTCCTTTCGCACAATCTTACTTCCAAGAACCTCCTTACGACTGTCCATACATTTTTTTCATTCTTTGATTACCATGTCTTCACTGGTTTTAGAAATCCGATATGGACAGGTGAGATTCGTTGGATGACCTGGCAGTATGTTCAAAACATTAAGGGCCATTCTAAAACATCATATGAGGCACACAATCCTTCAGGATTTTCTATTGAAAAACATAGTAATAACTTTGTAGTTAGCAATGTACTTAAGTTTTAAAGGAATTTATGCAAAAGATGCACGGATGTCGTAATAGTAAAAAAATCTTACCATGGCATCTCCATGGATATTACCGTGGTTAACACGTGCACTAGTGGCACATATTCACCATAATGTGGAAGAGTTTGATTATAGATATTGTAATTCTCAAGATCAGTACAAAATCCGACCAGGTGACTTTTCTCCTGATAAGTTAACTCAGAGCCTTCGATGTAGTTGGTTCTGTCTACCATCTTCTGCACATTCTTTGACGAATGGAAGTAAGCTATCAATGGAAATAAGTTGTCAACTATTTTAAAATAAACAATATAAATTACTTAATAACTATGTTTGAGAAGCTCACACGGGGGAAGAATTGGAAGCGTATCAACAAGGACCCAAATGTCCAAATTGTCTTCGGCGGTGTCAGGATCACCAAGATCCATGGTGACAAGCATACCCTCATAAAAACCATACATCTCGCAAAGTGCTTCCCAATTTTTGCAACCAAAATGGGTTACACTCTCCGAATTGTACAGATTTACTTCGAAATCCATACCATGATGGGTCCTTAGGTGAATTTTCTTCGTTTCCATACTTTCATGGTCTTCAAAACCCATCCTCTCCAAGACATAGTGTCTTGCATAGCATGGGATAAGCTAGTCGAATTGCAAAAGATGAAAAGTACACGTTGAAATAGTTGAAGTCGTGCTTAATTACGAAAAAAAAACTTGTCATCGTTGCGTACTGTTTCAACATCGAAGGTCTCCTCGAGCTTAATGCTGAAGCGCTGATCTTCGTCCAGGTGAGGCCTCTCGCACAGACCTCGGTCGTCGTGACACCAGTCGCACTCGGGAATATTTCCCGAGAGACTTTCGTCGTCCGAGTACAACATTTCCTATATTCATAATTCAAATATTAAACTTGTACAATTAAATATATGTACTAAAAAACCAGGCCACTCGATATTTCCTACATATTCTAGCACAAGTCATGCCAAAATTCACGGAAAATTCCGGCATGACCTTTGCTAAAACAGGACATATCGAGCGCCTGAAATTTGCCGGAACGGAAACTAATCAACACTCCGGCAAAACATAGGCCACTCGAAGATGTAACCTGAACATGACCGACCACTTGGGCAACCACATATCCTATTTGAGCAACATAAGATATACATGTTTGGCTGGTCTCACCTCGAGGTCGGAGGGGGTCGGTGACGGGGACGACGGCGGGGATGATGGAGGGGCTCCTTGATTTCTGCAAAAAAAACCTATAAGTTATCACTAATACATCCCGAATAGTATCATACATATAACATCACTAATACAACTAAAACCGTAGCGAAGGACGGGTATCGACGTAGATGCGGGAATAATTGCTTAAACTAAAAAAATAACAACAAATGTGATATGTTCAACTAGTTCTTACTAAATATAAACTTACTATAAATAGAAATAAACTAGTTCTTTCTAAAAGTAAACTAGTTCAACTAGTTATATTAATTTTCTTACTAAAAATATGTTAGTTGTTGAAAGGATCGATATGGTTGACTAGAGGGCGGTGAATAGGCAACTAACAATTTTTAGCTTTTCTTAACCAATTTAAATTAAGCAACAAAGTAAGTTGTCTAGATGTGCTACTATGATGACAACTAATAGGAAGCAAAGATAACTACCTCACAAGCAAGCTATATAAGATAAACAAGGAAAGCTGGCACAAGTAAAGGAAAGAAATAACCACAAGTGGAGCCGGTGAAGACGAGGATGTGTTACCGAAGTTCCTTCCCTTTGAGGGGAAGTACGTCTCCTTTGGAGCGGTGTGGAGGCACAATGCTCCCCAAGAAGCCACTAGGGCCATTGTATTCTCCTCACGCCCTCACACAATGCAAGGTGCCGTGAATCCACTAGTGGTGCCCTTGAAGGCGGAAACCGAACCTTTACAAACAAGGTTGGAGCTATCTCCACAACCGAATTGGAGGCTCCCAACGACACCACAAAGATTCACCACAATGGAATATGGCTCCGAGGTGACCTCAACCGTCTAGGGTGCTCAAACACCCAAGAGTAACAAGATCTACAAGGGATTAGTGGGGGGAATGAAATATCTCTTGGTGGAAGTGTAGATCGATGCCTTCTCAAGCAATCCCGAGGAAATCAACAAGTTTGATTGGCTAGGGAGAGAGATCGAGCGGAAATGGAGCTTTGAGCAACAATGGAGCTTTTGGGAGGAAGAGGTGAGTCTTCTTGGAGAAGAAGACTCCCTATATATAGTGGGAGAACAAATCCAACCGTTATCCCACATTTCTGCCTGCAGAGTGCGGTACTACCGCACATAAGTTGCGGTACTACCGCTCGGCCCAGCGGTACTACCGCTCTGGATGCGGTACTACCGCTGGTGCAGTACATGCCAGAACTAGCCCTGTTGTGTTGAAGCAACGGGCGGTAGTACTGCCTAAGCGGTACTACCGCCCGTCCCTGCGGTACTACCGCAAGGCAGGACTAGACATGCCGAGGAGAAGTGCGGACTAAATAAAATACATCCGCAGAAATACGGTCGTAGCAAAAACACGACACGGTACTACCGCTTGCTCAAGGCGGTACTACCGCGTAGGATGCGGAAGTAAAAAATTACTTCAGCACCTACTTCCGTACTAGTTACGATGCCGGGCCAGCCACACGATACTACCGTGCTCAGGCTACGGTACTACCGCTCTGTGCGGTACTACCGCGGTCCTGAGGCGGTACTGCCGTGTGACCGTGCGGTACTACCGCTCACTCTGAGCGGTACTACCGCAGGCTAGGCAGTTGTAGTAGTAGTAAGCCACTGTTTTTGTACTGACGAGAAAAACAGCCGGAGCTCCATAGAAGCAAAGGAAATGTGGTGCGAATGAGTAGACGTGTACGTGTTGATTCCACCCAAACCTTTCTGAAGCGGACCCCCTCTTAATAGTACGGCTTTCCTATGACTCAGTTCCACCGAAAAAGAAACAAAAGGAAACACCGTCTTCCATAAGATCCGAGGGGTACTTAATCGTCTTGTGCCTAGGTGATATATATCTGAAAAAGCTTATTGCACACGAAATGCATTGTCATCAATCACCAAAACTACTTAGGGAGAAATATGCCCTTACAATCTCCCCCTTTTTGGTGGATTGATGACAATACGGGATTTGCATAATGATATATAAGAAAGTAAGCAAACCAAGCAAAGCAATAGAATATAGGTAAGCTCCCCCTAGATGTGTGCATGTAAGAGAGGGTGCTTTGGACTGCACAACACACATACTAGGATCAATGCTCCCCCTATATTCTACAAACAATATACTCCTTGCATACAAATAATAAGATTCTATGCACAGATGTAAGGAGGATAGGGTGAGCACATATAAACGGTAAGTAAAGCAATTGCTCACAACCTAACCGATATCATAGACATAAAAACGAGATAACGAGAAGGAGCATATATCTCACACCATATGAAAGTCTCACACACACGACACAAACACAAGCAAGCAGACAAAGTTTGACCAACGAAAAGCAAATAGACACGGCACAAGACGCAAATCCTAACACTCTCTCCCCCTTTGGCATCGAGACACCACAAAGGGAAAGAGGACACCTAAGATAGGTGGTAGCTCTGGCGGAAGAACTCAGTCGTCATGCTCTCCATCAGACTCCTGCTGCTCCTCCTCAGACTCAAACCACTTGTAGCCCTGTTGGGCAATCCACTCTGCCTCTGGAGTGATGATCTCCTCTGACCCACTAGACAAATGCTCACCATAGATCCTCATGATCTTCTTGTCACGCTGACGAGATTGCTTGTGAGTCACATGAGCCTTGTACTGTCCCTTTGCCTGCATACAAAATAGTGCCTTCATCTTCCTCTTCAGCTTCTTAGCCCAAGAGGGCTCAGACGAGGGAGGAGCATATCCTCCAGAACTGTCCTCATCTGGCTCCTCCTCTACAGGCTCATCATCTGTACCCATCTGTGTTGCAGCAGCCTCTGCACGGGTAGTGGTATTAGCCCAACGACTCTTGATGCGAAGTTGGATAGGCTCATGACGAATCCACTGCGGGGCCTCGAACTCCTCATCAGGGTAAAGCTTCTCCCAAGTCTTGGAGATAAGCAGAAACAGAAACGGACTGTAGATGGGCACTTTGCGAGTGTAGATCGCAAAGCGAAGCTCACACCACATGATATGGGAGATATCAAGTGGCTGAGTCTGAGCATTGCGGGCCTCCTCACACATCAGCAGCATGTCAACGAGGTATGCATGTACCTTATCCTTGTCCCCAACTCGAGGAAACAAGGTGTTGCGGAAGATCCTATGCATGATATCCAGGAAGGGGTTCATCACCCATGTCTTCTTGCCACTAGCAAGTGTCTTTTCCACATAAAAGGGCAGCAGACGGTCTTTGTTGGCAGATTCTTCGTTGGCATGAGGCCGTGCTCCAAGAGGGGTGTGGAGCCCCTCATCAGCAACCTGAAGCAGATCCATAAAGTCCTTCCATGAAGTAGTCATCTTGTGACCATTTGTCATCCAAGTCATGGTGCGTTCTTCCTTGGTATGGAAGTGCAGCGAAGCATAGAACTATGCCACGATTTCTGGGTCAAAATCCATCTGAAATGTCATGATGTGCTCAATTCCAAACTGCTCCACCAGATCTAGAGCCTCGGCAAAGTAGGCCCGGTGATCATCCCTCCGCATGTGGGCCATGTCAATCCAATGTGCATCCACATACAGGTTATGCTTACTCTTGAGTACCTCTGTATAGATACGATACTGCTGCTTGGTACAGAACAGTTCATCTCCATGGAATTGAGACCGGGGATCTGCATAAGGGTTGATCTTCCTCCTTGCCATGAACTCATGAGCTGGCATCTCCTCCATGGTCATAGTTGGTTCCTTGTTCTTGTTGGCGGCGGTCTTGAATCTGCGTTGGGGGGCATTGGAGCCCTCAAGCATATCACTTTGGGTGCGCAGACGCTTGGACCCGGTGTCACGGCTGGGATTGGTGCGATGAACATTGGAACCGGAGCCACCACCTAAGACACAAACACAAGAACACGGCGGAAACACAAAGAGAATAAATGCAAAAGCCACAAAAAGCACACGAAACATGTAGAAAGTATAATATGTATGCGCTACGAAGTAGATATGAATCAAGAGGTAGTACTGCGTGACGAAAGCGGAAGTAAATTTTTTTAGTACCGCTTAGGGGGCGGTAGTACCGCATTGAAGAGTTGCGGTAGTACCGCACAGAACGCGGTACTAAAAAATTACGTCCGCGTTCATCACGGTAGTACTGCTCCTTAGGGCGGTAGTACCATTACGCGGCAAGGCGGTAGTACCGCGGTCATCCAGCGGTAGTACCGCTCGGGTCAGATCTGAAAATGGATCTAGACAGGAACGCATAGAACGGCGAACGGTACTACGGCTGATCATAGCAACTTAGTAGTAGCATACTTACTAGCATTTCTATTGCATTATAACTCTCCTACACCCTAAACTTCCATGGATAAGGACAACAAGGACACAAGAACAACAAGCATCTCCCCAAAACCTAGAAACAACAACTGGGCAAAAAGAAGAGGGGATTTGGGGAGAAACCTTCATCCATGGCAAGAGGTCGAGGTGGGGATCGATCCCACCGGTCGGAATGCGAGGAGAGTGGCCGGGGGAGGAGATCCGACGAGGTCCTCCGGCGGCGTTCTTGAGGGAGAGAGAGAGACGACGTGGGGGAGATGAGATGAATGGGTATGGGGGAGTTAGAACTCCCCCTGCCTGCTTATAACCCCCAGCCGTTCGAATAAGTGCAGTAGTACCGCGGTCATCCCGGTAGTACCGCCCGGGCGGAAGTACCGCACTCGGAGCGGTAGTACCGCTCGACCAGCAGCAGTAAATAATTACTGACGTGCTGGTTGCGGTAGTACCGTATTCTCTGTTGCGGTAGTACCGTGACTAATCACGGTAGTACCGTCCCTCCAAGAAAATGCAAGTTTCGACAAGAGGCTTAAGCAAAGCAAAAAACGCACACACAAGGCACATGGAACGAAAGACAACACACAACCGAAACAACACACAAGACACTCCTTCAAGAAGGATGTCGGTGGCCGAAGCCACCTATGTTTGAGTTATTTGGTATGGCACCGCAAAGAACTGTCCTTTGGCCCATGACAAACACTCGTCTTGAAGCACTTAGACCATTTAACATGGCAAATGACAAAGACTTGATCGATTTATGCATAATGGGGGGAGGAAGAATTCATTGAGAGAACAATACTCCCCCTATGTCCATGCCTACATCTAGGCAAGATAACTATATTGAGTGGGAGGTGTGTGCAAGGTTTCAAGCCACATTGCTCAAATCTATGATATTTAGCTCATGCCTTAACTCGCGAAATCTTGCTTCATCCAACGGCTTCGTGAAGATATCTGCAAGGTTATCATGAGTGTTGACATAGTGAAGCTCGATTTCTCCTTGCCGAATATGATCCCGGATGAAGTGATGCTGAATCTCTATATGCTTCGTCTTGAAATGTTGCACTGGGTTGAGAGAAATCTTGATGGCACTTTCATTTTCACACCAAAGAGGCACTTTGTCACAAGTGACACCGTAATCCTTTAAAGTTTGCCTCATCCATAGAAGTTGAGCACAACAACTGCCAGCTGCCACATACTCTGCTTCGGTGGACAAGAGAGAGACACAACTTTGCTTTTTGGAAGACCAACTTACCAGAGAGCAACCAAGGAATTGGCACCCTCCGGAAGTGGACTTCCTATCCACTTTGTCTCCCACCCAGTCCGAATCAGAGAAACCTACAAGGTTGAAGTTTGCTCCTCTTGGGTACCATAAGCCAAAGTTTGGGGTATGAGCCAAATATCGAAAGATTCGCTTGACTGCCACAAAGTGACTTTCCTTAGGTGA
This sequence comes from Secale cereale, assembly GCA_902687465.1. NCBI lineage: Eukaryota > Viridiplantae > Streptophyta > Magnoliopsida > Poales > Poaceae > Secale > Secale cereale. The sequence continues at coordinate 498,013,790 of LR738714.1, forward strand.
GGCTTGAAACCGTGCACAGATTCCCACACTCAACATAATATCCGGTCTAGATGCACAAAGGTAAAGCAAGGATCCAATCATAGAACGATATACCTTTTGATCCATCGCTTTACCATTGGGATCAATGTCAAGTTGGCACTTGTTGGCATTGGAGTAGTAGCCGTCTTGACATCACTTAGATTAAACCTCTTGAGCATGTCTTGAGTGTACTTGGCTTGTTTGATAAAGATTCCTTCTCTTCTTTGCTTAATCTCAAACCCAAGGAAGTACTTCAACTCTCCCATCATGGACATCTCAAAATGTGTGGTAATGAGTGCGGCGAACTCATCATTGAAAGCTTTGTTAGGTGAACCAAAGATAATATCATCAACATATAGTTGGTAGACAAACAACTCCCCTTTGACCTTCTTAGTAAAAAGAGTGGGGTCGATTTTCCCAATTTCAAACCCACGATCTTGTAACAATTCGGTAAGATGCTCATACCACGCACGTGGGGCTTTTTTAAGGCCATAGAGTTCCTTATCGAGTTGATACACGTGATTGGGAACTTAGGATCCTCAAACCCCGGGGGTTGTTTAACATAAACTAACTCATTAATAGGACCATTAAGAAAAGAACTTTTCACATCCATTTGTTGCAACTTAAAATTATGATGAGAAGCATAAGCAAGCAACAAACGGATAGATTCAAGGCGAGCAACGGGGGCAAAGGTTTCACCGTAGTCGATACCCTCGACTTGGGAGTAGCCTTGAGCCACCAAACGCGCCTTGTTGCGAATGACAATGCCATGAGCATCCTGCTTGTTCTTAAAGATCCACTTGGTTCCAATGACATTATGGTTCTCCTTTGGCCTCGGCACCAGACGCCACACTTTGTTGTGCTCGAAGTTGTGGAGTTCTTCATGCATGGCATTAAGCCAATCAGGGTCTTCGAGCGCCTCATAGACCTTTTGAGGTTCAACACAAGAGACAAAAGCTTGATGAGCACAATAGTTTGCTAATTGTCTACGAGTGCTTACCCCCTTTGTGATGCTTTCAAGAATATTCTCCATGTGATGTTCTCTGGAAGCAAGCCTGGAGGCAATTTTTGCAGCACGACGCTCCAATTGCTCTTTAAGAGATAATTGAGGAGCACTGAGTTGATCATCTTGAGCGACGTCAAGAACTTGATCTTGATCTTGAGCTTCCTCTTGATCTTGATCTTGCTCAAAGGAGAGAACGTGGCCTTGTGCATCATTTGGTGGCTCCCAACCATCTTGTGATTGATCTTGCACTTGGCCTTGTTCGTCCGGTTGAGGGCCTTCACTTTGTTCTTCGGAAGCGTGTGGGTCTTGGGTTGATGATGGTTCCACTTGTTTGGAACATTGTCCTTCTCCTTCGGCCACAAGGGGTTCCTCAATGGGTAGGATATATCCAACACCCATTCTTTCTTATGGCTTGAGGAGGAATTTCATCACCTACATCACAAGTACCACTTTGCTCCACTTGGGAGCCGTTATTCTCATCAAACTCTACGTTACTTGTCTCCTCAATGAGTCCATTGGACTTGTTGAGGACACGGTAAACATGAGAGTTTGTAGTATAACCAACAAATATGCCCTCATGAGCTCTAGACTCAAATTTAGACAAACGGGCACCTTTATTGAGGATGAAACACTTACACCCGAACACCCGGAAGTACTTGAGATTGGGCTTGTTACCGATAAGAATCTCATATGGAGTCTTGTTCAAACCTTTGCGGAGATAGAGCCGATTGGATGCATGACACGCGGTGTTGATGGCTTCGGCCCAAAAGTTGTATGGAGATTTGAATTCCGCCATCATGGTCCTTGCCGCGTCCATCAATGTCCGGTTCTTTCTCTCCGCTACACCATTTTGTTGAGGGGTATAAGGTGTGGCATATTGATGTTTGATCCCCTCATCACTAAGAAACTCATCCAAGGTGTAGTTCTTGAACTCTGTGCCGTTGTCACTTCGGATCATCAAAATCTTTGCTTCATGTTGTCGTTGAGCTTCATTTGCAAAGTTGATGAAGGTTTGTTGGGTCTCACTGTTCTTCTTGAAGAAGTATACCCATGTGTATCTTGAATAATCATCCACAATCACCAAGCAATACTTTTTGCCCCCAAGACTATCAAAGGATGGAGGCCCAAAGAGATCCATGTGAAGGAGCTCCAAGGGTCTTTTTGAGTAGATGATAGTCGTGGGAGGATGAGCCTTCTCATGTAACTTTCCTTCAATACAAGCACTGCAAGCACGATCTTTGGCAAAGCTAACATTTGTTAGTCCATGGACATGGTCCCCCTTGAGAAGACTTTGCAAAGATCTCATATTGACATGGGCTAACCGGCGATGACAAAGCCATCCCACATCAACTTTAGCCATTAGGCATGTCGTGGTCTTAGTGGGTTGCTCCGAGAAGTTAACCACATAGAGACCGTTCTCGACATGTCCAACATAAGCTACTTTAAGAGTCTTGCTCCACAAGAGGGCCACGGTATTAATATCAAAGAATGTAGCAAAGCCCGTGAGTGCAAGTTGGCAAACAGAAAGTAAGTTATATGCAAGGGACTCAACAAGCATGACTTTCTTGATCGTGAGATCATGGGAAACAACAACCTTGCCAAGCCCCAATACCTTAGAAGATGAAGCTCACCCCATTCGACGTTGGTGGCCATGGATGAACCTAGATGCACGTCAACCACCAAGTCTTTGCTTCCGGTCATATGATTTGGGGCTCCACTATCGAGCAACCATGATCCCCCACTGGAAGCAGACTCCTACAAGAGATCAATGCTTGGATTTAGGTACCCATTTGGTAATGGGTCCTTTGAGGTTAGTAACAAGGGTCTTAGGAACCCAGATAGACCATTCAATGTACTCATAAGAAGAACCAACAAATTTAGCAAAGACATGACCATCACTAGCACGACATAATACATAAGAAGGATTAAAGTTGCCGGCCATGTTTGATGGTATGGTGGGGTTTTTCTTGACTCCACCACCCTTCGCATTGTTCTTCTTCTTATATGCACCCTCTCCCTCTTTCACAAAGGTTTGTTGGAGAGGGGGAGGTAGCTTGTTCTTGTCATTCTTCTTCTTCTTCTTGGGCTTGGGAGCAAACCCAATTCCTTCCTTTGCCACAACCTCCTTTTGGTTACTCAAAAGATTGTTGAGGTTCTTCTCACCTTGTATACATGTCACAAGGCCTTTCTCAAGTTGCTTCTTCAACTTGGCATTTTCTTCAACAAGATGCACATGCTCGCAACATGGGTTAGTAGCATTTTCATTATCAATCAACACCATGCGAGGAAAGATAGCATTTTCCTTGGTTAGCGAAACTTGGAGTTGATCATGAGACTCCTTGAGAGAAGCATGCATACCTTTCAAGGCCTTGTGAGCCTTGTTAAGTGTAACAAACTCCTCCTTGAGTCTAGCATGGTCAACCCCAAGTTTTTCCTTCTCGGAATTAAGCATACGAGAGACAACTAAAGCATGATCGAGATCTTTCTTTAATTTAGCATGATCATTGTTGTGTGACTCCTCAAGAGCCAAACGAAGACCACGCTCTTCCTTTAGAGTATTAGAGAGATCCAATATCTCATCGGCATAGTCTCGACTATGTCCTTCCATTTTAGCAATGGTCTCCTCGTGACCCTCGATCATGTCATTGGCCTCACCGAGTTGTTCCAAGAGAGCAACAAAATGCTTCTTGGGTTTGCCCTTGAGTTTGCTCATAAACAACTCAAATTCATTCTCTTCCTCCTTTGCTCCCTCACTCTCATCAATACAATCCGTCAATGAAGGATTAGAGATGATGGTAGTGTTGATGTTTGGAGTTACCTTGTTGGTGGCCTTAGCCATGAGACACTTGGCGGTGATGTTCTCATTTGGTGAGTCGAAGAGAGATGAGCGTGGAGTAGTAGCAATAGCAATTGTGGCCATGGTGACCATCTCATCATCTTCATCATCATCATCATCCTCAACATATTCTTCTTGGGCCACCAACCCTTTAGGAGGGGTCTTCTTGTTGAAGTTGTTCTTGTTGGGATAAGACTTGGCCTTGTCCTTCCGGATAAGCTTGCCTCCAAAGTCTTCTCTTTTCTCATATGGGCAATCTACAACAAAATGGCTTACATTTCCACAGTTTAAGAATGTCCTCACTCGTTGCTTGCCCTTGTTGCCACTTGAGTTGTTCTTGTTGAAGTTGGGCCTTGAGTTCTTCTTGTTGCCCCAAATGCCGCGAAGCAAGAGCCATGTGCTCATGATAGGCATATTTAGTGTCCTCGGGGCAACACTCATCGTCACCTCCTCCTCCTCTTCTTCCACACAAGCCTTGGCCTTCAAGGCAAGGTTAGGCTTCTTTGACCATTGAGCTCTTAAAACCGTATTTTCGGCGGTCTTGTCCAAGATCCTCATGGCAACGAACTCATCCAACACTTCATTTGATGACAAAGTGTGGAAGTCCGGTCTTTGGCGAATGACGGAGGACATGGCCTTGTGGTAAGGCATCATGGCCTTGAGAAACTTGCACTTGATCCAATTGTCATCCGTGTCTTTGCTCCCATGATCTCGAAGAGAAACCGCAAGAGTGGTTAATCTCCGATAAAGTTCACGAGGATCTTCATCTTCGATCATAGCAAACTCATCGGCTTCATCTTGCACAACTTCATAGTTGGAGTGTTGAATGCTTGCGCTCCCCTTGTACATGGAGCCAACATGCTCCCAAGCTTCCTTGGCCACGGTGAAGGGTCGAAGATGTGCAATGTCTTCGGGGGAATAGCATCTTGAAGTATGCAAAGAACGGACTCATTGAATTGATGATCCGCAGCTTCTCTCGGAGTTAAGTTGTCGGGATCACGTGGGTAAAAACCTTGCTCAATGATTCTCCAAAGATTAGTAGAACAATGATTTAAATGACGTCTAAAGCGGAACATCCAAGTAGCAAAATCAGAATTTTTCACAAACTTAGGAGGAGGACCAACGGAATTTAAATGCGGAGTAGGAACGGGTCCTCCATAGTGGTTAGGAGGAGCGGAGTGGGAAAAAATCCCACTCCCATTCTTAGTAACCGGGACTTGCTCACTACTAGCTTCTCCCTTGTCGGGGATAGCCTCCGACACGTTGGTAGCGGGACGAACCACTTCCAACGGTGTGGTGGATAATTTGAGTCCCTCTAGTAATTCCTTAAACATGCCTTTGACCTCGATCATTAGTGATTCTTTTAATGTGTCCATAGCCACATTGACCTCCTCACAAGAGACAAAGGCTCCCCCATCGGACGTAGGCAAGGACGGAGTTCCACCGGAATGTTCCTCCGTCTCGACTACGTTGTCAACCATACTCTTTGGATGGTAAAGTCCTTAAAAAGAGACGAGGCTCTGATACCAATTGAAATGATCGATATGGTTGACTAGAGGGGGGGTGAATAGGCAACTAACAATTTTTAGCTTTTCTTAACCAATTTGAATTAAGCAACAAAGTAAGTTGTCTAGATGTGCTACTATTATGACAACTAATAGGAAGCAAAGATAACTACCTCACAAGCAAGCTATATAAGATAAACAAGGAAAGCTCGCACAAGTAAAGGAAAGAAATAACCACAAGTGGATCCGGTGAAGACGAGGATGTGTTACCAAAGTTCCTTCCCTTTGAGGGGAAGTACGTCTCCGTTGGAGCGGTGTGGAGGCACAATGCTCCCCAAGAAGCCACTAGGGCCACCGTATTCTCCTCACGCCCTCACACAATGCAAGGTGTCGTGAATCCACTAGTGGTGCCCTTGAAGGCGGCAACCGAACCTTTACAAACAAGGTTGGGGCTATCTCCACAACCGAATTGGAGGCTCCCAACGACACCACGAAGCTTCACCACAATGATATATGGCTCCGAGGTGACCTCAACCTTCTAGAGTGCTCAAACACCCAAGAGTAACAAGATCCGCAAGGGATTAGTGGGGGGGGGGATCAAATATCTCTTGGTGGAAGTGTAGATCGATGCCTTCTCAAGTAATCCCGAGGAAATCAACAAGTTTGATTGGCTAGGGAGAGAGATCGAGCGGAAATGGAGCTTTGAGCAACAATGGAGCTTTTGGGAGGAAGAGGTGAGTCTTCTTGGAGAAGAAGACTCCCTATATATAGTGGGAGAACAAATCCAACCGTTATCCCACATTTCTGTCCGTAGAGCGTGGTACTACCGCACATAAGTTGCGGTACTACCGCTCGGCCCAGTGGTACTACCGCTCTGGATGTGGTACTACCGCTGGTGCAGTACATGCCAGAACTAGCTCTGTTGCGTTGAAGCAACGGGCGGTAGTACTACCTGAGCGGTACTACCGCTCGTCCCTGTGGTACTACCGCAAGGCAGGACTAGACAGGCCGAGGAGAAGTGCGGACTAAATAAAATACATCCGCAGCTACATCCACAGAAATACGATCGTAGCAAAAACACGACGCGGTACTACCGCTTGCTCCAAGCGGTACTACCGCGTAGGATGCGGAAGTAAAAAATTACTTCTGCACCTACTTCCGTACTAGTTAAGATGCTGGGCCAGCCACACGGTACTACCGTGCTCAGGCTACGGTACTGCCGCTCTGTGCGGTACTACCGCTCTGTGCGGTACTACCGCGGTCCTGAGGCGGTACTACCGTGTGACCGTGCGGTACTACCGCTCACTCTGAGCGGTACTACCGCAGGCTAGGCAGTTGTAGTAGTAGGAAGCCACTGTTTTTGTACTGACAAGGAAAACATCGGAGCTCCAGAGATGCAAAGGAAAGGCGGTGCGAATGAGTAGACGTGTATGTGTTGATTCCACCCGAACCTTTCCGAAGCGGACCCCCTCTTAATAGTACGGCTTTCCTATGACTCAATTCCACCGAAAAAGAAACAAAAGGAAACACCGTCTTCCATAAGATCCGAGGGGCACTTAATCGTCTTGTGCCTAGGTGATATATATCTGAAAAAGCTTATTGCACACGATTAGTCCGCAAATGCATTGTCATCAATCACCAAAACTACTTAGGGAGAAATATGCCCTTACAGTTGTATTAATTCAACTAGTTCTTACTAAAACTAAACTAGTTCAACTAGTTTATTAATTTACTTACTAATTATTTTAAACACTTACTAAAAACAGTAAAAAAAAACTACATTATACAATAGTAAAAAACTACAGTGAAAAACAGAAGAAAAAAAAGATGGGGTCGGGGGAGATGGCGGCACCGAGGCGCGGCGAGGCGGGGTCAGGGGAGACGGCGGCGAGGCGGGGTCGGGGGAGACGGCGGCGAGGCGGGCCGAGGGAGACGGCGGCGGAGAGAGAGGGTAGGGGCTTCGGCACGGTCGAGGAAGAGGAGGCACAGGCGCGCGACGACGTTGAGGGCAGACTCCGGCGGAGAGCGAGGGCAGGGGCTCCGGCTAGGGCCAGGGCAGGGGATCCGACGGAGGCGACGAGGGGGAGAAGAGAGAGTGGGGAATTGGGGGAGGAAGCAGAGGAGGGAAGCCCGCACAGGGGGTTAGGTCAGAACAACTTTAGCAGTAGCATGGGGAACCAAAACGCGCTCCTGCTAAAATCTGCAGCAGCAGTGCACTCCTAACAAACCCGCTACTGCTAAGCTGGGCCCGTTTCGTGGACAAGTTCAAACTTAGCAGTAGCCCCATACCCTAAAAATGCGCTGCTACTAATTTTATAGCAGTAGCGCGGTTTGTAGAAGGGCGTTGCTACTATACCTAGCATGTCGGCAACGGTCTGGCAATTATAGTAGTAGCGTGTTTTATTCCTGCCGCGCTACTGCTAATTGGATAGCAGTAGCGCCCTTCATGTCAACGCGCTACTGCTAAGTAGCAGTAGCGCCTCATTTTAACACGCGCTACTAGTAAGATTATGTGTATAAGATTTTCCCTAGTAGTGTAACTAGTGCCAGTGCACACGGAAATACAGAATAGTCACACAGTTGCAGGCTCTTTCCTCGACGCCAGAAAAGCCACGCGCAGATACGGACTACGGGAGTGGCCCGAACGAGCACGTCGGCGCCAACACCAGCATCGACGAGGTCAAGCGATCCTGCCTGCTTGCGCCTGAGCCTGATTTTATTCCATCCACGAGCATGGCATATTCTCATCCCGTTCACGGGTCTTCACTGTTTGCAGAACTTCGGCGACACGAGGAGGAGATGCCCCGGGAGATCGACTACATGCATCACCACCTCTACTTCCGTTGTGGTGACTGCGCGTCTAGTGGTAAATTCTATCACATGATCTATTTCCAGCAGCATGATCTTGGATGCATACCACGTGTTCCAACACTTGCTTGATCAAAATATTTCCCTAGTAAACTCTTCTGATCCTGCTCGGATTAATGATCAAAATCACACTCAAGGGACAAGGAATGTGATGCCACTTCAGGGTTACACTCTTAGGACTGATTTACTTGTCATGGGAGCAAAAAACTTACTTTGACACCTCTTACAAATCTTCAAAAATTCCTGGTTTAGTGCAGTGTACGCGAGCTACAGGAATTGGAGTTTTTCTAAATGATATTCAAGTGCAGATTCAAGCTTCTGCTCCGATCACACTATCTCCTCTTCAAGCTGAGGCTCTTGCTCTTCTGCTTGCAGCCAAAGTGACTCATATTTTGAAGGTGGATCAACCAATTTTTCTCACTGACTGCCTATGTTCGGTGAAGGCAGCAGCGACCAGAAGTACTACAGATGACTCTGTTCCGTGGACTATCAGAACTTCTCTTGCAGATTTCTTGAGAACAACAAAGGATCTTCATGCGCAGGTGTACCACATATCTAGGGGGATCAATAGCATTGCTCATAATGTTGCTCATCACATTTTCACTCGAGCGTGGGAACCTATCTTTAGTTGCTTTGGTTCGGCTCGTAGGAACATGTCATTGCCCTGTAATATCTCTTTTTTCTAGTCTCAGCCTTCAGAGCTTTGTACTCCACGTTGTACACTGTTATTGAGCTGAATGAAATTTAGCGCCATGAACAGCTTTTCATGCTCAAAAAAGAAGGCAAAGAAAAAAATAGGAGAATTATTTTTAGTGAACCTGCACCTTGTCTCCCGATAAACAAACCAGCACCAAAAACTGTAAAAGAAGTCACACCGCACGAGCAGATTTACGTCGCAATCTTGCTTTGCACCAATGCGAGTGCACACGAAAATACAGAATAGTCACACAGTTGCAGGCTCTTTTCTCGACCCTAGAAAAGCCGCACGCAGATACGGACTACGGGAGTGGCCCGAAGGAGCACGTCGGCGCGCCGACGAGGGCGAGCAATCCTGCCTGCTTGAGCCTGATTTTATTCCATCCACGGGCATGGCATATTCCGGTCCCGTCCGTGCTCCATCAGGGCTGGCCACGAGGTGCCCGGTCGCTTTCCACGTCTCGTTTACGGCCATTGCTTGCCCCATCGCCATTGCCGGAAGCGGGCTTGCTTTCCCGGCCCTTGTGGCGTGTGACGGGGCACTTTCTTGTAAACTACGAAGAAATGATGATGATAAATAATAATACTACTAAACGCGCTCCATCCGTTGCATCGTTATCCCAGAGGATAAGCACCACTTGCTAAAAAATGAAGTTTGGCCATCGGGTTATCAGCCACACAGGCCACCAATAATCAGCGGGCGCGGGGGAGGGGGGCGAGAGCCACTGGCAGCGCACATGAGCGTGGCTTGGAAGTTGGAACCATCAACTAGTGACCAGTCGGCCCATTTCCAGCATATATAGAACTACCGTGACGAATAGCCGGAACCACCAGAGCGAGACGCTGACAGGCGGACCCGACGTCTTCCAAAGCTCCGGCCCCGCGCCTGTCATCGTCACATAGTACACGCCAGCGAGGAGCGCACAAACCAACCAATTAAGCCCCGGTCGAGCCGAACTAGGCTGATTTGTTAAGTCACAAGTGCCAAATTAAGCAATGGCCAACAGCCAATGAGCCAACGAGGCCGATCGCCGTCCTGTTGGCGCACAGCGTCCTGGTGCCCCCGTGCGCTAGCTAGCAGTAGCCGCACCTCCACCATCGCCAGCAGCGACTGGCCATGGCTGGGTTTACCTGTGGTACGTGCGGTATCGCATCACCCGCCACATTGCGCGACTGTCTTCTCTCCTCTCTGCCCGCCAAGGAGACGACCGACGAGCGAGAGCCGAGAGGGACGTAGTACGTACAGCAGGCGCCCACCCACCAACAAATACAAATGCTCTCTATCTATCTATAAGAATTATTAACAGCACCCGCACC
>LR738714.1:498033089-498046581 GCA_902687465.1 Secale cereale
CATTAACACACTTAACAGAGGTTACCATGAATGAAGTGAACTATGATGGCAAATAACGAGGAAGTTGGTGAGCGAATGGAGCATAAGAAATTGAGGGATTTTCAGTGCTATTCGATGGCATAAGGTTTCTTTTTGTCAGTTTTGCTTTGGACAGAAAGAAATCAGTTTTGCTTATTTTTTGGGGTTTATAACCTACTTCTTTCATGGGGTGAACAATTGTGCCTTTTTTTTCTAATATAAATATGCTATGATTTAATTTTCGTTTTGGCATTTGGGGACATAACCAAGACTATTGTATACACACAATGAGCATATGCAAAAGCTAATTATTTCCCATTCTCGTTATTCTAGTTTGTGCTTGGTCATTCTGTTATCTCTATCTTGACACTCTTTAGTCTTCATCTTTCTATGCCTGTTATTATTTGTTTATATTACCAACATCAATAGTAAAACTATATATTTGCTTCACCTTGCAGCTTTAACTATGGTGAAAAATAGAAGGTATACCCCCCCTAGCGCCCGGGAAAGTACTGAAACTCGACATGCTCCAAGAGCCCCTGGCCAGGGTCCATCACAGCGAGTTGAGAGAGCTCAACAGCATGGAGCTGGCGATCGGCTACATGCCAATACTCAATATTCTCAACAAGTTGGTCGTGGTGGTGGACAACACCTGAGATGTGGTGGACATTTTCAAGATCCAGCATCACATCAACCATTTGGTGGTCCTGTTAAGTATGAAGCACATGGGTATTATGGCCATAGTGGCCCACGCCAAAGAGGAACACCACAACAATACCATGACGTGTGTAGGAGTGGGAGTCATGGCCGCGGAGTTCCTGCTACTCCATCAATAACACGTCCCGAACTGCACCAAGCTCCACAAGTCCAGAACCAAGTTCCGGTGCTTACACCGCCTGAAACTGGCTCATCCTCACTACATGTTGAAATGAACACTGGGCAACTCCAGTTACAGTTTCAGCAACTTGATATCCCGGGTCAAAGTTCCTCTAGCCAGGGTATCCAATCAGCACCATCGTCAACTAAATCAGTAAGATTTCCAATGCGGCCTGGCAAGGGTACATTTGGCAGTAGGTGCATCGTGAAAGCAAATCATTTCTCCGCTGAATTGCCTGATAAAGATCTTCACCAGTATGATGTAAGGTCCCATTCTCGCAGAACTTCTTGAACATATAATATGTTCCTCTCATGAGCTTTCATTTGGTACCACATCAGGTGTCTATAACTCCCGACATTCCTTCCCGTGGTGTCAATCGTGCTGTCATGGGGCAACTTGTAACACTCTACAGACATTCTCTTTTGGGTGGTCGTCTTCCTGCCTATGATGGAAGGAAGAGCCTATATACTGCTGGACCGTTGCCATTTACTTCTAGGACCTTTAATATTGTTCTGCAGGATGAGGATGATAAACTCGGTGGTGCTCAAGTTGCACAAAGGTTTGTTATTCTAGACCTATCCATGGGCTTATACAGTTTATGTTCCTTGCTGATATATCCCCTGTCTTAAGGCGTGAAAAACATTTTACGGTCGTCATCAAATTCGCCGCGCGTGCCGATCTCCATCATTTAGCAATGTTTCTAGCTGGAAAGCAACCAGATGCTCCTCAAGAAGCTATTCAAGTGCTTGACATTGTTCTACGTGAATTACCTACTGCAAGGTAATGTTTTTCCACCGTGTGGTTGTATAGATATTATTCTTTTAGCATGGCTGTTGAACATTTCTTCACTTCTCATCTGCAGGTATTCCCCAGTTGCCAGATCATTTTATTCACCTAACTTAGGGAGGCGCCAGCAACTTGGTGATGGCTTGGAAAGTTGGCGCGGTTTTTACCAGAGTATACGGCCCACACAGATGGGACTTTCATTGAATATTGGTTAGATCCTAACTCTTTGTCTTCGCGAACCATAGTACTGTATAAGAAGAGCAATCATACTTTCCACTTCAGAATAGCAACTATTTTAAAATACTTTCCTATCACTCTATCAGTATAACTCGTAATAGATGAAATAGTTGACTACTGCTAAATATTTTCCTACTCTTTTTTTTTCGAGAAAACGCAAATGACTTTTGCGTTTCATTGCATTGGAAAGAAAAGAAGTATTTACATCCTCCTAGGAGGTAGTTTTACACAGCCAAGAGGGCCTCAGTGGACATCCCAGGAAGGTGGCAGAACGATCCTAAGCCCTTGAGCTCCGGCCCTTGCCCAACATCGTGTCTCGTCTTTGATCCTGTCTACAAGCTCATTCAGCGAGGGCCTCTCATGGTCGAAAACACACGCGTTCCTATGTTTCCAGACCATCCATGGTACCAGAAGTGCGACAGATTTGAGCGCCTTGCGAAGCGTTGGCGGTGTCGAATCCTTTGCATTTAGGATGATTAGTAGCTAGTGAACAAACACATGTAAAGTTCACAAATTACAGATATATGAGCCATGTTTGCTCCAATAGATTAATAATGTTGAGAGAGAAAGATATAGGAGCCATCAATATCACAAAATTCTCCACAGTTTGAACTGCCCTCAATATGCCGTCCTGCGCCCATATCCTTATAAGCTCCTACCTATTTAATATTATCTTTGTTCTACAGTTTTGCAGATTAATAACTGGAAAACACGATATCATATTCGAGTGTCATGGTAAAAAGCAGCTAATATTAGGAGCATGCATTTTTGGAAACCTTGAATCTTGGATTGTGTATTTATGTTTAGATGTTTTTGTCACCTGCCATGCTTGAATTGCTGGATAAAAGTTGTTCCATGTTCAGTCCAGTCCTAAGATATGGATCTTACAGTGGGAGAAGTCATTAAACTGATTCTGGTCTTCTCTAGCATCTTAAAATAGCTTGATATTTTCGCTTGCAGATATGTCATCTACAGCGTTCATTGAGCCACTTCCCGTGATTGATTTTGTTGCACAACTCTTGAACAGAAACGTCTCAGTCAGACCATTATCAGATGCTGACCGTGTGAAGGTTAGGTTATTCTATCGACCACTTCTGCTACGACTATCACATGGTTTATATTCTACTCATAAGTTTCCGAGTACGTGCTTAATTTGTTATTTTGTGCTCACTTTTGACAAGCTTCCTTCCTTTTCACTGGTCAGATCAAGAAGGCCCTACGAGGTGTAAAAGTTGAAGTCACACATAGAGGCAATATGCGCAGAAAGTATCGTATATTTGGTCTTACCTCACAAGCAACAAGAGAATTAACGTATGTAGTTCACTTACCTATATGTGAAGCCTCTATTGTGCCCATCATGCTGTTAATTTGATTATCACACTTGTTTGGTGCGTGACAGTTTCCCTATAGATGACCATGGTACTGTTAAGACAGTATTGCACTACTTCCAGGAGACATATGGTTTTAACATTCAGCATACCACTTTACCTTGCTTGCAAGTGGGCAACCAACAGAAACCGAATTATCTTCCGATGGAGGTTGGCATCCTAAACAACCTGTATTATCTCGTATCATACTTTTTTAACATATATTGAACGGTAAAAATGTATGGCATTCTACATAGAATAAAGAGTTATAGACACATCCATTTTAGTATATCATAAGCTGGTTCCTTTTACCTCGAAATTTCAGGTATGTAAGATTGTCGAGGGACAGCGTTACTCGAAACGACTGAATGAGAAACAGATAACTGCTCTTCTTAAAGTGACCTGCCAGCGTCCCCAGCAGCGGGAGCTGGACATTTTGCAGGTAACTTTGCCGCATTTTGTGGTGTGAACTATTTTAAACCGATTTATTTCTGTTTCACTGTAGTGCTATGTGGATTTCTTTGTTCTTTTTAGCCAGGATCTGTTTCTGGGTTTAGTCACACATGCTTTCTGCTATGTATATACGCTTGTCCAATTTCAAATCATTTATCTACTCCAGTGGACCTGGTTTTCCTTTTTCTTACGCTAATTTGGACTTGGTAATGATATTTGAAAAGATGCCCAATAACTTGTTAGTGTAACTAGAGTCTGGTGCCTCCGTGCCAAAATATAAGAAGTTTTTGTAGGCTAAACTAGGCTAGAAAAACGTCTTGCATTTTGATACGGAGGTAATACTACCTGTTAAGGTGGTTTGATTGGCGTAAATTGCTCCTTGTGCATGTATTTATCTTTTTTTGTTTCATACATAATCATAGTCGGTTTCATTCTCTTTTCTTACACCAAGATTGGCTTCCATGTTGAACCTGTTTCTTGTTTTGTTCTGGTTACCAGACGGTGAATCACAACGCATACCATGCGGATCCATATGCGCAGGAGTTTGGTATAAGGATTGATGAACGCCTTGCATCAGTTGAAGCTCGAATCCTACCTCCCCCTAGAGTAAGTTAAATGTTTCAACACTTTGTTGACATCTTTCAACTTTGAAGTCTTTTATTTTTATATAATTATATGTTATGCCTTCCCCTGGATGTCTGATTACTGTTCTTTACTATTAGCTTAAGTACCATGATAGTGGCAGAGAGAAGGATGTTTTGCCAAGAATTGGCCAATGGAATATGATGAATAAGGTATGCTCTTAAAGTAAATTCCCCAAAACTCCCTCAATATAAACTAGGAATTCTTGTGTATCTCTTCTAGTATTTGGTTTACAGAACAACGTATGATCAATTAATTTTCTTGGTAATACGCTTAGAAAATGGTCAATGGTGGGAGAGTTAAGGACTGGATATGCATCAACTTTTCTCGGAATGTCCAAGATATTGCCGCGGGGAATTTCTGCCATGAACTGGCTGGCATGTGCCAAACATCTGGGATGGTAGGTCTATGTCATCTAAACAGTGCTCCAGACATTTCTTTTTCAATATGTTGATTTAGTTGTCTCAGTGTCCTCTTTCTCACATTCTTCGTATCCTCTGACAATAGGACTTCTCAGTGGATCCTCTGCTTCCTCCTTTATCTGCGAGACCTGAACATGTAGAAAGAGCACTCAAGGCACGCTATCGAGATGCCATGAATGTTCTGAAACCACTTGGCAGGGAACTTGACCTGCTTGTTGCAATTTTGCCTGACAATAATGGTTCTCTTTATGGTATGTTTTTTTAATTCAAAAGATAGCTACTCCCTCCATTCCCTTATACAAGGCCACAAACTCAAATTACAGGTACCAAGGTAAGATTTAATGACTGTTTTGCATGCTAACTGTTCTTTTCGTTTAGCGGGATCATTAATACGCCTGCATGCATGCAAGGAAGGGATGAGAAAGGAATAGTCAAGTGTCATTATGACTAAATGCATGCAAATATTAAACAAATTGGTATTACGAGAAAACATCATTAATTTTTGTCTCGATTACTGTTAGTGGCCTTATATAGATGCAAAATGTATTTTTCATAGTGGCCTTGTATAAGGGAATGGAGGGAGTAGTGTATTATCTAATTCAAACACGAACTATTATTTTTATCATTTTTTTTTTTTTTGCGGAAAATTCTTATCAGTTTTTGATGCTGTATTGTTCTTAACTTCTAATCATTCCTCAGGTAACCTCAAAAGAATATGTGAGACAGATCTTGGATTGGTCTCTCAATGCTGTCTCACGAAACATATTTTTAAGATGAGCCCGCAGTATCTTGCAAATGTCGCCCTTAAAATCAATGTTAAGGTTTGTCCTGTTCTGTGGCTTCTGCCTACTGCCAACCTGGTTTCGGTAGTCCTTTCCCTTCTATATATCTTTTTTCACATTCCTGTACTCTTTAGGTGGGAGGAAGAAATACTGTACTTGTCGATGCTTTGTCAAGGAGAATTCCCCTTGTCAGTGACAGACCAACCATTATATTTGGTGCTGATGTTACCCATCCTCATCCTGGAGAAGATTCTAGCCCTTCCATTGCAGCTGTACGTGCATAACATATCAATCTTAAATCATTATGTATGTATTATTTTGTAGTAAAACTTATACTCTGGGTGAAAGTTTGCTCTTTCTATGCCGAGCATCCACTTTTCAGTTTACTGTTGTCATGCTCATCAGGTTGGGCGTCCAATGTCTGTAATGTTTTCATGCTCATGCAGGTTGTTGCTTCTCAAGATTGGCCCGAGGTCACTAAGTATGCTGGATTGGTGAGTGCACAAACCCGTCGCCAGGAGTTGATACAGGATCTTTTTAAAGTGTGGCAAGATCCTCAGAGAGGGACTGTAACTGGTGGAATGGTTAGGTATGATCTTGTTCACTTGCAATATCTGAATATTGTTTGAATGGTGTGCGTGCAGCACTTCACATATTTAATATGCAGATATGCAGAGGATATAAATGTTAATACCCGTCGCCAGGAGTAAAGACCTGAATTTATTCACTTGCAATAATACCTCTATACCTGAATACAAATATTCTATTGACTATGCAGAGAACTTCTCATTTCCTTTAAGAGATCAACTGGTCAAAAACCCCAGAGGATCATATTCTACAGGTACTACTCTTAATTTAAGCATGTCCAATTGGCATTATTTTCTAAGACCTCACACAGTTGTCCAATTTCAGGGATGGTGTTAGTGAAGGACAGTTCTATCAGGTTCTGTTATATGAGCTTGATGCGATTAGAAAGGTGAGATTTCATTTCTCTAAATATTCTCACATGAGATCTGCATGGAGTATGAACATTTTGGTTTAATAAATGTAGGCCTGCGCATCCTTGGAGCCCAATTATCAGCCACCCGTTACCTTTGTGGTGGTCCAGAAGCGCCATCATACACGGCTATTTGCCAACAACCACAACGATCAGCGAAGTGTTGATAGAAAAAGTGGAAACATACTGCCTGGTGAGTTGTTTGCCTTGTTAGTGAGTTTACTTGTTTTGTGTAGCTTGTCGACTCTATGCATGAAAGCTCAATTACTGAATTCAAAGTCAACTTTTAGTTACCATCTTATATTTTATTCTAGGTACCGTGGTTGATTCAAAAATATGCCATCCTACCGAGTTTGATTTCTACCTTTGTAGCCATGCTGGTATTCAGGTCAGTTTTTCTGTACAGGTAGAAATGAGAGCATTCTTCATTAACGGGATGGACTTGATCTAACCTTACATTACATTACTTTCAGGGAACAAGCCGCCCTGCGCATTACCATGTCCTTTGGGATGAGAACAACTTTACCGCGGACGGTTTGCAGACTCTCACGAACAACTTGTGCTACACGTAAGTTGCCGTCACGCTAATCCTGCTACGATGTTTATGCTTATGACCAGTAAATTTAACCATTAATTTCCCCTGCTGTTGCAGCTACGCAAGGTGCACCCGTTCTGTATCGATTGGTAAGCAGCGATGCGTCAAAACCTCCTCTATTCTAAAATTATCAACTCTCTGGTATAGCATATTCTCAGTGTGCTTGGTTTCTTGTGCAGTGCCTCCGGCATACTACGCTCACCTCGCGGCTTTTCGAGCTCGGTTCTACATGGAACCGGATACCTCCGACGGTGGCTCGGTCGCGAGTGGTGCCACGACAAGCCGTGCCCCTACCGGTGCACGCAGCGGTAGAGCTGCAGGGAATGCTGCTGTGAAGCCTCTGCCTGACCTCAAGGAAAACGTGAAGCGTGTCATGTTTTACTGCTGATAAGTTGAGGGGCAACGCCTCCGGCCTATATATTCCCCGTGATCCCAACTGAAGTGAAGTACCCGTTGATTTACCAATCCTTTCTTTGTGGCAGAAAAGCAGTATCGAATTTTGGAGATTCCATGTACTGCTACGACCTTTATATGTATTTCCCCACTTGGACAGAGCCAGAGTGCTTATGCAGACATGAACTTATTACGCTGTTATGAGCAAGTACACCTAGACGGACCCCTACCACAGTATAGTGGTACTAGTACTTTTAGAAATCAACAACACCTGTGCTGTGCTGTGCTGGGCGTGCAGTCCAGTACTACCTGTCTGAAGTGCTCCAACAATACACGAACAAAATTGAAGGCGAAAGAGACCCACAGACCTACCCAGTGTAAAAGAAGGGAAAAAGCACAAGAACGATGGTTGCAAGAGGGATGGCACGTCTATAGCTTCTCGTGCCGGCGATTGCAGCTGGAGCCTGGTGTACACGACGCAGTGACTGCGTGTTTGGCTGCCGTCCTGGGGCAAAGGCGCCTGGCCTGGAGTGGCCCTGATAGCTGCCTTCACCTTGTTTGGTTGATGACCTGGTGAATCAGCTCGTAGCTGGGCCAGGATCATGTCCAGAAAAGATTAGCCTGGCCAGCTATAGCACAACAAGAACGCACCCGTGACCATGAGCGGTATATATATTTTCCGCACGCACATCTGGTGAAGGACCGAAGGTTCTCATCGAGTGCAGACCCTAATCCCAATCATATTTGGCGCCTTCGGCGCAGTGTATTCGGCACGCGGCGGCGCACACACCACCCTGACTAAAACGGGCGGGCCCATTTAGCACAGTAGCGGTAGTTTCAGTCTTCTTGCGTTTTTTATGGCTGTTTTTTTTTTCTGTCCGGTTTCAGGCCTGTTTTTTGTCGCTATCTCTCTTTTTAGTTTTTACCTTTCGTTCTTTTTTTCCATTTATATTTTATGAACTTTTAAATTTTCAAATTCGTGAAATTAAAAAAAACATTCAAATTTGTGATCTTTTTCAAATTTATGATTTTTTGCCAAAAGTTCATGAACTTCTTTCCGAAAATATATGAAACCTTTTAAATTAGTGAACATTTTCCCTAAAATATGTGAACTTTTTGTCTCAAATTGGTGAATCTTTTTCAAATTCTTGAACATTTATTTTAAAATTTACGATTTTCCTCAAATAAGTGATTTTTAATCAAAATTTTAAACATTTTCAAAATTCATGAACTTTTTTCCTAAAATTTTTGAACTTTTTTTAAATTGGTGAACTTTTATAAATATGTGTGAACATTTTTTCTAAAATTTGTGAACTTTTTACAAAATTCATGAACTTTTGTAAAATTTACGATCTTTTTTAAAATTCATGACATTTTTCCAAATTCTTGAACTAATTTAAATTCATGAACCTTTTCAAATTTATGAATATTTTTGGAATTCGTAAACTTTTTCAAGTTTTTTCAAATCAATGACATTTTTTTAGTTTCATGAACTTTTCTCAAGTTCATGAATTTTTTAAATCTATGAATATGTTATAATAAAATAACTAACAGCCGGTTTTTGTGTGAACAATAATATAGCAACATAATATAAAACCAAGAAAGAAAAGAGAGCAAATGAAAAAAGACATGCGAGCGAGTGAGCTCCCGAGGCAGCTAGCGTGTGCGAGTGGTGCTGTATTCAGCCATGGCCCACGTGGCATCACACTAGCACTAGTGTGCTCGGGGGCGCTTGAAGCACCACTTAGGAGCTCACCCACCATAATGGCCGTCGATTAAGCGAACATAGCTAATTGTTGTGAATCGATGGTTTCCTCGCCTGATCGCGAAAAGGGCCTACCCTCTGATGCGACAGTGATGACCCATAAGTGTAGAGGATCAATCGTAGTCCTTTCGATAAGTATGATTGTCGAACCCAACAAGGAGCAGAAGGAAATGATAAGAGGTTTTCAGCAAAGTATTCTTTGCAAGTACTGAAAATAGCGGTGATATTTAGTTTTGTAGCAAGATAATTTGTAACAAGTAACAAGTAGCAGTAGTAACAAAGTTGCAGCAAGGTGAACCAACCCTTTTTATAGCAAAGGACAAGTCGGAAAGTTCTCTTATATAAAGCAAAGTGCTCTCAAAGACACATGAGAATTCTCATCAAGTTATGTTCACCATGTTTAGTTGATTCGCGTTCGCTACTTTGATAATTTGATATGTGAGTGGACGGGTGCTTGGGTACAGTTCTTACTTGAACAAGCAACCCACTTATGATTACCTCCTCTCGCAAGCATCCGCAACTACGAAAGAAGCATTAAAATAAATCTAACCATAGTATGAAACATATGGATCCAAATCAGCTTCTTACGAAATAACGCATAAACTAGGGTTTAAACGTCCGTCACTCTAGCAACCCATCATCAACTGATTACTCCACAATGCTTTCCCTTAGGCCCAAGTACGACGAAGTGTCATGTAGTCGATATTCACACGACACCACTAAAGGAAACGACAACATAGATATCATCAAAATATCGAACAAATACCAACTTCACATGATTACTTATAACAAGACTTCTTCCATGTCCTCAAGAATAAAAGTAACTACTCACAAATCATATTCATGTTCAAGACCAAAGGGGTATTAAATATGCTTGAGGAAACATACAATGTTCCACCAAATAAACCAATTAGGATCAACTACAAGATGTAATCAACACTACTAGCAACCCACATGTATCAATCTAAGGTTTTGGGACAAAGATTGAATATAAGAGATGAATTAGCGGTTGAGATGAGATGGTGCTGGTGAAGATGTTGATGAAGATTGGCCCTCCCATGATAAGATGATCGTTGGTGATGTGGATGGCTTTAGTTTCCCTCTCCTGGAGGAAGTTACGTCGGCGGAATCGCTCTGCTGTAGAGAAAAAGTGGCTCTACCCAGGTTGCACCTCGAGACGGCGACACTTCGTCCCGAAAGTCTTCTTCTTTTTTTTTCTAGGTTAAAACCCTTTATATAGTAGAAGATAGGCACTTGAGGCCTGCCAGGGGGGCCACAAGCTCGAGGGGCCACTAGTACAACGAGCTACTATACAAACGGTTTTTAACCCCTTTCTGCGATGACATTTTAAACCGTGGCCTAGTCAGTGTGTGTGATAGGGGGTCCTTCCCATACGAACCAGAAACCGTCAGAGACAGGGAGTAGGAATGTATACGTTTTCCAGAACAAAGCATATGCGATGCCCGTATCTATCCGAAACACGATTCTTCACACAAATGTTTGTGATATATCGAATATCCCAAACGCTCCATCCTTGCTACTTGTGTGTGTTGGCATTACCACTGCACATGCTATTATGTGGTGCAACATTTATGATACCTACCCCATCACAAACAGTTCATGATTTCCAAGTGTGTGTGATAAGGAGACTATCACACACATGCATTTCTCCCGAACTGTATGCGATCTGTAATTAAGAATATTACACAATCATCGTACGAGTGTCGGATAGGATTATGTTAGGACCCCGTTCCTAAGTCACACCGATCTAGCATGTAACACATCATATCACTTTGCGGCCTCACGCACGGTATCTCCATGGGTACCACCTTACCTTGCCTGGGATCGTTTGCGCCTTTTGGCTCATGTATATGATAGTGTCGCTAGCATCAATATGACAGAGAACCCGGGCCGACATGACTAGTCGTAAACCCAAAGTGGCGCTACGTTATAGGGACAGGCATACATGACCCATCAATGCACGTGTCGGCTAGCAGCGAGTGTGACCGGGCTGTAGCAAGCTAACATGACTCTGGTCAACACGGCGTGCCATTTCCCCGAAGGGGACACACACAGGAGCAATGATTGACACATGCCGATCAATCCATGTGTTCCGGAGCTGTAGCAATCTACCAAGGCTTAGTGGAAGCACTAGGAGGCATTTCCCCATAAGAAGGCTACCAAGGATAAACAACTAGGTCTCGAATCCCACACATACCAATACATGTTACACGTATGCATAACATGCAAGTATGCGCCGTACAACATGGCATCACAACATAACTCAACAACTCATATAGATAAAGGCCTAGAAGAGCCATCATAGCATTTATTACAAGCAACGGGTCTCATGACCCAACATACAAAGTCATACAAGCAACGGAAGCATAAACATGTATGGGTACATACATATGGAAAGGAAGAAGGCTATAAAGCCTAACTATCTACAAGACCCTCCCAAGGGTACAAGATCGTAGCTGAGGTAACAAGCTAAACGTCGAAGTCCTCACGAAACTACTAGTGAGACCGAAGTCTCTCTGCAAAAAACATAAATTAAGCAAACGTGAGTACAAATGTACCCAACAAGACTTACATCAGAACTATCTACATATGCATCAGTAACAACAAAGGGGTGGTGGAGTTTAACTGCATCCAGCCAGCTTTGACTCAGTGGATAACCTATACTATGACTGCAAGTAACTCTTTTGAGGTGGCACACATGAGCCCACATATTCACCATATCACTACACCACTATGGATCCACTCTCGTCCCCCTACGAGACGGCCACCCATAGCACTCACGCTTATCTTGCGCATTTTAGAGTATCCACTTCCACTTGTCTATGAACAATGTAAGAATTCCAAGTAGTCTGTATCCACGGACGTGGTATTCGAAGAGATCATTAACCATGCAGGGGTATACTTCTTCACACACGCTCTCACCACTTATCGCCGTTTACACGACATGTACTTGGCCACGTTCAAGCGGAAGCCTAGTGAGGGTATCGGCCACGACCTGGCTAACCACACAAGACTCTACTCCAGGTTTATCGGCTATTTGAGTCCCATCCGCAAGGAAGTTCGTCCGAGGTTTCCACTACGGCCCCAAACAATGTGTGCAGGGTTCCCAAGGCACCAAACGAGCGTCTTGGTACACCGGGCCACGGTGTACCTACCACATCATAGCCCACCCCTAGGGTCAGCGCTATGCATGGCCTCCAGAACATATCCTACAAACACTAGAAACTAGTTGCAACTCCTGGATAGAGATCAAGGCATCTAATAAGTCGAGAGAGTCAATTAAGGATCCCAATGTATGGTAGTCACTGTCTTGGATCACAAACATAGAACTCAGTTCCCGAGGACGACTTCAATAAGACAACCCACCATGTACTCCTACTTGATCTCTCATCGCTACCTTTACCAAATCGTGTTCACACGCTTAGCTCTCATCAGAAGGACATGTTCATCACCATCCCAATCCATCCCAGATGAATCAGTCCTGACGCAACTCTAAGCATAGCAGGCATAACAAGCAAACATGAATGAGTAGGCAAAACATGTCTCAAACAACTCCTACTCATGCTAGTGGGTTTCAACTATTTAGTGTGGCAATGATAGGTCATGCCGAGGAAAATGGGTTCAACTACCGCAGAAAATAGCAGTTGAATCGTTGTTGTCCTAATGCAGCAAAAGAGAGCAAGAGCGAGAGAGTGCGATTATATCGGAATGCTCAAAGGGGATTGCTTTCCTAGCACCTCCGACGATAGCATAACTCTTCATCGGTGTCATCAAACTCATCGTCGAAACTACGTCCACTGAGAGGGAACAACATCGACAAACAGAGAAGGAACACAATCAATGCAATGCAACAATATGATGCATGATCATGACATGTCAACATGTGATACGTCCAAAACGTATCTATAATTTCTGCTTGCTCCATGCCTCTTTTGGGTGATATTGCTATGTTATTTATACACTTCCATACACTTTTGATCATATTTGGACTAACCTATTAACTTAGTGCACCCCAGTTCCAGTTTCTGTTTTCGGCTGTTTTTGTATTTCAGGTTTTCACATTATGAGAACTGCCAGGAAAAATCCAGAAAAATTATATAAAAAATCAGCGTTCCAGAAGCTACCTTGCGCCCGAAG
>LR738714.1:498051280-498107496 GCA_902687465.1 Secale cereale
GGGGGGGGGGCCTGGGCCCCCCCGAGGCTCCGCTGATGCCCCCTTTGGCATATATTTAAAGCGTCTCCCGAAACCCTCGAGACGGGAACTTTTTTTCGCGATCACATCTCTGTTCCGCCGCCGCCGCCGCTTCCAAGATCGGGAGCACCAGGAGAACTCTTCCCGGCACCCTGCCGGAGGGGAGGATCACCACCGGGAGCTTCTCCACCACCATGGACGCATCCCGGATGAGTTGTGAGTAGTCTCCCTTGGACCATGAGTCCATGACCAGTAGCTATGTGATGTTCTCCTCCCGTTCTTGTGCTTCACTAATTAGTCCTCGTGAGCTGCCCTACATGATCGAGGCACCTATGTAATCCTTATGCTGTTGCTATGATGAGTTTGCTGGGATCCGATGGATTATGAGATTATGTTCAGATTGTGTTTGAGTAATATATTTGATCTACCTCTTTTATATTTATGTTCGTAAGTAATTCTTGCATGTTCTCCGTTGTTATTTATTGCTTTGGCCAAGTAATAGGTAGTGACTCCAAGAGGGAACGTTATGCTTGATTGTGGGTTCATGCCCCTCGATGACTAGCTTGAGTGACAGAAACATGAGTCTAGGGGATGTGCTATTGCCACAAGGGGGAAAACAACGGTGCTTGCGCCCGCGGGTGCAAGGATTGTTTACTTTACGCAAAGTTCTTTTAGTGCAGTTGTCTGTTGCTTTGAGTTTACACTATGGGTGGGACTCGCAACTTAATACCAGCGAGATGTTCTGGATAAATATCTCAAGGTGGATGATTAGTAGTAGATGCAGATGGATTTCGGTCTACTTACCTCGGCGTACCGCCCATGCTTTGAACCTCAACCTTTCTTGCAATCTAGTCAGCATTAGTTTGCGTTCATGGTTCTGTCAATTGCCCAGCTGTAATTCGTTTACCTCACATAGCAGTTTTATCGTCTTTTGGGAGAGAGACATCACTAGTGAACATCATGAGGCTCCGGTCCATATTACCATCATTGATCACATCCGCTATTTACTTTACGCTTTTACTTACTATTGTAACAATATCTATCACTACTATCACTTGTGTTTGATCCTTTGTAAACTACAAGGCCGGAGGGATTGACAACCTCTCTGTACTCGTTGGGAGCAAAGTTATTTGTATCTGTGTGCAGGTCCACGTTGATTGCTAATATCTGGCGCCGTTAGCAGTTGACACCTTCTTGTTGAAACTGGGAGTCTCAGGGGAAATTGATCCTTGGTATCTTTGTCAAGGGAAAACTTCCGCTACACTGCATCTCACACCTTCCACTTGGGGTAACCAACGAGGGGCGAGAAGCCATCAACATGCTATTGATTGAGCTAATGTAACTAGCAAAAACTTAGGTGAAGTCCATTTGAACCAAAGATTCAAATGCAACTCCAAAGTTAAGTATTTAACATGCCATTTAGTTGTTTTCACTTATACAGTAGGTATAAGTTGGTTTTTCATGCATGAAAATGGTACATATGGATAGATTGAATTTTTCTGATAATTTTTCATATATAAATTATTTCATTTGGAGCTACGACTGAATTTCTATGATTTTTAGAAGTTTTGGCAAATTTCTAAAAATAAATAAATCATTTAGATTTATTTAAATTCCAAAAATAGTTAATGCGTCAGCATGACGTTGGTGCGACATCAGCAAGTCAACAGGAGCCGGTGCAGGTCAAACCTGACCAGTGGGGCCCACTGGTCAATGGCTCAACTAATTAACATGGTTAATTAGTGTTAAGTTAATACTAACTAATCTGTTAGTGGGGACTGGGCCCACTAGTCAGTGAGTCAGGGGTTTATTGGGGTTAATTAAAATGTAACCCAAAATTAGCAGGGCCGGGGCCCACATGTCAATGACCCAGGGGGTCAAACCCTGGTCAACTCAGGTCAAACCCGCGGGCGCCTCGACGTCGGCGAGGCCAGACACGACGGAGAGGCTCATGTTCGCTTCTCCGGCGACCAAAAGGACGGCGGAGGGGCTCTTTGTGTAGCTGGGCGTGCGCCACATCCAACCATCCATGCCATTGGTCGCGGGGTGGCTGAAATCGACGGCACCGGCGAGGGTAGCGACGCCGAAATTCACGCGTTGCTCGAAACGACGTTACATGCTACGCTAGGAGCAACAGATGGCCGTGTTCGACTCGTGTGGATGTACTGAGTGTAGTGGTGAGCTCGGGTGCAAGCTTGCACGGCCGTATCCATGGTGCCGATATGGACGGAGGCGGAGAACTCTCGGCCGTGACGGCAACCGACGTTAGAGAGCTACTCGAGTGGCGTGGCTAGGGGGGAAAGAGGGAGGAGCTCACGGTGATTGCAAAGGTGGCCTCGGCAAGCTCGGGGAGGGGCTAGAGATGACGGAAGCACGCCAGCGATCTCTGCGGCTGTAGGTTGAAGACGACGACAGTGAAGACGAAGCAGGGCTTCTCGAGACGCGTGGCTCGGTGTAGCGGTCGTGGATGTCGCTGCAGTGCGTCTGGATATGTCGGTGAGGCGAATCAGTGGCGGTGGTGTAGGTTCGAATGTATGTCTAGAGGGGGGGGGGGGTGATTAGACTACTTGACCAAATAAAAACCTAGCCTTTTCCCAATTTTATGTTTTGACAGTTTTTAGCAATTTAGCACAAGTCAAGCAATCTTCCTACACATGCAATTCTAGAGTTGTAGCAGTGGAAAGTAAATCATTGCATATGAAGGTAAGGGAGGGGCTTGGAGAGTGCAAACGCAAGTGGAGACACGGATGTTTTTGGCGTGGTTCCGATAGGTGGTGCTATCGTACATCCACGTTGATGGAGACTTCAACCCACGAAGGGTAACGACTGCGCGAGTCCACGGAGGGCTCCACCCATGAAGGGTCCACGAAGAAGCAACCTTGTCTATCCCACCATGGCCATCGCCCACGAAGGACTTGCCTCACTAGGGTAGATCTTCACGAAGTAGGCAATCTCCTTGCCCTTACAAACTCCTTGGTTCAACTCCACAATCTTGTCGGAGGTTCCCAAGTGACACCTAACCAATCTAGGAGACACCACTCTCCAAAAGGTAATAGATTGTGTGCTGATGATGAACTCCTTGCTCTTGTGCTTCAAATGATAGTCTCCCCAACACTCAACTCTATCTCACAGATTTGGATATGGTGTAAAGAAGATTTGAGTGGAAAGCAACTTGGGAAAGACTAGAGATCAAGATTCATATGGTAGGATTGGAATATCTTGGTCTCAACACATGAGTAGGTGTTTCTCTCTCAGAAAATGTATGCTGGAAGTGTAGGCACATTCTGATGGCTCTCCCCACGAATGAAGAGTGGTGGAGGGGTATATATATCCTCCACACAAAATCTAACCATTACACACAATTTACCAAACTCGGTGGGACCGAATCATGAAACTCGGTCGGACCGATTTAGTTCAAAATGTGAACGTTAGGCTTTTCGGTGGGACCAACATGATCAACTCGGTGAGACCGATTTCATTAGGGTTAGGGCATAACGTAATCTCGGTGAGACCGATCACGTCAACTCGGTGAGACCGATTTCTGTAATAGGCAAACCGATAGTTGGTCAGACAAACTCGGTGGGACCGATTCGCTCATTTTAGTGAGGCCGAAATGTTACGAAAAGGAAATAGATAGTTTGCATTGCGAACTCGGTGGGACCGATCGCTCACTTTGGTTAGAACGAAACATTATGAAGGGAAGCAGAGAGTTTGCCATCCCATCTCGGTGAGACCGAGATCCCTATTGGTGAGACTGAACTGATTAGGGTTTCTGGCTATGGCTATGACAAATGAACTCGGGGGCGCCGGATAGATCAAATCTGTGGGGCCGAGTTTGACTTTTGGTTTGGGATATATGTGTATATGAGAAAGTGGTTGAGGGCTTCTAGAGCATATCACTAAGCATTTTGAGCAAGCAAGCCATTAAGCAACACCTCATCCCCTTTTAACAGTATTGGCTTTTCCTATGGACTCAATGTGATCTTGGATCACTAAAATGAAAATGTAGAGTCTTGATCTTGAGCCAATATGTGTCCTTAGCATTTTGAGGGGTCCACATTCCTAGTCCATGCCATGCCAATCATTGAACTTTCTGAAATGATCATCTTGAAAGAGCATCAGTTCAATGAGCTATATGTTGTTAGGAATTACCAAAACCACCCAGGGATAGTTGCACTTTCAATCTCCCCCTTTTTGATAATTGATGACAACTTATAGTTCAAAGCTTCGACAAATGATAATAAGAATGAATTATATCGTCGCTTTGAGAAGTATGTGATAAGCAAGAGCTCCCCCTAAATTTGTGCATTATTTAAAACTTGCTTTTGAATGCAAATGCACAATCAATTAGGATCATGGGTTACTCTTCCATGTCACATACATCTTGGTGGAGCGCTCAAAATGATAGAGAGTAAAACATGCACTCATCACCAAGGCAAAGTGAATGATCATATATGAGAGATAAAGAATAGCATCATTCAAGAAAGCATTAAGGTATGATATGATCAAACACATGATCATACAAGTATCCCACACACAAGAACATAGAGTATCAAGCAAGCACACAAATAAGTTTCAACCAAAAACCAAAGAAGGCAAAAGAAGCAAAGCTCTCTCTCTCTCTCTCTCTCTTTCAGCCTATGATCTATACACTTTCTCCCTCTTTGGCAACAAGTTACCAAAAAGCTTGAAAATGCATAGTGCTATGCGTCTCTCTTGGCTTGATCTTCAGGAGGAGGCGTTGAGAGGACTCCAAGGATGAATGCATCTGTGGAAGTTGATGGAGCTGGTGGAGTGGCAACTGGAGGTGGCACTGATGCCGTGGCTGTAGATGCTGATGTAGTAGCTCTAGTGTCAGCTATGAGAACTGCAGTAGATCTCTGCCCTCTTGGCACTCTCTGAAAGACATCTGTCGTTTCTCTATCCTCAACCTCTTCGTTGAGCTTCTCCACTATAGCTTGAATCTCCATGACCTTCACATCTAGATCATAGAATTTTGCCTCAATGATCCTTTCCAGGCTCGCTTGATTCTGAGTCAAGTTGGCCAAACTCTTCTCAATCCTTAGAGTGGCCTCAAGCATATGATTGAGCTGATCTTGCTTGGTATTAGGAGCTCCAGAAACACTTGCTTGCTTGGCTGCCTTTGCTTGAGAAATCTTCTCTTGGCCCTCAACTGAAGTAGGATGGGATGCATCCATGACAACTTCATTGTCCTCGAAATCCGGTCTAAGATGAAGATGCCTCTTGTTAAGCAGATATGTCCCTTTCTCCACCTTGGAGTTGATAAGCATCTGAATGTGAGGGGCATATCCGCAAGACCTTTTCTAGTCAGCTGTTGTCCTCTTGATTGTATCTACAATCAGACTCATGACCTTGAACTTCTCGGGAACATCAAACATGTGGAGTAAGTTGATGGAGTGAACTCGGATCATTCTATAATCTCCTGACTTGGGCAACAAAGTGTGCCTAAGGATATTGTTGATTGTGGTCAATCCAGACAACAAATGATATATGGAGCCAAACTTGTGAGTTTTCACTTCTCTGTCAGGAATTGGCTTGTAGATATTTGCCATAGAGTTTGGATCCATCCTAGACTTGGCATACACATTAGTGCCATTTTCATCCTCCTTGGGGAGATTGATCAAACTTGCCCATTCAGCCATAGTTGATTGGTACCTTGTACCCACAGTCATCCATACAATCCTACCACCTGGATAGAAATGAGCAGTGGAGTAGAATTGCATGATCATCTCATCGTTCCATCAAGTCAGTTTCTTTCCCACAAACTTGTCAACTTCATTTTGCCTGAAGCTCTCATGAACACCTGGAAAGAAATCATCATGTTTATCGATGTACTTCCAATCAACCCACTTCATGTCACAGACAATGGGCTTCTTGTGCAACAACACCGTCTCATAGAAATCCTGCCGTTCCTTGGTGTGAAACCTATAGTCTACATCAGTCTTTCTCCTTGTGGCATATGGATCAGTCTGTCTCCATTTTCTTAGACCCGCATCCTTTCTTAGTTTCATGTTCTCAGCAATAAGATGTGCATCATTATGATCTGGAATCTTTGGCTTGAGTCTTCTGAGCAACATAGACTCATCATCATCTGAGGATTCTTGATCTGAATCTTCTTCCTCCTCAGGAACTACTGGCACTAGGGCCTTGTTCTTCTCGGATGCTGGAATGTCTCTAGTGGACCTCTTGGTTGCAAAAGCTTTGGGGGAAGCTTTGGGCTTAGATGGAGGAGCCCTGGCTTTGATGGCATCCCCAATCAACTTCTGAGTCTTTGCAGCAGGTGCAATAGGCTCATCAGCATCATCTTCAACCTCATCATCATCATCAGCTCTCATAGATGGATTGCCAACCACTCTGGCTGTGGTCTTCCTAGCCCTTTTCTTGGTTCTAGCTGGCTCATCATCTCTTGTTTCAAGAGTGAACACCATTGTTTCTTGAGTGGAGGTTCTGGCCTTTGACATTGGCACTCTCTTGGCAGGGGCCTTCTTGTTCAGTCCAGGCTTTGTTGAAGCAATTGTGCCATACTCCTTCTTAGTCACTTTTTTCTTTGAAGTGGCCTCATCAGCCACAAAATCCTCATCCTCACAATCAGAAGTTTTCTTCTTCCTTGACTTGGTAGCAGCCTTTGGAAGATTACTTGGAGTGCTTCTACTACTCTCATAGTAGCTGCTATTGGAGGGACTAGAGCCCTCACTTAGATGTGCCTGCTCCTCTGACCTGTTCTGGCTGTCACTTTGATCAGACATTGTTGACACTACAAACTGAAAGTTGACCTTGTGAATAGATGTATATGAGATATAGTGGATGAGCATCACAAAGTGCAGATGTTTTGGAAAACAAATGAGTCAAAATCTTAGTTTTGGGTTTCTACAGAAAGCATTTTGGAGCTACCGATTTGTTAAACTCGGTGACACCGAAGCAACTTTGGTGTCTAAACTAGTGAAATCGGTCAGACCGAGACACAGTTCGGTGACTCCGAGTTTACTAGGGTTTCACTAAGAGTTGAACTCGGTCACACCGATTTGCATGTTTCGGTCAGACCGAAAAGTGCAAGTACAATGGCCTAAGCCAAATCAGTGAGACCGATTTCCACAACTCGGTCGGTCCGAGATGAGTTCGGCGGAAACCTAACCCTAACTTTGAATCAAAACTAACCTAAACAGAGTTTTCGCTGGACAAGATTATCTCATACGTGGCAAGAATCATGGCATTGACTTTGTGCTAAGAATCGGAGGTGAAGATTGCACAAAGGGTCGAACTCATACCCTAACTTGACGATGAGCTCGCTACGGCGGCAACGACGGGGTTGAGTTTAGTTGACGGCAGCGGAGACCAGCGGCGGGAGGTCGTTGGCAATGAGAGGACGATCTAGAGACCTGAGACGGCAGAGCTGGATAGGCGCATGCTAAAGATTTTAGAAAACTTTCCAAGTTTTGGCCCGTGGGTATATATAACTAGACTCTGTCGGTGTGACCGAGTGGAACGACTCGGTGGCACCGAGATGCAAAACTGCTCGCAGCTACTACAACTCGGTGAGACCGAATTGTTCTAATCGGTTGCACCGAGATTGAAAACCTAGACCAACTTAGTGAGCTCGGCGTGATCGAAAGGAAATAATCGGCCAGATCGAAATGCACTAAGAGGTTTTGGAAGTTTAAGTCCATGACGAATCTGAGACTCCAAGTGCTCCTCACTTTAGAGTGGTTTGAATCTGACTTGATCAAACTTTGTGATGTAGCATGAATAGAGTTTGAGACAAGAAAAGCGTAGATAGCTATAGGAGGTTCTTAGAAACATGTGGCAAAGCATACTTCTCTTGTTGAGGAACAGACTTTGTCTGGGGGTATTGATCTTCTTTCCACTCAACTCCATTGGCATTGAACTTTCCTTCAAAACCAACACCTTGATTCTTCCAGTGTCTTCCTTGCTTGCGTACAATTTCCTCAAATTGCTTACTCCCGGCAAGGTTCTTATAAACACCTTTCTCTATAATTCCCTTCAAGAAGCTACTTTCTTGCTCAAGTGTAACTTGGCTAAGAGAATCATTAGTGGAATCAAGAGAACTACTAGAAGCAACAACATTTGTTTTATCATGATTATTGTTACTACTAGAGGAAGAATCTTTCTTGTTCTTGTTGCTAGATTTTACTTGTGGCATGTAAGTAGACAAGAGTAAATGCTTGGCAACATAAGAAGAACTTTTCTTACAAAGATCATCATTGATTGCTTTTAAGAACTCATGCTCTTGCTCTAGATTGAGCTTTTCAAAGCGTAGCTTCTCATGAGTCCTCAAAAGCTCTCGATGATCCTCTAAGGTAGTTTCATGAGCTAACTTGAGAGTGTTTAATTCTTTAGTTAGATGCTCAATCTTCTCCTTATCATTGTGATTCGTTTTATCTTGATTAGCATGATTAATAGCAATTTCATCATAGTTTTCATCACAAGTTTCATCACTATTGCTACCAACAAGTAAATCATCATCTCCTAGCAAATCATCTTCATCACTATTGAAATCAAGATACTCGGGGTGTGATACCTTAGGGCCTTTAGCCATGAAGCATCTTCCAATTCCTTCATTTGGTGAATCAAATATGTCGTAGGAGTTGGATGACACAAGTGCAATTCCAGCAACACCTTCATCTTGAGTATCTTCGGAGTCGGATTAGTAGCTTCTTTCGGAGTGGTCATCGGAGTCAGAACCAGATACCCATTCACTAGCATGAGCTTGATGTCTTAGTGTTGTATAGCTCCTTGATGATTTGTCCTTCCTTTCCGAATCCTTACTTATCCAAGAGGGTCTTCATTCATAATGATCATCTCTACCCCTTCTCTCTCTCGATGGAGAATCTTATTTTCTACTCCTCCTTTTAGGTGAGTCATCTCTTCTCTTGTGTGGAGCCATACACTCATTTGAGTAGTGTCCGGGTCTCCCACAATTTTAGCAATTCCGATCACGGCTGGAAGATCTTTTGTCATTGTAGGACCTTGATTTGGAGTTTCTCTCTTTGCTTCTATTCTTGTAGAATTTGTAGAAGTTCTTCGCCATTAAGTTCAATTCTTCATTGAAGACTTTTTTCTCACTTTATGATGTAGGAGCATCACATGAAGCTTTGTAAGCACCACTAGACTTGTTGTGAAGCTCTTCTTTATCCTTGAGTGACATCTCATGAGCAACAATTCTTCCAATCACTTCTGTTTGCTTGAGATCTTTGTAATTGGGCATCATTTGGATCAATGTTCACACGGTGTCATATTTTCCATCCAAGGCTCTTAGAATTTTCTCGATGATGAATCTATCGGTCATGTCTTCGCTTCCTAAGTCGGCAATCTCATTTGTGACGAGAGCAAGCCTAGAGTACATTTCAGAGACACCTTCACCATCCTTCATCTTGAACTTGTCAAGTTGACTTTGAAGCACATCCAACTTGGATTCCTTGATGGAGTCGGTACCTTCGTGCATATCAATCAAAGTATCCCAAATTTCCTTTGCATTCTCAAGATGGTTTATTTTGTTAAATTCTTCGAGACACAATCCATTGAAGAGGATATCACAAGCTTGAGAATTGTATTGCAACATCTTCAATTCTTCAGCGGAGGCTTCACGGTTTGGTTCCTTCCCATCAAAGAATTCACCTTGCAAGCCAATACACACAATAGCCCAAACGGCGGGGTTATGTCCAAGAATATGCATTTTCATCTTGTGCTTCCAACTAGCAAAATTTGTACCACCAAAGTAAGGACCTCTACGGTGGTAACTTCCCTCGCTAGACGACATACTCTCCTAGGTTGTGAAACCATGGCTATGATCACCAAAGCTATGGAAATCAAGGAAAATGGAGACCAAAGCTCTAATACCACTTGTAGGATCGAAAGTATGTCTAGAGGGGGGGGGGGTGATTAGACTACTTGACCAAATAAAAACTTAGCCTTTTCCCAATTTTATGTTTTTATAGTTTTTAGCAATTCAGCACAAGTCAAGCAATCTTCCTACACATGCAATTCTAGAGTTGTAGCAGCAGAAAGTAAATCATTGCATATGAAGGTAAAGGGAGGGGTTTGGAGAGTGCAAACGCAAGTGGACACACAAATGTTTTTGGTGTAGTTCCGATAGGTGGTGCTATCGTACATCCACGTTGATGGAGACTTCAACCCACGAAGGGTAACGGCTGCGCGAGTCCACGGAGGGCTCCACCCACGAAGGGTCCACGAGGAAGCAACCTTGTCTATCCCACCATGGCCATCACCCACGAAGGACTTGCCTCACTAGGGTAGATCTTCATGAAGTAGGCGATCTCCTAGCCCTTACAAACTCCTTGGTTCAACTCCACAATCTTGTCGGAGGCTCCCAAGTGACACCTAAACAATCTAGGGGACACCACTCTCCAAAAGGTAATAGATGATGTGCTGATGTTGAACTCCTAGCTCTTGTGCTTCAAATGATAGTCTCCCCAACACTCAACTCTCTCTCACATATTTGGATATGGTGGAAAGAAGATTTGAGTGGAAAGCAACTTGGGGAAGGCTAGAGATCAGGATTCATATGGTAGGATTGGAATATGTTGGTCACACCACATGAGTAGGCACGTTCTGATGGCTCTCCCCATGAATGAAGAGTGGGTGGAGGGGTATATATAGCATCCACACAAAATCTAACCATTACACACAATTTACCGAACTCAGTGGGACCGAATCATGAAACTCGGTCGGACCGATTTAGTTCAAAATGTGAACGTTAGGCTTTTCGGTGGGACCAACATGATCAACTCGGTGAAACTGATTACATTAGGGTTAGGGCATAACATAATCTCGGTGAGACCGATCACACCAACTCGGTGAGACCGATTTCTGTAATAGGCAAACAAAGAGTTGGTCAGACAAACTCGATGGGACCGATTTGCTCAATTCGGTGAGACCAAAACATTACGAAAAGGAAACATAGAGTTTGCGTTGATAACTCGGTGGGACCGATCGCTCACTTCGGTTAGACCAAAACGTTACGAATGGAAATAGAGAGTTTGCAATCCCATCTCGGTGAGACCTAGATCCCTACTGGTGAGACCGAACTGATTAGGGTTTCTTGCTATGGCTATGACAAATGAACTCGGTGGCGCTGGATAGATCAAATCAGTGGGACGAGTTTGACTTTTGGTTTGGGACATATGTGGATATGAGAAAGTGGTTGAGGGCTTTTGGAGCATATCACTAAGCATTTTGAGCAAGCAAGCCATTAAGCAACACCTCGTCCCCTTTTAATAGTATTGGCTTTTCCTATGGACTCAATGTGATCTTGGATCACTAAAATGAAAATGTAAAGTCTTGAGCTTGAGCCAATATGTGTCCTTAGCATTTTGAGGGGTCGACATTCCTAGTCTATGCCATGCCAATCATTGAACTTTTCAAATGATCATCTTGAAAGAGCATTAGTTCAATGAAATGTCTGTTGTTAGGAATTACCAAAACCACCCAGGGATAGTTGCACTTTCAGGTGGCCGTGGCAACCGCGAGCGGCGGTGACGGTGGCGTTCGGCCATGCGCGTGAGAGAGAGACAGAGGAGAGGATGAGGGCGGGGCAAAGTGAGAGAGGGTCGAGGGGGTCGCGTGGCGCTCGTAGGCGCGTCTGGGTAGCGCCAGGAAGCAGGAGGTGGCCTCGCGCGTTGACGCACGCCCCCGACACGTGCCCGTCGTCCCCTCGGCAAGAGGAGGAAGACGACAGGGGAGGTGGGCCTGACCGGCTTCAGCAGCAGGCCGCACAGGTAAAGGAGGCCCAGGCGAGTCCTTCTCTCTCTCTCTCTCTCTCTCTCTCTCTCTCTCTTTCTCTCTCTCTCTTTTCTAATTCTTTCTGTTTTCTATTTATTCTGTTTTGTTTTGTTTTAGTTGAAATACTAAACCACTTTTATAAATTCTAGAATTATTTGTGGGAGCTCTCTATCATATACCAGTGACCCAAAATTATCTTCATAATATTTGGAGCATTAAAATATTTGTAGAAATTAAATGCCCCAATTCAAATACATTAAGATTTAACTCAAAAATCAAGGAATGACCTAGAAATATGTTCATCATTTTTGGCAGAGGTTTTCTCCTTTATCAGAAACCATGAACATTTTCAAAGGGCATTTTGGGTTCACTGAAAAAGATTTTATTTGAACCTATTTTAATTGCATTTGTGCAAGGGTTTATCAATCCCCATTTCAAATTTCTTGAATTTAAACATGATGACATGAATGCTTTGATGCAACTAGTTACAACGTTGGACCGTTGGACCAGTGCCGTACTTGATAACTATTGCACATGCTATTATGTGTTGCAACTTTTACGATGCCTACGATATCCAAAATAGTTCGTGATTGTAAACCGTGTATGATAAGGCGACTATCACAAACATTTAGTATGCTCGCATCGTTTGTGATATTTTCTGACATCATGCTCGCTTCACAAACGGCAACTGTGTGCATGATCACACACGTTTCCTCGCTACAAACCGTGTCGAATTATGATGTATATCACACACGTTTGTGCTTTATAGACCATGTGCGCCGTAACGACCCACAAAGCATATTTCGACCCTAATTAAATCGCTGCTATTTAAAATTGTACCAAATTTGAATTTGAAAGTTGGCTATAACTTTATTCATATCCATCAGGTTAAACAACCAATGCATTATTTGATTCGCATACACATATGTTCAAGAATTACATAAGCACCAAATAAAGAATGATGAACCAGGGTTGTATACTTGTACTATTAAACATGGTGAAGAAAGATGCAAAAAAAAATCTGGTTGATGAACAAGGTGAAGCGGAATTCCCATATTATGCTCTCCTCCATGCAGAAGGCACGCACGACTCTAGCCCAACCCCCTGTGATGGCCGGTCGCCCATCCTTCATTCTCTTTCATGACTCATGAGGACATCTAGATACTCATTGTGTTCTGATAGAAATACTTTAACCTTTGCATGCCCACCAATCATGTAGTTTGAGAGGTAATCTTGAGCAAACTGCTTAGAGAACCACTGCAAAGGAAAAAAGATTCAGACATTGTCATCCAACACAACTCATTATGGGAAATAAAAAGAAGGCTCCAGAGTTCTTACTTACCATGACACAATTCACTATTGTCTTGGATAAAGTGTAAACAAATAGTTTAATTGCCATCTTTTGACCCATTTCACTAATAATCTTTATCAATTTCCTTACTTGATGCCGGTTCTTCAATATCTCATTAACACATACGCAGAAAGGGTCGAAGCACGGATATTTACCAATGCCATGTACCTAAAAGCACCAAGTTAATATTAGAAGCTAAACAACAATATTACACAATGATGTAGTACAACAGTCCCTCCGTCCCATTATATAGGATCTTATAACATCCAATATACTCACGACGTTGATGAATAAACATCTTATATTACGGGGCGGAGGGCGTTTATTACATTTTTACAAATATCAACCGATTAGGTGTGTGTTTGCCTGTTTGGTTCAAGCCACACCTTAGGAAAGCCAAAGTGTGGTCCCACATCAGATACACTCAAAAAGCGTGGCAAGATTCTCTTAGGCGTGCCAACTTGTGGCTCTCGTTTTGAAGAACTAACCCTTTGGCAAGTTTGGCAACATTGTTTGGCAAAGTGTGTCACTCCTAGCTCTAGAACCAAATAGCCCTTCCTTGTTGCTGTGTGGACTAAGATTGCATATTTAGTCATTCAGTACAATGCATGTTGCTATGCAGCCTCATATATGTTAGATATGACCCTAATTAACCTATTGATAAACGGGTTACAGATATATTCATTAAATGTCCGATTTGATGATTAATCCCTTATCAGCCCCCGGCCTATACGGTACCAGCTACCGATATCCTGAACAGTGAGTATATATAAGCCATGGGATGAAACTAACCTTGATGGTAAACAACAGTTGTTCCCAATATTATCTTGTGCAAGTAGATCTAAAGGCATGTTAAGCAGAACAGGCTAAACATCAACCAAATGTATCCAAGGTAGACAACATAATCTCGAAAAGTTAGCTTCATCGCGAAGGTTTAAGCATGCTAGTTAAGAAAAACAAGAAGTGGAAAGTTGTGTTAACTACAACATGCCTAACATTTAATAACAAGCAAACATAGTCATTTAAATTGGTATTGTGTTGGTATTTTTTTAGAAAAGGAGGATTACCCCCAGCCTCTGCATTTGGGCGATGCATGCGGCCATTTTTATTAATTATTCACAAATACCTTACAAAGTAGTACATCAGTTTGAGCCACCATCTTAGAAACAACTATCGCTATTCCTAACCACTTGATAAAGGGTTGCCGATAGTCCAAGCCTAATAGTAAACAGACATCCCATCAAAGCCTAACATCTAAAGCCGGAGGCCCCAACCGAGCCACATACTAGGTTTGGGGTACAAACCGATCCGACACAATCTCATGTGTTGTCGCTGCCCACTACAAAAAAAGACACATCCGTGACATTTTGGCCCAAACATTTTTTCCTGTCATGGTTATGACACTTCTAGGACGATAATTGTGACAAAAACACGTATCATCATAGATGTGGTGGGCTCCTACTTCTATGACCAAAACTCATGACAGATGTTGGGCTTTTCTTCGTGGGCGGGCCTTAGACGCACCTGCATGACATTCTTTAGGCCGTCCATGACGAAAAAAATCATGGTAGAAGCGAGGCCGAGGAAAATATTGGGGAGTTCCCGGTTATGGTGGGTGGTCGGGGCCGGGCGATGCAATGTGGTTTGCGCGTTTCTCTCGTACGCGCGTGGGTGCGAGGCATTGGCTAACTAAACCCGAGAGATCGCACTAGCTACATTACTGTACCCGAGCTATCGATCCCTTGGCTCTTAATTGAACATGAACGATTCATTCTCTACTGACTGAACCCAAGCGATTCCTTCACTGCTGCTGCTAATTGAACCCGAGCGATCGATCATAGCTATTGCTTACTAAAGCCGATTGAGCCCCTGTGTGAGACGTAGACAGCTAGTGTTGGGTTGCCTCTCGATGAATAGTGACCATTGCTACCATGCACGCGGTACGTAGAACGAGTCGAGACGTGGTGAATCGAGCCGGTTGGTGGTGGGGGTTGGATGAATAGGACCCCATGGTAGTAGGCGGTTGCCGCTTGATGAACAGGACCCCGAGGACGCCGCCACACACCAGCCGGTTGGGGGGAGGGGGTGGATGAATAGTACATATGTAGGCTGGATGAACAGTAGCCGATGGAGGCTGGATGAACAGTAGGCCATGGATGAACAGTAGCTGGTGGAGGCAGGGGGAAATTGCGGTGGATGAACAGTAGCAGGTGTAGGCTGGATGAAGTCAAAGGTGGATGAACAGTAGCCCCGTGGAGGCTGGAGCGAGGCAGTAGATGGTGGACGAACAGTAGCACATGGAATCTCGTTTTGCGGTACACCATACCCCTCCAGATGAAAAGGACCCTGTTTCGACCGTAGGCGCTCCAATAGAAGTCCGTTTCCTCCATTATGTGGTACGCCACACCCCTCTCGATCAACATTACCCCGTTTTGACTGTAGTCACTCAAACAGAAGTCCGTTTCCTCTATTTTGTGGTATGACGGACCCTTCCCAATGAACATGACGCCGTTTTTACCATACACGGTCGAATAGAAGGCCATTTCCTCCATTTTGTGGTACGCCAGACCTCGTTTCACCTGTTCCGTCCAAGCCGGCTGGCTCCAGATGAATAGGATGCATTCCGTTGCCTCTCGATGAACACGACGTTGTTTCTTCGTTTTGACCCAGCCCCTTGGCTGACGATGAACTCCATGTACAATAGCCCTAGCCGTATGTATGCGCGAGTACGCATTCCAGACCCCGCCCATATGTACGTATGTAGCTGTATTTACTTTCTTGCAACGTGGCTGTACATACGTGTACACGATATTGACAGGACTGAGTGACATGCTACATCTACGATTCTGCTATGACACGTACCGCTCCTTACTCAGCCACGGTTCATCGGTGTAGAGAGACTGATCAACCGCTATGTATGTACACGTTCGCGACTAGACACATAACATTGCGTATGCTTTGACATGGTGGGTCCCAGCTGTCTGGGGGTAAGGAGGTCCCAGTTGTCAGGGGAAACGTTTTTTTCGCGAAATATAGAGGCCCTTCCGGTGGGTCCCCACTAGCAGGGGGAGGAATCATTATTTTACGCTTAATAAGAGGCACTTCCTTGCATGTGGCCGTGGACCCAGCTGTCAGCCTCTCCAGTACAGTCTTCCGATGGATGTCGTTCATTGACCACGTTGACCACGACACGCCGAGAGCACCAAGGTGGTGGATGACGACGAGGCCTAGGAAAGAAATGACACAGATCCGGGGAAGACTCGATAGTTGTTTCCCACATGGAGGGGAGTACGAGGGTGTAATGGTTCGTCTGCCATTGCCGGAGAATAACATTATGTGTGGGTGAGTAGAGGGATGGCCAGGCCAGCTATGGGAGTAGGGCGGGGCAGTAAGGCCTGCGTGACAGCACTGTCGCCCACGGGAGACAGGAGAAAGAAGACGAGAGGTTGAAGAAGCATCACAGCTGTTGGCTTAACATCCAATGGTCCGACTTCATTTGTGGACTAAGTTGAGAAAGTCATGCGTACACGTCAGCTTAGTAGGCCCACAAGTTAGCTAGCAAATCTGCTGGGTCCCAGCTGTCATCGGGAGGAATAGTTTTTTTTGCATAATAAGGAGGCAATTCCTTCCGTGCGAAGATGTAGCCGATGGGTCCCAGCTGTCAGTAGGAGCAATCATTTTTTTGCATGATAGGAGGCACTTTCTTGTGTGGGTCCCTAATATCAGCCTCTCCACTTACATCCCTCTTTCTATGGATGTTGGTTGTTAACCATGTTGACCATGCCGTGCCGAGAGCACCAACACCATGGACGACGGTGAGGCACCGGAAGGGGACGACCCAGAGCCGGCGAAGCCACAACAGTGGATGCCCATGCTAAGGGGAGTACGAGGGCTAACTGGTCGGTTGGGTATTCTCCAAAAAATAAATAGAATTGGGCTAGCCATTTTCAGAAAGAAAAAAGATATCAATTGAGCTTGTCATGTGCTTAAATAAAAGCCTGGTCTAGACGGTCCACAACCCCCACACAATGCGCAGTTGATACCCTGCTGCATCTATAAAATGAAAAACAACTGGGTGAGCTGCTCGTTATGTAATTTTCTCGTTTATTGACTTCGTTGACAATGGTGTGGGACCTAGATGTCAAACCATTAGGAGGAAGTATTTTTTGGCTTGTAATAACTAGGAACCTACTTGTGTACCGCCATGACCTTGGTGGGTCCATATTGTCAGCCTCTCCACGTATAGTCACCTCCTGATTCCTCTCGGTTGTTGACCATGTTGACAACGTCAGATGGCGACGGGCGCACCATGAGAAAACCAAGGCGGAGAACGACGGCGAGGCCTCAGACGAGAATGAATAAGAGCCGTGGAAGATGTGGCAGTGTATTGGTAGGCGAAGGGGAGTACGAGGGCAACAACATCTAACTCAAGCTTCGGTACAAAAGCCCAAGGATTAATTGTTCATCAAATTTAGAAAAAACCCTGATTGAACATGGCAATAAAATCTAACCCAACCACTGTTTTTGGCAGTCACAAAAAATGGATCGGTCTGATCCATAAAATCAACATCCTGTTCCAATTTTTTTTACTGGAATATGATGATAAGTTTTTGTAAATAGAAGCCGAGCAGGTTCAGAAGCCCATTTGTCCACCTGAAATTTCTTTATTTGCTGTTCAACATATTCGTCTGTGAGAAATTTCTTGTTGAAAAATTTAAGACTCATGGACAATAGTAACCTCACATTCAACATGGAGAATGTGACAAAGCTTCTGGTTGCCTGGTTGGATGCATATCCTTCCATTGTTATTGTCCTCAAACGAATGTCATGAGAACTGAGAAAATCCCGGTGCTTATTACGCCACCGATTGCTTATATGTTTTTCTCCATGTGTTAGTTCCTAAGTAGACATGAAGATTGAAAACGGTTAAGGTCTAAAAAAGAGTATGTCAAAAGAGCGACAACTGAACGGTTAATTCTATTACAATATATGCGGGCTTTCAATGTGCATGAAATCATCACCTTTATATACTAATTCTCCAGACATGTAAAGCATCGCAGCAAGCCAATAATTGTGTTCAGATCATAACTAAACATTTCGATATATAAGATCTTGACAGAATCCAGCACCATTGATAGGCTATCCATGGGCGAACTCTTCATTGAACATATAACAAAATATTAGTATCCAAAGTGTACTCCAAGATGATATAAAACTTAAGTGCACAAATAAAAAATGCAGCTTATGATTACAAATGTGTAGATGATAATATAGTAC
The DNA here is from genome assembly GCA_902687465.1 of Secale cereale. Classification (NCBI taxonomy): domain Eukaryota; kingdom Viridiplantae; phylum Streptophyta; class Magnoliopsida; order Poales; family Poaceae; genus Secale; species Secale cereale. The sequence continues at coordinate 498,069,705 of LR738714.1, forward strand.
CTGAAAAAGTGTGGAGCCAAACACCAACTTGTGATAATTAAATAAATCACGAATTACACCCAAGGTCTCCAGTTTAGGCGTAGAGACGACAATTATTTGCGAAGATCTATAGCAATAATGAAGGAGCAACCTTTGAAGTGAAGGGCATCTTCGATGATGAGTTGGTGTCCTTCAAAACAAATTCCAATGCTTTCAAGGTGAGGTGGCTTTATTTGGAGAAAACCGATACAAATTTCTATTCCCAAAACAAGCAGCAAGCGCTCCAGAGTAGGGCAACTGGTGTGGATGATGTTGTGCAGTGAGGCCTCCGACAGATCAACCACCACAAGCGAAAGTTTTTTTAGTAGTGGGAGTCGAAACATTTATACCAGATTGTCTGGTAGATGGCACCAGGCGAAGGTGGCGATGAGGAGAGCGGAGGAAAACCACGAGATAGACAACGATGGTGTTGGCACAAATACATGGCAATCGGTTTCTCGTAAGTAATTTCCGTAGTAATGGTAGAACTCAAGCTGTTGGAGTTTTTTGAATTCAGGGGATGTCAGCCAGGCGTCCATCGTGCAGGGTATGGACAACAGGTAGCATGTCAGGATACAGAGGTGTTGAACGGGGTCCTGGTGGGATAAGATGATGGCTCTGAGGAGTTCAAAATCATGAATGATAGATAGCTGACGACAATCAAGATTAAGAGGCGCGTCACGCCATAGAGGGCACCACCGAGTTGAGAAGACTTGGGTGCGATAGCAATCCTTGGTGGGGAGAAGCGAGATTTATCTCCCCAAGGATGGCGTCCGGGAGATCGCTGATGCGGGTGTGTGTGTGGTGCTTGCCGCCTCTCCCCGCGCTGCTGGGTGCGAGATCTACAACCGGCGTTGCCGCTGGCGGGAGCCTCATCTTCTTGGCACTAGGGCCAACTTGCTCCATTTTCCTTGCGGGCGTTGCATCAAGCTCATGGGTTTGATCAAGGCAGCCAGAGACAAGCCTAGTGGCAGTGCGAGTGGGGAAGGAGGGCTTGGGTTTTCTGTAGGAGTGAGGAAGAAGGGGAACATGCATTTTCTAGATGAGTGAGGAAGAAGGTGAGCGGTTTTTTTTGTACGAGTGAGGAAGAAGGGGAGTGGGGGAATTGGGGGGCGACAAAATGGGGAGAGTCGAGAGGGATGTGGTTTTTTTTGGGAGCGCGCCAATTCAAGAAATATGGGCTGTTCCTAGGGAAAAAAAGCAAATGGGCTTTAAGATGGATTGTCTTTTGTATCAGCCTGGTCGGCTATCGTGTTCCATCCTGGATGGTCTTAACATTATAGGCATCCCATTAGAGACACTCTCCAGCTCTCCAGCTTATTGCCCATTCGAAAAAAGAGACACCCTCCTCCTCATGCTTGGCATCCACCAAATTAGAGGATGCGGGTCAAATCTATAGGGGGCATGCAAATCAACTGCGAAAGAAAGGAAAACATTTCTGTTTACTGCATGTAGACACTCACACTGGTTGTAGCGTGGCAAAATGTGGGGTCAAATAGCAGGCACACAATATAGATTGTAAAGGTTCACACGCTAGTCAACCTTCACATTAAACTAACATTCACAAGCTCATAAGTTCAACATGTTTATGCATCTCACTGATTCACCAGACAGACTATAACCAAGACAAAGCTGGGCACCCGTCACCCAATGGCCAATGCCACGCCCCCCGTGAATGTAGAAGCTTCGCTCCCTCGTCTAGCTGCTTCCTGTGTTTCCCCTGTTTTTACCACCTGCCCACCTATAGAATCACCTCTCACCGGCCAATTCCTCTCCAAACCCCTAGGGAGGCGGTTGAACCAAACAAGTCTAGACTTGTTTCTAGTGAATTCATTGACATGGCAGCGGAAGGGTGTGATAGCTGACTCTGACAAAATAATTGACTACCATGTTGGCATACATGAGCATGGGGCCCACTTGTCAGCATGCTGGACGGAGGAAGAAACACAAGAGAAAATGGTGCGCGGAAGGGTGCAAACGATTGGCTGACGTGTGATGACCACTAGAGCAATCCACTCATATTGCACGTAAACAAATTCATCCAAACACGGCCTGATTTCATATAAAACATAGAAGATTTCATTACATTTACATCAAATAAGTGGTGCTAGTCCGGGGCTAAAGGAAAAATTAATATACATAATCTAAATAGTCGCCAACCGATCTCTTTGTCATCGTCTTGTCCAGCTGCTCGATCACCGGACTGCTGGCATCCCCGGAGGTATATGCTTGAGGGAAAAGGGCGATTCACTTCCCTTTCGCTCATCAGAGTGGAACCCCCGACTGATGCTTCATCCGGAGGGGAAGGGGGTAGCTCCGCTTCCGTCGAGCCCATGCGGGGTCGACGATGGTCTGTGCTGAAGAAGAATTGTGCAAGACACCGGCTGTTTATGCCAGCATCACCTCGGCGGTGGCCTTCATGGGAGACAAGCGGTGGCGTCCTCCCATGCTCTACTTCTCCTCGATGATGGTGGCAGGCACAGACATGCTAGCCGTAACCTCGCGGACATCCACGCAGCTGGCTTCTTTCTCTGCCTGCATGGCGCGGCTACGCGCACATCAACGGCGGATGGTGTGGCCGCAGTCACTGGAGGCGCGGTACGACGCGTCATCATCAATGGCAGCTACGATGCCCGTGCCATCGTGCTCCTCGTCGTGCCGGTGTGGAGCAACTTGTCACTCCTCGAGCTAGATTGGAGCGGCCAGTTGGGGAACCACACACTGGCTTAGGGCATCAACTGCCTCCGTCAGGCTAGGCAAGGGAGGTGGAGCAGCAAGCTAACTCGGTCGTAACCGTCGGGCTCGGCGGGCCACCCAGCCGACTTTTATGCCTAAGAACTGCTGTTCCCGCTCGTCGGATGCCTGTCGAAAGAGTGGAGAATATGGTATGCCCATCGAAAGAGTGGAGAATATGGTGAAGGAATGAGGAGCTTGGCCGGTGTCCCACTCCTGAATGGACGTGTGGCCGGAGTATATTTCTTGGATTCAACACGGGTTTAATGTAGGCATTTGAATACGGTGAGGAGGCTCATTGAGCCAGGCGTGCAGCGGGCGGCGCTCTCGGCCAGCGCGCCGCTTCAATGGCGGACGTAGTGAGAGGTCACATCCACCCTGTGCCGCCTTGATCGTGGACCTTAGACTAGCCACATTGGCGGACGCGCTCCCTCCTCCCACGGGCCCAATAAACCTGGGCGGATGAAGTAGAATTGAATCCTATAGGATTTTTTTACTATAGAGTCACGTGTACTACTACATTTCATTGGAATCTAGCATCCACTCCAACTATTTTTTTTCACTACCTTTGTTTTTCCCGTGGCATCAAACACTCAGTGCTAATTCTATGGGATTCAAGTGGAAATGCCACTCGAATCCTTTTATTTTTTCTATTCCAACGTCTTAAGAGTCCTAGTATGAATGAAAGAAAAGAAAAGGAGGGAGTACTTGCTCCAAATGATGTGCCACAAGAATAGAGCTAGCAGACAGCTATACTACTGACTAGGTGACCTTGTGCTTGGCTCTATGCCTCTTTCGAAAGTCGAAAAATGATGATGGTACTACAATACCTTAGTACACTTCTGGCAATCTGACACCGAATGAACTGCTGCACGTCCACGCGTGTATAAGCCCACTATTGTAAGCAAAAGCTTCTCCTCATCCCACGAGCCATCGCCATGCATGTCCGAGGGAGAGGGCATACTAAGCAAGCTTCTCCTCGTTCTAAAAGTTGACGGGTCACACCATAAAAGGCCGACCATGTCCATGGTACCGCCCATGTGAGGCGAGGGAGAGTGCGTGCACGATTCACATTCCATTGAAGAAAAATAATATTGCATACCTATCATCATAGATAATAACTTAATTTGTAAATAACGCGCCACCGCGTCATGGTCGAACTTCGATTCGTTCACGAGTGGTTCCCGTCCCTCCACTAAATGAACAACTACTTCACTCATCAAATTATCATGTGAGCTACCTCTTCATACATAAATGAGCTTACCGTGTACCCACGCGCAAGTGTTAGGGAAAGAGGCGAAGAGTACCTGCGTCGGTGCGTGCACCTCTTCTCTTCGTGCACATACTCCTTTTTTCTAGTGATTCGTGCACGTATTCCTTTTTTTCCTTGTGATTCGTGCACGCACTCCACCTACGTTCATGACTTTTGGTGAGTCTCTTCTACTCCATTTTCTTGCATGACACACGGACCTCGATGCTGGATGTCCCACGTGTCGGCAGAAAAAGAACGCTTTCCGACGACCGAGAAGGAGCAAGGAACCTCCATTTTTGTGCACTCTTAATTTTTTATATTCAGTGATATTAAATCAACCCAATCTTCTCCACATATAGTGTGAGAAGAGTCCGAAACACGACAACCAAGTGCAGTTACATCATACATGGCCCACCTCACGCTATCACCATATTTCTTGGCCTCCATGCGACACCTAGCTCTAGTAATGCACTGATACGTCCATTTCGCATCATGTTTTCCTACTGTTATTTATAAATTTTTTATGCATAACAATGCTTTATGGAGTAATTCTAATGCCTTTTTCTCTCATAATATGCAAGGTTTACACAAAGAGGGAGAATACCGGCAACTGAAATTCTGGACCTGAAAAGCCTACGTCAGGACACCTATTCTGCACATCTCCAAATGAGATGAAAATTTACGGAGAATTATTTTGAAATGCATAAAAAATACTGGAGAAATAACTACCGGAGGAGGGCCACCTGGTGACTGATGGCTTCTCGCCCCTCGTTGGTTACCCCAAGTGGAAGGTGTGAGATGCAGTGTAGTGGAAGTTTTCCCTTGGCAAAGTTACCAAGGATCGATTTCCCCTGAGACTCCCAGTTTCAACAAGAAGGTGTCAACTGCTAACGGCGCCAGATATTAGCAATCAACATGGACCTGCACACAGATACAAATATCTTTGCTCCCAAGGAGTACAGAGAGGTTGTCAATCCCTCCGGCCTTGTAGTTTACAAAGGATCAAACACAAGTGATAGTAGTGATAGATATTGCTGCAATAGTAAGTAAAAGCGGAAAGTAAATAGCGGATGTGATCAATGATGGTAATATGGACCGGAGTCTCATGATGTTCACTAGTGATGTCTCTCTCCCAAAAGACGATAAAACTGCTATGTGAGGTAAACGAATTACAGCTGGGCAATTGACAGAACCATGAACGCAAACCAATGCTGACTACATTGCAAGAAAGGTCGAGGTTCAAAGCATGGGCGGTACGCCGAGGTAAGTAGATCGAAATCCATCTGCATCTACTACTAATCATCTACCTTGAGATATCTATCCAGAACATCTCGCTGGTATTAAGTTGCGAGTCCCACCCATAGTGTAAACTCAAAGCAACAGACAACTGCATTAAAAGAACTTTGCGTAAAGTAAACAATCCTTGCTCCCGCGGGCACAAGCACCGTTGTTTTCCCCTTGTGGCAACAACACATCCCCTAGACTCATGTTTCTGTCACTCAAGCTAGTCATCGAGGGGCATGAACCCACAATCAAGCATAACGTTCCCTCTTGGAGTCACTACCTATTACTTGGCCAAAGCAATAAATAACAACGGAGAACATGCAAGAATTACTTACGAACATAAATATAAAAGAGGTAGATCAAATATATTACTCAAACACAATCTGAACATAATCTCACAATCCATCGGATCCCAGCAAACTCATCATAGCAACAACATAAGGATTACATAGGTGCCTCGATCATGTAGGGCAGCTCACGAGGACTAATTAGTGAAGCACAAGAACGGGAGGAGAACATCACATAGCTACTGGTCATGGACTCATGGCCCAAGGGAGACTACTCACAACTCATCCGGGAGGCGTCCATGGTGGTGGAGAAGCTCCCGGTGGTGATCCTCCCCTCCGGCAGGGTGCCGGGAAGAGTTCTCCTGGTGCTCCCGATCTTGGAAGCGGCGGCGGCGGCGGAACAGAGATGAGATCGCGAAAAAGAGTTCCCGTCTCGAGGGTTTCGGGAGACGCTTTAAATATATGCCAAAGGGGGGCATCAGCGGAGCCTCGGGGGGCCCAGGCGCCCCCCGGCGCGGCCCAGGGGGGGGGGCGCCGCCAGGGCGCCTGGAGCCCTGGTGGCCCCCCCGGCTGTACTTCGGGCGCAAGGTAGCTTCTGGAACGCTGATTTTTTATACAATTTTTCTGGATTTTTCCTGGCAGTTCTCGTAATGTGAAAACCTGAAATACAAAAACAGCCGAAAACAAAAACTGGCACTGGGGTGCACTGAGTTAATAGGTTAGTCCAAATATGATCAAAAGTGTATGGAAGTGTATAAATAACATAGCAATATCACCCAAAAGAGGCATGGAGCAAGCAGAAATTATAGATACGTTTTGGACGTATCAACATCCCCAAGCTTAATTCCTGCTCGTCCTCGAGTAGGTAAATGATAACAAGAATAATTTCTGTGGTGACATGCTATTAACCATATAGGACTTTTTCATAGTCATATGACAAAAGCTTACTGAGACAATGAATCTATAGTAATTAAGTTGCCTCATGAGAAAATCACAAAGGACTGAAAGTTTTACAATGTGATACTGAAACATCAAAAAGATTTGTAATGAACATGGTGTGCAAATATGATAAAGTGATATCTTGCTTGCCCCCTTTAGTGAAGCAAAACATAAATGCAGGGGCACCTCCAAGGTTTAAGTGATGACTAGATACAATGATTTCAAAATAAACAATATCACAATCATGCAAAAGACAATGGTACTTTGGGACAATGCACATTACACTCAGAATGACAATCATGCTCTCAGTAGTTGGTGCTTTTAAAAGAAGGTGGAGACTCTCGAACCGTGGCTTTTGTTGGCAAGGTTGAAAACCTATAGTCGGAAACAAAGACAAAACATGTACCAGAGCTGTTGGTTTAAAAAACAGAGGTAATATTTTTTTTAGATCATGCATGTTTGGTCAACGAATGCTAGCAGACAACTCAATCACTTCTTGAGATGGACAAGTTTCGAGGAACGGCTCCCGAATGAGGACGATCACATCCTCTTAATCTCCTTTGTTTATCACTGCCAAAGTTTTCTGATTTCTCATGAACAAAGCGTGAAGGAGGGTTGGTTTGTTATATTATCTTTTTGAGCCGGGCGCACTCAATGCCAGTTCCTTCTCGTATTATGGGTTTGCACATTATACATGCAATCCCGGGGTGAAGCTTGTCCAACTTAAAAAGATCATGAATTAACTACTAGTTCCTCATGAGCTAAAACAGAGGCACAAAATAGGGATGCTTTTGTTGAATAATTTCGAGATGGTACATGAAAGTCTTCGTTAGGAATGGCAGGTAAATACCATGTATAGGAAGGTATGGTGGACTCATATGGCATAACTGGTATAAAGGAATTTGGATGCACAAGCAGTCAATCCGCTTAGTACAGGCGAAGGTTAGCAAAAGACTGGGAGCGACCAACTAAGAGAGCAATGACGGTCATAATCATGCAAAGCGACAAAGCAACATTGAATCAGGCATGGAAGTTATATCGCTACTCAGAAATAAAAGATCATCATGGCTTGACAGACTTTCTTTACAGTCTTAAATATGCGTGAGCATACGCCAAGTCAATCAAAATAAATTCTTGAAGGAAGATATTACTAAACCATACCACATCATAGGCAAACAAATCATGTTGGTACTCCAATAACACATTGGGGATCCCCCAGCTATTTGAGACTAACCATAAGAAAACATGAACTACTAAGAGCCATTATGCACGTAGCATCTTTATCATAGACATATCAACCAATGCAACGGAAGCAAACTCTCTTAATAAGGTGAGCATGATAATTAAAGAGAGTTCAAGCAACCAACTAAACAAAAGCTCTTTAGAAAGATAAGCATGAAAGTAAAGAGCTAAGCATGATAGTAGCTATTAAAAGACAAAGAACACACACAACAAAGATAGACATGAAAATTCTATGTTGTGTTCTAGGTAAAGGTGGAGCGTGTTTCTCTCCCACATAAAGAATGCTGAGTTCCGACTCGTTATGAAAAGCTAAAGAAAACTAAATAGGAAAACTAAAAGCAAGACGCTCCAAGCATAGCACAAAACACATGAAGTGATAAAAATATAGTGGAACGAAAGACGAACTGATAATGTTGATGGAGAAGGGGATGCACGGGGGCATCCCCAAGCTTAGACGCTTGAGTCTCCTTGAATATTTCTTGGGGTGCACGGAGGCATCCCCAAGCTTGAGCGCTTGACACTCCTGAATCTTTTTATCATCTTCCCTCGCACACTTGAAAACTCCCTTCATACATAACTCATCATAATCTGATTAGCGAGGTTAGTACCCATAATAAAATAATTGTTCCTTGCTGGAAATAAGGATATTCTTGAAGATCTACTGTTTCTCAAGATTGCCAAAAGGTTTTTGCAAAGAAAAAGCAAGCTCTAGGTTTGCAAAATGAAGGAAAGGCAAAACAGGACAGAATCTGTGAAAAACAAAACAGCAGGGAGTAAATGATTTTTTCGGGGCACTTCTGCAACTCTAATCAAAAAACTCAAAACAGACGCACGAAAGACAATTATATAGAGCATGCTGTCGAAACATTTCAGACCAAAAAAATGATATGGTGATTTTATACGAATTTTTCTATCCAAGGACAGAATCTGTTTCCTGGACAGCACCTCACAACTTTTGAACTTTCTAGCAATCAAAGGCTATACTTGGCACAAAATTGAAAAGCAAAGATACAATGATGATGCTACTGTAGTAAACAACATCAAGACACAACAAAAGCAAAATAAATTTATTCATTGGGCTGCCTCCCAAAAGCGCTTTCTTTTATGCCTTTAAGCTAGGCATAATGCATATAGATTAAGTTGTATCAATTGAACCATCATCAAGATCATCAAAAAGCTCTTCAATAATACAACTAGTCTTAAGAGGACTTTCAAACAAAGGACTCATAGAGATACTTCTAGGAAGAAGACCAAAAGGATAAAAGTCAAGGGAAGATTCATTTATGAATTCATCACAGAGAGGTGTTTCTTCCAAAGTCTTTACAGTTTCAACCCCTTTGGCAATAGATGGATTACTTTTAGAGCGGGGAGCCTTCGGAACGTGAACGAACTTAGGCTCCTTCCTTGCCGGAGTTTCTACCTTTTTGGTTTTGATTGAGGAAAAAGTAGTTCCTAGAGTATCAAAGATATCCTTAATCTTGTCTATCCTAGAAGAGTCCAAATCATGGAATTTGATGGTCTCCAAAGTTTTGAAAATTTTATGCATGGAGCTATCAAGCCTATTCAAATTCCCTTGGATCTTACGATCCAACTCGTTTATCTTATTAATGTTTGGCATCTCTATCTCTATCTTTTCAAGTTTTTTCATAATGTGAGCTAGGGTGATGTCCTCTTGAATGCTAACAACAGGGGGATTCCCAACAAGATTTTCAATAACACTAAGAGACTCCCAAACTGGGGCCTCTAGGAAATTTCCATTGATAGCAGTATCTAGAATAAACCTATTCCAAGAAGTAATTCCAACATAAAAATTTCTAAGCAGGATAGTAGTAGGTTGCTTCTCGGTGGCTCTTTTTTGAGAATCACTAATTCTATACCAAGCATCTTTCAAACTTTCCCCACCTCTTTGTTTAAAGATGAGAACTTCTGCCTCGTCAAAGACAAAAGGACCCGACATAATGACAACTAAAGAAAGAGATAACTATTTTTGTGATTTTCGATAAAAGATATTAAAGCAAAAAATGAAAGGTAAACTAACAAGACTAAAAAGCAAAGGTAAAAGATAGCGTGTAACTCCCCTATCCTGAAGAGTGGAGTCCCCGGCAACGGCGCCAGAAAACTTTGCTTGATGGCTTCTCGCCCCTCGTTGGTTACCCCAAGTGGAAGGTGTGAGATGCAGTGTAGCGGAAGTTTTCCCTTGGCAAAGATACCAAGGATCGATTTCCCCTGAGACTCCCAGTTTCAACAAGAAGGTGTCAACTGCTAACGGCGCCAGAAATTAGCAATCAACATGGACCTGCACACAGATACAAATATCTTTGCTCCCAACGAGTACAGAGAGGTTGTCAATCCCTCCGGCCTTGTAGTTTACAAAGGATCAAACACAAGTGATAGTAGTGATAGATATTGCTGCAATAGTAAGTAAAAGCGGAAAGTAAATAGCGGATGTGATCAATGATGGTAATATGGACCAGAGTCTCATGATGTTCACTAGTGATGTCTCTCTCCCAAAAGACGATAAAACTGCTATGTGAGGTAAACAAATTACTGCTGGGAAATTGACAGAACCATGAACGCAAACCAATGCTGACTACATTGCAAGAAAGGTCGAGGTTCAAAGCATGGGCGGTACGCCGAGGTAAGTAGACCGAAATCCATCTGCATCTACTACTAATCATCTACCTTGAGATATCTATCCAGAACATCTCGCTGGTATTAAGTTGCGATTCCCACCCATAGTGTAAACTCAAAGCAACAGACAACTGCATTAAAAAAACTTTGCGTAAAGTAAACAATCCTTGCACCCGCGGGCACAAGCACCGTTGTTTTTCCCCTTGTGGCAACATCACATCCCCTAGACTCATGTTTCTGTCACTCAAGCTAGTCATCGAGGGGCATGAACCCACAATCAAGCATAACGTTCCCTCTTGGAGTCACTACCTATTACTTGGCCAAAGCAATAAATAACAATGGAGAACATGCAAGAATTACTTACGAACATAAATATAAAAGAGGTAGATCAAATATATTACTCAAACACAATCTGAACATAATCTCACAATCCATCGGATCCCAGCAAACTCATCATAGCAACAGCATAAGGATTACATAGGTGCCTCGATCATGTAGGGCAGCTCACGAGGACTAATTAGTGAAGCACAAGAACGGGAGGAGAACATCACATAGCTACTGGTCATGGACTCATGGCCCAAGGGAGACTACTCACAACTCATCCGGGAGGCGTCCATGGTGGTGGAGAAGCTCCCGGTGGTGATCCTCCCCTCCGGCAGGGTGCCGGGAAGAGTTCTCCTGGTGCTCCCGATCTTGGAAGCGGCGGCGGCGGCGGAACAGAGATGAGATCGCGAAAAAGAGTTCCCGTCTCGAGGGTTTCGGGAGACGCTTTAAATGTATGCCAAAGGGGGGCATCAGCGGAGCCTCGGGGGGCCTAGGCGCCCCCCCGGCGCGGCCCAAGGGGGGGGGGGGCGCCGCCAGGGCGCCTGGAGCCCTCGTGGCCCCCCGGCTGTACTTCGAGCGCAAGGTAGCTTCTGGAACGCTGATTTTTTATATAATTTTTCTGGATTTTTCATGGCAGTTCTCGTAATGTGAAAACCTGAAATACAAAAACAGCCGAAAACAGAAACTGGCACTGGGGTGCACTGAGTTAATAAGTTAGTCCAAATATGATCAAAAGTGTATGGAAGTGTATAAATAATATAGCAATATCACCCAAAAGAGGCATGGAGCAAGCAGAAATTATAGATACGTTTTGGACGTATCAGTGACCACAAGACACCAGGGCGCGCCAGGCCACACAGGCACGCCCTGGTGGGTTGTGGCCAGCCCGGCCTACCTCCGGTGCCCATCTTTTGGTTCTTAAGGTCTTTTGATCTAGAAAAAATGAGGGGAGACTTTCGAGAGAAAGCGTCGCCGTCTCGAGGCGGGACTTGGGAAGGAGCACTTTTGCCTTCCGGTGGAGCGATTTCGCCGGGGGTCATCACCAACAACACTCTCATCTTTGAGAGTCCTATATCCATGAACATCTTCAACAACCCCATCTCCTCTCAAAGCCTAGTTTATCTCCCGTGTTCAACCTTTGTATCGGAACCTCAGATTGGTACCTATGGGTGACTAGTAGTGTTGATTACATCTTGTAGTCGACTACTATATGGTTTATTTCGTGGAAGATTATATGTTCATATCCATTATGCTATTTAATACCCCTCTAAACATGAGCATGCATACTATTTTTTGTAGTTATATTTGTTCTTCTGGCCACGATAGAAATCATGTTGCAAGTAATCATGTGAATTTGATATGTGTTTGATATTTTGATGATATGTATGTTGAGATTCCCTTAGTGGTGTCATGTGAACGATGACTACACAAAACTTCACCATCTTTGTGCCTAAGGGAATGCATTGTGGAGTAGTTATTAGATGATGGTTTGCTAGAGTGACATAAGCTTAAACCCTAGTTTATGTGCTACTTCACAAGGGGCTGATTTGGATCCATATGTTTAATACTATGGTTAGAGTTTATCTTAATACTTTTCTCATAGTTGCGGATGCTTGCAAGGGGGTTAATAATAAGTTGGAAGCTTGTTCAAGTAAGAACAACACCCAAGCACTGGTCCACCCACATATCAAATCATCAAAGTAGCAAACGTGAATCAAACCAACATGATGAAAGTGACTAGCTGAAATTCCCGCGTGCCCTTAAGAACGCTTTGCTTATCATAAGAGACTGTTTTGGCCTGTCCTTTGCCACAAGAGGATTGAGATACCTTGTGCACTTTATTTAACTTTACTATTACTTGCTCGTTACAAATTACCTTGCTATCAAACTATCTGTTACCGACAATTTCAGTGCTTGCAGACATTACCTTGCTGAAGACCGCTTGTCATTTCCTTCTGCTCCTTGTTGGGTTCGACACTTTTACTTATCAAAAGGACTAAGATTGATACCCTATACTTGTGGGTCATCAAGAATCTTTTATGGCACAATTTACGGGGAGTGAAGCGCTCTTAGTAAGTGGAAATCGGTAAGAAAAAATTGCTGAAATTTATTGTCACTTGTCACTATGGAGAACAATCATTTGAGGGGTTTGTTCGGGGTATATTCACCTCGATTGGAAGCACAATTAGTTTCCCATCAACCTACTGCACCTACTGAAAATATTGGTTATGAAATTTCTCCAGGCATGATAGAACATCTGCTAGCTAATCCTTATGTAGGAGACGGAACTAAACATCCTGATGCGCACTTGATATATGCGGATGAAATTTGTGGATTATTTAAGCTTGCAGGTTTACCTGGAGATGAAGCTCAGAAGAACGTTTTCCCTTTATCTTTGATGGGAAAGGCATTAACATGGTATAGGCTATGCGATGATATTGGATCTTGGAACTTGAATCGATTGAAATTGGAATTTCAGAAGAAAAAAATTATCCTATGCATCTAGTTCATCGTGATCGGAATTATATTGGCCTCATGAAGGATAAAGTTTCAATCTAGATTGGGAGAGGATCAATTCAATGTTATATTCATGCCCCAACAATGAGCTCCCAAGATAAATTGTTATTCAGAACTTTTATGCTCGGCTTTCTCATAATGATCAATCCAAGATCGATACTTCTTGTGCTGGTTCCTTTATGAAGAAGACTATTGAATTCAGGTGGGATCTTGTAGAAAGAATTAAATGCAACTCTGAAGATTGTGAACTCGACGAAGGTAAGGAGTCATGTATTAAGCTTGAGTTTGATTATGTTAGATCTTTTATGAATACCGACGCTTTTCACAAGTTTAGCACAAAATATGGACTAGACTCTGAGATAGTAGCCTCTTTCTGTGAGTCATTTGCTATTCATGTTGATCTCTGTCGGTGTTCTGGGAACGGGGGTACCCAGACTTGCCTGCTCGCGGCCCAGGGTGTGGCTTGTCCAGCGGCCTGGTACGGCCCAACCTCGTTAGCGACTACTCAAGACCCTCGCGAGGCGGAAGACACAAGACTTCCCCTGGGGCCGCCTCGCTAGGTTGGCTCCCGAGGAGCATAGATATCAAGGCAAGGGGCACCTCGCGAGGTCCTCGTGACACGAGCCATGATGACCAAGGCCAGGCGGGCGCAAGCGGGCGCAGAGTGCCTGTTTCCTCTTTGGTGCTAAAGGGGCACACGCAGGCGAGGAGTCCAGAGGCTTCGGGCAAAGGGTTCCATATCGGTGCAACGAGACCAAGACCAGCAGGACGACAGAGCGGAGGTCATCGCGGAGCCGACGACAGCGTCACCACCAGAGCTTTTGGCAGGCGAAGACCACCTTTTGTCAGGATAACTTGTACTAGCTTTCCCCCTTCAAATTTGGCCGTTGTGGGATCCCTTACTGCTAAATATTCGGGAAGAGTACCCGGGCCTCTATAAATAGGACTAGCCACCACCATACAAGGATCATCTCATCCTGAGCTGACCCAACCTAGAGGGCATCTGATCAAGAGCCAACCATACACACAACAAGCTCATCCAAGCACAAGAAAACCTCTCCTCAGGAGGCCGTTCTTCCCTTGTACTAGTTCTTCCCCAGCCTATAAGGAAATCCTCCACACCACACTGGATTAGGGTATTACACCACAACGGTTGCCCGAACCAATATAAACCTTTGTGTCCCTTGTTCTTCGGATCTGACGAGCTTGTCTTAGGAATCGGCGAGTAGACGACCTCGGGCGGAAGGAGAGATCTTCGTGCGCACCCCAGTGTTCAAACCACAAGGGTTTTGCCAGAACCCAAGATTTGACATTTGGCACGCCAGGTAGGGGGTGTGCTGAAGTCTTGCCTCTACACCCACCCCGCTCTCCATCCGCCAGGCTCTCATGGCGGGCGTCCCTTCTTCGACCTGCCCGGTGGGTGCGCGCGGCGGCGTAGCGGGTCACCGAGCCTTCGCCCCTGCCTTGCGATAGGTGCTGTGGCCACCCAGGTTTAGGCCAGATCTACCGCCCCGTTATGACGGGGCGGAAGATCCGGTCGTCTTCCTCCAGGCCTACGAGGAGGCCTTCTTGGCGGCCAGCAGCGGCGGCAAGGTCATGGCCAACCGGTTCCCCTTGGCGCTCACTAGAGTTCCACGTGCCTGGTTTCTCAGTTTGCCAGAATCATCTGTGGCATCCTGGGAGGAGCTGTGCGACCTCTTCATCACGCGCTTCGGGGTGCCAGCGCCCCACATCGTTGCGGCCCTCCTCGGCGGTTCTCAAGCGCCGCCCTCGGACCGCCACATCAAGCAGTTCTTCCGCTAGATCGGCGCCGCCTCCATACACCGGGGAGCCCCCTGGATGGGGGGCTCCCAAGACCAACCTCACCTTCGACTCAGGGGACCACCCCGCTTCCACTATGGGCTCAGGTGCTCTCTCGATGCACTACACGCCCACCATCTGCAACATGGCGGTCACCAAGACCCTCATCGATGGTGGGGCTGGACTCAACGTACTCTGAGTAGAAGCTTTTAGCTTGCTCCACGTGCCGCTCGAGCGGCTGCGCCCCACCAAGCCCTTCTCCGGAGTCGGCAGCGGTTCCGCCAGCCCTCTGGGACAGATCCGCCTCCTGGTCACCTTCGGCACTTGCGACAACTACCGCACCGAGCTGATCGACTTCGACATCGCCCGTATCTGCCTCCCATACAACGCCATCCTCGGGTACCCCACACTGGCTCAGTTCATGGCTGCGACCCATCCGGCCTACAACCTCATGAATATGCCGGGGAGCAGCGGCGTGCTCACCGTGGTGGGGGACACCAAGGAAGCTCTGACGACCCTCAATCTCTCCTTCCGGGCCGCTGCGGCGGCACGTCCGGCCAACGAGGATGCCCCAGGAGGCAAGGGGGCTGCGCCAACAAA
Source organism: Secale cereale (assembly GCA_902687465.1). NCBI lineage: Eukaryota > Viridiplantae > Streptophyta > Magnoliopsida > Poales > Poaceae > Secale > Secale cereale. The sequence goes on from LR738714.1 coordinate 498,085,332, forward strand.
GAAGAAGCAACTTTTCTCCCAAGACTGAGCTGAGACGAAGCAGGTGCTGGTAGATGAAGACGGGACGTCAGGCGCCACCTTCACCATATGTGCCCGCCTTCCCCCAGCTCAAGAAAAGGCGCTGGTCGGATTCCTGCGCGCTAACAAGGAGGTGTTCGCGTGGGAACCCAAGGACCCGGCGGGAGTCCCGAGGGGAGTGATTGAACATCACCTGGACGTATGCCCCAACGTGCGCCCTGTGAGATAGAAGGCACGGCGCCAGTCTACAAAGGAGTAGTCCTTCATCGTACAAGAGACTCGCAAGCTAGAAGCAGCGGGTGTCATCCGCGAGGTCCGGTACCTGGAGTGGCTGGCGAACCCCATCGTCGTACCCAAGAAAGGCGGGAATGAGCGCATGTGTGTCGACTTCACCAACCTCAAGAAAGCTTGCCCACAAGACCCGTTTCCTCTGCCCCGCATCGACCAGATTGTCGACTCCACCGCCGAGTGTGTCCTACTGTGCTTCATGGATGCCTTCTCGGGCTACCACCAAATCAAGATGACAGTGCAATATGTCGAGAAGACTGCCTTCCTCATCCCGTGCGAAGTATACTGCTAAACTTGTATGCCGTTCGGGCTGCGGAATGCAGGAGCAACCTTCCAGCGATTGATGCATATCACTCTGGGAGAGCAGCTCGGGAGGAACGCCGAGGCATACGTTGATGACATCGTGGTAAAGTCTCAGGAGGCCACAACCCTCATCAAAGATCTGGAAGAAACCTTTGCCAGCCGACGTAAGGTAGACCTGCGGCTTAACCCGGAAAAGTGCATGTTCGGCATCCTTTCAGGCAAGCTGTTGGCTTTCCCGGTGTCGCACAGAGGGATCGAGGCTAACCCCAAGAAGGTCAAGGCCATAGAAAAGATGAGTCCGCCCAAGACCCTCAAGGAGATGCAGAAGCTGGCCGGCTGTGTGACGTCGCTTGGGAGTTTCATCTCCAAGCTAGGGGAGAGAGCCCTCCCTTTCTTCAAGCTGATGAAAAGGAAGGGCCCGTTCGAGTGGACCCGTGAAGCTGATGCTGCGTTTGAAGACCTCAAGAGATACCTCACTAGCCCACCAGTAATGGTGGCACTCAAACCTCAAGAGCCCCTGGTGCTCTACCTAGCCGCTAAACCACATTCTGCCAGCACATTGTTAGTGGCTGTCCAACAGGAGCGCCAAGACAAGACCCCACAGCCACGAAGCGATGCTCCCGGGCCTCCTGCAAGGCCGGCAAGCAACCGCGCCCTGCAAGACGACATTCCTGAGGCCACAGCTGCCCCTTCTGGCGACCAAGCTCCTGAAGCTCCTTTACCCAGTCAGGCTACACAGCCACAGGCAAGCCAGTGCTTCACCCCCGTCGAGCACCCGGTGTACTTCGTCAGCACGGTGCTCCGTGATGCTCGGTCATGCTACCCCATGCCACAGAAGCTTCTGCTTGTGCTCCTCGTCGCTTCGCGCAAGCTGCACCACTACTTCCAAGGCCACCCTATCAAGGTCGTATCAGCCTATCCGCTGGAGAGAGTACTTCAGAGCCCCAACCCAGTGGGAAGAGTCGCAGAATGGAATATCGAGCTGCAGGCCTTCTAGTTAGAATTTAGTACGACCAGGGTCATCAAAGGAGCTACGCTTGCTAACTTCGTGGCAGAATGGACTGACGCCCCAGAGCCCGAAGCAAGCCAAAACCGATCCCTCTCACCGGGAAGTGAAGCTCCGGACGCCTGGGTCATGTACTTCGATGATGCGTTTTGCCATCTGGGCACGGGGGCTGGAGCTGTGCTCATATCGCCCACTCAAGACAAGCTCTACTACGTCGTGCAACTCTGCTTTCAGCCGGGAAATAAGGTCTCCAACAACATCGCGGAGTACGAGGGCCTCATTGCTGGTCTCAAGGCTGCGGTGGCCCTAGGAGTGAAACGCCTCGTCATCAGGGGCGACTCATAGCTCCTCGTCAACTTCTCCAACAAAGTGTACGAGCCGAAGGACGAGCATATGGAGGCATATCTCGCGGAGGTACGCAAAATGGAGAAGCACTTCTTAGGCCTGGAACTGCAGCACGTGCCCTGTGGCACCAACAAGGAAGCTAACGACATCGCCAAGAGAGCGTCCACACACCTGCCCCAGGAGCCAGACATCTTCAAGGAGCGGCTCCTCAGGCCTTCGGCGTCACCCCCATGAGAGGAGCCGGCAAAGCCTCAGGAGGAACTCCCCCAACCACCGACCTTGGGAACCCCCACCTGTGGCCCGGCCTCAGTAGCCCGCCTACTCTTGGCGCTCGAGCCTCAGGAGGGATGCTGGGCCGAGGAGCTCAAGGCGTATCTGGTGCGAGGAGCGCTGCCAGGAAAGGAAGAGGATGCAGAACGCGTGGCCCAACAGGCTACGGCATATTGCATCCAAGACGATGAGATTTACAGGAAACGATCGAATGATGTTTCTTTGCGATGCATCTCCAGGAAGCAGGGAGGCGAGCTGCTAGCTGACATCCACACCGGGGACTGTGGGAATCACTCATCGTCGCGCACCTTGATCAGCAAGGCGTTCTGCAGCGGCTTCTACTGGCCCGCGACGCTCAACGATGCCGACGAGCTGGTGAAATCTTGGGAGGCTTGCCAATTCCATGCCAAGCAGATCCACCAACCGGCTCAGGGCCTCCAAACCATCCCGCTCTCCTGGCCGTTCGCGGTCTGGGGTCTGGACATCCTGGGCCCTTTCCCTCGAGCGCCCGGGGGCTACCGCTTCCTCTACGTTGCCATCTACAAGTTCACCAAATGGGCGGAGGTGGAAGCCGTCCGAACCATTCCAGCCGGCTCCGCAGTCAAGTTCATCAAGGGTCTCGTAAACCGGTTCGGGGTCCCCAACCGCATCATCACCGACAACGGCTCACAGTTCACTAGCAACCTTTTCAAGACATATTATGCTAACCTTGGAACGCAGATTTGCTACGCTTCGGTAGCGCACCCTAGAAGCAATGGCCAGGCCGAGCGCGCCAACACAGAGGTTTTAAGAGGTCTCAAGACCAGGACCTTCAAGAAGAAGCTCGAAGCTTGCGGAAGGGGTTGGCACGATGAGCTCCAGTCCGTGCTATGGTCCATCCACACCACCACCACAAAGCCTACAGGCGAGACTCCATTCTTCTTCGTCTACGAAGTTGAGGCGGTTCTCCCTCACGAGGTCAGGCACCGCTCTGCGCGAGTCCTAGCGTTTGACGAAGCGCAGCAGGGCACCGTGCGGGGGATGGACCTCGTGCTAGGAGAGGAATGCCGGCGGGACTCTTCTCTCCGAGCAGCAGGGTACCAGCAGGCGTTGTGGCGGTACCATTGTCGCAGCATCCACCCGAGGACACTCGAGGTAGGTGACCTCGTCTTGAGGCGAGTCCTCTCCAGGGAAGGGCTGCACAAGCTCTCACCCATGTGGGAGGGCCCGTTCAATATCACCCACGTCTCCAGGCCTGGCGCCGTGGACCTAGAAATGGGGACGGCGTCCCCGTTCAGAACGCGTGGAACATCCGGCACCTCCGGAAGTTCTACCTATGAAGCAAGGCCCCATGCGTATGAAGCAAGGCCCCGCACCTGAGAAGCCAAGGCCCCGTGCCTATGAAGACAAGGCCCTGTGCCTGAGAAGCCAAGGCCCGGTGCCTGTGAAGCAAGGCTCATGCCTGTGAAGGTCTCCGCTCGTGACACTCTCACGTAATATTGAGTGGGGCTGTACATGCCCCGGAGTCTCCGGAGTGCCGCCCTCAGGCCTCGGGGGCTCCCTCCCACGTCCTAGTGGCAGCACTTAGCTTCGCGCTGGTGAGAAGACTAGATTAGGTGCCGGATGCGGCTGTTCATTTGCTTTCTGGAGTTGGCTTGCCCCTTCCTTCTTTTAATGGATTCTGAAAGTTCTGGTGTCCCTCGAGTTGCTTGGTTTAATCTCTCTCTCTCTCTGGTCCTTCCCTCAATTTTTGGCCTTGCCCCAGGGGGAGCGGCAGTTGCCTGACGCTCTCCCTAGCGCGCCTCCCTTAGCCTCCGCGAGGCGTCCATGTCTGGGCTCGTGATTGATGTGCCCCTCTCCTTATGTCCGTGCCCCACGGGTACCACGACAGGGAGCGTTCGACCATGCTCGGGCCACGCCAGGGACCTCGGGCAGTGAAGGATAGTAACCACCTAACGAGTTTTTGCAGCCTCCCGAAGGGCCACACATCATGAGATGAGGGCTATTATGATTACGTTGAGATAAGTCTCCTCACCCTATGGGCGCGTAATACACATATTCCGCAATACTGGCTGGGGACACTAAACATGGTGCTAAGCATCATAAAAACCACGGTTCATTACATGCCCTTCCAGCGCCCCATATTGTCTGGTTGGATAATGCAGGAAGAAAGGAAGAGCGAGAATGGCGACGACGACCCCCGAGGTGCAGCTGCTCACGAGGACCTGCTCCCCGAGCTCAGCCGGATCCCACCTCACGCTTCACCTGGGCGTGATGACGAGATGACCCAGCGCCACCCTCCAAGCGGGCACGGCGGCGTGGCGGCTGGTCATAACCACCGCTGCTAGAGCTGCCGCTGAAGGAGGAGCCGCCGTAGCTGGATGAACTGCGGCCATCGCCAAGGCCGAGCACCTCGTCGTCGTCATTGTCCTTAAGGAAGCACCCGGCACGGCGATCGTCTTCCCCGAACACCCTCACAAAGAGGGTCGAGTCGCCATCATACCTGAAGTGAAGGGTGCACCGCCTGCCCAAGCCGCGCGTGCGGGCAAACGTCTGCCAGCCACGGCCAGGGTCACAACCCCCGCGTCAGAGATCTCCACCGCAACCCACGAAGCCATGCTGCAGCAGCCTTCCGCTTGCAGCCAAAGGCCGTCGGAGCTCGCGGCCGGGAGTTCGCCAGCTAGGGAGCGCTGAAGCCGGGTACCGACCGGGCTATCCGACCACACGACAAACTCCAGCATCACCTCCGTCGAATGAGAGCGCGGCCGGGGAGGCCTGATGACCCCGGCGCGCCTCCCCTCGTTCACAGGGCTGCTAAGGCCACGGTGATCCCCGCCACTCGAGGAACCACCGCCGCGGTTGTCGAGGGCGGTTACGGGCGCTGTGGAGGTCTGCCCGCGCCCGCAAGGAGCCACGACAGGAGTCACGGCATACTTGCGGGGGTGGCCACGTCCCCTCTTGGGTGGTGGTGAGCCGGGCCCCTCCTGACAGGTCTTCCCCTTCTCCACGGACGAAAACCTCCTCGTCGGCGCCATGGGCAGCTCAGCCAGGGGAGGAGCAAGGAAGAAGAAGAAGCGAGAGGAACGAAGGGAGAAGATGGGAAACAAGGGCTCCGCCAGTCGCCTCATTTATAGCTAGCAGAAGGCCAACCACCAGCCTCCATAATCGCAGGTAATGATGACCTTTTGTGCATGCAGGGACTTGTCGAGTCGCGCAGTTGCCGAGGCTACATGGGGAAGTGGAGACGCCCACGTCCCATGAATCTCCATGCGTCAATCAAGGCCGCATGCTTTTGGGGCCCGCGGCGCTCCGCACTTGACCCTTGGCTTCGCTGCAAAGCCAAGCCCGAGCGTGCCTTGGGCCCGGGGGCTACTGTCGGCGTTCTAGGAAATGAGGGTACCCAGAATTGCCTACCTGCGGCCCAGGGCGTGGCTCGTCCAGTGGCCTGGTACGGCCCAACCTCGTCAGCGACTACTCAAGACTCCCGCGAGGGGCCAAGCCTCACGAGGCAGAAGACACAAGACTTCCCCTGGGGCGGCCTCGCTAGGCTGGCTCCCGAGGAGCAGATATATCAAGGCAAGGGGCACCTCGGGAGGTCCTCGTGACAAGAGCCATGACGACCAAGGCCAGGCTGGCACCAGTGGGCGCAGGGTGCTAGTTTCCTCTTTGGTGATAAAGGGGCAGGCGCAGGCGAGGAGTCCCGAGGCGTCGGGCAAAGGTTTCCATATCGGTGCAACGAGACCAAGACTAGCAGGACGGCAGAGCGGAGGTCATCACGGAGCCCACGGCGGCGTCACCACCAGAGCCTTTGGTAGGCGAAGACCATCTTTTGTCAGGATAGCTTGTACTAGTCGCGCCCCTTCAAATTTGGCCGTTGTGGGATCCCTTGCCGCTCAATATTTGGGAAGAGGACCCGAGCCTCTATAAATAGGACTAGCCACCACCATACAAGGATCATCTCATCTTGAGCTGACCCAACCTAGAGGGCATATGATCAAGAGCCAACCATACACACAGCAAGCTCATCCGAGCACAAGAACACCTCTCCTCGGGAGGCCATTCTTCCCTTGTACTATTTCTTCCCTAGCCAATAAGGCAATCCACCACACCACACGTGATTAGGGTATTACACCACAACGGTGGCCCGAACCAGTATAAACCTTTGTGTCCCTTGTTGTTCGGATCTGACGAGCTAGGCTTAGGAATCAGCGAGTAGACGAGCTAGGGCGGAAGGAGAGATCTTCATGCGCACCCTAGTGTTCGAACCACAAGGGTTTTGCCGGAACCCAAGATCCGACAATCTCCCTAAGGAGAAGTGGTTTAAATGTCATACCCATATTAAAGAAGAAATTAAAGAATTAGTAATACCTAAAGATGAAACTACCATTTACAATGTTGATCCAGTTGTGCGTACTTACATTGAAAAACCACCTTTCCCTGTTAGGATGAAGGAACATGCTAAGGTTTCAACTGTGATTAGCAAAAGTAACATTACAACACCAAAAACCCCCGAACAAATTAAAATAGAGCCTAGTGTTGCTATGGTTAAAGATCTCATGGATGATAATATTGATGGGCATGTTATTTACTTCATTGGTGAAGCTGCTAGAATTGTCAAACCCGATGAAAAAGATAAGCATGGACCTGTAGTTGGCATGCCTGTTGTCTCAGTTAAAATTGGATATCACTATTATAATGCCATATGTGATTTGGATGCTAGTGTGAGTGCTATTCCTCTTACCTTATACCAAGAAATTATGACTGACATACCACCCGCTGAAATAGAGACAAATATGTTACTATTAAACTTGCAAACCGAGACACCATCACACCACTTGGGATCGTTAGAGATGTTGAAGTCTTGTGTGGGAAAATAAAATGTCCTACTTGTCGGTGCTACAAACCCTGGGTCTGTTGCCCAGACTATGCACAGGCGCAAAGACAAGATTGAAGCACCAGTCCAAGTCAGAGTACAAGAAACCAAGAGATTCAGAGTACTAGCTCGGATCAAAGAGACCAAGGCCGAGTCGGAGAAGCAAGACATCACCAAGAGAAGGGCCTCCCTTGCCGGGCAGGCGAGCCCGGTAAGGGGCGAGGCCACCCCAGAAGCAGATAACAGAAACTCCCCGGCAGGGCCTGCCGGGGTCTAGTGGAGGCAAAAACCACGTCACCAAACACTCAAGCACGACCCACATCGTCAAGCAATACGGTGTCAAGCCGCAAGATGATTAAGTGGCAGCCATTAGCCACATGACAGCCAGTTCCTACAGGAGGAACCCGTAGATGACACCCGTCCTGTGACGTGTCAAGAAGGCATGCGCAGAGCTGGCAAGATAGACCGGCGAGCCTTGCCGGGAAACCAGTGATGTGACACTAAGCAGTGCATTTAATGCACCCTGTCAGCCCACAGAGTTAGGTATGATAGCACTGTTTGCTATCACATTAGTGCATAATGACTACTTTGCCACCGTGGTCGCCCCTTGATCTATAAAAGGAGGCCCACGGCAATCATAGAAAGGGTTGGAAAATAGACCAACCCACTCCCTCGTACGCGCGTAGTCGCTGCTGCCCAAAGGCAACCCCTGCTGGGCGACTGTACTATGCTCCACCACCTCCATTCCACCATCAATCCGCCAAAGCAGGAGTAGGGTTTTACGCCTCGCGGCGACCCAAACCTGGGTAAATTGCTTGTGTGCTCCCCGCCGAGATGTCGTGCGCTGGTCTGCTCTTTGTGCGACGCGACGTCCCCCCTGCCCAACCAGCAAGGGGCCTGCTGGTCCCATAGGTGGCCGCGGATACCCCACGACATCTTTGGTGCGCCAGGTAGGGGGATCCCTTGCGCGAACCTGAAAGCGTGCGTAGCGCGTCATCTTCGTCACCATCTTCATCTTTGACGGTGCCATTAGCTATGGCGCCAAAGAAGAAATCTGGTGCTTCTGCCCATCCATCCACCTCGAAGGCTCCACCGCCCGCGATCTCTAATGCCGTGGGGGACGCGGATGTGAGCGGAGACGTGAATGCTGCTGGGGCCGTGGTTGGAGCAGATGGCGCCATCACCACTTCCCCTGCGGCCGGCACTGGAGCAGGAGATGTCGGAGGAGAACAACGTCAACAGCGCCTCGGCGGCCATGCTCCGCAAGGTGTGGGCGAGGGGGTCACTCCGTCCGCACCCCTCTTCCCACTGACGGGCACAACCACAACAACGGTGCTCGGTCCAGGACAATCCATCGCCCTCCGGCCATCCCCGCCACGGGAGCGAACGTGATGCATGTGCCTCCTCCCGGACGAGCCTCTACGCTTAACGGAGCCGCTGATCCTCGAGAACCACCGCCGCGCAACCCCGCTGCCCAGGTGGTCGTTCCACAACAGCGTGGGCGCGGTGCCGCAGCCACCACCGCTGCTGGCACCATGAGGAGCCAAGCGACGGTGCGGTCGACATTATCAACATCTATGCCAAGCACAGCCGCGGATGCTATGGTGCGAGCTCAGCTGCTACTAAGGTTTCCGCCAGCAGCCGAGCAGATGGATGAATGGCATGCCACCATCCAAAGCCTGCTCGGTTTCGCCGAAGCTGGTGGCTCTCGACAAGCTTGTTGGGGAACGTAGTATTTTAAAATTTTCCTACGATCACACAAGATCTATCTACCAGATGCATAGCAACGAGAGGGAAGAGTGTGTCTACGTACCCTCGTAGACCGGAAGCGGAAGCGTCAAGTGACGCGGTTGATGTAGTCGAACTTCTTCGCGATTCAACCGATCAAGCACCAAACGTACGGCACCTCCGCGTTCAGCACACGTTCAGCTTGATGACGTCCCACGAGCTCTTGATCCAGTTGAGCTTCACGGGAGAGTTTCGTCAGCACGACGGCGTGGTGACGGATATGATGTATTTACCGGCGCAGGGCTTCGCTTAAGCACCGCAACGGTATGACCGAGGTGTGTTTCTGTGGAGGGGGGCATCGCACACGGCTAGAACAATTCAACTTGTGTGTCCTAGGGTGCCCCCCTGCCCCCGTATATAAAGGAGCAAGGGAGAGGCCGGCCCTAGAGGGGGTGCACCAAGTGTGGGGAGTCCTACTAGGACTCCCAAGTCCTAGTAGGATTCCCCTTTCCTTTTCGGAGTAGGAGAGAAGGAAAGAGGTGGAGAGGGAGAAGGAAAAGGGGGCTGCACCCCTTGTCCAATTCGGACCAGAGGGGGGCCGCGCGCCTCCTTCCTTTTGGCCTTTCTTCTCTATTCCCGTATGGCCCAATAAGGCCCATATACTTCGAAAAATATCCGAATCACTCGGAACCTTTCCGATGTCCGAATATAGTCGTCCAATATATCGATCTTTACGTCTCGACCATTTCAAGACTCCTCGTCATGTCCCTGGTCTCATCCAGGACTCCGAACTCCTTCGGTACATCAAAACTCATAAACTCATAATACCGATCGTCATCAAACGTTAAGCGTGCGGACCCTACGGGTTCGAGAACCATGTAGACATGACCGAGACTCATCTCCGGTCAATAACCAATAGCGGAACTTGGATGCTCATATTGGCTCCTACATATTCTACGAAGATCTTTATCGGTCAAACCGCATAACAACATACGTTGTTCCTTTTGTCATTGGTATGTTACTTGCCCGAGATTCGATCGTCGGTATCTCTATACCTAGTTCAATATCGTTACCGGCAAGTCTCTTTACTCGTTCCGTAATACATCATCTCGTGACTAACTCATTAGTCTTTTGCTTGCAAGGCTTATTATGATGTGCATTACCGAGAGGGCCCAGAGATACCTCTCCGACACTCGGAGTGACAAATCCTAGTCTTGATCTATGCCAACACCACGAACACTTTCGGAGACACCTGTAGAGCATCTTTATGATCACCCAGTTACGTTGTGACGTTTGATAGCACACAAGGTGTTCCTACGGTATTCGGGAGTTGCATAATCTCATAGTCATAGGAACATGTATAAGTCATGAAGAAAGCAATAGCAGTAAAACTAAACGATCATAGTGCTAAGCTAACGGATGGGTCTTGTCCATCACATCACTCTCCTAATGATGTGATCCCGTTGATCAAATGACAACTCATGTCTATGGTTAGGAAACATAACCATCTTTGATCAATGAGCTAGTCTAGTAGAGGCATACTAGGGACACTCTGTTTTGTCTATGTATTCACACATGTACTAAGTTTCCGGTTAATACAATTCTAGCATGAATAATAAACATTTATCATGATATAAGGAAATATAAATAACAACTTTATTATTGCCTCTAGGGCATATTTCCTTCAGTCTCCCACTTGCACTAGAGTCAATAATCTAGCTCACATCGCCATGTGATTTAATACCGATAGTTCACATCGTTATGTGAATAACACCCATAGTTCACATCGCCATGTGACCAACACCCAAAGGGTTTACTATAGTCAATAATCTAGTTCACATCGCTATGTGATTAATACCCAAGAGTAATAAGGTGTGATCATGTTTTGCTTGTGAGAGAAGTTTAGTCAACGGGCCTGTCACATTCAGATCCGTATGTATTTCGCAAATTTCTATGTCTACAATGCTCTGCATGGAGCTACTCTAGCTAATTGCTCCCACTTTCAATACGCATCCAGATTGATACTTAGAGTCATCTGGATTTAGTGTCAAAGCTTGCATCGGCGTAACCCTTTACGACGAACTCTTTATCACCTCCATAATCGAGAAACATTTCCTTAGTCATCCAGTTACTAAGGATAATTTTGACCGCTGTACAGTGATCTACTCCTGGATCACTATTGTACCCTCTTGACAAACTCATGGCAAGGTACACAACATGTTTGGTACACAACATGGCATACTTTATAGAACCTATGGCTGAGGCATAGGGAATGACTTTCATTCTCTCTATATTTTTCTGCCGTGGTCTGGCTTTGAGTCTTACTCAACTTCACACCTTACAAGTCATGCAAGAACTCCTTCTTTGACTGATCCATTTTGAACTACTTCAAAATCTTATCAAGGTATGCACTCATCAAAAGTCTTATCAAGCGTCTTGATCTATCTCTATAGATCTTGATGCCCAATATGTAAGCAGCTTCACCAAGGTCTTTCTTTGAAAAACTCCTTGCAAACACTCCTTTATGCTTTCCAGAAAATTCTACATCATTTCCGATCGACAATATGTCATTCACATATATTTATCAGAAAGGTTGTAGTGCTCCCACTCACTTCTTGTAAATACAGGCTTCACCGCAAGTTTGTATAAATCTATATGCTTTGATCAACTTATCAAAGCGTATATTCCAACTCCGAGATGCTTGCACCAGTCCATAGATGGATCGCTGGAGCTTGCACATTTTGTTAGAACCTTTAGGATTGACAAAACCTTCTGGTTGCATCATATACAAGTCTTCTTTAATAAATCCATTAAAGAATGCAGTTTTTTTTATCCATTTGCCAGATTTCATAAAATGCGGCGATTGCTAACATGATTCGGACAGACTTAAGCATCGCTACGGGTGAGAAAGTCTCATCGTAGTCAACTCCTTGAACTTGTTGGAAAACTTTTGCCACAAGTCGAGCTTTGTAAACAGTAACATTACCGTCAGCGTCAGTCTTCCTCTTGAAGATCCATTTATTTTTGATGGCTTGCCGATCATCGGGCAAGTCAACCAAAGTCCACACTTTGTTCTCATACATGGATCCCATCTCAGATTTCATGGCCTCAAGCCATTTTGCGGAATCTGGGCTCATCATCGCTTCCTCATAGTTCGTAGGTTCATCATGGTCCAGTAACATGACTTCCAGAACCGGGTTGCCGTACCACTCTGATGCGGAACGAACTCTGGTTGATCTACGAAGTTCAGCAGAAACTTGATCTGAAGTTTCATGATCATCATCATTAGCTTCCTCACTAATTGGTGTAGGAATCACTGGAACTAGTTTCTTAGATGTTCCACTTTCCAATTCGGGAGAAGGTACAATTACCTCATCAAGTTCTACTTTCCTCCCACTCACTTCTTTCGAGAGAAACTCCTTCTATAGAAAGGATCCACTCTTAGCAACAAAGACCTTGCCTTCGGATCTGTGATAGAAGGTGTACCCAACAGTTTCTTTTGGGTATCCTATGAAGATTTACTTCTCCGATTTGGGTTCGAGCTTATCATGTTGAAACTTTTTCACATAAGCATCGCAGTCCCAAACTTAAAGAAATGACAGCTTAGGTTTCTCGTCAAACCACAGTTCATACGGTGTCATCTCCACGGATTTAGATGGTGCCCTATTTAACGTGAATGTAGCTGTCTCTAATGCATAACCCCAAAAGCGATAGTGGTAGATCGGTAAGAGACATCATCGATCGCACCATATCTAATAAAGTACGGTTATGACGTTCGGACACACCATTACACTGTGGTGTTCCAGGTGGCGTGAGTAGTGAAACTATTTCACATTGTTTTTACTGAAGGCCAAACTCGCTAACTCCAATATTTTACCTCTACGATCATATCGTAGAAACTCTTATTTTCTTGTTACGATGATTCTCCACTTCACTCTGAAATTCTTTGAACTTTTCAAATGTTTCAGACTTGTGCTTCATTAAGTAGATATACCCATATCTGCTCAAATCATCAGTGAAGGTCAGAAAATAACGATATCCGCCGCGAGCTTCAACACTCATTGGTCCACATACATCTGTATGTATGATCTCCAACAAATCTGTTGCTCGCTCCATTGTTCCGGAGAACGGAGTTTTAGTCATCTTGCCCATGAGGCATGGTTCGCAAGCACCAAGTGATTCATAATCAAGTGATTCCAAAAGTCCATCACTATGGAGTTTCTTCATGCGCTTTACACCATTATGACCTAAACGGCAGTGCCACAAATAAGTTGCACTATCATTATTAACCTTGCATCTTTTGGCTTCAATATTATGAATATGTGTATCACCACGATCGAGATCCAACAAACTATTTTCATTGGGTGTATGACCATCGAAGGTTTATTCATGTAAACAGAATAACAATTATTCTATGACTTTAAATGAATAACCGTATTGCAACAAATATGATCAAATCATATTCATGCTCAACGCAAATGTCAAATAACATTTATTTAGGTTTTACACTAATCCCGAAAGTATAGGGAGTGTGCGATGATGATCATATCAATCTTGGAACCACTTCCAACACACATCGTCACTTCACCTTTAACTAGTCTCTGTTCATTCTGCAATTCTCGTTTCGAGTTACTAATTTTAGCAACTGAACCGGTATCAAATACCCAGGGGTTGCTATGAACACTAGTAAAGTACACATCAATAATATGTATATCAAAATATACCTTTGTTCACTTTGCCATCCTTCTTATCCGCCAAGTATCTAGGGCAGTTCCACTTCCAGTGACCATTTCCTTTGCAGTAGAAGCACTTAGTTTCAGGCTTGAGTTTAGCTTTGGGTTTCTTCATGGGAGTGACAACTTGCTTGTCATTCTTCTTGAAGTTCCCCTTCTATCCCTTTGCCCTTTACTTGAAACAAGTGGTCTTATTAACCATCAACACTTGATGCTCCTTTTTGATTTCTACCTTCGCCGATTTCAGCATCGCGAAGAGCTCGGGAATTACCTTCGTCACCCCTTGCATATTATAGTTCATCACGAAGTTCTACTAACTTGGTGATAGTGACTAGAGAACTTTGTCAATTACTATCTTATCTGCAAGATTAACTCCCACTTGATTCAAGTAATTGTAGTACCCAAACAATCTGAGCACATGCTCACTGGTTGAGCTATTCTCCTCCATCTTGTAGGCAAAGTACTGTCAGAGGTCTTATACCTCTCGACACGGGCATGAGTATCAAATACTAATTTCAACTCTTGGAACATCTTATATGCTTTGTGGTGTTCAAAACGTTTTTGAAGGCCCGGTTCTAAGCCGTAAAGCATGGTGCACTTAAACTATCAAGTAGTCATCATACCGAGCTTTTGTCAAAACGTTCATAACGTCTACATCTGCTCCTGCAATAGGTCTGTCACCTAGCGGTGCATCAAGGACATAATTCTTCTGTGCAGCAATGAGGATAATCCTCAGATCACGGAACAATTCCGCATCATTGCTACTAACATCTTTCAACTTGGTTTTCTCTAGGAACATATAAAAAATAAACGTGGAGCAACATCGCGAGCTATTGATCTACAACATAGATATGCTAATACTACCAGGACTAAGTTCATGATAAATTAAAGTTCAATTTAATCATATTAATTAAAGAACTCCCACTTAGATAGACATCCCTCCGGTCATCTAAATGATCACGTGATCCAAATCAACTAACCCATGTCCGATCATCACGTGAGATGGAGTAGTTTCAATGGTGAACATCTTATGTTGATCATATCTACTATATGATTCACGCTCGACCTTTCGGTCTCCAGTGTTCCGAGGCCATATCTGCATATGCTAGGCTCGTCAAGTTTAACCCGAGTATTCTGCGTGTGCAAAACTGGCTTACACCCGTTGTATTTGAACGTAGAGCTTATCACACCCGATCATCACGTGGTGTCTCGGCACGACGAACTTTCGCAACGGTGCATACTCAGGGAGAACACTTATACCTTGAAATTTTGTAAGGGATCATCTTATAATGCTACCGTCGTTCTAAGCAAAATAAGAAGCATAATAAGATAAACATCACATGCAAATCAAAATATGTGACATGATATGGCCATCATCATCTTGTGCTTTTGATCTCCATCTCCAAAGCACCGTCATGATCACCTTTGTCACCGGCGCGACACCTTGATCTCCATCGTAGCATCGTTGTCGTCTCGCCAACTATTGCTTCTACGACTATCGCTACTTCTTAGTGATAAAGTAAAGCAATTACATGGCGATTGCATTTCATACAATAAAGCGACAACCATATGGCTCCTGCCAGTTGCCGATAACTTTACAAAACATGATCATCTCATACAAAATCATATAACTCATCATGTCTTGACCATATCACATCACAACATGCCCTGCAAAAACAAGTTAGACGTCCTCTACTTTGTTGTTGCAAGTTTTACGTGGCTGCTACGGGCTTTAGCAAGAACCGTTCTTACCTACGCATACAAAACCACAACGATGTTTTGTCAAGTATGTGCTGTTTTAACCTTCACAAGGACCGGGCGTAGCCACACTTGATTCAGCTAAAGTGAGAGAGACAGACACCCGCCAGTCACCTTTAAGCAACGAGTGCTCTTAACGGTGAAACCAGTCTCGCGTAAGCGTACGCGTAATGTCGGTCCGGGCCGCTTCATCTCACAATACCGCCGAAGCAAAATATGACATGCTGGTAAGCAGTATGACTAGTATCGCCCACAACTCATTGTGTTCTACTCGTGCATATCATCTACGCATAGACCTGGCTCATGATGCCACTGTTGGGGAACGTAGTATTTTAAAATTTTCCTACGATCACGCAAGATCTATCTACCAGATGCATAGCAACGAGAGGGAAGAGTGTGTCTACGTACCCTCGTAGACCGGAAGCGGAAGCGTCAAGTGACGCGGTTGATGTAGTCGAACTTCTTCGCGATTCAACCGATCAAGCACCAAACGTACGGCACCTCCGCGTTCAGCACACGTTCAGCTTGATGACGTCCCACGAGCTCTTGATCCAGTTGAGCTTCACGGGAGAGTTTCGTCAGCACGACGGCGTGGTGATGGATATGATGTATTTACCGGCGCAGGGCTTCGCTTAAGCACTACAACGGTATGACCGGGGTGTGTTTCTGTGGAGGGGGGCACCGCACACGGCTAGAACAATTCAACTTGTGTGTCCTAGGGTGCCCCCCTGCGCCCTTATATAAAGGAGCAAGGGAGAGGCCGGCCCTAGAGGGGGTGCACCAAGTGTGGGGAGTCCTACTAGGACTCCCAAGTCCTAGTAGGATTCCCCTTTCCTTTCCGGAGTAGGAGAGAAGGAAAGAGGTGGAGAGGGAGAAGGAAAAGGGGGCTGCACCCCTTGTCCAATTCGGACCAGAGGGGGGCCGCGCGCCTCCTTCCTTTTGGCCTTTCTCCTCTATTCCCGTATGGCCCAATAAGGCCCATATACTCCGAAAAATATCTGAATCACTCGGAACCTTTCCGATGTCCGAATATAGTCGTCCAATACATCGATCTTTACGTCTCGACCATTTCGAGACTCCTCATCATGTCCCTGGTCTCATCCAGGACTCCGAACTCCTTCGGTACATCAAAACTCATAAACTCATAATACCGATCGTCATCAAACGTTAAGCGTGCGGACCCTACGGGTCCGAGAACCATGTAGACATGACCGAGACTCATCTCCGGTCAATAACCAATAGCGGAACCTGGATGCTCATATTGGCTCCTACATATTCTACGAAGATCTTTATCGGTCAAACCGCATAACAACATACGTTGTTCCTTTTGTCATTGGTATGTTACTTGCCTGAGATTCGATCGTCGGTATCTCTATACCTAGTTCAATCTCGTTACCGGCAAGTCTCTTTACTCGTTCCGTAATACATCATCTCGTGACTAACTCATTAGTCTTTTGCTTGCAAGGCTTATTATGATGTGCATTACCGAGAGGGCCCAGAGATACCTCTCCGACACTCGGAGTGACAAATCCTAGTCTTGATCTATGCCAACACCACGAACACTTTCGGAGACACCTGTAGAGCATCTTTATGATCACCCAGTTACGTTGTGACGTTTGATAGCACACAAGGTGTTCCTACGGTATTTGGGAGTTGCATAATCTCATAGTCATAGGAACATGTATAAGTCATGAAGAAAGCAATAGCAGTAAAACTAAACGATCATAGTGCTAAGCTAACGGATGGGTCTTGTCCATCACATCATTCTCCTAATGATGTGATCCCATTGATCAAATGACAACTCATGTCTATGGTTAGGAAACATAACCATCTTTGATCAATGAGCTAGTCTAGTAGAGGCATACTAGGGACACTCTGTTTTGTCTATGTATTCACACATGTACTAAGTTTCCGGTTAATACAATTCTAGCATGAATAATAAACATTTATCATGATATAAGGAAATATAAATAACAACTTTATTATTGCCTCTAGGGCATATTTCCTTCAAAGCTAGCCTGCCATGACCTACCCAAGTGACAGCAACCGCCCGTACCACTGGCCGAACGGAGGGGGCCGTCCCCACGGTGCAGTCCCCACCATGGCAGCCGATGCGGGCACAACAGAATCAAGAACCCGACAACGTCTCGATGGCCTATTCTGGCCCCCGAGCTTGTTCTGGACAAAATCAGGCCTCAGAGGATAGGCGACGGGGAGACGCGCGTGTCGTCACAGATCGACACCGCGATGACATCCGCCACACCAACGGGTGCGATGGCCTCAATGTCAACGAGCCTGCGCTCGGTGTTGGCGGGTGCCTACCATTCGAGGTTGGCTGCCCTGCCTTCATGCAAGAACTGCGACAAGTCCGTTGGCCATCCGTTCACACGTTCAAGCCAAACATACATGAGAAGTACGATGGGAGGCTAAACCCGGCAGAGTTCCTGAGCATCTACACCATCGCGGTTCAGGCTACCGTGGGAAGAGACAATAAGGTGTTTGCACCTACCGGAAGGCTCCATTTGGCCTCAAGTCAAATGCGAGGTCTTGGCTGATGCACCTACCGGAAGGCTCCATTTCATCATGGGCAGTCCTGTGCCATGAGTTCATCGGTGCTTTCACCGGTGGCCACCAAGAGCCCGGCAAGCCCAGCGACCCGCAACTCCTTTAAGTAGAAGGAAGGAGAAACTCTCCATAAGTATTTACATAGATTCAGTAAAGTTCATAGAAATATTCCAAATATCCATCCGATAGCCGTCATAGCAGCTTTCCAGTCCAATGTGCGCAATCGTCGCATTTGTTACAAGATGAACGTGTGGTTGCCCAAGACTGTGAAGGAACTATACACACTGGTGGATAAGTGTCCTCGGATGGGGGAAGGAAGGAAGTTTCCCGGAGAGGAAGATTGTGCCAATGTTGATTCAGAGGATGAGGATGAATCAACCAGTCAGAGAAAGGGCAAGAAGTGCAATAAGAAGCAGATAAAGCAGTGATGACTGTGGAAGGATCAGGCACACCTAGTACCGGCAAGAAGGCCAAGGCAGAGCCCCCCGGCAAGGAAGCTGCCGCTTGCGCTGCCTGCCAGGAAGCCGTTGCCGCCGAGAAAGCTGGGAAGGGCGATGGGCCGTACTGCAAGATCCATCGGACCAAGGGCCATGACCTTAAGGAGTGTTACCAGGTTGAGCAGATTGTCAAGAGACAGAGGGCAGAATATGATAAGCGTGACAAGGAAAAGGGTCAGAATGCCGCTGGTGTTAAGGGCCGAGGCGGTGAAGCAAACCGCCCCGGCGAACCCTTTCAGAACCAAGGAAAACCGGCTAGGGGTCAAGAGAAGGAAATCTGTGACAATGTAAGTGATGGAGGGGATGAAGAGGAAACCAGCGAGCAGGAGTTTCAGAAGGCCATTGACGCCCTGTGCATTGATGGGGGTGCATCTTTGCACACCTCTCACCGCTTTCTCAAGCGGTGGGCGCGAGAGATCAATGCCGTGGAACCAGCGCCTGATGTCTACACATGCTTCTACTCTTGTAGACTATGTTGGGCCTCCAAGCGCAGAGGTTTGTAGGACATCAGCAATTTCCCTCAAGTGGATGACCTAAGGTTTATCGAACTCAGGGAAGTAGAGGTTGAAGATGGTCTCTCTCAAGCAACCCTGCAACTAAGATACAAGAAGTCTCTTGTGTCCCCAACACACCTAATGCACTTGTTAGATGTATAGGTGCACTAGTTCGGCGAAGAGATGTTAAATGGCAAGTGATATGGATGGCAAAACAAAGTAATATAAATCTGTAATAAAAAGTGCAGCAAGCAAACAAGTGGTAAACGTGAGCACAAATGGTATTGCAATGGTGGAAACAAGGCCTAGGGATCATACTTTCACTAGTGGCAACTCCCAACAACATTAACATAATCGAATCACATGATATTTCCCATAAAACATGCAATGGAGACGCACCCGGAGGTCATTCCTCCGTGGTCAAGAGAGGACGAGAATTATGTAGGGCTACAAAAGCACACCTCAAAGTTCGTAGTTCTCAATCTAAGGATTTCCCAATGTCACCGCGGCCATCCAAAGAGAGTCCCACAATCACCACAACATATCTAAAGGATAGTCAAAGACAAGCACCAAGAGACTCTCAATCTTCAATCAACACACAAGAGAGGAAATCACTCATGAAAATATTTTTCTAATCCATGTCCAATAGACCGCTGTCACCTTGGTCTCGGGGATTATACTAGATAAAGAGAAGTGAGTACATCAATCCAATACATAGAGGGAGGGGAAATATCATGGGATCACCCTAGATTAACATAGCCTATGATCACAACGAAGATCACATCATGGGAGAGAGAGATAACCACATAGCTACACGTACGAGCCCTCGGCCCCGGAGAAGACTACTCATACATGGAAATGGTGAGGAGGAGGTTGATGATGGTGTTGATGGAGAGGTGCAGCCCCGCGAGGAGGCGGCGGCCGACGGCGGCCACGGAGGCGGCGGAGGCCCTAGGGGGCGGCGGCGGCCCTTGGGGGCGGCGGCGGCCCTAGGGGCAGCGGCTCCTTGGCCCCCCTTCTTCCTTGTGGATGGTGCTGCAATGGTGCTGGTCCTTCCCTCCAAGACGGCGGCTTGGGAGGAGGAAAATTCGTGGCCCTTGATGACCTAGGTTTCCTCTCTTTATATAGACTCTCGGATTCCCGTCATCAGATTTTGGGCCTCAGTAAAACGGGCTTTACTCGGCCGTACGGACTCCGATTTGGACGAATTTTATATCCAGAACCATCGCCTTGAAATTGCCCACAACTTTCGCAACTAGACTTTTTCCGTTTGACGCCGTCTTCAGGCCGGAACATGACCATCTTTAAAAAACATTCTCAGACAGATTTCAGGAAAGTCAGAGTCCTACTCCAATACGACTCCTTTTGCGTTTTTGTCAATTTACAAGTAATTCCTACACAATAAAGTGTAAAGCAAGAACATTGTGCACTTTTGCAACCATTAGTAGGTTAGTCCAAATATGATCAAAAGTGTATGGAAGTGCATAAATATCGTAGCAATATCACACAAAAAGGGCATGGAGCAAGCAGAAATTATAGATACGTTTTGGACGTATCAACATCCCCAAGCTTAATTCCTGCTCGTCCTCGAGTAGGTAAATGATAACAAGCATAATTTCTGTGGTGACATGCTATTAACCATATAAGAACTTTTCACAGTCACATGACAAGTGCTTACTGAGACAATGAATCTGTAGTAATTAAGTTGCCTCATGAGAAAATCACAAAGAACTGAAAGTTTTACAATATGATACTGAAACACTCAATAGATTTGTAGTGAGCATGGTGTGCAAACATGACAAAGTGATACCTCGCTTGCCCCCTTTAGTGAAGCAAAACATAAATGCAGGAGCACCTCCAAGGTTTAAGTGACGACTAGATACAATGATTTCAGAATAAACGATATCATAATCATGCAAAAGACAATGGTACTTTGGGACAATCCACATTACACTCAGAATGACAATCATGCTCTCAATAGTTGGTGCTTCAAAGAAGGTGGAGACTCTCGAACCGTGGCTTTTGATGGCAAGGTTGAAAACCCGTGGTCGGAAACAAAAACTAAACATGTACCAGAGCTCTTGGTTTTAAAAACAGAGGTAAAAATTATTTTTTTAGAATATGCATATTTCATCAACGAATGCTAGTAGATAACTCAATTACTTCTCGAGCTGGACAAGTTTCGAGGAACGGCTCCCGCATAAGGACGATCACATCCTCTTAATCTCCTTTGTTTACCACTTCCAAAGTTTTCTGATTTCTCATGAACAAAGCGTGAAGGAGAGTTTGTTTGTTGTATATTTTTTAATGAGCCGGGCGCACTCTATGCCAGTTCCTTCTCGTATTATGGGTTTGCACATTAGACATGCAATCCCGGGGTGAAGCTTGTCCAACTTAAAAAGATCATGAATTAACTACTACTTCCTCATGAGCTAAAACAGATGCACAAAAGAGAAATGCTTTTTTGAATAATTTCGAGATGGTACATGAAAGTCATCGTTAGGAATGGCAGGTAAATACCATGTATAGGAAGGTATGGTGGACTCATATGGCGTAACTGTTTTAAAGGATTTTGGATGCACAAGCAGTCAGTCCGCTTAGTACAGGCGAAGGTTAGCAAAAGACTGGGAGCGACCAACTAAAAGAGCAATGACGGTCATAATCATGCAGAGCGACAAAGCAACATTGAATCAGGCATGGAAGTTATATCGCTACTCAGAAATTAAAGATCATCAAGGCTTGATAGACTTTCTTTACAGTCTTAATATGCGTGAGCATACGCCAAGTCAATCAAATAAATTCCTGGAGGAAGATACCACTAAACCATACCACATCATAGGCAAACAAATCATGTTGGTACTTCAATAACACATTAAGAACCCCCCAGCTATTTGGGACTAACCATAAGAAAAAGAACTACTAAGCATCATTATGCACATAGCATTCTTATCATAGACATATCGACCAGTGCAACAGAAGCCAACTCTCTTAATAAGATAAGCATGAAAGCTAAGAGCTAAACATGATAGTAGCTATTGAAAGACAAAGAACACACACAGCAAAGATAGACATGAAAATTCTATGTTATGTTCTAGGTTGAAGTGGAGCGTGTTTCTCTCCCACATAAAGAAATCTGAGTTCCAACTCGTTATGAAAAGCAAGCAAAGCTAAAGAATACTAAAAAGGAAACTAAAAACAAGACGCTCCAAGCATAGCACATAACACATGAAGTGATAAAAATATAGTGGAATGAAAGACGAACTGATAATGTTGATGGAGAAGGGGATGCACGGGGGGGGGGGGGGAAT
>LR738714.1:498108994-498205824 GCA_902687465.1 Secale cereale
AACTCAGGGAAGTAGAGGTTGAAGATGGTCTCTCTCAAGCAACCCTGCAACTAAGATACAAGAAGTCTCTTGTGTCCCCAACACACCTAATACACTTGTTAGATGTATAGGTGCACTAGTTCGGCGAAGAGATGTTAAATGGCAAGTGATATGGATGGCAAAACAAAGTAATAAAAATCTGTAATAAAAAGTGCAGCAAGCAAACAAGTGGTAAACGTGAGCACAAATGGTATTGCAATGGTGGAAACAAGGCCTAGGGATCATACTTTCACTAGTGGCAACTCCCAACAACATTAACATAATCGAATCACATGATATTTCCCATAAAACATGCAATGGAGACGCACCCGGAGGTCATTCCTCCGTGGTCAAGAGAGGACGAGAATTATGTAGGGCTACAAAAGCACACCTCAAAGTTCGTAGTTCTCAATCTAAGGATTTCCCAATGTCACCGTGGCCATCCAAAGAGAGTCCCACAATCACCACAACATATCTAAAGGATAGTCAAAGACAAGCACCAGGAGACTCTCAATCTTCAATCAACACACAAGAGAGGAAATCACTCATGAAAATATTTTTCTAATCCATGTCCAATAGACCGCTGTCACCTTGGTCTCGGGGATTATACTAGATAAAGACAAGTGAGTACATCAATCCAATACATAGAGGAAGGGGAAATATCATGGGATCACCCTAGATTAACATAGCCTATGATCACAACGAAGATCACATCATGGGAGAGAGAGATAACCACATAGCTACACGTACGAGCCCTCGGCCCCGGAGAAGACTACTCACACATGGACATGGTGAGGAGGAGGTTGATGATGGTGTTGATGGAGAGGTGCAGCCCCGCGAGGAGGCGGCGGCCGATGGCGGCCACGGAGGCGGCGGCGGTGAGGAGGAGACGGCGGCGGCCCTAGGGGGCGGCGGCGGCCCTTGGGGGCGGCGGCGGCCCTAGGGGTAGCGGCTCCTTGGCCCCCCTTATTCCTTGTGGATGGTGCTGCAATGGTGCTGGTCCTCCCCTCCAAGACGGCGGATTGGGAGGAGGAAAATTCGTGGCCCTTGGTGACCTAGGTTTCCTCTCTTTATATAGACTCTCGGATTCCCGTCATCAGATTTTGGGCCTCAGTAAAACGGGCTTTACTCGGCCGTCCGGACTCCGATTTGGACGAATTTTATATCCAGAAGCATCGCCTCGAAAATCCCCACAACCTCGCAACTAGACTTTTTCCGTTTGACGTTGTCTTCGGGCCGGAACGTGACCATCTTTAAAAAACGTTCTCAGACAGATTTCAGGAAAGTCAGAGTCCTACTCCAATACGACTCCTTTTGCGTTTTTGTCAATTTCCAAGTAATTCCTACACAATAAAGTGTAAAACAAGAACATTGTGCACTTTTGCAACCATTAGTAGGTTAGTCCAAATATGATCAAACGTGTATGGAAGTGCATAAATATCATAGCAATATCACACAAAAAGGGCATGGAGCAAGCAGAAATTATAGATACGTTTTGGACGTATCAGCGCCAGAGGCTCGGAAATCACTCAAATGATCCCACGCGCCCATCATCTTTGACGAGGAAGATCACCCTGGTTACACCATTTCAGCAGGGTGTTTGCCGTTGTTGGTCTCCCAAACAATTCGCAACCTCAAGGTCACAAATATGTTAGTGGATGGCAGGTCTGGGTTGAATCTGATCTCCCCAGAAGTCATCAACTAGCCTCAGATAGGAGAAGAAGAGCTAGAGGTTACCGGCATGTTCCAAGGAGTTAATCCTGGCAGGAGCCGTCCCAAGGGAAAGATCACACCGCCAATAACGTTTGGGGGAGAACTGAACTATCAGACTGAGAAGATTGTGTTTGATGTGGTTGATCTCCCCCTGCCATACAATGGGATTCTTGGACGCCCGTCCCTGGCCAAGTTCATGGCAACATCCCACTATGCTTACAACACTTTGAAGATGCCTGGGCTACTGGGAGTCATCACTATCCCATCAGATGAGAAGGATGCAATTATCTGTGTTGAGAAGATGTATCGGGATGCAGTCGCAGCACAGGCAGCGGCGGCAGTAGCTCCCACCAAGGAAAGCAAAGGAAAGGAAAATGATGGTAGGACCTCTGGTAAGGAGTCCAGGAAGCGTGCCCCTCCGAGTGCACGACACCCGTTGACGACGTGACGGAGTGTTCCAATAGCAAGAGATCCAAGGTTGCTGCACCCCAAGTGAAGAAGGTCCCGATAGGGCCGGCTGGCGTTGATGGTACTTTCACTATCAGTGTCACCCTCGATGACAAATAGGAATGCACGCTCATTGCCTTCCTGCGGGTCAATATCGATGTGTTTCCTTGGCAACCATCTGATATCCCCGGTGTTCCCAGGGAGGTAATTGAGCACCACCTTACTGTCGGCCCACTTGCCCGACCTGTGAAGCAGAAAATCCAGAAGTAGGCCTTGGAGAGGCAACAATTCATTGCCGAAGAGATCAAGAAACTGGAGGCAGCTGGTTTGGTCAGAGGAGTACTACACCCTACGTGGTTAGCAAATCCAGTGGTAGTACGGAAGGCTAACGGGAAGTGGAGGCTTTGCATTGATTTCATAGATCTTAACAAGGCTTGTCCAAATGATCCATTTCCCTTGCTGCGCATCGACCAGATTGTGGATTCCACCTCAGGTTGTGATTTGCTCTCCTTTCTGTATGCATACCCCGGCTATCATCAGATCTTCACGTCCAAGGAAGACAAAGAGAAGACGTCATTCATCACTCCATGTGGTACATACTGCTTTATCCGCATGCCATTCGGATTAAAGAGTGCCGGGTCAAGTTTTGCAAGGGCAGTCGAGATTGGTTTTGAACCAAAGTTGCACAGAAATATAGAAGCCTATATGGATGATATCATGGTCAAAACCAAGGATAAGGCCACCCTTATCCAGGATTTGGAGGAGAAATTTGCCAATTTGCGCAAGATCAATTTGATGCTCAATCCGGAGAAGTGTGTGTTTGGTGTTCCCTCTGGCAAGCTATTTGGGTTCTTCGTGTCCCACCAGGGGATTGAAGCCAACCCCGACAAGATCAAAGCCATTGAGCAGATCCAAGCACCAAGGACATTTAAGGATGTGAGGCGCTTAACCGGATGCATTGCCGCGCTAAGAAGATTCATCTCCAAGTTTGCCGTGCGTGCCCTGCCGTTCTTTAAAATTTTGAAGAAGGCAGGGCCTGTGAAGTGGACCCCAGAAGCAGATGCAACCCTGCAAGAGTTGAAGGCCTACCTTTCCTCTGTACCCACCTTGGTTGCGCCCAAACCCCAAGAGCCATTGTTGCTATACTTGGCGGCAACCAACCAAGTGTTCAGTGCAACCTTGGTAGCACAACGAGAAGTGGATGAGGCAGAAAGCGCACAGAAAATAGTAGAGTCAGAAAAGAATCAGGACAACAATAAGCAAGGCAATGAGAGCAACCCCAAGGACGCGGCAAGGAAGAAAGTAGTGCAACGCCCAGTGTACTTCGTCAGCTCCTTGTTAGGGGGGGGGGGCTAGATCGAGGTACTCTAGTGTGCAAAAGTTGATATTTGGTCTCGTTATGGCCTCAAGGAAACTGCACCACTACTTCCAAGCCCACGAGATCAGTCACTCGTTTTCTATTGCAAAGGATACTCCAAAACCCTGAGGCTATTGGCAGAATAGTGGAGTGGGCTTTGGAGTTATCCAACTTTGGATTGAAGTATGAGAGCACATCAACTATCTACAGCAGGGCATTGGCAGAGTTTATTGCAGAATGGGTGCCAACCCCTGATGAGGAGATAACAGATCCCCGGCAAGGTATCTCCCCAAGAATGGATTATGTATTTTGATGGTGTTTTTTCCCTACAAGGTGCAGGAGCTGGTGTGCTTCTTGTCGGCCCCTCCGGGGAGCACTTGAAGTACGTTGTCAAAATGCATTTTGCCCGGGAAGAAGCCATCAACAATACAACAGATTATGAGGGGCTCCTTGCTGGGCTCAGAATTGTAGCAGAATTGGGAATTAAGAAACTGATCATTCGAGGAGATTCACAGCTTGTGGTGAGACAAGTCAACAAGGATTACCAAAGTCCTTTGATGGAGGCATACGTCGAGGAAGTGAGGAGATTGGAGGAGCACTTTAATAGGATGCTAACAGAGCACGTACCCCATGTGGAAAACAACATAGCTGATCACCTATCAAAGTGTGCTGCGCAGAAGCTTCCTGTGGAACTAGGAACGTTTGTTCTCCATCTCTCTCAGCCCTCCATATCCCTAGCAACAATGGACCGGAAAATGAGAAAGTTGGACTATGGTAAGCCTCTCTCGGTCGAGCTGTCCGCTCTCGACAGAGACCCTGCCGGAAAAAACTCCTCACAACCTGCCGCACCACCCCCTCTGGCCGAGCCAATGGACCGCACGAAGGGGGCTGGTGCTCCCGCAGGAGAGGAGGTGCTGCTAGTCCTCGTTGCCGAGCCACATGCTCCATCTTGGGCAAGGCACATTGTCCACTTACTCCCAACCGGAGAACTCCCTGACGACCAAGATGAAGCCGAAAAAGTAGCCCGGAGGGCTAGTATGTATCCGTTTGTCGATGACACTCTGTATAGAAGGAGGCCCAACGGTGTGAAATTGAAGTGTGTCTGCTGGAAGGATGCAAAGGAACTGTTGTCTAAGATTCACAGAGGAATGTGCGGCTCCCACATTGGATCAAGGGCATTGGTTGGGAAAGCATTCTGGCAAGGACTATTGGCGCACAGCCCTCCAAGATGCGTTCGAGCTCGTCACGACATGTGAAGCCTGTCCGTTCCATTCCAGGAAAACACACCTGCCTGCCCAAGTTCTTCAGACAATCCCTCTATTATGGACATTTTTGGTCTAGGGGCTCGATATACTCGGCCCCTTCCCCCGAGCAATCGGGGGCTTTGAATTCTTGTTCGTTGCCATCAACAAGTTTACAAAGTGGCCGGAAGTCACTGTCATGAGAAAGGTGACTCCTCAGTCAGCTATCAAGTTCTTGAAAGAATTGGTGCGTCGTTTAGGAGTTCCGGCAAGCATCATCACCGACAACGGCACCCAGTTCACGAGCCATGCCTTCATTCAACATGTTCGTACCCTCTGATGCAAAGTCTCATTCGCCTCTGTGGCACACCCCCAGAGTAATGGGCAAGCTGAGAGGGCGAACGCTGAAGTGCTACGTGGACTCAAGACAAGAACTTTCGATACACTGCAGAAGCACGACAGGTGGTGGATCAAGGAGCTTTCGTTAGTTCTCTGGTCCCTCAGAACGACACCTAACCGAGCTACCGAGAAGACTCCCTTCTCCTTGGTCTACGGGGCAGAAGTAGTTATCCCCACGGAACTCATTTACGGGTCTCCTTGAGTGCTTGCCTACGATGAAGTAACACAAGTTGAGCACCGGCCTGACGACGCTGTGCTACTCAAAGAGAACCGTCTCCGGGCTGCTACGCATGCTACATGCTACTAGCAAGCCCTGCGTCTCTATCACAACCACAGGGTTCATGCCCGGTGTTTTGGGGAAAGTGAACTTGTCCTTAGGCGCGTTCAGTCCGCCAAGGGTACAAACAAGCTGTCACCGAAGTGGGAAGGCCCTTACCGGGTGGTATGAGTCACCAGACCTGGCGCAGTCTATCTGGAGACCAGAGATGGCACACAGTTGCAAAACTCATGGAATATTGAGCATCTCCACAAGTACTACCCGTAAGGCGCGGCTGCCAGGCCTTGCCCGACAGCCACCCTTCCGTATAGGCCTTGCCTCAGCTGCATGTAACCCCTTATACGGAGCCGGGGTGATGACCCCGTGAAAGAGAAAATAAAGAAGCTCTGTAGGGGGGGCCCCAACTAAGATTGCATGCATGCACAATCACACCAAGATCACTGCATAAGCATTTCATGAGCATTTGCATATGCATATAGATAGGATTGCATCCTGCATTCATTCTGATCTACATGAAGTTGCAGGTTCCTACCGCGGACATGGCTTCAACAAGGAGTTGAGAAGATTGCCCAGCACTGTAGTCCCTGGCAAGCCAGACAGATAACTTCGACCTCCTGTCCTTTAGTGTCCTGTAAGCTATAACTTGTGCATAAGAAAACCTCGCCACACTCTTTTAGGCTTAGGTGCTCCCATCCCAGACTCGAACATTGCTTCGAGCGAGATGGTTGTAGTGGCCTTTTATGAAAGGGAGTTGGCGGGGGCGGGCCCCTCTATCTGTTACCCGGCATACGTAGTTCTCCAGCAGACAAAGAGGGTGCCGGCAAGGTAGCTTGCCGGGAAAACTCATTTTATTACAATAATGAGGCATTCCACCTCTGCATGGACATACACATGCATGGGTTCCTGGCAAGATTTATCTTTTTCATTCAAATGCTAATACAAGTAAAAGCATTACAGAACACAAAGATGGACTCGAGGGATTACATTATTTAAATTAAAGTTTGTCAAGCGCCTACATGTTTAAGATTGAAAAAAGATAAGTGCCCCGTGATGCCTTTTCTTGTCCCCCTCCTCCCAGGCACAGCCGTTGAAGGCGAGGGAGGACAAAAGGAGCGCCTAGGCAAGCACACGGCTGACCCCCTCCAGGCTCCAGGATAGGTAGCCCGATGGGAGAGGGGCCACCAGGGTAGCACAACGATGGGGAGCAGAGCGGAGGCGATCAGTTGACCAGCGTCACCAGGGCCAACAGGGCACGCCAAGGACATCAGAGCTGCAATCTGAGAGGAAGCCTGCCGGGGCCCAACAGGAAGACCGCTGGAGAATCACGGGAGCACCATTGGCGACTCCCCGACAGATCCCCCTGTCGGGAAGAAAATGCAGGTGCTGACGCCTGATGAAGATGGTGCGGGCGACGATCAGCCGGAGTCAGAGTCGTCGCTCCCCCACCCGCTGCCGTCGGCATCACTGTCACTGCCCTCCTCGTCGCTTTGGCTTGAGGAGGAGCTTTCATCGTCGGTCGAGCTCTCTGCGCAGCACCCTAAGCGACCACCCGAGGACCCGAAGATCTTGATGGAGAGTAGGCCGTTTTCCATTAATTTGAACTGAAGAACGTGCCCCTCCGAGAAGCCTTGAGCACGGGCGAAAGTCTTCCAGCCACGACGGAGGTACATCACATGAGGGGCGGGTGATAACCCTCAACCGTAAGGGATCGAGATAGTCTTCGCGGGTAAGAATAACCCAATTTATAGATTCGACACACGGGGAGCCAAAGAGTATTTATAAGCTTTGACAGTTGAGTTGTCAATTCAACCGCACCTGAAATATACTTATTGGAAACAAAAGATAAGTGGTAACGGTGATATGATAGTGATGGTGGTGACAGCAAAAGTAAACAGCAAAAGTAACAACTAATAACCAGCAGGATTCAAACACTGTAGGCTAGGGAGATGGATGGTTGGGCGCTGCATGGATGAGATACATCATGAATCTAACTTGGGGCAAGGCGCACAGAAAAGTAATGACCATCTAGGCAAATATCAAACATTAGGCATGTATCCCACAGGTAGTTGTACGTGCTTGCAATAAGAACTTGCACAACATCTTTTGTCCTACCATCCCGCTATGAACGGGGCCAAAAGGAACTTATGGAGATTAAGGTGCTCCTGTCAAAGAGCACCGGAACAAAGCAATAAACTCAATGGATACATGGAATCCTCAAATTATGGACCATCCCCTTTGGTGTCCCAAGCTGTCACCTTTGGGATCGCCGGTTCCGGACCATAATAGGTGCAAACAACTCATAGATAGGATCAAGAACACAAATATATTCATTCAAACATATAGGGTTCAGATCTGAAAACATGGCACTCGGGCCCAAAGTGACAAGCATTAAGAGCAACAAGTTGAAGCAAAGATGATAAACACCAAAGTAGATGATAGGCAACATGCCCCCAACAATCTGATAAACTATTACATGATCTAACTCATCCAATCCCTACCATCCCCTTTGCCTACAGCAGGGAATTACTCACACATGGAAGGAGAAGTCATGGAGGGAGGATGGAGTGGTGATGATGATGACGATGGCGATGATCTCCCCTCTCCAGAGGCCAAATCAGCCTCCAGATTAGCCCTCCCGAAGAAGAACAGAGGGTGGCGGCGGCTCCGCGGCGGAAACTGGAAAAACGACTTCTGTTCTGGGGTTTTCTCGCCATGGGAATAAATACGAGCCAAGGTAGGGCACCAGAGGGGGGAGGACCCTCCCAGGCGGCCTCCCGGCGCGGCCAGGGGTGGGGCCGCACCAACAGGGCGCCTGGGGCCCCCCTGGCTGCCCTCTGGCCCCACTTCTGGCACAGTGGCCCTTCGGGTGCGTGGATTTTCTGTGATTTTTCTTGGAATTTTCTGAGACACCTAAAAATCCATTTTCCTGCACACAATAAAACCATACAGGCAGCTCTGCTGAAAACAGCGTCAGTCCGGGTTAGTTTAGTTCAAATCATGCAAGAATGAGGGCAAAACAATAGCAAAAGTGTTTGGAAAAGTAGATACGTTTGAGACGTATCAACTCCCCCAAGCTTAGCATATTGCTTGTCCTCAAGCAATTCAGTTCAACGAACTGGACGCGACAAAGAAAACTTTGACAAACTCTCTTGCTTCATTAGATGTATATAAGCATGTACTACGAAAAGAGTCTAGCAAGTATTGAAACAATGCTATGAGGACAATGCACGAAGCAATCCTTCTTTCGAGTGACCAATCACAAATAACTAAAAGTAAATAATATGCTACTGAAAATCAAGACAAGATTACATTGCACATAGCTTGAACATACTAGAGTGGTATCTCGCTAACCTCCTTGAGTGAAGCAAAACATAAATGCAGAAACTCCTCCAGAGTTTTAAAGGAGACTAGAACTAAGAATTTCAGAATAAATAATACCACAAGCATGTAGAAGACAATGTAATACTTTGGGACAATGCACATTACACTCAGAATGACAATTATGCTCTCCTAGTTGATGCTTTGAAGAAAGAAGGTGGAGACTCTCGAACTGTGGAATTTGATGGCGAGGTTGAAAACCCGTGGTTGGAAGCAAAGACTAAACATGTACCAGAGCTCTTGGTTTTGAAAACAAAGGTAAAAATGATTTTGGGAGGTGCATATTTCGTCAACGAATGCTAGTAGACAACCCAATCACTTCTTACGCTAGACATGTTTCAAGGAACGGCTCCCAAGATGGGGACGATCACATCCCCTTAATCTCCTTTGTTTATCACTACCAAAGTTTTCTGATTTCTCATAAACAAAGCGTGAAGGTGGGTTTGTTGGTTGTGATTATCTTTTGTGAGCTGGGCGCACTCATGCCAGTCCCTCCTCGTATTAGGGGTTTGCAGATTAGACATGCAATCCCGGGATAAAACATGTCCAACATAAGAAGATCATGAATTACCTACTACTTCCTCATGAGCTAAAACAGAGGCACAAAATAGGAGTAAATTTGAATAATTTCGAGATGGTACAAGAAAGTCTTCGTTAGGATGGCCGGTAAATACCGCATAGGAAGGTATGGTGGACTCATATGGAATATCTGGTTTGAAAGGATTTGGATGCACAAGTAGAATTCCGCTTAGTGCGAGCGAAGGCTAGCAAGAGACTGGGAAGCGACCAACTAGAGAGCAATAACGGTCATAATCATGCAGAGCGACAAAGCAACATGGAATTGGGCATGAAAGTGATATAACTATTCTGAAACTCAAAGATCATCAAGGCAAAGCAGACTTTTTAGCCTTAAACATGTGCCAAGTCAATCCAAGAATTCTCCAAAGGGAAATACCACTTTAGTATACCAAACTTATGAACAATGCAATGCATGTAAATCATTTCAATAACACATTATATACTCTAGCTATTTGAGATTAGCCACAAGGAAAGCATGAACCACTGGGAAAGCATTGTAAACATAGCACTATGTCGCTACAAGCTGGTCTCTAGATCATAAGTACAGGCATATGTACAAAAGTAGAAACAAGAAGAGTTCATACCGGTTTTCCTTGTTGCTTCCCTTCCGTCGATCTTCGTCATTACTGCCTTGTCACTTGCACGATCGAACGTAGGAAATATAATTAAATGCCATCACGGACTCGAGCTGAACTCTGAAAACAAAGCAAACTAAAGAGAGAAAGGAAATCTTTTTGGATTTTTTTTCAAAGGTTGAATGAAAGCAAAAGAAAGAGAAAATCTTTTTGTTGTTTTTGCAAAGAAAGAAACAAAGAAGAACGGGCAAAAACTTCGAAAAGATCAAAGCGAACAAAAATAAAATGGATAATACAATGGAAAAGTGAGAAGGGCACGTACTCCCCCAAGCTTAGGCTTTTGGCCTAAGTTGGTAGTAGCTACTGCCCCCAGGAGCCTCCTGCTCCGGGGTAGTACTGGTGAGTCCAAGGGTCGTATAAGGATTCCGACGCGTACACCGAAGTTCTCGGATCCTCCCACGAAGAAGGGTCCGCACACCAAGCAGAGGAAGACCCTTCACCAAACTGGGTGACGGTCTCCCCCTGAAAAGGTGGTAACTCACCGTGCTCCTCCTCGTCGGGCACAACCCCCTCCATGGGGTTATGAAACTGATGCTGGACCATGAACTCATCGAACTGGATAACATCAAAGGACCATCCGTTCCTGCGAGAAAAATCAAACAAAAGAGGTGCAGGTAGACGGATCTTGCGTTCCGCGGTAGTTCCGAAACGCAAGATATAAACAAGGTTACCAAACTCAAAAGTCATGGTAACAAACTTATGCCTTTTCATAGCAGCAAGATCAAAACTTAAATAAGTAAAAGGCTTATCATCAGGGTGTGGGGTGCCTTTAAGATACTCTAAGATAAGTGTGGCATAAACGCCACCAAATAAATCTCCCTTGTTACCGTTCATAGCAAGGCGTCGAGCGATTAAGTCACCCACATTATAATCAAACCTCCCTGAGAGGGCGGTTGCCAGGATAGCAATATCCGGCGCAGAAATGCTGCTCGTGTTGTCACGAGCTAACACCCCTCTAGCAACATAATACGCAAAATACCTGAGGTGAGGGAATAAGATGCTGGAGATTTTTGACCGATGAATATCCCTCGTATCCATGCCGTAGAGAGAGTTGAAGACGGTTCTCAGCTCGGAGGGCTGAGAGGTCATCTTCGCCGTCTGCCCAACGTTTGGCACACCTATTATATCACAAAACTTTTCCAAGGGATGGTCAAAAGATTATTGTAAATTTTAAACTCAATAGAACCAGTATCAAGGTTATATCTAAAACTGTTAATGAAACCGGAGGTGAGTTTTTGATACTGAGCAACACGGCACGTGACGAGCCGTGTCAGACCTGCATTAGCACAAAGGGTATAAAACTCATCCTTAATTCCTGCAGCTTCAAGGAATTCATCACATGGGAACATCATCGCACGTGCTGGTTTTGTGTCTTCCAACAACTCTAGGGGCACATGATCTTCATTGTAGCTCACCCTAGCAGTCGAGGGTGAAGCTGCGGCTCTAGTAACTCGATCGGAGCGCGCGGGCTTCTTCTTCTCAAGCCACCCCTTTGCCCTTCCTAACAAACTCATTTCTGAAATTTTTGGCAAATTACAAAAACAAGGATTTAAACAAAAGTGGGTTAAGACAAACTACTCAACTCACTTACCTAAGGCATAAACTTGCATCAAAACTTGGAAAATAAATTTCTACACATGCATGCAAGCTCATCTACACAGCACCAAGAACTACTAAATACTCACAAATGAAGCCACCAACCAAAAATCTAATTGGAGCGGTGGAGGAGTTACATACCAGGGAGTATTTGTTCAAAATCTTAGCTCGAATGATAGGCTGTAGAGAGAGATCGAAAATTGCCTCCAAGAACAGCAAGAACGCAAGAACAGGTGCAGAACTCGTGTTTTTGGAGAGAAAGAGAGAGGAAGAAGACTCACCTGGAGGCGGGACCTGTGGGCCCTAGGCGCCCTATGGGCGCGGCCAGGGGGCAGGCCGCGCCAGCTGGCCGCCTGGGCCACTAGTGGCCCCCCTGGTCAGCCCCAGGTGCCTCTGGGTCACTCCCGGCATGGAAATTTTAATTTTAATTTTTCTGGAATTTTTCTGAAAACTTCACTGTTGAAATTTTTTCGAAGTTCAAAAAGCTGCAAAACTTTCTGAAAACTTAAAGCAGTGATTAGTATTGTGAAGCTTCAAAACCACAAACACTTGGTACAGCAAGGAGAACAAAAGCTAAAACAAATGAAAACATAACAAGCTCAACTTTTTATCTATATAAAACATGCTCACTAGTAAGGTTGATCAAGTCTTACCAACAAACCGACGATATATAGAGCAAAAAGTCCCACCTCTTATGAAGTGATCATTGCACATTTACTTTAATGGACATTGTCCCCACCATAATAGTTTTGTATTTGTGGTGCACATGTAGTGGATAGTCCCTTTCTCCAATCTTCACGGTCTCGATATTTTCTATAGAGTTGAGGGCATGCCTCGTGTCGGTCTTCTTTGGAAAATACACCGTGTGTTCTTTATCATTCACATTGAAAGTTACCTTTCCTTTATTGCAATCAATAATAGCACCTGCGGTGTTAAGAAAAGGTCTACCAAGAATAATGGACATGCTCCCATCCTCGGGCATGTCAAGCACGACAAAATCAGTAAGGATCAAACAATTAGCAACTTCTATGGGAACATCCTCACAAATACCTATCGGGACGGCGGTTGACTTGCCAGCCATCTGAAGAAAGATATCTGTAGGGATTAGCTTCTCCAAACTAAGCCTCTTGTAAAGAGAGAAAGGCATAACACTCACTCCTGCTCCAAGATCACATAAAGCAGTTTTGACATAATTATTCTTTATGGAGCAAGGAATGGTGGGTATACCTGGATCACCAAGCTTCTCAGGAATCTTGCCACTGAAAGAGTAGTTAGCAAGCATAGTAGATATTGCTTCATTAGGAACTTTCCTTTTATTAGTAACAATATCTTTCATATATTTTGAATAGGGAGGTAACTTAATAGCATCAGTCAAAGGGATTTGAAGAAAAAGAGGTTTCATCCACTCACAAAACTTATTGTAATGCTCTTCTTCTTTAGATATGAGAGACTTACCTGGAAAGGGCATGGGTTTCTGTATCCATGGTTCTCTTTCCTTCCCATGTCTTCATGCGACGAAGTCTTCTCTACTGTACTTCTTGCGTTTGTCAGGTGCTTCTTCTTCTCGAACTTCAGGCGGATCATTCTTCTCCTTATCCTTATCTTTAGGTTCGGCACCGTCTTCAGTCTCAGCATCAGAGGTAGATATACTGTTGGGATCAACAGCTGGCTCTTCACTTGTAAAAGGATCATTGGAATTGTCAGCCTCCTTGTGTTTCTTCTTCTTCTTCTTTGGAGAGCCAACAATTTCTTCTTCATGCATTTGAGAATCTTGCTTGATTCTCCTCGGATGCCCCTCTGGATAGAGAGGATCTTGAGTGCTAGTTCCTCCTCGGGTCTTAATCCCGAAGGCCTGTAAATCATCTTGTTTGGTATTGTTAGCAAGCAAATCTTTTTGCACATTAGAAATTTGTTCAAGCTGAGTTTGAACCATATGAAAATGCTTCACAAGACATTTAACATCATTAACTGTTCTACCTAGAACATCAAGCAAACTTTTGATAGCAAGGGAATTATCATGCAATTGGCTTTGTATCCTTTCATTAAAATGACTTTGTTTCATAATAAAATTATCAAGCTCATCTAAACATTGATCAGGAGGCTTACCATGAGGGATGTCACTTGCGTTGAAATCCAAAAGAGAGTGTACCTCTACCATAGGAGGGTGAGTGGTAAGCTCACACAACTTCTCAATAGGGGGTAGATTCTTCACGTCTTCAGTTTTAATACCCTTCTC
The DNA here is from genome assembly GCA_902687465.1 of Secale cereale. Classification (NCBI taxonomy): domain Eukaryota; kingdom Viridiplantae; phylum Streptophyta; class Magnoliopsida; order Poales; family Poaceae; genus Secale; species Secale cereale. The sequence continues at coordinate 498,122,871 of LR738714.1, forward strand.
TTTAATAGACTTCCTTGCTTCTTGCATATCATCGGGGCTTAGAACAAGCATGCCCCTCTTCTTTGATGGTGGAGGTGGTTCAGGGACGGACCAATCTTCATGGTTTTTGGCAATCCTGCCCATCAATTCTTCTGCATCGTCCGGTGTTCTTTTCATGAAAAGACAACCAGCACAACTATCCAAATAGGACCTGGATTCATCAGTTAGACCAGCATAAAATATATTGATTAATTCATTCTTAGGGACTCCATGTCCTGGTCTAGCCTGGATCAGACTACAGTACCTCCCCCAAGCTTTAGGGAGGTGCTCATCCTGCAACTGTTTAAAGTTATAAATTCTTTGTAAAGCAGCATGTTGCATATGAGCAGGAAAGTACTTATCAACAAAAGAGTGAGCTAAGTCTTGAGGGCTCTTAATGGAACCACATGGTAGTGCATCATACCATGCTTTAGCACCTTCCTTCAAAGAGAAAGGAAGAAGCTTAGTCACATAAAAGTTCCGTATCTTTTCATTCGTGGTAAACAAGCCACCCAACTCAGTGAGTTTGGTCAGGTGTGCAATAGCATCATAATTTTCTCTGCCATAAAAGGGGTCAGCTTCAACCATAGATATAAGTGAAAGATCAACAGAGAAATCATAATCAGGATCATTGATGCATATAGGAGATGTAGCAAATTCAGGATCAGGAACGGTCTTGTTCTTCAAGGAGTGTTTTTCAAGCAGCTTCTTAATAGCTTCAGGGTCAGAGTCGGCAAACTCTGTCAGTTCCCTACATAAATCATCATCAAGCATAATGTAATCATCATCAAGGAGTCTCTCCTTGAGTTTACTCAAATCAGGATAATCATAAGTTCCACCAATAGGGTAGCGAGTAACAGGAATTTCAATTCCAGATTTTTTTTTGCAGCAGCGATCTGTTTCTCAAGAGCATAACCAAGTGAAACAATATCATCAAGAGTAGTAGAAGCATCATCAAAAGTATCGGACATAGTAACAGATTCAGTAGAAGCATCATGTGGTGGTGGTGAGGCAAACTTACTCATAACAGAAGGTGAATCAAGTGTAGCACTAGTGTTCAGAATAGTACCTCTTCTTGTAGTGGATAGTAAGATCGGAACCTTGGGGTCTCCTTTCTTACCCATAGCGGATGAAGTGCAGCAGGTAGGATACTTCAAGTAGACTTGTAAATATTGCTATGCTCCCCGGCAACGGCGCCAGAAAACGGTACTTGATAACCCTCAACCGTAAGGGATCGAGATAGTCTTCGCGGGTAAGAATAACCCAATTTATAGATTCGACACACGGGGAGCCAAAGAGTATTTATAAGCTTTGACAGTTGAGTTGTCAATTCAACCGCACCTGAAATATACTTACTTGCAACAAAAGATAAGTGGTAACGGTGATATGATAGTGATGGTGGTGACAGCAAAAGTAACAACTAATAACCAGCAGGATTGAAACACTGTAGGCTAGGGAGATTGATGGTTGGGCACTGCATGGATGAGATACATCATGAATCTAACTTGGGGCAAGACACATAGAAAAGTAATGATCATCTAGGCAAATATCAAACATTAGGCATGTATCCCACAGGTAGTTGTACGTGCTTGCAATAAGAACTTGCACAACATCTTTTGTCCTACCATCCCGCTACGAACGGGGCCAAAAGGAACTTATGGAGATTAAGGTGCTCCTGTCAAAGAGCACCGGAACAAAGCAATAAACTCAATGGATACATGGAATCCTCAAATTATGGACCATCCCCTTTGGTGTCCCAAGCTGTCATCTTTGGGATCGCCGGTTCCGGACCATAATAGGTGCAATCAACTCATAGATAGGATCAAGAACACAAATATATTCATGCAAACACATAGGGTTCAGATCTGAAAACATGGCACTCGGGCCCAAAGTGACAAGCATTAAGAGCAACAAGTTGAAGGAAAGATGATAAACACCAAAGTAGATGATAGGTAACATGCCCCCAACAATCTGATAAACTATTACATGATCTAACTCATCCAATCCCTACCATCCCCTTTGCCTACAGCAGGGAATTACTCACACATGGAAGGAGAAGTCATGGAGGGAGGATGGAGTGGTGATGATGATGACGATGGCGACGATCTCCCCTCTCCGGAGGCCAAATCAGCCTCCAGATTAGCCCTCCCGAAGAAGAACAGAGGGTGGCGGCGGCTCCGCGACGGAAACTGGAAAAACGACTTCTGTTGTGAGGTTTCCTCGCCACGGGAATAAATAGGAGCAAAGGTAGGGCACCAGACGGGGGAGGACCCTCCCGGGCAGCCTCCTGGCGCGGCCAGGGGTGGGGCCGCGCTAGCAGGGCGCCTGGGGCCCCCTGGCTGCCCTCTGGCCCCACTTCTGGTACAATGGCCCTTCGGGTGCGTGGATTTTCTGTGATTTTTCTTGGAATTTTCTGAGACACCTAAAAATCCATTTTCCTGCACACAATAAAACCATACAGGCAGCTCTGCGGAAAACAGCGTCAGTCCGGGTTAGTTTAGTTCAAATCATGCAAGAATGAGGGCAAAACAATAGCAAAATTGTTTGGAAAAGTAGATACGTTTGAGACGTATCATGCATCCAAGTAGCTATTTTGCTGTTTTAAACAACTTTGCATTGCATCTTGTTTTGGTTGTCATTTGCAAACCGTGCATCCTTTTTCGGTGATCTTTATATCGTTTCCAACTAGAATATTACAATCTATCCAGTGGAATACTTAGTTTGACAAGAGCTTGCCCACATCCATCTTTCATTCACCATGTCCTTCCTGACATCGTCCCCTTCTGTATCGGTAGCTCCGTAGCCTCGTTCTTGAATTCATGTGCATCATGGATGTAGCATGTGTTCTTTTCCTTGTCATATGTGTTTATGTGGATGCTTGTTTTCTTTGGGTAGCACCGGGAGACGAGTTCGAGTCCGAGGTCGAGACACCCGTTGAGTACGATTGTGAGGAGCAGGGTCTCGATACCACTGAGAACTTACTAGGCGAGATGACCGTTCCTTGATATCACATCTATCTTTGCTTTGCTAGTTGCCTTTCTCTATAGCTATGCCACGATTTCCATTCTTGTTTGTCAGCCTCCCATGTTGCCATGAAACACTCTAACCGCCTTCCTAGCAAACCGTTGATTGGCTAAGATACGCTTTTGCTCAATCCCTCTTATAGCATTAATAATTGCAGGTGAAGATGGAAGTTGTTCCATGTTGGAACATGGATTCTTTGGGATAACACAATATCTCTTATTTAACTTAATGCACATATATACTTGGTAATGGGTGGAAGGATAGGCCTTTTGCTTGGTGTTTTTTTTCACTCATGCCGCCTTAGGATCCAATAAACCGGTGTTATGTTCCCTGACTTTGTGTTCCTAACACAGTTGGGGTTTATGGGCCCCCCCTCAATTATTCGCCTTGTTTAAAGCTTTTCCAGCAAGGCCAACCTTGATACTACATTTTCCTAATAACTAAAACTTGCATAGGGACTTTCTAGACCCCGTGGATTCTTAATCAACCCCCGGGCCAGTGCTCCTCATGAGTGTTGGTCCAACCCAGAGCACTGTGCGGTGCCACCCCTTGGCAACCTGGGTCTTTGGCACTTGTATGTGTCGCTTATCCGATCATGGCCTGAGACGAGATATGCGCGGCTCTTATCAAGGTGTCCGCATGTCGGGAGGCTTTGCTGCATTAGTTTTTACTATTGTCGAAATATCTTGAGCACGGGATTCCGAGAACACTCGGGCCTTCCAAATTTGGAGTTGTTACTCCGCTGATCGTGAGAGCTTGTGATGTGCTAAGTTGGGACACCCCTGTAGGGTTATGATCTTTCGAAAGCCGTGCCAGCGGTTATGTGGTAGATTGGAGTTGTTAATATTCGTTTGTAGCTAAGTTGACACGATAACTCATATAAAACACACAACCTGTCTGAGTAACCGTGATGGTCTCTTTCCGAATGGGTTTGGAAAGTGAACACGTTGGGGTTATTTTCGAACGTAAGTAGATAGGATCACTTCTTGATCAGTATTAGTTGCAGCCGTTAACTTAGTTTCTCACCTCACTCTAATGTTTAGAACTTGCTGCAAAAAACCCTTGATAACCTTCCACACCTAAAGGCTTTGATAGTTTTGATACCCGGGAACACGATTGCTGAGTCCTTGTGACTCACAGTTTACTACACAAATAGGTGCAGGTACCAGTGAGTATGATGCAGGAGATGGGCAAGAGCTCCAGTCGGAGTATGACGAAGAGCGTGGCCGTATGTACGTGACGTACCCCGACGATCAGTAGTGGTTCCTACTAGGGGCGATCGAACTTAGCATGTTGTGGTATCTTTTTCTTCGTTTCATTTCATCCGTAGCCGGACTTTGTGTTCTCTGGATGAATGTATGATTATTGTCTTAATTGTGTGACGTGGCGAGTGTAAGCCAACTATTAACTCTCTTTCATCATGTTCATTACATGGGTTGTGCAAAGATACCACGCTTGTGACAATAAACCAGAATGCGATTATAGTCGTGCCTCGACATGTAGGAGCTATAGACGCATCCTAGGTGTTACATTTTGGGACTAACCTATTGATCCAGTGCCCAGTGCCAGTTCCTATTTGTTGCATGTTTTTTGTTTCGCAAAATATCCATATCAAACGGAGTCCAAACATGATAAAAATTTACGAAGAATTTTTTGGAATATATGTGTTTTTTGGGAAAAAGAATCAACATGAGCGATGCCCGAGGGGCCCACAAGCCACATGAGCGCGCCCGAGGGGGTAGCGCGCACCCTGGACCCTTATGGCCACCCCGTAAGGCGGTTGGTGCCTTTCTTCAGCCACAAGAAATCTAATATCCGGATAAAAATCGTGTGAAAATTTCAGCCCAATCAGAGTTACGGATCTCCGGGAATTTAAGAAACGGTGAAAGGCCAGAAATAGGGGTCGCGAAACAGAAGAGAAACAGAAAGATAGATCCAATCTCGGAGGGGATCTCACCCCTCCGCCGCCATGGAGTCCATGGACCAGAGGGGAAACCCTCCACCATCTAGGAGGGGAGGTCAAGTAATAAGAAGAAGGAGGAGGGGAGCTCTCTCTCCCCCTCTCTCCCGGTGGCACTGGAACGCCGCCGGGGCTATCATGGTGTGACGGCCATCTACACCAACACCTCCGTCATCTTCACCAACATCTTCATCACCTTCCCCCATCTATCTACAGTGGTCCACTCTCCAGCAAACCGATGTACCCTCTACTTGAACATGGTGCTTTATGTTTCGTTTTGTTATCCAATGATGTGTTGCCATCCTATGATGCTTGAGTAAATTTTTGTTGTCCTATCGGCGATTGGTGAATTGCTATGATTGGTTTAATTTGCTTGTGGTTATGTTGCTCTCCTTTGCTGCCCATCATATGAGCGTGCGCGTGGATCACACCATAGGGTTAGTTATATGTTGATAGGACTATGTATTGGAGGGCAAGGGTGATCAACAGCTTCAGCCTAGCATAGAAATTGATGCATACGGGATTGAAGGGGGACCACTATATCTTAATGCTATGGTTGGATTTTAACTTAATGAACGTTAGTAGTTGCGGATGCTTGCTAACAGTTCCAATCATAAGTGCATAGAATTCCAAGTAAGGGATGACATGCTAGCAGTGGCATCTCCCACAGAAAACTAGTTATTGGTCTACTAACGTAGTCAATTGTTTAGGGACAATTCCGCCACTCCTACCACCACTTTTCCACACTCGCTATTCTAAATTTATTGCTTCTTATCTAAACAGCCCCTAGTTTTTATTTACGTGCTCTTTATTATCTTGCAAATCTATCCCACAACACCTACAAAGTACTTCTAGTTTCAGACTTGTTCTTGGTAAAGCGAGCGTTAAGCGTGCGTAGAATTGTATCGGTGGTTGATAGAACTTGAGGGAATATTTGTTCTACCTTTATCTCCTCGTTGCGTTCGACACTCTTACTTATCGAAAGAGGCTACAACTGATCCCCTACAGTTGTGGGTTATCAAGACCTTTTTCTGGCACCGTTGCCGGGGAGCAATAACGTGGGGTGAATATTGTCGTGTGTGCTTGTTTGCTTTATCACTAAGTAGTTTTTATTTCCTGTTCTAAGTTGTTCTCTATATTTAGTTATGTATATGGAACACAAAATACCAATAAAATTAGTTGTACCTACTACACCAGTTCTTGAAGAACCACTCAAAATGTACCACACTCCTAAAGCTTTTTTACTTGGATCATCTTTGATCCATTTGTGCTCGTGCTGAAAACCCAACAAGCTTAGTTGAGGGAAAATCATTAGATGAGCATGCTTATTTTGTGCGACACCGCTTGTCTTAAAAACAAAAACTTTTACTGGATCAAATTCATCGTTTGGAGTGCTATGCTTGGATTTTATGTGAAATATATGATTTTACTTGTTGTCCTGAAGACCCTAAGAAACCCTACCAATGTGAGTTTACTGATAATGGAATCTTATCTTCTTATGCCAAAGGTATTTATAGTTATTATGATGTTGAAAAAATTGAAGAATTTGTTGCTTTTAAGGGTGCTTATGAAATTGCTTCTTTGATTGAAAAGTATGATACTACTCTTTATGAATCTGAAAATTTTACCGTACTTAAATATTGCTATGAAACTATGCTTCTAATGCTTCTGTTAAACCATACATTGAGCACTTCTCTGCTGTCCAAAAAAGAGTAATATTTTACATGAATCTATGGAAGAAGAAATTGATGACACTGTGAGCTCATTAGATGAAAAAGATGAGGAGAGCGAAGAACAAAAGGAGGAAGAGGGGATTAGCTACACGTGCCATCTTCTAATAAGAGTAACTCTTTATCCCATACATTATTTAATTTCCCTTCGTGCTTACCGAAGGATGAATGCTACGATGATTGCTATGATCCCTTGGATTCATTTGAAATATTCCTTTTTGATGAACTTTATGCTTTCTATGTTTGTGGCCATGAGGCCAATATGAATTATGCTTATGGAGATGAACTTGCTATAGTTCCTTATGTTAAGAATGAAATTGTTGCTTGCACCCACGCATGATAGTCCTATTATGTTTTTGAATTCTCCCAACTACACTATATCAGAGAAGTTTGTGCTTATTAAGGATTATATTGATGGGGTGCATTCTACTATTGCACATGATGATTTTGATAAATATAATCTGCATGTACTTGCTTCTCCTACTTGCAATTATTATGAGAGGAGAACTACATCTCTGCCTCTCTATGTTTGCAATACGATAAAATTGCAAGAAACTGTTTATGCTATGTATCGACCTTTACTATGTGTGCATGAATTGCTCTTTTATGACATGCCAATGCATAGGAAGAGTGTTAGACTTCATTGTTGCATGATATATGTTACTTTGTGCTCATTACTAAATCACAAAATCATTGTTAAATAAAATTGGCTTTGATATACCTTGGGATCCGGGTAGATCCATTACTTGAGCACTATATGCCTAGCTTAATGGCTTTAAAGAAAGCGTTATCAGGGAGATAACCTGGAAGTTTTAGAGAGTCATTTATTTCTGTCGAGTGCTTTTAAAAAGTTTTAAAACAAAAAAATAAAGTGGGGAACCTAAAACTTTTTTCAAAAAGAAAAGTGAAAGTAAGAAAGACGAGCACTGTTGAAGTGGGGGGGGGGGCTCCTTGAACTTTGTTCATGCCCATGAAAACTTTGCAAATCTTGAATTACAGAACCTTTTCAACAAAAATAATTATCCCCTTGTACAAATCCATTGTACTATAAAAATAATGTGCCAAGATTTACCTTTAGGATGATTAGATTGCTTGTTTGGGATGTGCAGTGAAAAAACAGAAACTTTGTCTATAGTGCGTGAATTTACATTTTTTACTAGAACGTCAAATTTTCCGAAATTTTTACACAGTACTGCTGAACAAATTGTTTATTTTGTCCTAATTGTTCGGAATTTTTAGAGTTACAGAAGTATTGGTAATGTTCAGATTGCTACAGACTATCCTGTTTTTGATAGATTTTGTTTTTGATGCATTGTTTTGCTTGTTTTGAATAAACATTGGATTGTATCGTTGGTATAAGACTTGGACAAGTTAGAATACAGTAGGGATAATGCAAAAATAAAACATGAATGGGTTTGCAACAATTCTTAAAGTGGTGATTTGCTTTATTATACTAACAGAACTTATGAGGGTTTTGTTAAGTTTTGTGTGGTTGAAGTTTTCAAGTTTCGCGATGGATGAAGGAATAATGACTGGCAAGAGCCTAAGCTTGGGGATGCCCAAGTTAATATTCAAGGACTCCCAAGCAACTAAGATTGGGATGCACCGGAAGGCATCCCCTCTTTCTTCTAACGACAATCGGTAATTTTACTCGGAGCTATATTTTTATTCGTCACATGATACGCGTAAATCTTGGAGCGTCGTGTGCTTTTCCCTGTTTTACTCTTTTAATAAAGCACCATGCTGGTATGAGATGGTCCTTGGTTGATTTGTAGAATGCTCTTTTGCTTCACTTATATTTCTTAGAGCGTGGGCATATCTTTTGTAGAAAGAATTAAACTCTCATGCTTCACTTATATCTATTTAGAGAGTTAACAGGAATTGGTCATTCACATGGTTAGTCACAAAATCCAACATAAAACTTGTAGATCACTGAATATGATATGTTTGATTTCTTGCAATAGTTTTGTGATATAAAGATGGTGATATTAGAGTCATGCTAGTGAGTTAATTGTGGACTGGTAGAAATACTTGTGTTAAGATTTGTGATTCCCGTAGCATGCACGTATGGTGAACCGTTATGTAACGAAGTCGGAGCATGATTTATTTTATTGATTTTCATCCTTTGTTGTGGAGGTTGGGAGTGCGTGATGGTTACCTCCTACCAACCTCTCCCCTAGGATCATGCGTGTAGTACTTCGTTTCGATGGCTAATAAATTTTCGCAATAAGTATGTGAATTCTTTTTTACTAACGTTGGTTTTATTGATTATACGCACTCTCACCCTACCACCATTGCTAGCCTCTCTCAAGCCGCGCAACTTTTGCGGTGCATAAAACCATCCTTATACCTTCCTCAAAATAGCCACCATACCTACCTATCATGGCATTTCCATAGCCATTCTGAGATATATTGCCATGCAACTTCCACCGTCCCGTTTATTATGACACGCACCATCATTGTCATATTGCTTTGCATGATCGTAAGATAGCTAGCATGATGTTTTCATGGCTTGTCCGTTGTTTTATGTCATTGCTACGCTAGATCATTGCACATCCCGGTACACCGCCGGAGGCATTCATATAGAGTCATATTTTGTTCTAGTATCGAGTTGTAATTCTTGAGTTATAAGTAAATAAAAGTATGAAGATCATCGTTATTAGAGCATTGTCCCATGTGAGGAAAGGATGATGGAAGCTATGATTCCCTCACAAGTTGGGATGAGTCTCCGGACTCTAAAAATAATAAAAGAGGCCAAAGAAGCCCACAAAAATAAAAAATGAGAGAAAAAAGATAAAATAAACAATGAGAGAAAAAGAGAGAAGGGGCAATGCTACTATCATTTTTCCACACTTTTTCTTTGAAATGGCACCATGTTCTTCATGATAGAGAGTCTCCTATTTTGTCACTTTCATATACTAGTGGGAATCTTTCATTATAGAACTTGGCTTGTATATTCCAATGATGGGCTTCCTCAAATTTCCCTAGGTCTTCATGAGCAAGCAAGTTGGATGCACACCCACTTAGTTTCTTTTTGAGCTTGCATACACTTATAGCTCTAGTGCATCCGTTACATGGCAATCCCTACTCACTTGCATCAATATCAATTGATGGGCATCTCCATAGCCCATTAATTTGCTTAGTTGATCTGAGACTTTCTCCTTTATTTTTGTATTTTCCACAACCACCAAATTCTATTCCACTGGTAGTGTTATATCCATGGCTCACGCTCATGTATTGCATGAAAGTTGAAACGGTTTGAGAACATCAAAAGTATGAAACAATTGCTTGACTGACACTGGGGTTGTGCATGATGAAATACTTTGTGCGATGAAGATGGAGCATAGCCATACTATATGATTTTATAGGGATAACTTTCTTTAGCCATGATATTTTGAGAAGACATGATTGCTTTATTAGTATGCTTGAAGTATTATTGTCTTAATGTCAAATGATAGACTACTGCTTTGAATCACTCGTGTCTTAATATTCATGCCATGATTAGATTACACGATCAAGATTATGCTAGGTAGCATTCCACATCAAAAATTATATTTTTTTATGATTTACCTACTTGACGACGAGCAGGAATTAAGCTTGGGATGCTGATACGTCTCTGTCGTATCTATAATTTTTAATTGTTTCATGCCAATATTCAACAACTTTCATATATTTGGCAACTTTGTATACTTTTTTGGGACTAACATACTGATGTAGTGCCCAGTGCCAATTCATGTTTGTTGCATGTTTTTTGTTTCGCATAATATCCATATCAAATGGAGTCCAAACGAGATAAAAACTTACGGAGATATTTTTTGGGCTATATGTGATTTTTGGGAAAAAAGAATCAACGCAAGACGATGCCCGAGGGGGCCACAAGACAAGGGGCGCGCCCCACGGGGTAGGGCGCGCCCTGGATCCTTCTGACCACCCCGTAAGGTGGTTGGTTCCCTCCTTCGGCCGCAAGAAAGCTAATATACGGATTAAAAACATTTTAAAATTTTAGCCCAATCGGATTTATGGATCTCTGGGGATTTAAGAAATGATGAAAGGCCTGAAACAGGGTCACAAAATATAAGAGAAACAGAGAGATAGGTCCAATCTTGGAGGGGATCTCGCCCCTCCGCCGCCATGGAGTTCATGGACGAGAGGGGAAACCCTCCTCCCATCTAGGGGGGAGGTCAAGGAAGAAGAAAAAGAAGGAGGGGAGCTCTCTCCCGGTGGCACCGGGACGCCGCCGGGGCCATCATCGTGTGACGGCCATCTACACCAACACCTCTATCATCTTCACCAACATCTTCATTACCTTCCCCCATCTATCTACAGTGGCCCACTCTCCCGCAACCCGATGCACCCTCCACTTGAACATGGTGCTTTATGCTTCATATTATTATCCAATGATGTGTTTCCATCCTATGATGCTCGAGTAAATTTTTGGTGTCCTATCGATGATTGGTGAATTGCTATGATTGGTTTAGTTTGCTTGTGGTTATGTTGTTGTACTTTGGTGCCCATCATATGAGTGCGCGCATGGATCACACCATAGGGTTAGTTGTATGTTGATAGGACTATGTATTGGAGGGCAAGGGTGATAAGCAGCTTCAGCCTATCATAGAAATTGATGCATACAGGATTAAAGGGGGACCAATTTACCTTAATGAACATTAGTAGTTGCGGATGCTTGCTAATAGTTCCAATCATAAGTGCATGGAATTCCAAGTAAGGGATGACATGTTAGCAGTGGCCTCTCCCACATAAAACTTGCCATTGGTCTAGTAACGTAGTCAATTTCTTAGGGACAATTCTGCAACTCCTACCACCACTTTTCCACACTCACTATTCTAACTTTATTTCTTCTTTATCTAAACAGCCCCTAGTTTTTGTTTACGTGCTCTTTATTATCTTGCAAACCTATCCCACAACACCTACAAAGTACTTATAGTTTCATACTTGTTCTAGGTAAAGCAAACGTTAAGCATGCGTAGAGTTGTATCGATGGTCGATAGAACTGGAGGGAATATCGGTTCTACCTTTAGCTGCTCGTTGGGTTCGACACTCTTACTTATCGAAAGGGGCTACAACTGAACCCCTACAGGGTTATCAGTAAGCAAGATCATATCAATGCCTATGTTACGAAACCTTTAAAGGAAAACTCTGATATGATTGCTCGCTTAAGTGACTTGTTAATTAGACTCACCAATGACGTAAGAGGAGTAGGAAAACATGCTTCTATGGTTCAAACTCAATTTGAACAAGTTGCTAAATCTCAAAGTGAATTTCTCAATGAAATGAATAATAATATGAATGATCATGATGTTAGAGTAATGACTAGAGCAGGTAAAATGACTTAGGATCCACGTTATCCAGAAAGTCATCCTAAAAGTATTGAAGAAGACTCTCAAAGAATTGATGATGCACATATTCCATCTACAAAGAAAAAGAAAAAGAAAAATGATAGGACTTTGCATACTTCTAGTGAACCTGAGGTAGAAAAACCTTCACAGGATGATAATGATGTGTCTATCTCTAATGTTGAAACCTAGTCTGGTAATGAGCATTCACTTAGTGATAATGATAATGAAAGTGATGATGTTCCTACAAATGCTCAACCAGATAATGATAAAAAAACTAGACAATGATGTTGAGATAGAACCTGTTGTTGATCTTGATAACTCACAACCTAAAAACAAACAATATGATAAGAGAGACTTTGTTGCTAGAAAACATGGTAAAGATAGAGAGCCATGGATTCAGAAACCCATGCCCTTTCCACCCAAACCAACTAAGAAAAAGGATGATGAAGAATTTGAACGCTTTGCTGAAATGCTTAGACCAATCTTTTTGCGTACCTGTTTGACTGATCTTTTAAAGATGGTCCCTTATCCTAAATACATGAAAGATATTGTCACCAATAAAAGAAAAATACCTGAGGTTGAAATCTCCACCATGCTTGCAAATTATTTCCAAAAGGATTGAGTACCTAAAAAATTAGGAGATCCTAGGATACCAACTATACCTTGCTCCATCAAGAAATTATGTGAAAACTTCTTTATGTGATTTAGGAGCTGGTGTTAATGATATGCCTTTCTCTTTATATAAAAGACTTGACTTGAATAAAATCACATCCACTGAAATATCGTTGCAAATGGTTGACAAATCAACTACCATTCATGTTAGTGTTTGTGAAGATGAGCCAGTTGTGGTTGCAAATGTTACTATCTTAATAGACTTTGTTATACTTGATATGCCCGAGGACGACAACATCTCGATTATCCTTGCTAGACCCTTTTTCAGCACTTCAGTGGCTATTATTTATCGCAACAAAAGAAAAATCACTTTTCATGTTAATGGTAAAGAACATACGGTTCATTTTCCGAAGAAGCAATTGCAAGTAAATGGTATTAATGTTATTGAAAAAACTTCGACAATCACTATTGGAGGTTTTCAACTCCCTATGCCTACTGCTAAAAGGAAATATGAAATACTCATTGTTGGGTATATGCATATCCCCGTTGAGGTAACTTAGTGTTTTACGAAAATTCGTCAGGCTCATGCTAACTGAAAGTGATTGTTAATAAGACTTGATCAACCTTGTTAATTAAGGGATCATTTTCAAGAGGCATGTGTTCGATGAATTTAGTATGCACAACTTTATGTATCCACTTTATATTTTCTGTTACTTCTAGTTAAATACAATAATATGCCTTTAATACCCTGTTTTCTGAATTATCCGTGCAATAAAAAAGGTGCCCAAAAATAAAAGTTATCCAAATGATCTTAAATTTTAACACGATTTTTCTGAATATTTGAGAATATCTGGTACTGAAAACATCACAAGGGGTGTCCCAGGTGTCCATGATACACCAGGGTGCGCCACCCCACCAGGCACACCCTCGTGGGTAGTGCGCCGCGCGTGCCCCCCTCACCAATCCCTTTAGTCCACTTTGTTACCTACCTCTAGAAAATATCACCATAACTCTCTCTCTCTCTTTCTCGTATTCTTGCTCTCAAACCCGTGGATTTCGATCTCTTTGCTCAAAGTTCCATTTCTCAAATTGCTTTGGGGGATTGTTCCTTGGTATGTGACTCCTCCATTGCTCCAATTAGTTTTTGTTTTTGTGGTTTATATTTAGAATAATTAGCTACACTTGGTGCTGCTGTAGATGAAATTGCATGTTGAATTCTTGGAGTTCCAAGTAGTTTGAATGCTTGATTTAGGCTCTAGGCATCCATATGAGTAACTGCTATAAATCTTGTGAAGTTTTGTTAACTTTATTTTGTTACCCAAAAATTTCAGAAATTGTTCGCGAATAAAATGCACCTCTTTAGGAGTTCTTCGAGGAGGAGGTCCTCGGAGGCATCATTGAGTGGGAGCTTGATACGTCAGTCCTATGTTGAGCCAAGTGCAAGCTTGATGCGGGATGCCGATAACAAATAGTGCCCATCGCCATGTAACAAATTCATGTCGGGTCCAGGCATCAAGGAAGAATTTGAGCAGTATGTTCACAACACCGAGCTTGCTCCCTTCATCGCAGATAAGTGCACTCAACATCTCATCTCACGGAGACGTTCACTATGAAATTGAAATATTATTCCCGTGAGTCCCTACTTTCAGTTAACCTTTATGGTAATACCTTTACCATGCCTCTATAAGAGTTTTGTGTTGCATGAAAATTCCGTATTGGGGTTCGCTGGACAAACCACCAAAATCTGAGTATGAGGCGTTTTTAACCACTCTATGTTATGGTGAGGATAAGGGAGTGACTCAAGCAACAATAAAAAGTATACGGTTTCCATCAATTCGATACTTTTCACTCTTTAATGGCAAATGCAGCATGGGCAAACAAGATGGCAGTGCCCTCTGTGCCCCGGACTTGAGCCTCATACACACTGCTTTAACCAGAATTAAACTTTATAATTTGGGAGCTATCATTGCACGGAGGTTGCAACGCGATGCTGATAGTGGCTACTTTTATGGTGGGATTTATGCCTCCCATATAGCTAGGAAGCTGGGTGTGTCACCATGGTCTAATGATCCTATCCTACCTACCCAGTACTTAGACTTCGAGGTCATGAAGCGCCATGATACGTCACCAATGTATCTATAATATTTGATTGTTCCATGCTGTTATATTATCATTCTTGGATGATTTACAACCATTTTACAATCATTTTCTATCATCTGTTGGGACTAACCTATTGACATAGTGCCCAGTGCCAGTTGCTGTTTTTTGCTTGTTTTTTACATCGCAGAAACTCAATACCAAACGGAGTCCAAATGCAGTGAAACTTTTTGTGGATTTTTTTTGGACCAGAAGACATCCAGTGGGCCAGAGAAGCACCTGGGGGTGCCCCGAGGGGGATACAGCCCACCAGGGCATGCCTGGGCCCCCAGGCGCGCCCACGTGGGTTGTGCCCACCTCGGTGGCCTCCTGCACTGCCTCTTCGCTCTATAAATACTCCAATATTCCAGAAACCCTAGGGGAGTCGACAAAATTTTATTCCAGCCACAGCAAGTTCCAAAACCACGAGATCCAATCTGGAGCCCTTTTCCAGCACTCCACCTGAGGGTAAGACGATCACGGAGGGGTTCATCATCCTCATTGGTGCCTCTCCCGTGATGCGTGAGTAGTTTACCATAGAACTAGGGGTCCGGAAGCAGTAGCTAGATGGTTTCTTCTCTCTTTGTATCTCAATACAATGGTCTCTTGGAGATCTATTTGATATAATGACTTTTTGCGGTGTGTTTGTTGGGATGCGATGAATTGTGAGTTTATGATCAGATTTGCCTTGATATAATATCCATTCTTGATTATTATAGCCTCGTATTTATTCTCCAATATTTGGGTTTTGTTTAGCCAACTTGACCTATTTATATTGCAATGGGAAGAGGTGCTTTGTAATGGGTTTGATCTTGCGATGTCCTTCCTAGTGACAAAAGGGGCAGCAAGGCACACATGTATCGTTGCTATTACGGATAAAAAGATGGGGTCTATTCCTACATGAATAGATCTTGTCTACATCACGTCATCATTCTTATTGCATTAATCAATTTTTCCATGAACTTAATACACTAGATGCATGCTGGATAGCAGTTGATGTGTGGAGTAATAGTAGTAGATGCAGGAAGGAGTCGATCAACTAATCTTGGATATGATGCTTATATACATGATCATTGTCTTGGATATCGTCATAAATATTTGCTTTTCTATCAATTGCCCAACAGTAATTTGTCTACCCGCCACATGCTATTTTCTCAAGAGAAGCCACTAGTGAAATCTATGGCCCCCGGGTCTATTTTCCAATCTTATACTTTCAGATATATTCTTCCATTTTCGTCTTCCTTCATTTGCAACTTTTATTTTCAGATCTATATTATCAAAAACACAAAAATAGCTTGTTGCGTCTTATTTGCATCTTTCAATCCACTACAATTTTATCCCATTAACTCGTCCAATTGTTGGCACCATTACCCGAAAGGGATTGACAACCCCTTTAATGCGCCGGGTTGCAAGTATTTGTTCTTTGTGTGCAGGTACCATTTACATAGTGTTGCGTGGTTCTCCTACTGTTTCGATAACCTTGGTTTCATAACTGAGATAAATACTTACGGTCATTGTGCTGCATTATCCCTTCCTCTTTGGAAATACCGACGCATCTCAAGCGCACGTCACGCCATAAGTTCATTAAGGCTGCAGCCACTAACTATAATGACAACCTAATGTTCAATAAGAATCACATTGTACCTGCTATTTTGCATGCACCTGCTCTCTTTGATTACCAGAATAAAGGAAGATACTACATTCTTGAGAACGAGGCATTCGAGTACAACGCGGCGGTCGAGGCTGCTCATGAGGCTACGCAGGCTGCACCAAGGGCCTCCATGAGCTATCACTCTGATTATTATCCAGGCCATAGGTGGTGATTACCAAGCTAGGCCAAAAGCCTAAGTTTGGGGGAGTACATATGTCCATCAACATTACATTCATGTTCAGACACTTCATTCCATTTGTCGGTGTTCACACTTTTTCATTGTATCATCCATGCTAGTTTTATTTTCTCGCTTTCTTCCGGTGTGTTTGAAAACCTTTAAGAAAACCCAAAAATATTTCTTGCTTCTTTTTGGATTTTCTTTCTAGTTTAATTTAGTTGTAGCATTTAAAGAAAACCCAAAAGGATTTCTCTTTTCTTCTTTTTCTTGTTGGGAGTTTTCCCGTGTAGATAGTTTTTCTTGTTTTCATTTTCTTCTTAAATTTGCTTTCTTCTTGAAAAACCAAAAACTCAAAAAAAATCAGTGTGTTTCTCTGAACTTCTTTTCTTTCGTTGAGTCAGTTTGAAGAGAAGACCACGATGAACATGTTGAGTGGCTCTCATATGCAATATTGTTGATCTAACAAAGAGCCCATATTATTTTGTCTTCTCCTCCGAATAAATGTTTGCAGATTCCAGCTTAGTCCACGGCACTCTTGCACTATTATTATTCTCACATCGTTCGATCATGCAAGTGAAAGGCAATAATGACGATATTTGATGAAGTGACTGTGGCAAGGAAAAGCGGGTATGAACTCAACTTATTTTTGTGACCAGGATGAACATGTTGAGTGGCTCTCATATGCAATATTGTTGATCTAACAAAGAGCCCATATTATTTTGTCTTCTCCTCCGAATAAATGTTTGCAGATTCCAGCTTAGTCCACGGCACTCTTTCAATTATTCTCACATCGTTCGATCATGCAAGTGAAAGGCAATAATGACGATATTTGATGAAGTGACTGTGGCAATGAAAAGCGGGTACGAACTCAACTTATTTTTGTTTTTGTAAATATGTTTAACTCAATACCCATGATTTAGCTTATCATGATTAAACATGTTTGCGATGACTATTAGAGATTATAGTTATTCGTGCCATGCTTAAGTAGCTAGGAGTGGATAATGATTTATCTTGGGTGTCAACATGCATTAAAATAGTTGTGATGTAGTATGATGATATGGTATCCTCCTCTGAATGTTTCGAGTGGCTTGACTTGGCACATGCTCAAGCATGTAGTTGATTCAAAACCAACATAGCCTCCACGATATTTATGTTCAAGGTGTCTATATCCTACTCATGCTAGTATTCAATGGTAATTATTATCACTACATGATTATGACCGTTTTCGCTCTCTAGCTGGTCACTTCTCAACCTAATTGCTAGCCTTCACCTGTACTAAGCGGGAATACTGCTTGTGCATAAAAATCCTAAACCAAAGTTGGTCCATATGAGTCTGCTATATCTACCTATATGCGGTATTACTCTGCCATCCCAAGTAAATTTGCATGTGCCACCTCTAAAATATTCAAATGAACATCTGTTTTGTGTGCCCTTATCGCTCTTGGAGCGAAAGGGGGTGGTCAGTATCTTCCATGCTAAGCGGGTTAGGCTCATCATGAGTGATTATGCACTCGTCCTTGCACAAGAGGGGCTGGTAATCTGGATGCCCAGTCCCATGAAAAATAACAATAATAATTAAACCAAACTTCCCTGGACTGTTGTTGGTATGGAGAGCACCCGAGGATTTGGCTATCCATGGCTTATGTTTGTTGGTGGAGGGGGAGTAAACTTTACTTTTGCTGCTTGGGAATTTCCGCTAATTTGTTTAGCATGGAAGATATTAAAAACTCTTGGTCGTAACGTTGACAGGAAAGGTATACCTTCCAAAATTACATTTATCTCTGATTCAAAACTTTGAGCTCTGGCACCTCTGCAAATCCCTGTTTCCCTCTACGAATGGGCTATCTACTTACTTTATTTACCGAGTCATCATCTTCTCAAATAAGCACCAGACATGAGAGCACTATTGTCATTCTTATGCATTGAGTATAGTTAATGTTGAGTGTTAGCATGACTGGATCTCTTCTACCATGAATTATAATGTCTAGTCACTGCTAAACTTTAGATATGCTCTGCATTTATGTTTTGCGGTCTCAAAAAAGAACTAGCAAGATACCATTATTGCCATATTGTAT
The DNA here is from genome assembly GCA_902687465.1 of Secale cereale. Taxonomy (NCBI): domain Eukaryota; kingdom Viridiplantae; phylum Streptophyta; class Magnoliopsida; order Poales; family Poaceae; genus Secale; species Secale cereale. Next base: position 498,141,609 of record LR738714.1, read on the forward strand.
CATGATTGTTTTGACAAAGTGTTGGCATTTGAGGTATTTCATTATTGCTCGTTAGTTGATTATGCCATTAATATGAATGAATATAATTTCCAAGAGTTATCATTTGCATAGTTAGTTATCATCTTTGTTGAAAACTTGGGTATTATTTAAGAATATATATAGAAACAAAAATCAAAAGAGTTTGTAAAAGTTTTTCATTATCACTTTCACTTTGTTAAATAAATTGCTTGAGGACAAGCAATGGGTTAAACTTGGGGGAGTTGATACGTCTCCATCATATCTACTTTTCCTAATGCTTTTGCTCTTGTTTTGGACTCTAATCTGCATGATTTGAATGAAACTAACCTAGACTAGTGATGTTTTCAGCAGAACTATCATGGTGTTGTTTATGTGCAAAAATAAAAGTTCTAGGAATTGGACAAAACTTTTTGGAGAATTTTCCTGGAATAAAAGAAAAATACTTGAGAAAATATCAACCTGAGGGGGGCTGGCTGCCCGCGAGGCACCAGGGCGTGCCACCCCTCCTGGCGTGCCCTGGTGGGTAGTGGGGCCCATGAGGTCCCATTGACCCTAGCTCCAGCACTATAAATTCCTATTTTTGGAGAAAAAATAAGAGAGGAAGTTTCATCATGTTTTATGATATAGAGCCACCGCCACCTCCTGTTCTTCATTGGGAGGCCAGATCTGGAGTTCGTTCGGGGCCCCGGAGAGGGGGGTCATCCGTTTTTGTCATGATCAACCATCCTCCATTACCAGTTCCATGATGCCCACCATCGGGAGTGAGTAATTCCTTCATAGGCTCACTGGTCGGTGAGAGGTTGGATGAGATTCATCATGTAATCGAGTTACTTTTGTTAGGACTTGATCCCTAGCATCCACTATGTTCTGATATTGATGTTGCTATGACTTTGTTATGCTTAATGCTTGTCACTAGGGCCCGAGTGCCATGATTTCAGATCTGAAGCATTTATGTTATCACAATTATATTTATGTTCTTGATCCAATCTTGCAAGTCATATGCACCTACTATGTGTTAGGATCCGCATACCCCAAGGTGATAATAATTGGGATTCTTTCCGGTAATTACCGTAGTATAAGGAGTTCATGTATTCACTATGTGTTAATGCTTTGATCTGGTTCTCTATAAAAAGGAGGCCTTAATATCCCTTAGTTTCCTTACGGACCACGTTGCCATATGGGAGGGTAGGACAAAAGATATCATGCAAGTTCTTCTCCATAAGCATGTATGACTATTTACGGGATACATGGCTACATTATATCGATGAAATTGAGCTAGTTTAGTGTCGCCCTAGGTTATAATTGTTATATGATGAATATTATCCAACGACATCACCAATCCAATGCCTACGAGTTTTTCCACATATTGATCTTGCTAAGTTACTACTGTTGCTGGTACTGTTACAATTGCTACAAAACTATTGCTAATATTGTTACTGTCACTACTACTATCAAAACTATCATACTATTGTGCTACTAATCACTTTACTGTAGATATTTAATCTCTAGGTGTGGTTGAATTGTCAACTCAGCTGCTAATACTTAAAAATATTCCTTGTCTCTTTGTCTGTCCGTGTGTCAAATCTATAAATTTGGGTTGAATACTCTACTCTCAAAAACTGTTGCGATCCCCTATACTTGTGGGTTATCATGCTACAGTCGGCTGTAAGTCTACAACCTGCTTTCCTTCTCTCTCCTCTTCTCTCTCTTCCAACTAAGAAATAATACAATATTTAAATCCTTACAACCCGCTTACATCATCCTATTATACTTGCTCTTAATAGCCAGTTGTTAGCTATAACATGTACTCCATCCATCCATATATATAGGGCGTGATGTGTTTTTTTAGACTATCTTTGATTATTGAATAGCTTAATAGTGTATGAGATGTGTAATGTGAACAATATATAATTGAAAGCTCCTTTCAGATACAAATTTGACGGTATGCTTTGTGTAAGTTGCAGGTTATATATTATTCCTCTAGCATGTGGTCAACATTAGCCTTAGAAAATGCATTAGGCCCTATATAAAAGTAGATAGAGGGAATATAATGTTTTTTGGAAGCTATAACATGTATAATACAGTTTGGTCCGTTGGTCAAAGCGCTTCCTATTGGAATATCACTAAGTATTTTTTTTAGAATGCTCTTAACATCTGGGAGGGAGTGTGAGTAAACCGACCTGAATAGATGGCAAAATCGCCAGCCCACCGCAATATGAGAAAGACGAGCGGCAAGAAGCGATACGGGCAAGTGCATGATGACCCACAAGTATAGGGGATCAATCGCAGTCATTTCAATAAGTAAGAGTGTCGAACCCAACAAGGAGCAGAAGGAAACGACGAGCGCTTTTCAGCAAGGTAATGTCTGCAAGCACTAAAAAATGGTAACATATAGTTTGATAGCAAGGTAATTTGTAACGGCAAGTAGCGATATGGTAAATAAAGTGCAGCAAGGTATCCCAATCCTCTTGTGGCAAAGGACAGGCCAAAATGGTCTGTTATGATAAGCAAAACGTTCTTGACGGCACACGGGAATTTCATGTAGTCACTTTCATCATGTTAGTTTGATTCATGTTCGCTACTTTGATGATTTGATATGTGGGTGCACCGGTTCTTGGGTACTATTATGTCACACCCTGCATTTTGTAACATGTCATTTGCATCAATGAAGCATGAAAATTTGGACCAGCAATTTTTTTTGGCATCATTTGGCTTTTATTTGAATTAAGCTTTTTGCCTCATGTGTTTTTCTTGTGCTCATTAAAGTCAACTATTACCTCTTGTAGAATTCATCTCCATACCTAAAACTTCTGCCCCATGATCATACCAAGTGTTTATAGCAGTATAGTATTTTCCTATAAAAATAATTTGGCCAAAATGTATTTTAAAATTTTAGTATTCCAAAAACCCCTGAATTGAGGTTTGCACTGCAAGTGCTTGATTTAGGGTGAGGAAATTATTTCAAAAAGTGTATTTGAGACCTAGTAGTCATAGGACTCCCAGAAACCACAAAAGTATAATTTTAAAAGTTATTTTCCTATTTTATTTAAAAGCTTTTTCTTAAGGCCAGAAATGGTCTTTAATAGTGAAAAATTATTTAAGTATTTCAAAAATATTTGCCAAAATTCAGGGAGACTCATAGGACATATATTTTCCATATATAAGAGTTTCAACACTTGGTCATGTTCAAAATAATGGGCTAATCCCTCTAAAACCCTTTCTGGATATTTCAAGCTTTTGAAATATTTACAAAGGAAGTAATCTCCAAAAATTCCAGGGAAATTCTATCATGTCATATGTGACATATTTGATGATCTTGCCAAGCCCCATGCCATGGGAAGCAAGATAACATCCTCAAAACCCTTCAAAACCATTCTGTCCATATTTGAAGTTTGAGCAACTTTACATTGCTAAACTTGTCCAAATGCTCTCAAACTTGGTGCACATGCTAGAATGGCCTAATAAGGCACCTAGACCAAATGGCACAAGATTTGGAGTAGGGCAACTTGATCAGAATACCCCAAAACCCTTTCTGTTCAAATTCAAATTTGAACAACTTTACATTACCAGCTTTTTATCTGGAGCTTCAAACTTTGTGAGCATGATCAATACCCCAAATTATGAAACTACACCAAGTGGTGCATCATGGGGAGATGATTAGCTTGACTTAAGCAAGATGAAGCCATTTCTGTTGTTTTCTAGGGTTCACCAAAGTTACATTGGCTAGTTTCTTCAAATGAGCCCAAATTTGGTGAAGCACCCTATTTCCTTATGACATTCAATCCTGTTAAGTGTCATGGCTAGTGGAAATCATTTGCTTGACCAAAACTTGATCAAACACCTTCTGCCATTTTACCAAAACCATCATCTTGGCCTCTTTTACTATTTACTTTTGCCTCAACTTTCTACCACAGCTTCATCTAGTTACATTCTACCTCCAATAACTCCCCCATGTCCACAACTCCATGATTGAGGGGTGAAAACCCCAATTCACCTTGCTGGACAGCCAAAATCTACCCATTTACCAGCTTCACTCCTCCCTCATTGATCATCCAGAGCATCCAAGGCCTCACCTGAGTTATTTACCTTGTGCTAGACCCCCCAGACACGACGGACACGCCCAGAGAGCCAATGGCATGCCATGGCATGCGATAAGCTCACTCCAGAGCGCGCTACAGTGCGCGCACGCACTGTAGCTTCGCCCAATCGCTTGCCCCCGACCACCTCGTGCTCCCCCCTCACGCCTACCGATGCGCCTCGATGTCTGCGACTCTCCCCGGCGCTGTCCCCCTCCCCCTCCTCCCTCCAGTGGCCGCCCTCGCACGCGCGCCGGCCGCCCGCAAGCTCCACTCGTCGGCCTCACACGCGCGCGCTCTCTGGAGCATCCCCCGCTCCCCCTCTTCCTTACCTCCACCCTGGAATACGTCCAGCAACACCCCAGACTCAATCCCATCGCCTCCCGTGCACTGTGGCGTCGAGCAGGAGCTCGCCGGCGCACAGGTCCACGGGACCTCGCCGCTCCCCTATAAATAGGGCCTCCGAGCCCCTCCTCTCTTCACCAACAGCCTCCCCACACTCCCAGTAGCACTCTAGCACCACCCACTCGCCCCCAGGAAGCCTCTGTGCTCGGGATCGACCGGAGCTCCGCCGCATCGGGCGGCCGGAGATCTCGCAGTACAGCCCCTCTCCGCCCCGATTCTTGCTCGATCTGGAGCCGCCATACTCCACTGATGCGTTTCCCTCTCTTCCCCCTCTCTGCAGCTGCCGCAATCAACCGGAGCAGCGACCTCCCGACGCTCCTCCGCCGCAAGCCCTCGCCACCGGCGAACCAGGCCTCTCCGGCGAGCCGCACCACCACCACTAGAACGGCGACTCCTCGCTAAGCCCGTTCCTGCCCTCCGTTTGCCCCGCCGTGCCCGGAATCGCCGCCGGTTAGCTCGCCGTCGCTTTGGCCATGAGGTTGAAGATGACAGGCGGGCCCCGCCTGTCATCCTCACCACTCTCTCTCCCCCCTCTCTGCCACTGACCGCCGAGCCCCGCCCGTCAGGTTTAAAAACCTTGAAGCGCGCGCGCTGGCGCCCGAGCGGTGGGCTATTCGCCTGGGCCGTGCACTGTGGCCGTTCTGGCCCAGTGGCACAGGGCCTTTTCGTTTTATTCTTTTCTGTGATATTTCAAATAATTTCACAGAAATAAATATTTGTCCAAATGAATTAATTCCAACCCCTAAAATCTTGTAAAATTCCAACCTATTTAATAGTGTCACTTTCACACATATCCATGAACCTTTTCTGTTCTGTTCAAATTTAAATTCATATTTGAACAATAAAACTTCTGTTCAAATATTCCTAGACTCCATTCTGCAATTCCAAAACTCAAACTAAGAATTTTTGCCGTCTTAGTTTTCCCTCTAGTATTTAACAAAAATAAGTTGACATTTTTCTGAGCACTTTGATTTTTCTGTTTTTATTGTGGTCTTACTTTCCCGCTGTTATTTTGCGACGATTAGATACCGTATTTGACGAGGTTGCTGAGGGAGAAGGTGGAGAAGGATTTGAAGACTTTGAAGACCAAGCCAATCCAAGCAAGCAGCCCTTTGACCATGATACACTTGCGTTCTTCAGAACCCGTTTGTTTCCAAATGCATGATGATAAGAGTTACGTTGGTGACCTAGTTAAGAACCACCACATGATGCATGCTTACTCATGATCTTGCTATGTGCTAGATGTCATGCATATGATTAGTAGTGATGCTTAGTGATGCGTGTGTGCCGTGAAACCTTCGTGGATGCATTCTTTTCAAAAAAAACATCGGGTGCCCCTAATGCCCGAGGGTGATATTGAGTTAGGTCATCACTTGAGGAAGAAGTGATGTGCCGGTAAAGATCTTGTGCGTGGGTGAAATGATGGATTAGATTTATGTGTGACTACCGTCCCAACCAAACATGTGCAACCACTCTACCCCTTATGGGACGGGGCTTTATTGATTACTTAGGCCGATACTAGCATGGTGCCCGCATTACTAGTGACGGGAAGACTTGAGGTCTTTCCCGGGACGGGGTCGTGCTTGGATAGACGACCATGACTGTTTTTACAGGGCACTGGACACACCGTTGGTCCCTTCGGGTACGCGTGACATTGAAATTAGGGCAAGTCCCACGATCTATTGTTTGTACTCGAGGGCCATGTACCAACGAGTGGACCCAATGTTAGTGTCGTCTAAGGAAAGATAATGACCGGGTGCTTCCCCCGAGTAGTTAAGGTACTGCAGGATCGTGGGTGACACGAAAGCTTCCCGGATCTTGTGGGTAAAGTGCGCAACCTCTGCAGAGTGTAAAACTATTCGAATAGCCGTGTCCACGGTCATGGACAGTTGGGTGGTGCTACTTAAACTATGTCCAGAATTTTACTACATCGGTGAAAGTATGTGTGTGTGATGAGTCAAGGTGGTGACTTGACTCGTTGATCTGAATCATATTCATGTTGATATCGGTAACCTGTCTTCGAGGTTACGTGAGTTTGTTGATGCATACACTTGATGGTAGAATATTTATTCTAGCTCATAGCTAGATTGCTCATTGATGTTCAATTGCATTGTTACTTTGAACCAAATCATGGGTTGCTTGCGAGTACATTCAAAGTACTCATTGGCTTGCCACTGGTTATTTAATTGGCCAGGCATGGAGGAACAGGAATATGAAGAAGAGTACTATGGAGACAAACATGCGAACTAGGACGCTATCCCAGTCAGAATGCATGTAGGGTTAAGGCAGATGGCATGGGTTCTACTTATCATCGAAGACTTCCGCTATTTGAGTTATTTGCTATTCAGCCCGTGAGGCTTTATCTATGTAATACTTGGCCATAATGTCCATAATTTGTGTAAGACGGTATGTATGGATGTAAGACTCTTGTTATTCAGCTTCTGTGTGTTCAGTGAGCATTGATCTCTGGGATCACTGTACACGTGCATTCGGTGATCTCGACTCTTAAGTCGAGGTCCCCACATATTATTACTTGAACAAGCCTCCCACTTATGATTAAACCCCTCGCAAGCATCTTCAACTACGAGAAAAGTGTTAAGATAAAATCTAACTATAGCATTAAACATATGGATCCAAATCAGCCTCTTATGAAGTAGTGCATAAACTAGGGTTTAAACTTTTGTCACTCTAGCAACCCATCATCTAATAAATACTCCACAATTCATTCCCTTAGGCCCAAAGATGGTGAAGTGTCATATAGTCGACGTTCACATGACACCACTAAGGAAATCTAAACATAAATATCATCAAAATATCGAACATATATCAAATTCACATGATTAATTGCAACATGATTTCTCCTGTGGCATCACGAACAAAGATAACTACTTACAAATAATATTCATGATCAAGAGGGTTATTAAGTAGGATAATGGATCTAAACATATAATCTTGCACCAAATAACCATATAGTAATCAACTACAAGATGTAATCAACACTAATAGTCACCCACATGTACCAATCTGAGGTTCCGATACAAAGATTGAACACAAGAGATGAACTAGAGTTTGAGAGGAGATGGTGTTGTTGAAGATGTTGATGGAGATTGGACTCCCAAATATGAGAGGGTTGTTGGTGATGATGATGGCTTCGATTTCTCCCTCCGAGAGGGAAGTTCCCCCGGCGGAATCGCTCCGGCGGATGGCAAAAGTGCTCCTGCCCAAGTTCCACCTTGAGACGGCGGCGCTTTGTCCCGAAAGTCCCTCCTTTTTTCTTGGTCAAAAGACCTTAAGTACCAGAAGATGGGCACCGGAGGTGGGCCGGGCTAGCCACAACCCACCAGGGCGCGCCTCGGGGGCCTAGTGCGCCCTGGTATCTTGTGATCACCAGGTGGCCCCCCTTCGGTAGTTATTTTCTCCTATTTTTTTATATATTCCAAAATAATTCTTCGTAAATTTTCATCTCAATTGGAGATGTGCAGAATATGTCTCTTGACATAGCGTTTTCAAGTCCAAAATTCCAGCTGCTAGTATTCTCCCTCTTTGTGTAAACCTTGCATATTATGAGAGAAAAGGCATTAGAATTACTCCATAAAGCATTATTATGCATAAAAACATTACAAATAACAGTAGGAAAACATGATGCAAAATGGACGTATAAACTCCCCCAAACTTAGACCTCGCTTGTCCTCAAGCGAAAGCCGATATTGAAAATCATGTCCACATGTTTAGAGAGAGTGGTGTCGATAAAAACAAAATACGGACATGGTAGCATCATGTTTATTATTATAACAGCAACAAACTTTATCATATAACTTCTCATGAACAAGTAACAATTCATCACAACATTGAAGTCGAAAGCATAAACTTTATTGAAAACCAACAAACTATGTTCTTAGTCAACTTAGCAACTACAATTCATCATATTTTCAAGAAGGGTCACATGTCGGAGCCTTTTGGAAATTCCACATATTCAACCATCTTTTAATCTTCTATGATTGCTAACACTCACAGCATACCCATGAGCAAAAAGTTTCAACCAGACACATAGAAAGATAGGGGCATATAGTTTCGCCTACCAACATATTCACCTCAAGGGTGATGTTAACAATAATAACTCATGCTCACTCATATCCAACTGGATATATGTGCCTAGATCTTTCCTCACCACATGATGCTTGTGGAAAGATAAAAAAGGATAGGGAAGAATACTTTGACTCTTGCATGAAAGTAAATACATAAAAGTAAAAGATAGGCCCTTCGCAGAGGGAAGCAGAGGTTGTCATGCGCTTATTGGTTTGTATGCCAAATCCTATAATGCAAAAGAACATCACGTTATATTGCCACTTATGATAGCAACCTTTATTATGCAGTCTGCCGCCTTTATTACTTTTCCGTCACAAGTTCGTACAACGCTCAATTTTCTCTCACACTAAATGATCGAACACATTTAGAACAATTTTTTTTGCTTTATTGCACCGATGACAACTTACTTGAAGGATCTTACTCAATCCATAGGTAGGTATGGTGGACTCTCAAAACATGAGTCGGACTTAGGGTTTTGGATGCACAAGTAGTATTTCTACTTAGTGTGGAATTTTTGGCTAGAAGAGATATTGAGCAAGCACCATATGTTGAAGGATCTATGACAATATAGCTTCTATGTGAATATGAACAAACAGAACTCATTATGTTGTCTTCCTTGTCCAATGTCAGCAATTTTGACATATAATAATTAACGGGGGATCACAATCATAAAAGATGTCCAAGATAGTGTATTTTCATGTGAATATTCTCTTCCCTTATTAATTCTTTCATGAGTTGCATCATTGACCAATGCTATATATGTCAATCTCCAACAAATTTTACCACTTATACCTTTCCTTATGTGATGCCATTACTTACCATAAGAGTAGCAAATGATCTTTTTCATTATTTATTTTTATTTGATTGCAATAAGAAAGTAAAGAGACAAAACTCAAACTAAAATTTATTATATAGCTCTCACTCGATTACATAGATAGATAGATCACGAAACTAAAAACTCAAAAATAGAGCATATAAGATTTTATTCAACTAAATCATGAAATCACTAAGGATCGAACTAAGATAGGTAAAGGTAAATAAAAGTGATGGTGATACTATATCGAGGAATCTCCCCCAACTTGTCACAAGCCAAGGGGAGTGCCCATACCCGTGTACTCAAGTCTTCTTTGGTGGTGAAGAAGAAGAAGGTGGTGATGATGAGGTAGTAGGTTTGTCCTCCGGCTTCCAAGGTAGGGATTCACCATCAAAAGAAGATGCATGAGTCTCCCGAGTCCTGCAATTGGCAGCTAAACTCATACCTTTAAATCTTGCTTAGTACTCAAAAACATGGTTTTGAAGATCATATATTTGGCTTTGCAGATGGACCGGCCATCCACCATGTTATCACGAGTGAATGCCATGATCATGGAATGATTGGCGCTAAGTCCACGCTCCACCATCCCTTGGTACTTTGAAGATGTCTTGTTCCACCGCCTCGAGCCTCGCCTCCATGCTCCCCGTCCTCTTGGGCCCTAGAACATCCCGGATGTGGAGCACCCCCTCACGCATCTCAATGGCTTGAGGGTCCTTTGTCACCTCTGGTAATTAAGGGTTGATGAGCTTCTCGAAGAACTTATCCTTGGAGGAGCTTGGTGGAGCCATGGTGATCTAGATCTGACAGGAAAAACAGCACAAAACAAGAACAAAGGAATTTTCTATGGTGCGGTGGTCAAATCATCCAAGGGTATATATAAGGATTTTTTATCTTAGGAAACAAGAATATTGGAGTAAATCGAAGTTGGGAAGGTTCCAGAGTTGGGAAAAACCAACCTGGGCACGCCTGGCAAGGCAGGCACGCCCTGGCGTATCGTGCCCTCCTCGGTTGCCTTCCTGGTTGTTTATTATTTTCCTATTTTTTGTACAATTCCAAAATTGACAAAAAGTATTTTTGTGTTCGGAGTCCGTTACTTACCTTATCACGTACCTCCTTCTTCTAAGGGTCCTGGAGTGTTCTGGAAGGTTTCTTTTGTGTGTTCCTCTGGTCTCATCGTTTGGATAATATTGCTTTCTACATTAATATGTGTACCTGAGATATAGTGTTTAATTCTTTGTCCATTGACCACCTTCGGGTTATTACCTTCGACATTATTAATTTTGATAGCTCCAGAGCCATAAACCTCTTCGATAATATATGGTCTCCCGTTTGGAAAGAAGTTTTCCTGCAAAAACACTAAAACAAGAGTTGTACAAAAGAACATATTCTCCAACTTTGAACTCCCGCTTTTGGATTCTTTTGTCATGCCATATTTTAACTTTTTGTTTAAATAATTTGGCATTTTCATAAGCTTGGGTTCTCCATTCATATAGTGAGCTAATATAAAATAACCTCTTTTCACTGGCAAGTTTGAAATCATAGTTGAGTTCTTTAATTGCCCAAAATGCTTTATGTTCTAACTCAAGAGGCAAATGACAAGCTTTTCATACACCATTTTATATGGAGACATACCCATAGGATTTGTATAAGCTGTTCTATAAGCCCAAAGTGCATCGTCTAGTTTCTTAGACCAATTCTTTCGGGACCTATTAACAGTTTTTTGTAATATTAATTTTATTTCTCTATTGCTGAGTTCTACTTGACCACTAGATTGAGGATGATAGGGTGATGCAATCATATGGTTAACATCATATTTAGCAAGCATTTTACGGAAAGCACCATGAATAAAGTGTGAACCACCATCAGTCATTAGATATCTAGGGACTCCAAACCTGAGGAAAATAACTTCTTTAAGCATTTTAATAAAGTGTTATGATCAGCACTACTAGTTGGAATAGCCTCTACCCACTTAGTGAGATAATCAACAGCAACCAAAAGATGAGTATACCCATTAGAGGAAGGAAAAGGCCCCATATAATCAAAACCCCAAACATCAAATGGTTCGACAACAAGGGAATAATTCATAGGCATTTCCTGACGCTTACCGATATTACAATTCTTTGACATTCATAACAAAATAAGACAAACATACGGGCATCCTTGAAGAGAGTAGGCCAATAAAAACCATATTGCAATACCTTGTGAGCAATTCTATCTCCCGCATGATGTCCTCCATAGGCTTTAGAGTGACATTTCCGTAGGATTTGTTCTTGTTCATGATCAGGTACACAACGTCTAATAATACCATCTATTCCTTCTTCATAAAGATGTGGGTCATCCCAAAAGTATTGTCTTAAATCACAAAATATTTTTTGTTTTGTTGGTATGTGAAACTAGGTGGAATGTACTTAGCAACAATATATTTAGAATAGCCAGCATACCAAGGAGTATTATGAGAAACATTTATTGCAGCTAGTTGTTCATCAGGAAAGCTATCATCAATAGGTAGTGCGTCATCAACAATATTTTCTAGCCTAGACAAGTTATGAGCCACGTGATTCTTATCTCCTTTCCTATAAGTAATATGTAAATCAAATTCTTGTAGCAATAAAACCCACCTAATGAGTCTAGGTTTAGCATCTTTATTTTCCATAAGATATTTTATAGCATCATGATCAGTGTGAATAATTACTATCGAATCAACAATGTAGGATCTGAATTTATCACAAGCAAACACAACTGCTAAAATTCTTTTTCGGTGGTGGCATAATTTATTTGGGCATTGTCTAGATCTTTACTAGCATAATGGATAACATTTAACTTCTTATCAAGTCTTTGTCCTAGAACAACACCAACAGCATAATCACTAGCATCACATATAATTTCAAAAGGCAAGTTCCAATCAGGTGGTTGAACAATAGGTGCGATGGTTAAGGCTTTCTTAAGTGTTTCAAAGGCTTCTATGCAATCATCATCAAAAAAAGGAACATCCTTCTGTAATAATTCAAACACTGGATCACCTTTGGGTGGAGGAGGACCTCCAAGAGTTTTAATAGGCAAATTGTGTTTAAGGAGAGGTTGTTGTTCAAAGAAATTTTTATCTATTTCATTTCTTTCATGCATGTGTGTATCATTCTTATGGTCTAGCAAATATTGTTCTAGTGGATTGGTAGGTGGCATGGTAATAGAAGCAAGACCAACTATTTCATCTTTGCTATGTTATTCTTTATTATGCGGTTGTCTACTAAACTGGGAAAAATTAAACTCATGAGACACATCACCGAAACTAACACTGACGGTTTTCTTCTCGCAATCTATCTTACCATAGACAGTGTTAAAAAAGTCTACCAAATATAATGGGACAAAGGCATCTTGCGGGGAACCAAGAACTAGAAAATCAGCAGTGTCACGGGGTATCTCGGGCCACCAATGGGGCCATGATGCTCCTTGCTGGTTCGGCAGGGGGACATCGCGTCACAGAAAGAGGACACCAGCGCGCGGGAGTGCGGCGGGGAGCACACAAGAAATTTACCCAGGTTCGGGCCACCGCGAGGCATAAAACCCTACTCCTGCTTTGGTGGATTAATGGTGGAATGGAGGTGGTGGAGCGTAGTACACTCACCCAGCATGGGTTGCCTTTGGGCAGCAGCAACTACCCGCATACGGGGGTGTGGGTTCGTCTATTTTCCAACCCTTTCTACGATTGCCATGGGCCTCCTTTTATAGATCAAGGGGCGACCACAGTGGCAAAGTAGTCATTATGAACTAATATGATAGTAAACAGTGATATCATACCTAAATCTGCGGGCTGACAGGGTGCATTAAATGCACCGCTTAGTGTGACAACGCTGGTTGCCCGACAAGGCTTGCCAGGCTATCTCGCTAGCTCCGCGCCTGTCTTCTTGACACGTCATAGGACGGGTGTCATCTGCGGGTTCCTCCTGTAGGAGCTGGTTACCATGTGGCTAATGGCTGTTGCTTTATCATCTTGCGGCTTGACACCGCATTTATTGATGACGTGGGTCATGCTTGAGTGTTTGGTGAGGTGATTTTTGCCTCTGCTAGCCCCCGGCTGGCCCTGCCGGGGTGTTTCTGTTATCTGCTTCTAGGGTGGCCTCGCCCCTTGCCGGGCTTGCCTGCCCGGCAAGGGAGGCCCTTCTCTTGGTGATGTCTTGCTTCTCCGGCTCGGCCTTGGTCTCTCTGATTTGAGCTGGTATTCTAATTCTCTTGGTTTCTTGTACTTTGACTTGGGCTGGTGCTTCAATCTTGTCTTTGCGCCGGTGCACAGTCTAGGAACAGACCCAGGGTTTGTTGCATCGATAGAAGCCCCCGGGCCTGCCCCGATCGCACTGTTGAGCGTCGTCGGGGTAGGGCCTAATAAGTACACAAGCGGGGTTGCTGAAGAGGCTGGTCACTTGAGGTCTTCTTTGTTGTTTCTTCAGCCTTGATTCCGGGCCAGTTTCTGGTTTCCCCGCGTGTTGTGCATGACGTCATGGGAGAACTTGGATCATGGCCCACGGATTCTCTTCGCCCCATGATCACGGGGCGGAAACTGCCATCCCACTCGCCTTCCGCTCTGCATGCACTTGCCACGTGTTCCGCATGCAGTGGGCGCGGTAGGTGGCGGATGCGGAGGACACGGGGAGGAGTGCCACGGCTGAAAACCGAGCGTCGATGGTTGGACCAGAGGGGCGGCCTCGACCTCCAGAGTTACGGCGGGCGCAGGGAGGACGCATTGGGGAAGAGAGGTGGCCGTCTCCCGTGTGAGGAGCCAGTCTTATGCCCCGTTTCCCTATAAAAGGGAGCCGCTGCAGCACTCCTCTGCACACACTCCTCCTTATTCTCCTCAATCCTTTTCTTCTAGTCATGGTGCGAGGGCGAGGGCGTGGTGGTGCTCTGGCGGCGGAGGCAAGGGCTTCTGCTCGACAGTGCGCCCCTCCTCCTCTGGACCCTGAAGCAGCAAAATAGCCCGGGAGGAGAGGAGGAAGGGGACGCGATCGCGATCGCCGTGGTGCTCGAGAAGGAGGAGGTAGGGGCGGTGTCTTGGTGGCGCCCCCGCCGGTAGCTCCTACTCTATTGGAAGGCCACGTTGGCGACCAGCCTCGAGAGTTCATCATCAGGCCATACAAGCCTTACTGTAGTCATCTTTGCCTCCCAAGTCACTTTGCATGGGAAATGGAGCTCGAATAACCACGCGCCCTGCGGCTACACATGAGGGGCCGCGGGGACGGAGGTACGAGGTTCAATGTCGACTTCCCCGCTGATACGTCTCAAATGTATCTACTTTTCCAAACACTTTTGCTATTGTTTTGCCCTCATTCTTGCATGATTTGAACTAAACTAACCCGGACTGACACTGTTTTCAGCAGAGCTGCCTGTATGGTTTTATTGTGTGCAGGAAAATGGATTTTTAGATGTCTCAGAAAATTCCAAGAAAAATCACAGAAAATCCACGCACCCGAAGGGCCACTGTGCCAGAAGTGGGGCCAGAGGGCAGCCAGGGGGGCCCCAGGCGCCCTGCTGGCGCGGCCCCACCCCTGGCCGCGCCGGGAGGCCGCCTGGGAGGGTCCTCCCCCCTCTGGTGCCCTACCTTGGCTCGTATTTATTCCCGTGGCGAGAAAACCCCAGAACAGAAGTCGTTTTTCCAGTTTCCGTCGCGGAGCCGCCGCCACCCTCTGTTCTTCTTCGGGAGGGCTAATCTGGAGGCTGATTTGGCCTCCGGAGAGGGGAGATCGTCGCCATCGTCATCATCATCACCACTCCATCCTCCCTCCATGACTTCTCCTTCCATGTGTGAGTAATTCCCTGCTGTAGGCAAAGGGGATGGTAGGGATTGGATGAGTTAGATCATGTAATAGTTTATCAGATTGTTGGGGGCATGTTGCCTATCATCTACTTTGGTGTTTATCATCTTTGCTTCAACTTGTTTCTCTTAATGCTTGTCACTTTGGGCCCGAGTGCCATGTTTTCAGATCTGAACCCTATATGTTTGCATGAATATATTTGTGTTCTTGATCCTATCTATGAGTTGTTTGCACCTATTATGGTCCGGAACCGGCGATCCCAAAGGTGACAGCTTGGGACACCAAAGGGGATGGTCCATAATTTGAGGATTCCATGTATCCATTGAGTTTATTGCTTTGTTCCGGTGCTCTTTGACAGGAGCACCTTAATCTCTGTAAGTTCCTTTTGGCCCCGTTCGTAGCGGGATGGTAGGACAAAAGATGTTGTGCAAGTTCTTATTGCAAGCACGTACAACTACATGTGGGATACATGCCTAATGTTTGATATTTGCCTAGATGATCATTACTTTTCTGTGCGCCTTGCCCCAAGTTAGATTCATGATGTATCTCATCCATGCAGCGCCCAACCATCCATCTCCCCAGCCTACAGTGTTTCAGTCCTGCTGGTTATTAGTTGTTACTTTTGCTGTTTACTTTTCCTGTCACCACCATCACTATCATATCACCGTTACCACTTATCTTTTGTTGCAAGTAAGTATATTTCAGGTGCGGTTGAATTGACAACTCAACTGTCAAAGCTTATAAATACTCTTTGGCTCCCCGTGTGTCGAATCTATAAATTGGGTTATTCTTACCCGCGAAGACTATCTCGATCCCTTACAGTTGAGGGTTATCAAGTACCGTTTTCTGGCGCCGTTGCCGGGGAGCATAGCAATATTTACAAGTCTACTTGAAGTATCCTACCTGCTGCACTTCATCCGCTATGGGTAAGAAAGGAGACCCCAAGGTTCCGATCTTACTATCCACTACAAGAAGAGGTATTGTTCTGAACACTAGTGCTACACTTGATTCACCTTCTGTTATGAGTAAGTTTGCCTCACCACCACCACATGATGCTTCTACTGAATCTGTTACTATGTCCGATACTTTTGATGATGCTTCTACTACTCTTGATGATATTGTTTCACTTGGTTATGCTCTTGAGAAACAGATCGCTGCTGCAAAAAAAAATCTGGAATTGAAATTCCTGTTACTCGCTACCCTATTGGTGGAACTTATGATTATCCTGATTTGAGTAAACTCAAGGAGAGACTCCTTGATGATGATTACATTATGCTTGATGATGATTTATGCAGGGAACTGACAGAGTTTGCCGACTCTGACCCTGAAGCAATTAAGAAGCTGCTTGAAAAACACTCCTTGAAGAACAAGACTGTTCCTGATCCTGAATTTGCTACATCTCCTATATGCATCAATGATCCTGATTATGATTTCTCTGTTGATCTTTCACTTATATCTATGGTTGAAGCTGACCCCTTTTATGGCAGATAAAATGATGATGCTATTGCACACCTGACCAAACTCACTGAGTTGGGTGGCTTGTTTACCACGAATGAAAAGATACGAAACTTTTATGTGACTAAGCTTCTTCCTTTCTCTTTGAAGGAAGGTGCTAAAACATGGTATGATGCACTACCATGTGGTTCCATTAAGAGTCCTCAAGACTTAGCTCACTCTTTTGTTGATAAGTACTTTCCTGCTCATATGCAACATGCTGCTTTACAAAGAATTTATAACTTTAAACACTTGCAGGATGAGCACCTCCCTAAAGCTTGGGAGAGGTACTGTAGTCTGATCCAGGCTAGACCAGGACATGGAGTCCCTAAGAATGAATTAATCGATATATTTTATGCTGGTCTAACTGATGAATCCAGGTCCTATTTGGATAGTTGTGCTGGTTGTGTTTTCAGGAAAAGAACACCGGACGATGCAGACGAATTGATGGGCAGGATTGCCAAAAACCATGAAGATTGGTCCGTCCCTGAACCACCTCCACCACCAAATAAGAGGGGCATGCTTGTTCTAAGCCCCGAAGATATGCAAGAATCAAAGAAGTCTATTAAAGAGAAGGGTATTAAAACTGAAGACGTGAAGAATCTACCCCCTATTGAGAAGTTGTGTGAGCCTACCACTCACCCTCCTATGGTAGAGGTACACTCTCTTTTAGATTTCAACGCAAGTGACGTCCCTCATGGTAAGCCTCCTGATCAATGTTTAGATGAGCTTAATAATTTTATTATGAAGCAAAGTCATTTTAATGAGAGAATACAAAGTCAATTGCATGATAATTCCCTTGCTATCAAAATTTTGCTTGATGTTCTAGGTAGAACAGTTAATGATGTTAAATGTCTTGTGAAGCATTTTCATATGGTTCAAACTCAGCTTGAACAAATTTCTAATGTGCAAAAAGATTTGCTTGCTAACAATACCAAACAAGATGATTTACAGGCCTTCGGGATTAAGACCCGAGGAGGAACTAGCACTCAAGATCCTCTCTATCCAGAGGGGCATCCGAGGAGAATCGAGCAAGATTCTCAAATGCAGGAAGAAGAAATTGTTGGCTCTCCAAAGAAGAAGAAGAAGAAACACAAGGAGGCTGACAATTCCAATGATCCTATTACAAGTGAAGAGCCAGCTGTTGATCCCAACAGTATATCTACCTCCGATGTTGAGACTGAAGACGGTGCCAAACCTGAAGATAAGGATAAGGAGAAGAATGATCCGCCTGAAGTTCGAGAAGAAGAAGCACCTGACAAATGCAAGAAGTACACTAGAGAAGACTTCGTCGCAAGAAGACATGGGAAGGAAAGAGAACCATGGATACAGAAACCCATGCTCTTTCCAGGTAAGTCTCTCAAATCTAAAGAAGAAGAGCATTACAATAAGTTTTGTGAGTGGATGAAACCTCTTTTTCTTCAAATCCCTTTGACTGATGCTATTAAGTTACCTCCCTATTCAAAATATATGAAAGATATTGTTACTAATAAAAGAAAAGTTCCTAATGAAGCAATATCTACTATGCTTGCTAACTACTCTTTCAGTGGCAAGATTCCTGAGAAGCTTGGTGATCCAGGTATACCCACCATTCCTTGCTCCATAAAGAATAATTATGTCAAAACTGCTTTATGTGAACTTGGAGCAGGAGTGAGTGTTATGCCTTTCTCTCTTTACAAGAGGCTTTGTTTAGAGAAACTAATTCCGATAGGTATTTGTGAGGATGTTCCCGTAGAAGTTGCTAATTGTTTGATCCTTACTGATTTTGTCGTGCTTGACATGCCCGAGGATGGGATCATGTCCATTATTCTTGGTAGACCTTTTCTTAACACCGCAGGTGCTATTATTGATTGCAATAAAGGAAAGGTTACCTTCAATGTGAATGATAAAGAACACACGGTGTATTTTCCAAAGAAGACCGACAAGAGGCATGGCCTCAACTCTATAGAAAATATCGAGACCGTGAAGATTGGAGAATGGGACTGTCCACTACATGTGCACCACAAATACAAAACTATTATGGTGGGGACAATGTCCATTAAAGTAAAGGTGCAATGATCACTTCGTAAGAGGTGGGACTTTTTGTTCTATATATCGCAGGTTTGTTGGTAAGACTTGATCAACCTTACTAGTGAGCATGTTTTATATACGTAAAAAGTTGAGCTTGTTATGTTTTCATTTGTTTTAGATTTTGTTCTCCTTGCTGTACCAAGTGTTTGTGTTTTTGAAGCTTCACAATACTAATCACTGCTTTAAGTTTTCATAAAGTTTTGCAGTTTTTTGAACTTCGAAAAAATTTCAACAGTGAAGTTTTCAGAAAAATTCCAGAAAAATAAAAATAAAAAATTCCATGCCAGGAGTGACCTAGAGGCACCTGGGGCTGACCAGGGGGGGCCACCAGTGGCCCAGGCGGCCAGCTGGCGCGGCCTGCCCCCTGGCCGCGCCCATAGGGCGCCTGGGGCCCACAGGTCCCCCCTCCAGGTGAGTCTTCTTCCTCTCTCTCTCTCTCTCTCTTTCTCTCCGAAAACACGAGTTCTGCACCTGTTCTTGCGTTCTTGCTATTCTTGGAGGCAATTTTCGATCTCTCTCTACAGCCTATCATTCGAGCTGAGATTTTGAACAAATACTCCCTGGTATGTAACTCCTCCACCCCTCCAATTAGATTTTTGGTTGGTGGCTTCATTTGTGAGTATTTAGTAGTTCTTGGTGCTCTGTAGATGAGCTTGCATGCATGTGTAGAAATTTATTTTCCAAGTTTTGATGCAAGTTTATGCCTTAGGTAAGTGAGTTGAGTAGTTTGCCTTAACCCACTTTGTTTAAATCCTTGTTTTTGTAATTTGCCAAAAAATTCAGAAATGAGTTTGTTAGGAAGGGCAAAGGGGTGGCTTGAGAAGAAGAAGCCCGCGCGCTCCGATCGAGTTACCAGAGCCGCAGCTTCACCCTCGACTGCTAGGGTGAGCTACAATGAAGATCATGTGCCCCTAGAGTTGTTGGAAGACACAAATCCAGCACGTGCGATGATGTTCCCATGTGATGAATTCCTTGAAGCTGCAGGAATTAAGGATGAGTTTTATAACCTTTGTGCTAATGCAGGTCTGACACGGCTCGTCACGTGCCGTGTTGCTCAGTATCAAAAACTCACCTCCGGTTTCATTAACAGTTTTAGATATAGCCTTGATACTAGTTCTATTGAGTTTAAAATTTACAATAATCTTTTGACCATGCCCTTGGAAAAGTTTTGTGAAATAATAGGTGTGCCAAACGTTGGGCGGACGGCGAAGATGACCTCTCAGCCCTCCGAGCTGAGAACCGTCTTCAACTCTCTCTACAGCATGGATACGAGGGACATTCATCGGTCAAAAATCTCCAGCATCTTATTCCCACACCTCAGGTATTTTGCGTACTATGTCGCTAGAGGGGTGTTAGCTCGTGACAACACGAGCAGCATTTCTGCGCCGGATATTGCTATCCTGGCAACCGCCCTCTCAGGGAGGTTTGATTATAATGTGGGGGCCTTAATTGCTCGACGCCTTGCTATGAACGGTAACAAGGGAGATTTATTTGGTGGCGTTTATGCCACACTTATCTTAGAGTATCTTAAAGGCACCCCACACCCTGATGATAAGCCTTTTACTTATTTAAGTTTTGATCTTGCTGCTATGAAAAGGCATAAGTTTGTTACCATGACTTCTGAGTTTGGTAACCTTGTTTATATCTTGCGTTTCGGAACTACCGCGGAACGCAAGATCCGTCTACCTGCACCTCTTTTGTTTGATTTTTCTCGCAGGAACGGATGGTCCTTTGATGTTATCCAGTTCGATGAGTTCATGGTCCAGCATTAGTTTCATAACCCCATGGAGGGGGTTGTGCCCGACGAGGAGGAGCACGGTGAGTTACCACCTTTTCAGGGGGAGACCGTCACCCAGTTTGGTGAAGGGTCTTCCTCTGCTTGGAGTGTGGACCCTTCTTCGTGGGAGGACCGAGAACTTCGGTGTACGCGCCGGAATCCTTATACGACCCTTGGACTCACCAGTACCACCCCGGAGCAGGAGGCTCCTGGGGGCAGTAGCTACTACCAACTTAGGCCAAAAGCCTAAGCTTGGGGGAGTACGTGCCCTTCTCACTTTTCCATTGTATTATCCATTTTATTTTTGTTCGCTTTGATCTTTTCGAAAGTTTTTGCCCGTTCTTCTTTGTTTCTTTCTTTGCAAAAACAACAAAAAGATTTTCTCTTTCTTTTGCTTTCGTTCAACCTTTGAAAAAACCCAAAAAGATTTCCTTTCTCTCTTTAGTTTGCTTTGTTTTCAGAGTTCAGCTCGAGTCCGTGATGGCATTTAATTATATTTCCTACGTTTGATCGTGCAAGTGACAAGGCAGTAATGACGAAGATCGACGGAAGGGAAGCAACAAGGAAAACCGGTATGAACTCTTCTTGTTTCTACTTTTGTACATATGCCTGTACTTATGATCTAGAGACCAGCTTGTAGCGACATAGTGCTATGTTTACAATGCTTTCCCAGCGGTTCATGCTTTCCTTGTGGCTAATCTCAAATAGCTAGAGTATATAATGTGTTATTGAAATGATTTACATGCATTGCATTTTTCATAGTTTGGTATACTAAGGTGGTATTTCCCTTTGGAGAATTCTTGGATTGACTTGGCACATGTTTACACATGTTTAAGACTAAAAAGTCTGCTTTGCCTTGATGATCTTTGAGTTTCAGAATAGTTATATCACTTTCATGCCGAATTCAATGTTGCTTTGTCGCTCTGCATGAGTATGACCGTTATTGCTCTCTAGTTGGTCGCTTCCCAGTCTCTTGCTAGCCTTCGCTCGCACTAAGCGGAATTCTGCTTGTGCATCCAAATCCTTTCAAACCAGTTATTCCATATGAGTCCACCGTACCTTCCTATGTGGTATTTACCGGCCATCCTAACGAAGACTTTCTTGTACCATCTCGAAATTATTCAAATTTACTCCTGTTTTGTGCCTCTGTTTTAGCTCATGAGGAATTAGTAGGTAATTCATGATCTTCTTATGTTGGACATGTTTTATCCCGGGATTGCATGTCTAATCTGCAAACCCCTAATACGAGGAGGGACTGGCATGAGTGCACCCAGCTCACAAAAGATAATCACAAGCAACAAACCCTCCTTCACGCTTTGTTTATGAGAAATCAGAAAACTTTGGTAGTGATAAACAAAGGAGATTAAGGGGATGTGATCGTCCCCATCTTGGGAGCTGTTCCTTGAAACATGTCTAGCATAAGAAGTGATTGGGTTGTCTACTATCATTCGTTGACGTAATATGCACCTCCCAAAATCATTTTTACCTCTGTTTTCAAAACCAACAGCTCTGGTACATGTTTAGTCTTTGCTTCCAACCACGGGTTTTCAACCTCGCCATCAAATTCCACGGTTCGAGAGTCTCCACCTTCTTTCTTCAAAGCACCAACTAGGAGAGCATAATTGTTGTTCTGAGTGTAATGTGCATTGTCCCAAAGTATTACATTGTCTTCTGCATGCTTGTGGTATTATTTATTCTGAAATTCTTAGTTCTAGTCTCCTTTAAAACTCTTGAGGAGTTTCTGCATTTATGTTTTGCTTCACTCATGGAGGCTAGCGAGATACCACTCTAGTATGTTCAAGCTATGTGCAATGTAATCTTGTCTTGATTTTCAGTAGCATATTATTTACTTTTAGTTATTTATGATTGGTCACTTGAAAGAAGGATTGCTTCATGCATTGTCCTCATAGCATTGTTTCAATACTTGCTAGACTCTTTTCGTAGTACATGCTTTTATACATCTAATGAAGCAAAAGAGTTTGTCAAAGTTTTCTTTGTCGCGTCCAGTTCGTTGAACTGAATTGCTTGAGGACAAGCAATACGCTAAGCTTGGGGGAGTTGATACGTCTCAAACGTATCTACTTTTCCAAACACTTTTGCTATTGTTTTGCCCTCATTCTTGCATGATTTGAACTAAACTAACCCGGACTGACGCTGTTTTCAGCAGAGCTGCATGTATGGTTTTATTGTGTGCAGGAAAATGGATTTTTAGGTGTCTCAGAAAATTCCAAGAAAATCACAGAAAATCCACGCACCCGAAGGGCCATTGTGCCAGAAGTGGGGCCAGAGGGCAGCCAGGGGGGCCCCAGGCGCCCTGCTGGCGCGGCCCCACCCCTGGCCGCGCCAGGAGGCCGCCTGGGAGGGTCCTCCCCCCTCTGGTGCCCTACCTTGGCTCCTATTTATTCCCGTGGTGAGGAAACCCCCGAACAAAAGTTGTTTTTCCAGTTTCCGTCGCGGAGCCGCCGCCACCCTCTGTTCTTCTTCGGGAGGGCTAATCTGGAGGCTGATTTGGCCTCTGGAGAGGGGAGATCGTCGCCATCGTCATCATCATCACCACTCCATCCTCCCTCCATGACTTCTCCTTCCATGTGTGAGTAATTCCCTGCTGTAGGCAAAGGGGCTGGTAGGGATTGGATGAGTTAGATCATGTAATAGTTTATCAGATTGTTGGGGGCATGTTGCCTATCATCTACTTTGGTGTTTATCATCTTTGCTTCAACTTGTTGCTCTTAATGCTTGTCACTTTGGGCCCAAGTGCCATGTTTTCAGATCTGAACCCTATGTGTTTGCATGAATATATTTGTGTTCTTGATCCTATCTATGAGTTGTTTGCACCTATTATGGTCCGGAACCGGCGATCCCAAAGGTGACAGCTTGGGACACCAAAGGGGGTGGTCCATAATTTGAGGATTCCATGTATCCATTGAGTTTATTGCTTTGTTCCGGTGCTCTTTGACAGGAGCACCTTAATCTCCATAAGTTCCTTTTGGCCCCATTCATAGCGGGATGGTAGGACAAAAGATGTTGTGCAAGTTCCTATTGCAAGCACGTACAACTACATGTGGGATACATGCCTAATGTTTGATATTTGCCTAGATGATCATTACTTTTCTGTGTGCCTTGCCCCAAGTTAGATTCATGATGTAACTCATCCATGCAGCGCCCAACCATCCATCTCCCTAGCCTACAGTGTTTCAATCCTGCTGGTTATTAGTTGTTACTTTTGCTGTTTACTTTTGCTGTCACCACCATCACTATCATATCACCGTTACCACTTATCTTTTGTTGCAAGTAAGTATATTTCGGGTGCGGTTGAATTGACAACTCAACTGTCAAAGCTTATAAATACTCTTTGGCTCCCCGTGTGTCGAATCTATAAATTGGGTTATTCTTACCCGCGAAGACTATCTCGATCCCTTACGGTTGAGGGTTATCAATGCAACATTTAATTATACTACAGCACTCTAACATAACAACTAAAGACATGGCAGTGAAGTAGACATGTTTTTCTGCAAATATGAACAACTAGAACCATCTAAACCTTACTCGAGCATAATTAAAACAGCATGGCAAGATTGCAAAAGATAACAATTTTCTAACTTAGTGAAATTTACTGGACATGGTAGAAAACAGAATTATGAAGCAAGTTTATAGCCCTCAAACTAAAATCTAAAGCAACCTATCATGGCATGGAAATATAGTGCATGTCACACCCTGATTTTCATGCCACATTGCTTAAGCTAATTATCATGTTAAAAATGTGGATTTACAAAAAGTTTTGAGTGTTTTTGACTTTGCTTGATTTGACTTTTGTCTGCTGTTTGCTAGTGCTCTAAAAATCAAATAAATCCTCCAACTCTTATACTTCATCTCCTTGATCCAAAACCTTTTCCCAATGATCATGCCATGTGTATAGACCAGTATAGAATTTTCTTATGAAAATATTTTGGCCAAATAGTATTTTCCAAAATTAGTTTTCCAAAAACCCCTGAATTGAGGTTTGCACTGCAAGTACCTTATTTAGGGTGTGAAAAATCTTTCAAGAAGTATATTTGAATCCTATTAGGTATAGGACTCCCAGAAAACACAAAATTATAATTTCAAAAGTTATTTTTATATTTTATTTAAAAGCTTTTTCTTAAGGCCAGAAATGGTCTTTAATTGGGAAAAATTATTTAATCATTTCAAAAATATTTGCCAAAATTTAGGGAAACTCATAGGACATATATTGTCCATATATAAGAGTTTCAACACATGGTCATGTTCAAAATATTGGACAAATCCTTCCAAAACCCTTTCTGGATATTTCAAGCTTTTGAAATATTTACAAAGGAAGTATTCTCCAAAAATTCCAGGGAAATTCTATCATGTCATATATGACATATTTTATGATCTTGCAAAGCCTCATGCCTTGAAGACCAAGGAAACATCATCTAATCCCCTCAAAACCATTTCTGTCCATTTTGAAGTTTGAGCAACTTTACATTGCCAAACTTGTCCAAATGCTCTCAAACTTGGTGCACATGCTAAAATGATGTAATTATGCATCTATGCCAAATGGAACAAGTTTTGGAGAAGCATAACTTGATCTAAGTGCCCCAAAACCATTCCTGTTCAAAATCAAATTTGAACAACTTTACATTACCAACTTTTTATCTGGAGCTTCAAACTTTGTGGGCATGATCATAACCCCAAATGATGATGCTACACCAAGTGGTGCATCAATGGGAGATGAATAGCTCAACTCAAACAAGGTTAAACCATTTCTGTTGATTTCTAGGGTTCACCAAAGTTACATTGGCAACTTTGCCCAAATGAGCTCAAATTTGGTGGAAGGGCCTAAATGTCTGTGACATTCCATCCTGCTAAGTCCCGTGTCAATTGGAAGTCATTTTCCTTCCCAAAGCATGATCAAACACCTTCTGCCAATTTACCAAAGCCCTTGTTTTGACCACTTTTACTATTTCCCTTTACCTCAAATTCTTACCACAGCTTCTCCTAGTCCTATTCTACCTCCAGTAACTCTCCCCTGCCTCAGCTCAATCATTGGAGGGGGGTAAAACCCCAATTCACACTTCTGGACAGCAGTAAACTCCTTCTTCCTCACCTCCCTCCTCATTCCAGTGGCTCCCCAGAGCATCCAAGGCCATCACTCAATTGTTTACTACCCCCTCGACACCCCAGACAGCTTTGGGCATGATGGACGCAACCAGAGCGGCGAGGACACGGCCGTGCCAGCCATTCGGGCGCTCTGGAGCGCGCTACAGTGCGCTCCCGCACTGTAGCCGCCTCCAATCAGGAGCATCCGACAGCCTGGGGCATCGGGATCGTGTCTCCCGAGGTGCCCTCGACGTCCGCGACCTGCAGGACGGTCGGCCCTATCCTCCCCTGCCCTCCTTCTCCCTCCACGAGCTCGCCCGAGCGCGTCCATGGACGTCGCTCACGGTGCACCGCGGCCGCACCTATATAAAGCCTCCCCCGAGCACGCCCTTGCCTCTTCTGGATCCTCCTCTCTCCCGCGAACCCTCTGGACAAGCTAGCTCTCCCCCTGGTGCTCTCTTCCCCTCTCCATGGCCGAGGTGTCGCCGTCGGCCTCCTCCTGAATTCACTCCCTGTGGTCTCTCCCTCTCCATCTAACCGTCACCAGAGCCTCATACGTTCTCCCTTGAGCCTCCCCGCGCTCCGACCCATTCCCCCTGTGGCCGTAGCACCATGCCCCTCTTCGCCGTCACCCATCGCCGCCGCGCCGGGCATTTCTCCTCTTCCTGAGCCCCTCCACGGGCGTGAAGCACATGGGCGGATGCGCCTCGTCACCCTGAGCACTCCGGTGCGCATAACGCCGGCGGGGACCCCCTGGGTCGCCGGCGCGGTCGGCGGCCGACCTCCTACGCCCCGCTCCTGTCGCAGCGGGAGGAGGGAGACGGTCCTGCAAGGGGACCCCGCAAGTCAGCGACTCCAACGCTGGGCCCGCCGATTTTTAAGTGGAGGCGGGGCAGGAGACGCCGCTTCCCCCGCGCGGAGGCGCACTCTGCCAGGACGCCTTCGGCGTCACCACCTCTCCCCGCGCAGCCGAGCCATTGGGCTGGCCCATCATCTATCCCTCACCCTGTGCGCAGTAAAGGGGTATAACCCTTTTTCCTTTTCTTTTCCTTTTTCAGACAACTTCAAAAATCCTTAAATAATTCATTTGAACTCCAAATTTGATGATTCAAATTTCTGGTAGTTTCTAAAATCATGCTCTATCACATGATGCGACATGCACATTATTCCAGAGACTTTTCCTTCACAAATAATTATCAAATGCCATTATTCCATTTTCTGTGATGAACTTTAGAAAATCACAGAGGGCTCAAATTTGATCCAAATGCAGTGATTCAAATTCCTAGGTGCTTGTCATACCGAAACTTAGTTTTGGAACATTTTTATTAATACTTTCTGTGCCCCACCAAATAATGAGCCATTTCTTCATATTTATCAACTTTGCAAAGTCCTAGGAAATCCATTTGAATTCCTAATCCAGTGAAACCAACTCCTAGATGCTTCTAAAATCATGACTTGTTGATGGGTGCCTTTTCTCATCATTCAAGAATATATTTCTGTACCCTTCTTTCAAATCCATAAACCCCTTGATTCCATCATATTGAAATGTTCCAAACTATCCAATGATCCAATGCCTATGAAACCACCTTGGTTATTTTTCATATGACCAGAGGTATCCTAGAAAAGTCCAACTCCTATTTTTAGAGCACTTTTATTTTTGCTTTGATTGTGTTGCTTATTATGATTGTTTCCATTGTTAGTTGATGAAATAAACGAAGTACTCGGAGATGGACCAGAAGGTTCGAAGACTCGGAAGGACAAGGCAAGCAGCCCTTTGACCATGTTCGAGAAACCTTTTTATGCATATCTCATAGCACCTTATTATCAATGTATCGGAATCATGTTGAGGTGGAGACCACTTTGGTTGCTACCATTGTTACTTTACTATTGAAACTTGCATCAAACATGACCCTACCTTCCTATGAGGGTTATGTGGGTGGGAGTAGATAGATGTATGCTATAGTAGTTGGATACGCAAAATGGGTCAGGGTTATGCATTGAGTGAAACAAGTGTGGTTGACATACTTGCAAACGACCCAGTGGGTGCCATTAATGCCCCTGGGAGATGATGAGAAACTAGGGCACTACTTGGGAAGAAGTAGTGTACCGAGGCTTGATGAGAGTGTTGTTGACAGAGATGGATTAGATTTATGTGTGACTACCGTCCCAACCAAACATGCGCAACCACACTACCCTTATATGGGAAAGGGCATTATTGATTACCTAGGTCGATACTAGCATGGTGCCCGCATTACTAGTGACGGGGGTGACATGAGGTCACTCTCGGGACGGGGTCGTGCTTGGATAGGCGGCCATGACTATCTTTACAGGGCACCGGACACACCGTTGGTACCCCGTGCTTGTGGTATGTGATGAATATGGGAGCGAGTCTCCACAATTATTAAGATGTGAAATGTGGGGCACGGGGATTGCTACCAATCGAGTGGACTCTGTGTTAGTGTCGTCTAGGGAAAGATAGTGATCGGGTGCTTACCCCGGGTACTTGAGGTACCGCGGGTCGTGGATGACGCGGAAGTTCCCCGGATCTTGTGGGTAAAGTGTGCAGCCTCTGCAGAGTGTCAAACTATTCGAATAGCCGTGTCCGCGGTCAAGGACAGTTGGGTGGTGCTACTTAGACTATGTCCATAAGTTTCTGGAAAACAACACGGTTTGGTAAATCTATTGATGTGATTGTGAGAAAGTCACGATGAGCGTGAGCAAGAGTTGTTCATGACTCTTTTTGATATTGATGTCTGAAACCTCCTGATACTTGTGGCAGACACATGCATGCCCATGTTATATGTTGATCATACTTGCATATGAAAAACTAGCTTTCCGCAAAACTGCCAATTTAGCAGTAGAGCCTTGCATAATTATTCTGTCATCACACTTGGGTTGCTTGCGAGTACATTCAAAGTACTCATTGGCTTGCTGATACGTCCAAAATGTATCTATAATTTCTGCTTGCTTCATGCCACTTTTGGGTGATATTGCTATGATATTTATACACTTCCATACACTTTTGATCATATTTGGACTAACCTACTAATCCAGTGCACCCTAGTGCCAGTTTCTGTTTTCGGCTATTTTTGTATTTCAGGTTTTCACATTACGAGAACTGTCAGGAAAAATCCAGAAAAATTATATAAAAAATCAGCGTTCCAGAACCTACCTTGCGCCCGAAGTACAGCCGGGGGGGCCACCAGGGCCCCAGGCGCCCTGGCGGCGCCCCCCCCCCTGGGCCGCGCCGGGGGGGGGGGCGCCTGGGCCACGCGAGCCCCGTCTGGTGCCCCCCTTTGGCATATATTTAGAGCGTCCTTCGATACCCTCGGGACGGGAACTCTTTTTCGCAATCTCATCTCTGATCCGCCGCCGCCGCCGCTTCCAAGATCGGGAGCACCAGGAGAACTCTTCCCGGCACCCTGCCGGAGGGGAGGATCACCATCGGGAGCCTCTCCACCACCATGGACGCCTCCCGGATGAGTTGTGAGTAGTCTCCCTTGGACCATGAGTCCATGACCAGTAGCTATGTGATGTTCTCCTCCCGTTCTTGTGCTTCACTAATTAGTCCTCGTGAGCTGCCCTACATGACTGAGCACATATGTAATCCTTATGTTGTTGCTATGATGAGTTTGCTGGGATCCGATGGATTATGAGATTATGTTCAGATTGTGATTGAGTAATATATTTGATCTACCTCTTTTATATTTATGTTCATAAGTAATTCTTGCATGTTCTCCGTTGTTATTTATTGCTTTGGCCAAGTAGTAGGTAGTGACTCCAAGAGGGAACGTTATGCTTGATTGCGGGTTCATGCCCCTTGATGACTAGCTTGAGTGACAGAAACATGAGTCGAGGGGATGTGTTGTTGCCACAAGGGGGAAAACAACGGTGCTTGTGCCCGCGGGTGCAAGGATTGTTTACTTTATGCAAAGTTCTTTTAATGCAGTTGTCTGTTGCATTGAGTTTACACTATGGGTGGGACTCGCAACTTAATACCAGCGAGATGTTCTGGATAGATATCTCAAGGTGGATGATTAGTAGTAGATATTGATGCATTTCGGTCTACTTACTTTGGCGTACCGCCCATGCTTTGAACCTCAACCTTTCTTGCAATGTAGTCAGCATTGGTTTGCGTTCGTGGTCCTGTCAATTGCCCAGCTGTAATTCGTTTACCTCACATAGCTGTTTTATCATCTTTTGGGAGAGAGACATCACTAGTGAAAATCATGAGACTCCGGTCCATATTACCATCATTGATCACATCCGCTATTTACTTTTCGCTTTTATTTACTATTGCAAACATTATCTATCACTACTATCATTTGCGTTTAATCCTTTGTGAACTACAAGGCCGGAGGGATTGACAACCTCTCTGTACTCGTTGGGAGCAAAGTTATTTGTATCTGTGTGCAGGTCCACGTTGATTGCTAATATCTGGCGCCGTAGCAGTTGACACCTACTTGTTGAACCTAGGAGTCTCTGGGGATTCGATCCTTGGCATCTTTGCTAAGGGAAAAACTTCCACAACACTACATCAAGGAGTAACCAACGAGGGGTTAGAGGCCCATCAAGGAGTTTTTCTGGCGCCGTTGTCGGGGACTCCACTCTTCAGGATAGGGGAGTTGCATGCTATCTTTTACCTTTGCTTTTTAGTCTTGTTAGTTTACCTTTCAGTTTTTGCTTTAGTACCTTTTATTGAAAATCACAAAAATAGTTATCTTGCTTGCTTGCTACTATGGGTTCCACTGAGAACACCAAGTTGTGTGACTTCACTAGTCACAACAACGATGACTTTATCAGCACACCTATCACTACACCTGCCACTTCAGCACCTTCATATGAAATTAAACCTGCTTTACTGAACTTAGTCATGAAAGATCAATTCTCCGGTGCTGGAGATGATGCTGCTTTACACTTGAACAACTTTGTTGAACTTTGTGATATGCAAAAGTACCAAGAAATAGATGGTAATATTGTTAAGCTTAAGCTTTTTCCTTTCTCCTTGAGAGGAGGAGCTAAAATTTGGTTTCAGTCTTTGCCTAGAAATAGCATAGATTCATGGGACAAGTGCAAAGATGCTTTTATTGGAAAATACTATCCACCTGCTAAAATTATCCAACTTAGAAGTAACATAATGAATTTTAAACAATTGGATAATGAACACGTTGCCCAAGCTTGGGAACGTATGAAATCTCTTATCAAAAACTGCCCTACTCATGGTTTGACTACTTGGATGGTTACCCAAACTTTTTATGCAGGCTTGAACTTTACCTCGCGGAACTTGTTAGATTCGGCCGCGGGAGGAACTTTTATGTCAACTACACTTGGTGCTGCCACAAAACTTCTCGATGAGATGATGACCAACTTTACCCAATGGCACACCGAACGCGCTCCAACAGGTAGGAAGGTAAACTCTGTCGAGGAGATTTCCTCCCTTAATGAAAAAGTTGACTTGATCATGTCTCTACTTTCGAAGCAATCTACTGTTGATCCTCGTGATGTTCCTTTAAATTCTTTGATTGCCCAAGAACAAGTAGATGTGAACTTTATCTCTAGAAACAATTTTAACTGTTGGGGAACGTAGTATTTTAAATTTTTCCTACGATCACGCAAGATCTATCTACCAGATGCATAGCAACAAGAGGGAAGAGTGTGTCTACGTACCCTCGTAGACCGGGAGCGGAAGCGTCAAGTGACGCGGTTGATGTTGTCGAACTTCTTCGCAATCCAACCGATCAAGCACCGAACGTACGGCACCTCCGCGTTCAGCACACGTTCAGCTTGATGACGTCCCACGAGCTCTTGATCCAGTTGAGCTTCACGGGAGAGTTTCGTCAGCACGACGGCGTGGTGACGGATATGATGTGTTCATCGGCGCAGGGCTTCGCCTAAGCTCCGCGACGGTATGACCGAGGTGTGATTCTGTGGAGGGGGGCACCGCACACGGCTAAAACAATTCAACTTGTGTGTCTTTGGGTGCCCCCCTGCCCCTGTATATAAAGGAGCAGGGGAGGGAGGCCGGCCGGCCCTTCCTGGTGCGGCTAGGGAAGGAGTCCTAATAGGAATAGGATTGCAATCCTATTCCTAGTAGGATTCACCGAAAGGAAGAAGGGGGAAAGGAATAGGAGAGGTGGCGCCCCCCCCCCCAATCCTAGTCCAACTAGGAACCCTAGGTGGGGGCGCCGGCCAGCCCTATGGGCTGCCCCTCTCTTTCCCTTTAGGCCCACTATGGACCATCCCCTCTCGTAGGGGGTTCCGGTAACCCCCTCCGGCATTCTCGATAAATCCGAAACTTTTCCGGTATACTTCCGGTGTCCGAATATAGCCGTCCAATATATCAATCTTTATGTCTCGGACATTCCGAGACTCCTCGTCATGTCCGTGATCTCATCCGGGACTCCGAACTACCTTCGGTACATCAATATTCAAAAACTCATAATACCGATCGTCATCAAACGTTAAGCGTGCGGACCCTACGGGTTCGAGAACTATGTAGACATGACCGAGACTCATCTCCGGTCAATAACCAATAGCGGAACCTGGATGTTCATATTGGCTCCTACATATTCTACGAAGATCTTTTATCGGTCAGAACCGCATAACAACATACGTTGTTCCTTTTGTCAAACGGTATGTTACTTGCCCGAGATTCGATCGTCGGTATCTTTATACCTAGTTCAATCTCGTTACCGGCAAGTCTCTTTACTCGTTCCGTAACACATCATCTCATGACTAACTCATTAGTCTTTTGCTTGCAAGGCTTATTGTGATGTGTGTTACCGAGAGGGCCCAGAGATACCTCTCTGACACTCGGAGTGACAAATCCTAATCTTGATCTATGCCAACACCACGAATACTTTCGGAGACACCTGTAGAGCATCTTTATGATCACCCAGTTACGTTGTGACGTTTGATAGCACACAAGGTGTTCCTACGGTATTCGGGAGTTGCATAATCTCATAGTCATAGGAACATGTATAAGTCATGAAGAAAGCAATAGCAGTTTAAACTAAACGATCATAGTGCTATGCTAACGGATGGGTCTTGTCCATCACATCATTCTCCTAATGATGTGATCTCGTTGATCAAATGACAACTCATGTCTATGGCTAGGAAACATAACCATCTTTGATCAATGAGCTAGTCTAGTAGAGGCATACTAGGGACATACTGTTTTGTCTATGTATCCACACATGTACTAAGTTTCCGGTTAATACAATTCTAGCATGAATAAAAGACATTTATCATGATATAAGGAAATACAAATAACATCTTTATTATTGCCTCTAGGGCATATTTCCTTCATTAACAACAATGCTTATAGGAGTAACTTTGGTAGCAATCCTAGACCGTTCCCCTCTAATTCTTATGGGAACAACAATGCTTATCCTATCACCAAGAACTCCACTACTGAACTAGAGATTATGCTTAAAGATTTCATCACTACCCAAAAAGCCTTTAATAAGAGTATAGAAGAAAAACTACATAAACTAGATGATCTTTCTTTTAAGGTAGACCATTTAGCCAATGAGGTAAAATTGCTAAAAATTAAAACTTCTCCTCTTGAGGAGAGGGAAGTCACTCCTATAAATGCTATTCAAGTGCGAATTAATGAAAACATTAGGATGATGGCTAAACTTAAAGAGAGATGGGCTAGAGAAAGGGAGGAAGAAGATAGAATTAAGAGCCTTCCTACCCACCACACTGTTGCTACTATCCAAGTTGTTGAGGATATCCAAACTCTTAGCATCCAATGTACTCCTGGTCCCAATGGACCTATTAATGGT
Source organism: Secale cereale (assembly GCA_902687465.1). Lineage (NCBI taxonomy): Eukaryota > Viridiplantae > Streptophyta > Magnoliopsida > Poales > Poaceae > Secale > Secale cereale. The sequence continues at coordinate 498,175,043 of LR738714.1, forward strand.
GATGCTATGACTATAGAAACTACCAAACAAGTGAACCTAAAGGACACCACTACCACTTTACTTGATGCTCGTGACCTTGATTTTGATAATTGCACTCTTACCGAAGTTATTGATTCCTTCACAAGATGTCTAGAGACCCCCGCACTAGCACGCTTAACCTTGCCTTCACGGAGCATATCACTAATGCTCTCATCAAAGCTAGGGAGGAGAAACTTAGAGTAGAAGCCTCCATACCTAGAAAGCTAGAAGATGGTTGGGATCCTATGATAAAAATTAAATTGAATGACTTCTCTTGCTATGCATTATGTGATGTTGGAGCTAGTACCTCTGTTATGCCCAAAAGGATATATGATATGCTTAAATTGAAACCTTATGATTCTTGTTCTTTTGGTGTTCGTCTCGTTAATTCTTCCATAAAGAAACCTTTGGGGAGGATCGACGATATTCTTATCGTTGTTAATGATAATTATGTTCCCGTTGATTTCACTATTATGGATATTGAATGTGATCCTTCATGTCCAATTATTTTGGGACGTCCCTTTTTACGCACCATTGGTGCTATCATTGACATGAAAGAGGGTAATATAAAATTTAAGTTTCCTCTCAAGAAAGGGATGGAACACTTCCCTCGAAAGAAGATCAAGTTACCTTTTGAGTCCGTTGTACGGGCTAACTATTCTTTTACTCTTGATAAAACTTGATCTATATGCATTATGCCTAGCTTAAAGGCATAAAAGAAAGCGCTTTTGGGAGGCAGCCCACATGAATAAATTTTTATATTTTGCTTTTGTTGTGTCTTGATGTTGTTTACTACTGTAGCATCATCATTGTATCTTTGCTTTTCATATTTGTGCCAAGTATAGCCTCTGATTGCTAGAAAGTTCAAAAGTTGTGAGGTGCTGTCCAGGAAACAGATTCTGTCCTTGGATAGAAAAATTCGTATAAAATCACCAGATCATCTTTTTAGTCTGAATTTTTTCGACAGCGTTCTCTATATAATTGTCTATCGTGCGTCTGTTCTGAGTTTTTTGATTTGAGTTGCAGAAGTACCCCGAACAAATCAATTACTACCTGCTGTTCTGTTTTTCACAGATTCTGTCCTGTTTTGCCTTTCCTTCATTTTGCAAACCAAGAGCTTGCTTTTTCTTTGCAAAAACATATTGGCAATCTTGAGAAACAGTATAACTTCAAGAATATCCTTATTTCCAGCAAGGTATAATTATTTTATTAAGGGTACTAACCTCGCTAATCAGATTATGATGAGTTATGTATGAAGGGAGTTTTCAAGTGTGCGAGGGAAGATGATAAAAAGATTCAGGAGTGTCAAGCGCTCAAGCTAGGGGATGCCCCCGTGCACCCCCAAGAAATATTCAAGGAGACTCAAGCGTCTAAGCTTGGGGATGCCCCCATGCATCCCCTTCTCCATCAACATTATCAGTTTGTCTTTCGTTCCGCTATATTTTTATCACTTCATGTGTTATGTGCTATGCTTGGAGCGTCTTGCTTTTAGTTTTCTTTTTAGTTTTCCATAACGAGTCGGAACTCAGCGTTCTTTATGTGGGAGAGAAACACGCTCCACTTCTACCTAGAACATAACATAGAATTTTCATGTCTATCTTTGATGTGTGTGTTCTTTGTCTTTTAATAGCTACTATCATGTTCAGCTCTTAGTATTCATGCTTATCTTTTCAAAGAGCTTTTGTTTAGTTGGTTGCTTGAACTCTCTTTAATTATCATGCTTATCTTATTAAGAGAGTTTGCTTCCGTTGCATTGGTTAATATGTCTACGATAAAGATGCTACATGCATGATGGCGCTTAGTAGTTCAGGTTTTCTTATGGTTAGTCTCAAATAGCTGGGGGATTCCCAATGTGTTATTGGAGTACCAACATGGTTTGTTTGCCTATGATGTGGTATGGTTTAGTAATATCTTCCTTCGAGAATTTATTTTGATTGACTTGGCGTATGCTCACGCATATTTAAGACTGTAAAGAAAGTCTGTCAAGCCTTGATGATCTTTTATTTCTGAGTAGCGATATAACTTCCATGCCTGATTCAATATTGCTTTGTCGCTCTGCATGATTATGACTGTCATTGCTCTCTTAGTTGGTCGCTCCCAGTCTTTTGCTAACCTCCACCTGTACTAAGCAGACTAACTTTGCAATATATAGCTCATGGGAAAGTAGCTTAAAAACTATTGTGGTAAAGAATATGTTGCTTATGTATCTTATTTCTTATAAGTTGCTTGCTGAGCGGTAACCATGTTTCTGGGGACGCCATCAACTGTTACACTTTTGTTGAATATCATGTGAGTTGCTATGCATGTTCGTCTTGTCTGAAGTAAGGGTGATTTGCCAGGGGTTGAATGAGTATGCATATTGTTAGAGAAGAACATTGGGCCGCCAACCAAAGCCATGTATCATGGTGGAAGTTTTAGCTTGGACATTAATCCTCAATCTCTTATGAGAATATGCTTATGCATTAAAGAGGAGTCCATCATCTATTTTCTATGTTGTCCCGGTATGGATGTCCTCAAGTTGAGATCTATCAAAAATGAGAAATCAAATGCGATTTATCTCCTTGGACCTTTGTACAGGTGGCATAGAAGTACCCCTTTGTGACACTTGGTTGAAACATATGTAATGCAATGATAACCCATGGAAATCCGAGCTAATTAGGACAAGGTGCGAGCACTATTGGTATTCGATGCATGAGGCTTGCAACTTATAGGATGTCTTATGCATGACACATATGAAGTACTACTACCGTTGACAAAATTGCTTCTATGTTTTCAAAATAAAAAGCTCTAGCACATAACCATTCTTTTACTTTTATATTGAGTCTCCACCTTCTTTTAAAAGCACCAACTACTGAGAGCATGATTGTCATTCTGAGTGTAATGTGCATTGTCCCAAAGTAGCATTGTCTTTTGCATGATTGTGATATCGTTTATTCTGAAATCATTGTATCTAGTCATCACTTAAACCTTGAAGGTGCCCCTGCATTTATGTTTTGCTTCACTAAAGGGGGCAAGCTAGATATCACTTTATCATATTTGCACACCATGTTCCTTGCAAATCTTTTTGACGCTTCAGTTTCATATTGTAAAACTTTCAGTCATTTGTGATTTTCTCATGAGGCAACTTAATTACTACAGATTCATTGTCTCAGTAAGCTTTTGTCATATGACTATAAAAAGTCCTATATGGTTAATAGCATGTCACCACAGAAATTATTCTTGTTATCATTTACCTACTCGAGGACGAGCATGAATTAAGCTTGGGGATGTTGATACGTCCAAAACGTATCTATAATTTCTGCTTGCTCCATGCCACTTTTGGGTGATATTGCTATGATATTTATACACTTCCATACACTTTTGATCATATTTGGACTAACCTACTAATCCAGTGCACCCCAGTGCCAGTTTCTGTTTTCGCCTGTTTTTGTATTTCAGGTTTTCACATTACGAGAACTGTCAGGAAAAATCCAGAAAAATTATATAAAAAATCATCGTTCCAGAACCTACCTTGCGCCCGAAGTACAGCCGGGGGGGGCACCAGGGCACCAGGCGCCCTGGCGGCGCCCCCCCCCCCCCTGGGCCGCGCTAGGGGGGCGCCTGGGCCCCCCGAGCCCCGTCTGGTGCCCCCCTTTGGCATATATTTAGAGTGTCCTTCGAAACCCTCGGGACGGGAACTCTTTTTCGCGATCTCATCTCTGTTCCGTCGCCGCCGCTGCTTCCAAGATCGGGAGCTCCAGGAGAACTCTTCCCGGCACCCTGCCGGAGGGGAGGATCACCATCGGGAGCCTCTCCACCACCATGGACGCCTCCCGGATGAGTTGTGAGTAGTCTCCCTTGGACCATGAGTCCATGACCAGTAGCTATGTGATGTTCTCCTCCCGTTCTTGTGCTTCACTAATTAGTCCTCGTGAGCTGCCCTACATGATCGAGGCACATATGTAATCCTTATGCTGTTGCTATGATGAGTTTGCTGGGATCCGATGGATTATGAGATTATGTTCAGATTGTGATTGAGTAATATATTTGATCTACCTCTTTTATATTTATGTTCATAAGTAATTCTTGCATGTTCTCCGTTGTTATTTATTGCTTTGGCCAAGTAGTAGGTAGTGACTCCAAGAGGGAACGTTTTGCTTGATTGTGGGTTCATGCCCCTCGATGACTAGCTTGAGTGACAGAAACATGAGTCTAGGGGATGTGTTGTTGCCACAAGGGGGAAAACAATGGTGCTTGTGCCCGCGGGTGCAAGGATTGTTTACTTTATGAAAGTTCTTTTAATGCAGTTGTCTGTTGCATTGAGTTTACACTATGGGTGGGACTCGCAACTTATTACCAGCGAGATGTTCTAGATAGATATCTCAGGGTGGATGATTAGTAGTAGATATTGATGGATTTCGGTCTACTTACTTTGGCGTACCGCCCATGCTTTGAACCTCAACCTTTCTTGCAATGTAGTCAGCATTGGTTTGCGTTCGTGGTCCTGTCAATTGCCCAGCTGTAATTCGTTTACCTCACATAGCTGTTTTATCGTCTTTTGGGAGAGAAACATCACTAGTGAACATCATGAGACTCCGGTCCATATTACCATCATTGATCACATCCGCTATTTACTTTTCGCTTTTATTTACTATTGCAAACATTATCTATCACTACTATCATTTGCGTTTAATCCTTTGTGAACTACAAGGTCGAAGGGATTGACAACCTCTCTGTACTCGTTGGGAGCAAAGTTATTTGTATCTATGTGCAGGTCCACGTTGATTGCTAATATCTGGCACCGTTAGCAGTTGACACCTACTTGTTGAACCTAGGAGTCTCTGGGGATTCGATCCTTGGCATCTTTGCTAAGGGAAAAACTTCCACAACACTGCATCTTACACCTTCCACTTGGGGTAACCAACGAGGGGTTAGAGGCCCATCACTTGCCACTGGTTATTTTATTGGCCAGGCATGAGAGAACAGGCTATGATGAAGATTTCTTGGTGACGAGCATGCGAGCTAGGACGCTTCCGAGTCAGAATGCCTGTAGGGTTAAGGCAGGTGGCATGGGTCCAAGTTGTTATTGAAGATTTCCGCTGCAACGATATACTCAGGACTTGACCATTATGGTCCTATTTGTGTAATACGGTATGTATGGATGTAAGACTCTTGTTATTCAGCTTCTGTGTGTTCAGTGAGCATTGATCTCTGGGATCACTGTACACGTGCATTCGGTGATCTCGACTTATGAGTCGGGGTCCCCACAGAGCTGGTATCAGAGCCATCCTGATTGTAGGAAGCCTTAGTTAGCATGGTCATTAGATAGGATAAAACTATTTCCAAAACTATTACTAGTTCTCAAAACTATCTATACTTCTCTTCCCTTCTCAGTTTTTTTTGAAAACTAGGCTATACTTGATCTCTCCCCCTTCAAAACTTTGGTCGTTAGAACCCCTATGCCGTGACCACTGGATTTTCTGTAATCCTTGTGGAGTGCACCTTGCCAAACACTCACCCACCACTTCTGCACACAAGATTGGCGATACCACAACAAGGCGATACCAACGGAAATTACATCCTCGATGGATGAGGACATGAAGACCCAAAAGAAGGTGATACCCTTGACAGTGCCCCAAGAAGATGCAACATTGGCCTATGATGACCAGGGTATAGGTTATGCAAAATCATGATATGCATCGCTAATAGAGTAATCATGTCACTACCGTTGTTGTATCGGCAACCACCGGTGGATGAGAACCTTGCCATTTGGTCCGCCTCACTATAGTGAGCAGGAAAACGGTTCTCTTTGTCCCCCGCTCTTGGTGTCGATGTTGTCATCAACGCAACCGACATGTTGAACCTCTATTATGCCTTGTTATTGTCATTGCATACGGATTGCCTACCTGGTACCCTCGACGCCCCAGAAGGCACAAGGGATCGTCATGATTAAAGAGACAAGAAAAGACCAAGCCAACGCTAGCTACAAGGAGGCACCTTCACCGCATCACCTCATCAGGCGAGAAGTTGTTGAAGATTCTTCAGGCTCAACCCGGATCATTCATCAAACAACTACAAGGGACATAGCAACACCTGAAGAAACTCAAGAGACTGCATGAGGCACAAGTCACGACACTGAGTCCGAGAACCCCTAGGGTAGGATGAGTCGTGTACCCCCTATGCGTAGTCGAGTCCGTATGATGGTTCGAATAGAACCATGATTGTGTGTTGCTTGCTTTTAATTGTTTGTGTTTTGATATAAGTCGCACTTTTGCCCCAGGCAACAAGTGCATGGCTATATCACCTTCCTTGCCTTGTTTCTTTTGTTTCGACCTTTTTGCACCTGTTTGTTGCACCTGCACTTTAGAACCCCCCTCTAGGCATTTCCCTCCTCTATGTTACTTTTTCCCTCTCTTCTCTCTCCCCCAACTGAAGACCCGCAAGACAAGATGCCCCAAGGATTCTACCTCGGCAACCAACTAGCACTGAAGACTTCTGTTACAACCTCCACGACCAAGTGTAACCCCGTAGAATTATGTTTAACCCTCTAGACCAGTAACCCTCTTCCTAGACCCTTTGAGACTTCACAAGACACTCCAGCACGAACCCTTAACCATGTGCTTAACCCATAGAATTGTGAGAGAACCTGTTAAGCCTTTGCAACCTTGCACAACCCTGGGTTCGTAATGGAACTAGTGGACACAGTGAGTGAGCACAATTTGGTCCTAATATAGCACAAGAACTGACGATGCCATAGATAGACCAGTTTGAAGATATGAGACAGATGACTTGGTGGCTTTATATCAGTGACTTCGAGGAATTATCCGAGACCTTGATGGATTGTGAGATTTCATGTTGGTGGGATCATGACTTTGGGGAAGCATGTAGGAGTACCCGTTGGGCATGAGATTTGGATTTATGTAGGTGATTCTGGTTGGTATAAATGCTAGATATGAATGCATGGTTCGGAGTAATTTGGATTTAGACCGATGATCCTGATCATGATACCATGCTTCTCGGTGGACAATAACCTAGGAGATTGGATTATTTGTCGGAGTTGACTTAGGGATCTGTATGATCATGACCTTGGAGTTTACTTGACCCGGATGGTGGGAATTTGGTGGACATACTATCGTAATGCATAGTCCTTCCAAGTATTTGGGTATCATAGGGACTTGAGATCTTGTGGAACACCGTAGACATCGGATTCATAGAATTGTTGGATTATGTGGTGATTGATGGAAATTACCGGGCTATTGGAGTTGATCTATAGGAAGGAAACAAAATCTTGGAGTGGTATATGACGTGTTTCCTTAGAATGGTGATGCATTATCTTGAGTCTTGCAAGAATAGGTTGAGTGCTTGGATTGTGGAGTTTAGCTTAAGCTTAGCAGCATGTGTGACCTACCCATGGATTTTAGGGGTAGACATACATATGGATTTGGGGATCGTAAGCAAGTACAATTTTGTTAGGCCGTCTCTTGAGAGTCATGAGGATATGTATGGCATGAGTGGTGATTGAAGCTAGTCTATGCTTTTTCGTTCGGAGTACTAGATAGAGCTATTGGCATCTCAGAAACCGTGCTTAAGGATAAGATGATAAACGTTCACTCACTCACTAGAATCCTTGAAACCCTTAAGCCCCACCAAGCCACAACCTGGTCAGATTCCGACCACGGGCCTTGGCTCTAAGTCAGGAAGACCTCTACCAATACTCAACGGAGACCACCACCAATACCCCCTCCTACCTTGCGTACCCATAGACCTCATGGAGTAATTGGACAAGTTGGGTAACATCATTATTTTATGGCCTACTTGTCTGCCCGAAGACAAAAGAAGAGGCGGACAGCTGGATAGAAGACATTTGAAGACCGCCCTGTCAAGAAGGAAGAACTACACCGACCACCGTCATCAAGAAGTAAACCTTCGCGTCGAAGACCGGGCGTATCTGCAAACCACTCCTCTCGAAGGGACCGAGCATCTCCGTGTCGAAGGAACGCTCACACCAAGATTTATCGACCTTTCTTCAAGGCCACTGCAAGACAAATAGTAGACGGCTACCAACTAGATTTACCACCTAAGATACCCTCCGTGCACCAAATCTTCCACGAGTCCCCACTCTGGAAGTACTTCTTACCTCCTAACTAGCCCGGTGCCCGCAAGGACATCGATCACCGAGCCTTTGACATCTAACCCAACCTAACCCACACAAGAGACCCCTCAGCAACCTGCATCAAAGAGGGCATCAAGCAAGAAGCCACACCACCAAGCACTTCAAGATTCCAAGGAGCACCACTCGGAAGCAGGACCAACAAGAAGAAGTGAAGACTACCCCATATCCAAGACTCCGTATTTCCTTTCCACGCCTAGTCTAGGAATCTCGGGGATGAGATTCTTGTAAGGGGGGTAGGTCTGTCACACCCTGATTTTCATGCCACATTTCTTAAGCTAATTATCATGTAAAAAATGTGGATTTACAAAAACTTTTGAGTGTTTTTGACTTTGCTTGATTTGACTTTTGTCTGTTGTTTGCTAGTGCTCTAAAAATCAAATAAATCCTCCAACTCTTATACTTCATCTCCTTGATCCAAAACCTTTTCCCAATGATCATGCCATGTGTATAGACCAGTATAGAATTTTCTTATAAAAATATTTTGGCCAAATAGTATTTTCTAAAATTAGTTTTCCAAAAACCCCTGAATTGAGGTTTGCACTGCAAGTACCTTATTTAGGGTGTGAAAAATCTTTCAAAAAGTATATTTGAATCCTATTAGGTATAGGACTCCCAGAAACCACAAAATTATAATTTTAAAAGTTATTTTTATATTTTATTTAAAAGCTTTTTCTTAAGGCCAGAAATGGTCTTTAATTGGGTAAAAATTATTTAATCATTTCAAAAATATTTGCCAAAATTCAGGGAAACTCATAGGACATATATTGTCCATATATAAGAGTTTCAACACATGGTCATGTTCAAAATATTGGACAAATCCTTCCAAAACCCTTTCTGGATATTTCAAGCTTTTGCAATATTTACAAAGTAAGTATTCTTCAAAAATTCCAGGGAAATTCTATCATGTCATATATGACATATTTGATGATCTTGCAAAGCCTCATGCCTTGAAGACCAAGGAAACATCATCTAATCCCCTCAAAACCATTTCTGCCCATTTTGATGTTTGAGCAACTTTACATTGCCAAACTTGTCCAAATGCTCTCAAACTTGGTGCACATGCTAAAATGATGTAATTATGCATCTATGCCAATTGGCACAAGTTTTGGAGAAGCATAACTTGATCTAAGTGCCCCAAAACCATTTCTGTTCAAATTCAAATTTGAACAACTTTACATTACCAACTTTTTATTTGGAGCTTCAAACTTTGTGGGAATGATCATAACCCCAAATGATGATGCTACACCAAGTGGTGCATCAAGGGGAGATGAATAGCTCAACTCAAACAAGGTGAAACCATTTCTGTTGATTTCTAGGGTTCACCAAAGTTACATTGGCAACTTTGCCCAAATGAGCTCAAATTTGGTGGAAGGGCCTAAATGTATGTGACATTCCATCCTGCTAAGTCCCATGTTAATTGGAAGTCATTTGCCTTCCCAAAACATGATCAAACACCTTCTGCCAATTTACCAAAGCCCTTGTTTTAACCACTTTTACTATTTCCCTTTACCTCAAATTCTTACGACAGCTTCTCCTAGTCCTATTCTACCTCCAGTAACTCTCCCCTGCCTCAGCTCAATCATTGGAGGGGGGTAAAACCCCAATTCACACTTCTGGACAGCAGTAAACTCCTTCTTCCTCACCTCCCTCCTCATTCCAGTGGCTCCCCAGAGCATCCAGGGCCATCACTCAATTGTTTACTACCCCCTCGACCCCCCAGACACCTTTGGGCATGATGGACGCAACCAGAGCGGCGAGGACACGGTCGTGCCAGCCATTCGGGCGCTCTGGAGCGCGCTACAGTGCGCTCCCGCACTGTAGCCGCCTCCAATCAGGAGCATCCGACAGCCTGGGGCGTCGGGATTGTGTCTCCCGAGGTGCCCTCGACGTCCGCGACCTGCAGGACGGTCGGCCCTATCCTCCCCTGCCCTCCTTCTCCCTCCACGAGCTCGCCCGAGCGCGTCCATGGACGTCGCTCACGGTGCACCGCGGTCGCACCGATATAAAGCCTCCCCCGAGCACTCCCTTGCCTCTTCTGGATCCTCCTCTCTCCCGCGAACCCTCTGGACAAGCTAGCTCTCCCTCTGGTGCTCTCTTCCCCTCTCCATGGCCGAGGTGTTGCCGTCGGCCTCCTCCTGAATTCACTCCATGTGGCCTCTCCCTCTCCATCTAACCGTCACCAGAGCCTCATACGCTCTCCCTTGAGCCTCCCCGCGCTCCGCCCCATTCTCCCTGTGGCCGTAGCACCATGCCCCTCTTCGCCGTCACCCATCGCCGCCGCGCCGGGCATTTCTCCTCTTCCCGAGCCCCTCCACGGGCGTGAAGCACATGGGCGGATGCGCCTCGTCACCCTGAGCACTCCGGTGCACAGAACGCCGGCGGGGACCCCCTGGGTCGCCGGCGCGGTCGGCGGCCGAGCTCCTCCGCCCCGCTCCTGTCGCGGCGGGAGGAGGGAGACGGTCCTGCAAGGGGGCCCCGCAAGTCAGCGACTCCAACGTTGGGCCCGCCAATTTTTAAGTGGTGGCGGGGCAGGAGACGCCGCTTCCCCCGTGCCGAGGCGCACTCTGCCAGGACGCCTTCGGCGTCACCACCTCTCCCCGCGCAGCCGAGCCGTTGGGCTGGCCCATCGTCTATCCCTCGCCCTGCGCGCAGTAAAGGGGTATAACCCTTTTTCCTTTTCTTTTCCTTTTTCAAACAACTTCACAAATGCTTAAATAATTCATTTGAACTCCAAATTTGATGATTCAAATTTCTGGTAGTTTCTAAAATCATGCTCTATCACATGATGCAACATGCACATTATTCCAGAGACTTTTCCTTCACAAATAATAATTATCAAATGCCATTATTCCATTTTCTGTGATGAACTTTAGAAAATCACAGAGGGCTCAAATTTGATCCAAATGCAGTGATTCAAATTCCTAGGTGCTTGTCATACCCAAACTTTTTTTTGGAACATTTTTATTAATACTTTCTGTGCCCCACCAAATAATGAGCCATTTCTTCATATTTATCAACTTTGCAAAGTCCTAGGAAATTCATTTGAATTCCTAATCCAGTGAAACCAACTCCTAGATGCTTCTAAAATCTTGACTTGTTGATGGGTGCCTTTTCTCATCATTCAAGAATATATTTCTGTACCCTTGTTTCAAATCCATAAACCCCTTGATTCCATCATATTGAAATGTTCCAAACTATCCAATGATCCAATGCCTATGAAACCACCTTGGTTATTTTTCATAAGACCAGAGGTATCCTAGAAAAGTCCAACTCCTATTTTTAGAGCACTTTTATTTTTGCTTTGATTGTGTTGCTTATTATGATTGTTTCCATCGTTAGTTGACGAAATAAACGAAGTACTCGGAGATGGACCAGAACGTTCGAAGACTCGGAAGGACAAGGCAAGCAGCCCTTTGACCATGTTCGAGAAACCTTTTTATGCATATCTCATAGCACCTTATTATCAATGCATCAGAATCATGTTGAGGTGGAGACCACTTTTGTTGCTACCTTTGTTACTTTACTATTGAAACTTGCATCAAACATGACCCTACCTTCCTATGAGGGTTATGTGGGTGGGAGTAGATAGATGTATGCTATAGTAGTTGGATACGCAAAATGGGTCAGGGTTATGCATTGAGTGAAACAAGTGTGGTTTGACATACATTCAAACGACCTAGTGGGTGCCATTAATGCCCCTGGGAGATGATGAGAAACTAGGGAACTACTTGGGAATAAGTAGTGTACCGAGGCTTGATGAGAGTGTTGTTGATAGAGATGGATTAGATTTATGTGTGACTACCGTCCCAACCAAACATGCGCAACCACACTACCCTTATATGGGAAAGGGCATTATTGATTACCTAGGTTGATACTAGCATGGTGCCCGCATTACTAGTGACGGGGGTGACATGAGGTCACTCTCGGGACGGGGTCGTGCTTGGATAGGCGGCCATGACTGTCTTTACAGGGCACCGGACACACCGTTGGTACCCCGTGCTTGTGGTATGTGATGAATATGGGAGCGAGTCTCCACAATTATTAAGATGTGATATGTGGGGCACAGGGATTGCTACCAATCGAGTGGACTCTGTGTTAGTGTCGTCTAGGGAAAGATAGTGATCGGGTGCTTACCCCGGGTACTTGAGGTACCGCGGGTCGTGGATGACACAGAAGTTCCCCGGATCTTGTGGGTAAAGTGTGCAACCTCTGCAGAGTGTCAAACTATTCGAATAGCCATGTCCGCGGTCAAGGACAGTTGGGTGGTGCTACTTAGACTATGTCCATAAGTTTCTGGAAAACAACACGGTTTGGTAAATCTGTTGATGTGATTGTGAGAAAGTCACGATGAGCGTGAGCAAGAGTTGTTCATGACTCTTTTTGATATTGATGTCTGAAACCTCCTGATACTTGTGGCAGACACATGCATGCCCATGTTATATGTTGATCATACTTGCATATGAAAAACTAGCTTTCCGCAAAACTGCCAATTTAGCAGTAGAGCCTTGCATAATTATTCTGTCATCACACTTGGATTGCTTGCGAGTACATTCAAAGTACTTATTGGCTTGCCACTGGTTATTTTATTGGCCAGGCATGAGAGAACAGGATATGATGAAGATTTCTTGGTGACGAGCATGCGAGCTAGGACGATTCCCAGTCAGAATGCCTGTAGGGTTAAGGCAGATGGCATGGGTCCAAGTTGTTATTGAAGATTTCCGCTGCAACGATATACTCAAGACTTGACCATTATGGTCCTATTTGTGTAATACGGTATGTATGGATGTAAGACTCTTGTTATTCAGCTTCTGTGTGTTCAGTCAGCATTGATCTCTGGGATCACTGTACACGTGCATTCGGTGATCTCGACTTATGAGTCGGGGTCCCCACAGTGCAATATGCATACAACAACAATCCCCCACTTAGAATGACTAGATGTTCATAGATCAAATGCTAGCATCAAGTTAACATGGCATCATGGTTAAAACTGACTCAGACTTGGTGAAAATTTGCATGGCAGAAAACTAACATTATGAAGGCATGCTTACAAGCTTGTTTCACTCTACTCATAGCATATCATGGCATGTGGATTATATTGGCAGAAAGTAGACATGATGTAGAGCATGTTCATGTGCAAAACCACCCCAAAGCATAAATGGATTTAAATGCACAAAAATAACAAAATGCAATATGCAGCAAAAATGACATGTTTGTAAACTTGCTCCAATGCAAAAAATAATGCCGCCACTCGATTCCTTGGATTTTTCTAGCCCAAAAACATATATAATTGGTTGGGGTCTTATAGGAAAATCATCCCAAACTTGCAAAAATGCAAATCTGCCTAAAATGGAGAAAAAAAGAGAAAATGGCATATTCCTTTAAAGGAAATGTCCAGATTTGGACCTTCCCGAAATGGAAAGATTCCTCATCCCGAAATGGAATATTCCTAGAATTCGGAAATAAAAGAAAACAGAAAAGAAGAGGGGATGACAGGTGGGGTCCTGGCCCCTGTGAGGCTGACTGGTAGGTCCCAATGGACCCACGTGGCAGAGAGAGGGGGGTAAGTGTGCGGCTGACCCGTGGGCCTGGGTGCAAGTGGGACTGACCAGTGGGTCCATCTAGGCCCACATGGCAGTGGCGGCGACTGGTTTGAACCAGGGCAGATGTAGGGGAGGCGGCCAACGGCGAGCGAGCGCGGCAGAGGGGCTCGCCATAGTTGCCTCCGATGGCCTAGCGGAGCGGTAGAGGGGTGCTACGGGATCACATTGTGATCCCGCACACGCGCGTGCGAGCAACCGCACTGGATGACAACAAAGGAGTCGCCGGCGTCGAGCTACATCGGGGAACGGCGGTGACGAGCTCGGGCACGGAGCTGTGGGGGGTCTAAGTATCAATCTAAGCGCACCTAACGGGCCTACGGAGCAAGGCAATCATGACGGCAATGAGAGGGAGGGCTAAGGTGGTCGGAGAACTCGTCGGCGACGAGGTCCGACGGCGGCAAGCTCGGGCGGTCGTGACAATCGGCGTAAATTGGCGCGAAAGAGAGGAAAAAGAGGATGGGGGAGAATCGGGAGCTCACCACGAGCACGTGGGTGCGCTCGGCTTGCCGGGAGGTGGACAGAGATGACGACGGAGGCAGTCGAACAGCTACGGCGGCCGAAGTTGAAGACAAGGACGAAGGGGTTCGTCTTTGCGTCCCTCGAAGCTGCAGAGGACGTCGTGGATGGAGTTGACGTCGAGGGAGAAGATGGACACGTCTGGCGAGGCAGAGGATGACGTTGAGCACGTCGGCGACAAGGCCGTCCACTCGGATGCGTTCGGGACATGGTGCAGGTGGCGGATCTGGTGGCCGGAGCACACCTAGCGGCGGGAAGGAGGAAGAGGGGAACCCTAGTGAGCGGGTGAAGATGGCTCAAGAGAGGGGCCAGGGTGATGGAACGGAGCTCGCACACGCACGGGCGCACGGTCCCCTTGGCGACGGTGAGAGGAGGACGAAAAGGTGGGTGTGGGTGCTACAGCAGTCGCTAACACGCGGGCCCCGCGTGGCCACGTGGAAGTGACGCAGAGTGGGCGAGTGGGTGCGTGGGTGAAAATGAGAGAGAGGGACGCGCGCGGCTGCATCTGGGCTGCGGGCGCGGGGATTTTGCTGGGCTGGCCTAGTTGCTAAGGCCCAGGTGGAGCTGCTTCTACTGCTCTTTCTTCTCTCTTTTTATTTTCTCAGACAGAAAACAAAGACAAAAAATCCTAGAAATAAAGGAGAGGTGTATGAGAGATATAGAAATATCCTCATGATCCAAGATTTATGCACTATTTGATAAAATTGGTTTGGGAATTTTTAGAGGTAGAAAAAATAAAACAAGTTTGAATTAAATTCAAACTTGGATGGACCATTTTTGAACCTAACCAAATCATCTCCAAATGGCATGAAATCTGGCAGAGAGGTGAGTGACAGGGTGTATGATTTGTGAGGCAAAGTTGAACATTAAAGGAGTGAGGAGAGAATGATCTTGCAAAAAGAAAGGAAGGAAGGAATAGAAGATTGTGGTGATGCTTGGGTCCACATAGAGCATGAAACAACATATATATCATGCATGAAGGTGACAATACACCACAACATAGCAAGGAACATAATGCATCACATGAGCAACATGAATGAGAAAATGCAATATGACAAGTTAAGCACAATGCCACACTTGATATGACCATGATGCAACATAAGATGGCATGGCAATGCAATAATAAGCAACCAGCAAAACAAAAGAAACCACAAATGAAGGACCCACAAGGAATTGGATGAGGACCAACTTGGATATATTGCCAAATTAGGAAGTTTTACATCTGGGGTGCTACAACTCTCCTCCACTGCGAAAACATCTTGTCCCGAGATCTAGGAAAGAACAAAATCAGGATACTCGGAACAGAGATGATCCTCACGTTCCCAAGTTGCTTCTCGGTCGGTATGATGTGACCACTTTACTTTTAGGAACTTGATCGACTTGTTGCGGGTCTTGCGCTCAGTTTCTTCAAGGATAGCAACGGGGTGCTCACGATAAGACAGGTCTTGCTGAAGATAAATCTCTTCGAAATCGATAGTGCGTTCAGGTGCCTTGAGGCATTTTTGAAGTTGTGACACGTGAAACACATCATGCACATTTGCAAAGTTGGAAGGGAGCTCAAGTTAGTAGGCAAGATTGCCTCTTTTGCCAACTATCTTGAAAGGACCCACATATCTCGGAGCCAACTTGCCCTTGATACCAAATCTTTGAGTGCCTTTCATTGGAGAGACGCGGACATAGACATGGTCTCCAATCTCGAAAGCCAAGTCAAGGTGCTTGCCATCATAGTAACTCTTATGACACGATTGCGCGGCTTTGAGATTTTCATGTATGAATTTACACATGTCTTCGGCCTCTGAGATCAAATCATTGCCAAGGAGTTGACTTTCACTAGTCTCAGACCAGTTAAGAGGAGTATGACACTTTCTGCCATATAGAATTTCAAATGGGGCCTTCCCCGAACTTGCTTGGAAGCTGTTGTTGTAGGAGAACTCGGCAAATGGAAGACAATCTTCCCACTTCATGCCGAAAGAGATGACACATGCCCTGAGTATATCTTCAAGAATTTGATTAACCCTTTTGGCTTGGCAGCATGTCTGAGGGTGAAAAGTTGTGCTAAAACAAATCTTGGTACCCATAGATGTCTGGAAGGAGTCCCAGAACTTGGAAGTGAATATGCTTCTGCGATCCGAGGAGATGACTTGAGGGATACCGCGCAACGAGACTATTCTGGAAGAGTACAACTCTGCCAGTTGAGCTGCATTGATAGATTCCTTGACTTGGAGAAAATGAGCCACTTTTGTGAGCTTATCAATGACCATGAAGATAGCATCATTTACACGCTTGGACTTGGGGAACCCAGTGGCGAAATCCATCTCAATGTGATCGAATTTCCACTCGGGAATAGGTAGAGGTTGAAGGAGTCTGACTGGACGTTGATGCTCTGCTTTCACTCTGCGCCAGACATCACACTCGTTCACGAATTGAGCAATCTCCCGCTTCATGCGAGTCCACCAGAAGGTTTGTGTAAGGTCATGGTACATCTTGGAACTTCCTGGATGTATCGAGAGAAGGGAATTGTGTGCTTCGTTCATTATGAGCTTTCTGAGATCACCTTTTCGAACCACAATCCTCTCCTCAAAGAATAAAGTGTCTCTGTCATCAATGCGATAACACTTGTATTTGGGAGTGCCCTTGGCAATACCATGCTTCACTTTTTTCATCATAGCATCCAGAAGTTGCGCTTACCGGATTTGGTCTTCCAAGGTTGGAGTGACATGAAGGTTGGCAAGAAATCCTTGCGGAACAACTTGAAGGTTGATCTTCCTGAATGCTTCACAAAGATTAGGTTGGAAAGATTTGAGGATGATACTATTGCAATATGTCTTTCTGCTCAAGGCATCTACAATCATGTTGGCCTTTCCTGGAGTGTATTCAATGCTTGGGTTTTACTCTTGAATCATTTCAACCCAACGAGTCTAACGGAGGTTGAGGTTTGGTTGGGTGAAGATATACTTCAAGCTCTTGTGATCGATGAAGATGTCGACTTGTCTACCCAATATAAGGTGTCTCCATGTGATCAAGGCGTGGACAACTGCCGCTAACTCAAGATCGGGAGTGGGGTAGTTCCTCTCGTTTGGCTTCAACTGATGCGAAGTGTATGCCAGAATCTTCTTGTCTTCGATGAGAACACCACTGACCTTGCAAGGAGGCATCGCAGAACACTTGGTAGGGCTTGGAATCATGAAGAGGAGTAAGGATTGGAGTTGAGACAAGCTTCTCTTTGAGTGTATTGAACGCGACGTCACACTCAAGAGTCCAAGAATACTTGACATTCTTCTGGAGGAGGTTGGACAAGGGCTTAGCAATCTTGGAGAAGTTCTCCATGAATCTTCTACAATAGCTTGCGAGCCAGAGGAAACTTCGGAGTCGCTTGACATTCTTTGGAGGCTCCCATTTAACAATAGCTTCAACTTTCCCAGGATTAACAGAGATGCCCTTGGCAGAGATGATATGACCAAGATAGAGAACTTCATCAAGCCAGAATTCACATTTGGAGAACTTTGCATAAAAGTGGTGTTCACTGAGCTTGTCGACGACCAAGCGGAGGTGCACCGCATGATCTTCTTTGGTCTTGGAGAAAACCAGAATATCATTAAGGTAAACAAGGACGAACTCGTTGGTGTACGGGTTGAATACATAATGCATCATCCGAGAGAAAGTTGGGGGAGCATTTGGAAGACTAAAAGACATGACCGTGTACTCATATCAGCCGAAACTTGTCCCGAAAGCGTTCTTTGGAATATCTTCTTCATGGATTCGAATTTGATGGTAGCCCATTCGGAGATCCAGCTTGGAAAAGACCTTGACGCCTTTGAGTTGCTCGAAAAGTTCATTGATGTTTGGAAGAGGGTATTTGTTCTTGATTGTCTTCTTGTTCAATGGACGGTAGTCGACACATAGTCGTTCCATGCCATCCTTCTTCTTGACAAACAAAACACCACAACCCCATGGAGAAGAGCTTGGTCTGATCATACCCAGATGTTCTTGTTCGTCCAACTGCCTCTTCAATTCTTTCAGCTCGTCTGGGCTTAGCTTGTATGGACGCCTACAAGCCGGTTCTGTGCCAAGCTCGAGTTCAATGAAGAATTCCACCGAACGATTGGGAGGCATCCCTTGCAGCTCTTCAGGAAATACGTCCTCATATTCACAAACGACTGGAATTTGCGAGATGGTATTAATTTCGCCCTTCTCGTTTAGAGAGAATAATCGAATGGTGTTATCCCAAGCCACAAAGATGATCACATCTTTGGAAGGATCAGTCATTTTTGACCTCTTTGTTTGCACAATCGAGAAAGGCATTGTGCTTAGAGAGCTAGTCCACTCCAAGAATAAGATCACTGTCGGAGTTACCGAGAACCACTGGGGAAGCCAGAAATTTATAATTGCCCATCTTGATGGAGATATCCGGGACTACTCAGTTGGAGCTCATCAATGAACCCGGAGAAATGATACGCAATGGTTTGTCCAAGTAAGATGATGAGAAATCATGCTTGGCAAAGAATGGTCTAGACATGAAACTGAGTGATGCACCAGAATCAAACAATTTTTTGTGGGAATAGAGTTAACTGAAAGATTACCCGTTATCACATCAGAAGACTCCTCCGCTTGAGCTGCATTCATCATGTTCAATCTTGTTGTCTTTGGATTGTGCTTCACCAGAGCATTGCTTGGAGGTCTGAAAAGAGGAGGAGGAGGAGGAAGGCGCCTTTGGTTGGGGCACTTGTTTGCATAGTGACCTTTCTGACCACACTTGTGACAAGTAACCTCTGAGAGCGGGCGCTGAGGAGGACTGCATGTCTTTGGAGCTTGGTACTGAGACTTGGACTGGTTGCTTAGTTAGGGTGGGTGGGAAGATCCACGGCCACCTGACTGATTGTTTGGAGGACGAAACGGAGGAGCAGGCGGAATCTAGAACTTCTGCTGTTTTGCGACCACTTGTGAGGAAGAGGAGGAGTGAACAACATCTCTTATCCTCCTTTTGGAAGCCTCACACCTGAGCTTAGCTGCCTCTTGCTTGAGAGCCATATTGTAGAATGATCAAACTCGTTTGGCTCGAACAAAGTGAGAGTAAGTTGACGTTCATCCTTTAGACCACCCCTGAACTGATATATGTTGCTCTTCTGATCAGGAATGTCTTGCTTCGCATACCTGGCAAGATTTTGAAACTTCACATTGTACTGGTAGACAGACATGTTGCCTTGCTTGAGGTTGCGGAACTGCTCACGCATGCCTTCAATGACACTGGTAGGGATGTGGTTCACACTAAAATCACGATAAAAGTCAGTCCAGCTGACCACTCAACCTTCCCTAGTGTCTTTGTACTGTTGCCACCAATCTACAAATTGACCTTTGAGCCGGAATGTGGTAAACTTGACATAATCTTCATGTCTGACATTACTGACTCGAAATGTTTCTTGGTGTCTGTGAGCCAATCCTCGGCATCGAGCGGATCAACACAGTAGCTGAAGGACTTGGGCTGATTTGCAAGGAATTGGTTGAGCGTTGCAAAGTGAGGTTGATTGAACAGATTCCCTTGGCCTTGGTTTCCTTGATTCCCTTGGTTTGCCTGCCAGCTCTACATCAATTGCAGGAGCATCTAGGTGTTTGTAGTGGTTGCTTGCATGACCGCTCTCCATGCCTCAGGCGGAGGAGGAGGGGAAGGTGGATGCTCTTCTTCACCCTCTGGGTTCTGGTTGGGAACTTTTTTGGGTGCCATCCTGGAGATGATGACAACCGTTAGCCATTATAGCAAAGATAGATATGCTGAATCAAAGGATAGATATGTGCAACATAGTCTCCGCAATGAACATCCGAACAAAATTGAACGAATGAATTCCATATCTTAACGGTACATTAGCTTAACGAGAAGCCACTCGAGAGAATGGTAGAATAAATAAGCAAGGTCGCAACTGGAACAAATATATGATAGAGATTTCGTCCAAAATTTTCGTGATGAGGCCCCCCGGGCACGACGTTACAAAGGACATTGCATCCCCGAATCAGCATAGCCAAGGATTCTTTAAGACGCAACGTAACGAGTGTAAAATCGACCTTGACAAGCGAATCACTAGACGTTGAACTCCAACCTCATATCATGTATTTGTTGGAAGATTACCTAGAGCTACTTGAATTCCCACCTATTAACTCCCAAAACTTTCTGGTTATGTAATCTGGTGTTGGCGATACAGGGGAAGCACAATATCTCACACAACTAACAAGTCCTACATCCAGCTGTATCCATCCGTCAACACATAACCAAGAGATCCTTGGAAATCGTGTACCTCAGACCTTCGAAAAGCATCCGCTATACTAGCTGTGGCAATACTCCCAAACTATCCCCCAGTACGGGGTGACGTCGGGGTTATCTCACCACCAGACATGCATAGAATAGTTTTCGATGTCGGCGGCCTCTTGTATTCCGGAACTGCAACGATACAATTGTGATGACAACACCCCGGAGCTCAACTCCCCGAGACACTGCCACAACCCCTAAATGACAGGAGGCACCAAGAACAATGTTCTTGTCACAAAGATATTAGAACGATCCCAATAATACCTCCGTGATCCTAAAATTTTCTTTTGGTGAAAATTGAGGAGAGTGATTTCAAAAACAACGCCAGGAGTCCTCACCAGAGCGACGAAGGGGATAGGAGTAAAAAGAAATCCTACTCTCCGATATATATAGGACTCAAAACATTTTTTTCTAGACTCAACAACGTCAGCGGTTCGATGAAGCAGGGGCTCCTAGGTCAAAGAAGGCTCTGATACCAACTTGTAACACCCAGGCTCCTACGTGTCGAGGCACGAGTTAGAGACATAATCACATTCTTGTTTATTGTCGCAAGCATGGTATCTTTGCACAACCCATCTAATGAACATGATGAAAGAGAGTTAATAGTTGGCTTACACTCGCCACGTCACACAATTAAGACAATAATCATACATTCATCCAGAGAACACAGAGTCCGGCTACATACAAAATCAAACGAAGAAAAAGATACCACAACATGCTAAGTCCGATCGCCCCTAGTAGAAACCACTACTGATCGTCGGGGTACGTCACGTACATACGGCCATGCTCTTCGTCATACTCCCACTGGAGCTCTTGCCCATCTCCTGCATTGTAGTCACTAGTACCTGCACCTGTTTGTGTAGTAAACTGTTAGTCACAAGGAATCAACAATCGTGTTCTCGGGTATGAAAACTATCAAAGCCTTTAGGTGTGGAAGGTTATCAAGGGGTTTTTGCAGCAAGTTCTAAACATTAGGGTGAGGTGAGAAACTAAGCTAGCGGTCGCAACTAATAGTGATCAAGAAGTGATCCTATCTACTTACGTTCATACATAACCCCACCATGTTCACTTTTTGAACCTATTCGGAAAGACACCATCACGGCTACTCACACGGGTTGTGTGTTTTATACGAGTTTTTGTGTCAAGTTAGCTACAACCGGATATTAAAAACTCCAATCTGCCACATAACCACGGGCATGGCTTTCGAAAGATCATAACCCTGCAGGGGTGTCCCAACTTAGCCCATCACAAGATCTCACGATTAGCGGAGTAACAACTCCAAATTGGGAAGGCTCGAGTGTTCTCGGAATCCCATGCTCAAGATATTTCGACAATAGTAAAACTAATCCAACAATGCCGCCCGACGTGCCGACACCCTGACAAGAGCCGCGTGTATATCGTCTCAGGCCACGATCGGATAAGCGACGCGTACAGGTGCCAAAGACCCAAGTTGCCAAGGGGTGGCCCCGCGTAGTGCTCTGGGTTGGACCAACACTCATGAGGAGCATTGGCCCGGGGGTTGATTAAGAATCCACAGGGTCCGGAAAGTCCCTATGCAAGTTTTAGTAATTAGGTAAATGTAGTACCAAGGTTGGGCCTTGCTGGAAAAGCTTTAAACAAGACGAATTATCGAGGGGGGCCCATAAACCCCAACCGTGTTAGGAACGCAAAGTCAAGGAACATAACACCGGTTTATCGGATGCTAAGGCGGCATGAGTGGAAGAAAACACCAAGAAAAAGGCCTAGCCTTCCACCCATTACCAAGTATATATGTTCATTAAGTTAAATAAGAGATATTGTGTTATCCCAAACAATCCATGTTCCAACATGGAACAACTTCCATCTTCACCTGCAACTATCAATGCTATAAGAGGGGCTGAGCAAAAGCGTATCTTAGCCGGTCAACGGTTTGCTAGGAAGGTTGTTAGAGTGTTTCATGGCAACATGGGAGGCTGAGGAACAAGAATGGGCATCTTGACATAGCTATAGAGCAAGACAACTAGCAAATCAAATATAGAGGTGATATCAAGGAACGATAATCTTGCCTGGTAAGTCCTCAGTGGTATCGAGACCCTGCTCCTCGCAATCATACTCAACGGGTGTGTCGACCTCGGACTCGAACTCGTCTCCCGATGCTACACAAAGAAAACATGCATCCACATAAACACATATGATAAGGAAAATAACACATGCTACATGCACGATGCACATGAATGCAAGAACGAGGCTACGGAGCTACCGGTACAGAAAGGGATGATGTCACGAAGGACACGGTGAAGGAAAGATGGATGTGGGAAAGCTCTTGGCAAACCAAGTATGTCACTGGATAGATTGGAAGATTCTAGTTGGAAACGATATAAAGATCACCGAAAACGGATGCACGGTTTGTAAATGACAACCAAAACAAGATGCAATGCAAAGCTGTTTAAAACAACAACATTGCTACTTGGATGCAACATTTAATTATGCTACAACACTCTATCATAACAACTAAAGGCATGGCAGTGAACCAGGCATGTTTTTCTATAAATATGAACAACTAGCACCATCTAAAGCTTAATAGAGCATAATTAAAACAACATGGCAAGATTGCAAAAGATAACAGTTTGCTGACTTAGTGAAATTTACTGGACATGGCAGAAAACAGAATTATGAAGCAAGTTTATAGCCCTCAAACTAAAAGCTACAACAACCTATCATGGCATGTAAAGGCATGGAAACATAGTGCAAGATGCATACAACAACAATTCCCCACTTAGAATGATGAGATGTTCACAGATCAAATGCTAGCATCAAGTTAACATGGCATCATGGTTAAAACTGACTCAGACTTGGTGAAAATTTGCATGGCAGAAAACAACATTATGAAGGCATGTTTACAAGCTTGTTTGACTCTACTCATAGCATATCATGGCATGTGGATCATATTGGCAGAAAGTAGACATGATGTAGAGCATGTTCATGTGCAAAACCACCCCAAAGCATAAATGAATTTAAATGCACAAAAAATAACAATATGCAATATGCAGCAAAAATGACATGTTTGTAAACTTGCTCCAATGCAAATATTAATACCACCACTGGATTCCTTGGATTTTTCTAGCCCAAAAACATGTATAATATGGTGGGGTCTTATAGGAAAATCATCTCAAACTTGCAAAAATGCAAATCTGCCTAAAATGGAAATACAGAAAATGGCATATTCCTTTAAAGGAAATGTCCAGATTTCGACCTACCCAAAACGGAAAGATTCCTTAGCCCGAAATGGAATATTCCTGGAATTCAAAAATAAAAGAAAACAGAAAAGAAGAGGGGATGAAAGGTGGGGTCCTGGCCCCTATGAGGCTGACTGGTAGGTCCCAATGGACCGACGTGACAGAGAGAGGGGGGGATAAGTGTGCGGCTGACCCGTGGGCCTGGGTGCAAGTGGGGCTGACTAGTGTGTCCCTCTGGGCCCACATGGCAGTGGTGGCGACTGGTTTCAACCAGGGCAGAAGCAGGGGAGGTGGCCGGCGGCGAGCGAGCGCGGCGGAGGGTCATTGGAGTTGCCTCCGGTGGCCTAGCGGAGCGGCGGAGGGGTGCTACGGGATCAGCAGGTGATCCCACACACGCGCATGCGAGCCACAGCACCAGACGATGACGGAGGAGTCGCCAGCGTCGAGCTACAGCGGGGAACGGCGACGACAAGCTCGGGCGCGGAGCTACGGGGGGGGGGGGTCTAAGCATCGATCTGAGCACAACTAACGGGCCTATGGAGCAAAGCGATCACGAAGGCGACGAGAGGGAGGGCTAAGGTGGTCGGAGAACTCGTCTGCGACATGGTCCGACGATGGCAAGCTCGGGCGGTCATGACAAACAGTGTAAAGCAGCGTGAAAGAGAGGGAAAAGAGGATGGGGAGAATCAGGAGCTCACCACAAGTTGGTGGGTGCGCTCGGTTGGCTGAGAGGTGGACGGAGATGATGACGAAGGCGGTCGAACGGCTACGGCGACCGGAGTAGAAGACGAGGACGAAGGGGCTCATCTTGGCGTCCCTTGAAGCTGCATAGGACGTCGTGGACGGAGTCGACATCGAGGGAGAAGATGGACACGTCTAGCGAGGCAGGGGATGACGTTGAGCACGCCGGTCATGAGGCCGAGCGCTCGGATGCGTTCGGGACGCGGTGCAGGTGGCGGATCTGGTGGCCGGAGCTCACCTGGCGGCGGGGAGGAGGAAGAGGGGAACCCTAGTGAGCGGGTGGACAAGGAGATGGCTTAAGAGAGGGGCCAGGGCGACGGAACGGAGCTCGCATGCGCACGGGCATGCGGTCCCCATGTCCATGGAGAGAGGAGGACGAAAAGGTGGGTGTGGGTGCTGCGGCAGTCGCTGACGCACGGGCCCGGCTTGGCCACGTGGAAGCGATGCAGATGGGGGCGAGTGGGTGCGTGGGTGAAAATGAGAGAGAGGGACGCGCACGGCTGGATATGGGCTGCGGGCGCGGGTATTTTGCTGGGCCGGCCTAGTTGCTGAGGCCCAAGTGGAGCTGTTGCTGCTGCTCTCTCTTCTCTCTTTTCTATTTTCTCAGACATAAAACAAATATAGAAATGCCTACAAATAAAGGAGAGGTGTATGAGAGATATAGAAATATCCCCATGATCAATGATTTATGCACTATTTGATAAAATTGGTTTGGGAATTTTTAGAGGTAAAAAAATAAAACAAGTTCGAATTAAATTCAAACTTGGATCATTTTTGAACCTAACCAAATCATCTCCAAATGGCATGAAATTTAGCATAGAGGTGAGTGGCAGGATGTATGATTTGTGAGGCAAAGTTGAACATTAAAGGACTGAGGAAAGAATGATCTTGCAAAAAGAAAGGAAGGAAGGAATAGAAGATGGTGGTGATGGTTGGGTCCACATAGAGCATGCAACAACGTATCATGCATGAAGATGACAATGCACCACAACATAGCAATGAACATGATGCATTGCATGAGCAACATGAATGAGCAAATACTTCATGACAAGTTAAGCACAATGCCACACTTGATATGACCATGATGCAACATAAGATGGCATGGCAATGCAATAATAAACAACCAGCAAAACAAAAGAAACCACAAATGAAGGACCCACAAGGAATCGGATGAGGACCAACTTGGATATATTGCCAAATTAGGAAGTTTTACATTTGGGGTGTTACACAAAATAGTATAAAAAGTTGCCAAAAGTATATGAAAGTTGTAGAATATTGACATGAAACAATAAAAAATTATAGATATGACGGAGACGTATCACTTACTATCAAATTCATACAAGCATTGACTAAGAGATTTATTATAAGGGGTAACACCTTCATCAAACTTTAAAAGAGAATTTACCTCCACCACCTGTGGTGGTGTGTCGGCACCATGTATTTCTTCAATAGATGGTAAAGTCTTAACATCTTCAGCTTTAATAACTTTTTCTTCATACATTTCTTTGCCTCTTGCATATATTCAGGACCGAGGAATAAGATACCCCTGTTCTTCAGAGTGAGTTTAAGTGGTGGTTTAGGAAGTATCCATTCATCATAATTCTTCTATCATTCCTCAGCTGCTTTTTCAACAGTTTGTTCTCTGAAAACACAACAAGCACAACTATCTAAGAAGTCCCTAGAAGCATCGGTTAGTCCATTAGAAAAGATATCAAGTATTTCATTTTTCTTAAGAGGATGATCAGGCAAAGCATTAAGTAATTGGAGAAGCCTCCCCCAGGCTTGTGGGAGACTCTCTTCTTCAATTTTCCCAAAGTTAAATATTTTCTGTAAGGCAACTTATTTCTTATGAGAAGGAAAATATTTTTCAGAGAAGTAGTAAATCATAACTTGGGACTACACACACAATCAAAAGTAAGAGTGTTGTACCAAGTCTTAGCATCACCCTTTGATGAGAACAGAAATAACTTGAGGATATAATAGTAGAGAATTTTCTCGTCATGAGCAAATAGGGTAGCTATATCATTTAATTTAGTAAGATGTGCCACAACAGTTCCAGTTTCGTAATCATGGAAAGGATCAGATTTAACCAAAGTAATTAACTCCGGATCAACATAAATTTAATAGTCCTTATCAGTAAAAAAGATAGGTGAAGTAGCAAACTTATAATAATTTCATTTTAGCATTGAAAGATTTTTCTTTCAACTTGCATAATAATTTCTTGAGATCATCTCTATCCTTACAAGCAAGAAAGTCCTCAGCTACCTCTCCTTCCATAACATAACCCTCAGGTATATCAGGCAATTCATATATTGGAGAGCTAGGTCTCGTAGGTGTTTCATAGCTTCCGGTTTCAATGATTTCATCAGTTTCGACAGTCTCATCAATTTCAGCATTCTCAATATTTTAATTCTAGCAAGTTATTCATCAAGGAGTTCACCTAGTGGCACAGTCTTATCAAGCAAAGTACTAGCATCATGATAATCATCATTCATAGCATAAGTAGCATCATCAGTAACTAGCGACATATGTGGATTAATAGCAGGTGGTGGTGTTGCAAGCTTACTTATTACAGAAGGAGAATCAAGTGTAGAGCTAGATGGCAGTTCCTTACCTCACCTCGTCTTAGAGGGAAATATCTTGGTTCCAGTATCCTTCAAATTCTTCATAGTGATAAATAGATAGAAATCCCAAGTGACTCAACAAATATAGCTATGTTCCCTGGCAACGACGCCAGAAAAAGGTCTTGATAACCCACAAGTATAGGGGATTGCAACATTTTTCGAGGGTAGAGTATTCAACCCATATTTATAGATTTGACACAAGGGGAGCCAAAGAATATTTATAAGTATTACCAGCTAAGTTGTCAATTAAACCACACCTAGAGATTAAATATCTGTAGCAAAGTGTTCAGTAGCATAGTAGTATGATAGTTTTGATAGCAGTAGTGACAGTAACAATAGTAGCAACAGTTGTGTAGCAATTGTAATAGTAGCAGCAATAGTAGTAACTTAGCAAGATCAATATGTGGAAAAACTCGTAGGCACTGGCTCGGTGACATCGTTGGATAATATTCATCACATAATAGTTATAACCTAGGGCGACACAAAAGTAGCTCCAGTTCATCGATATAATGTAGGCATGTATTTCGCAAATAGTCATACATGCTTATGGAAAAGAACTTGCATGGCATCTTTTGTCCTACCCCCCTGCATGGCAGCGGGGTCCATAAAGAAACTAAGGGATATTAAGGCATCCTTTTAATAGAGAACTGGATCAAAGAATTAACACATAGTGAATACATGAACTCCTCATACTACGGTAATCACCGGAAAGAATCCCAATTATTGTCACCTTGGTGAATGCGGATACTAACACGTATTAGGTGTATATGACTTGCAAGATTGGATCAAGAACATAGATATAATGGTGATAACCTAAATGGTTTTGATCGGAAATCATGGCACTCGGTCCCTAGTGACAAGCATTAAGCATAACTAAATCATAGCAACATCAATCTCAGAACATAGTGGATACTTGAGATCAAGCCCTAACAAAACTAACTCGATTACATGATGAATCTCATCCAACCTCTCACTGACCAGCGAGCCTACAAAGGAATTACTCAATCCCGACGGTGAGCATCATGGAATTGGTGATGGAGGATGGTTGATGATGACGAAGACGGAAGATGCCCCTCTCCGGGGCCCCGAACGAACTCCAGAACTGGCCTTCTGATGATGAACATGAGGTGGCGACAACTCCGTATCGTAAGACGCAATGAAACTTCCTCTCTTATTTTTCTCCGAAAATAGGAATTTATAGTACCGGAGTTAGGGTCAGCGGGGCCTCGTGGGCCACACTACCCACCAGGGCACGCCAGGAGGGGGTGGCGCGCATGGTGCCTCGTGGGCAGCCGAGGCCCCCCCACAAGTTGATATTTGCTCCAATATTTTTCTTTTATTCCAGAAAAATTCTCCAAAAAGTTTCGTCCAATTCCGAGAACTTTTATTTCTGCAAAACAACAACACCATGGTAGTTCTGCTGAAAAACAACGTAAGTCCGGGTTAGTTTCATTCAAATCATGCAAATTAGAGTCCAAAACAAGAGCAAAAGCATTAGGAAAAGTAGATACGCCGGAGATGTATCATAGCACGAGCTCCAAGAAGATTTGTGAGAGTGGAAGCTGAGCCATATGTGGACAAAGTGGACTATTATACGCATTAGCTTTTACATTGGCTGTAAATGACATGGCAACATGTTATAGCCAGCAGCTGGCTATTATTATTAATCATGCTCTAACCAAGCGGAGGGACTACTATTTTGCCAGTCTCAATTTTATTGGTCACATTCACATGTTTAGATTTCAAAGGGCATTAAATTGTTGCTTGCAGTGATTAAGAGAAAAATAACCAATTCATGTAAACGTTCTTAGTCATTGTACTCCTCACGCATGCATGCGTTGCGACTAATAGTACATGAGATAGTAGTAAACGCTCATCATCTAGTAGTTCATTAGTTGGTTTCGATTTTTGTATTGAGCCCCATAAACCCATACTACCGTTGCGTGTAGTAGCAATGCCACACTTGTGCTGCTACCGTCCAATATTCGCGTGTGGTGATTTCTAGAATAAAAAAGGAGGTGCTTACTATGGGAAAGGTGATGTGATGGTTGCTTCGTCCGAGTAACTTACTCTGGGAATGTTGGAGTACGGGTGGATTCAACGAATAGTGAAATGATAGACATACTATGGCAAAGGTGGGGGCTCTATGATTTGACTGCTGACTAGTCATTATTACTGCGGCGCAACGACCGGCAAGTACTTAGTATTATGAAAGATTGCAAATGTGACCGACTTATATTTGTGTGTGTATGTTTGATCAACTAGTGCCACTATTACACACTTATTCAATATCTTTGCAAACAGGGATGATCAGCTAGATTTTAGTGGAACAACACAAGATGATCAGATTGTCATGTCCTCCACAAATCTCTTTCTCGGCTACAGTGCTGCGTGAAACTAGCTGCCAAAGAAACGAACACCGTGGCTAAGAAATGGAACCATGCCTACGAACAATATCGATCAATTTTATATTTTTCTTTATTTGCACACATTATCATAACTTTGTTTTGAGTTGTCAGTTGTGATGTAAATATTGGTGTTGATCTGCGAATCATTGAGATGCATTAGCATCCATGTTACTACTTCCATTTATATTGGATGGAATGTTGTAACGAGACAGCGTTGGAGGCAAGAGGACACATGAAACCAAAGTTGCAACCTTTTTTGTGGGAACCAAAGTTGAAACCTTCATAACATTACAGTACAGTTTCATTATACGTACATATAAACAAATCATGTAATTTTGATAGCAATGCCAGAAACATTCAGCTACGTTTTGCTAACATGTGGGACATCCAGCATCCGAGTCCACCTGCCATGCACCAATATTGAGTGCACAATTGTAGGGGAGATTCACCCTAGGGTATGTAGACACACTCCTCTCTCATTGATATGCATCTCCTAAATAGGATCTTGGGTGTTCGTAGGATTTTTTTAATTTTCATGCTTTGCTCCCCATCAATTTTTACACTCCTCTAACCTGAGTTTAAAACAAAAATATTTTGTTAAACCACGATATTCGCTTTGATATTGGTACTAATGACTAATGAATGCAAATGATTCCAAATATCCAATCTTTATTTCCTGTTTCCATGGGAAATGGGCTATTTAATTATGGACGAAATCAAGACAATATATGAAAGGGAGTAAAGTGGAGATAAAGGAAATCAAGTGGGAGGCGCAATAAAGGAGATAGAGCAAAAGACGGCGTTCTATTCGACCATCCCCGCTCGTATGGATGGTTGTATGGCATACCAACCGATGTGTATGATCCACCTGATCCATTCGACCATCCCCGCTCATATGGATGGTCTTCTCTAATTGATTTTCATGGCTTTTATGTATGCAAATAGTTGAAGATATCGACGTGAATTGCACAATTACACAATACAAACTTCCGAAGAAACATATATGCACAATTAATAGAAGTACTACATGCATTTAGTTGAGTGGCTTTCTTTTTGGACATTCTTACCGGCTCACTACTTTGAATATCTAGATAGCAACGTATATGGCGAAATAACATTACACAAACTAGAAGATGCACATGCAATCCAAAGAAGCTCAGAAAAGATTGCAATATATAAATATGCCCCATAAATTGTTGGTTGAAACGTAGAT
>LR738714.1:498205891-498243251 GCA_902687465.1 Secale cereale
AAACGATGAAAGCGAGCAAAATACTTATCTTATATTCGATGAAAGTCTATGGTTTTGCATGCGCGGCACTACACCTCATCGTGTCACACATCACAATTTTTATAAAGAACGCGACGGGTGCGCTTGGAAAACGTCTATTTCAATGTCCAATCATGTTTTTTACATTTTTTGTTTTTTTTTTCATGTTTTGTATCAATGACATGTTCGGGGTGTGGGGCACTAAAATATTAGTGGGTGAATAATGTGAAATACTAACAATATGTAGTAAGTCTAGGTAGGGGTCAAAATATTACATTATCAGAAAGAGAAAGCTCGAATAGAGCAATATAATCCCTTGAATATTCAGTTCAGACGAGCTTTAGTTGGTGAGCGTTGGATGGCATGGATGCATTTGGTCCGTCGATTGATAGATGTTCAATTATCTGACCAACCAGATTCGATTCGCTGGAAGTTAACCGTAAATGGGGTGTTCACGGTGAAATCTTTTTACATAAATCTGATTAATTCTGGCCCAATCTTGAGATCGATACATATTTGGAAAGTTAAGGTCCCCTTGCGTATTAAAATATTTATATGGTTCGTCCACAAGCAAGTGATCCTCACAAAAGATAACTTGCTTAAGAGGCGATGGGTGGGTGGTTCACGTTGTTGTTTTTGTGAGCATGATAAAACAATACAACACTTATTTATAAAATGCCCACTCGCCAAATTGCTTTGGAAAACGATCCATATAGCCTTTAACATTACTCCTCCGGTTGACATTGAATCATTGTTTGAAACGCGGTTAGCTGGGGTGGAGCATCGGATTGGAATATGTGCGCTCTTATGGGCTATATGGAATTGCAAGAATGATATGATCTTTAACAGGCAACATACTTTAACTTTCTTGCAGGTCATC
The DNA here is from genome assembly GCA_902687465.1 of Secale cereale. Taxonomy (NCBI): domain Eukaryota; kingdom Viridiplantae; phylum Streptophyta; class Magnoliopsida; order Poales; family Poaceae; genus Secale; species Secale cereale. The sequence continues at coordinate 498,206,790 of LR738714.1, forward strand.
TTGAGAGTTTCCGCATGGGTCCGTACGTGTTCCTTACTCACTCCTATGGACTCCAGGGAGCCTTTGGTTACTGAGTGCAACAAGTGGAAGATAGTAGCACGGGCTATTATCAACCGGTTTGGATGTCAGTTACATAACTGGATAGGAGTCCAGGGAGCTTATCCTTCACTTTTGTCACCCGATTGTGCTAGCATGTACTTTTATTTCTTCGTTTCGCTCCTCTTGCGAGCTGTATTACTTTCAAACTTTGTGATACTTGAGACTTTTTAATAAGATGACTGCATGTATCTTCATGATGCAGAGACCGATGGCACGCCTCCATTTCAAAAAAAAAGAGCAATAGAAAGAAAATCTAGCCGCGTAAATGCAGGGCTCAATCTGCTAGTGCATAGTGAAAAAGGAGCAAGAACAAAATAGACTAAGTAGGCGCGGTCAAGTTTTGATCATGCCTCACAAAGCGAGCTACAAACCTTACGGCATATGCAACTTTCTCTTCCGGCCGGTATGAAATAACCAAATTCGACAAGGTTCAAACTACAGTAACAAAACATGAACAGGAAAGCATCCACTAAATATATAGTCCCGTTTCACCATTCCAGTTGATCTGGCCCTTCATGAATTGGTAGAAGAAGATGCCCTGCGCGAGGAATTTCAACCTTCCTCTCTCAAGTCAAAAGATTTGTGCTGCCAAGTGCCAACCTGTATGTAAACAGCTTGTTCCATGGATGTATGATGTATCCCAACTTCCCAAGTTCCCAACTCGCTCACCATAGGATCGAGCTTAAGCAAGCCAGCTTGATGCCTCTCTACAAGCTCTTCACTGCATCCTGCCTCCATTAAAGGGCGACGAGGCCGACTTCATCTCTGCCTCCAAGAAGCTCAGGTCGTTGCCGCTGTGGTTCTCTCCTCTTGCCACTGACATCCCCCTCATCATGTCCCCTCTGCCACCGACGCCAAGAAAGTCCCGCGTCACGTCCCCGCCGGCGCCGCCACGGCCCTGGCTAAATTTTACCTCGTGCTGATCCATATCATATATTCTCGGATCAATCATGCCGCGGCCGTTGGCGCCGCCATACATTCCGCCACCATTGCCGCCGCCGGCCAGCGAGTTCATCAGGCTCTGCAGGTGCATCTGTCCTTGGTCGAGCATGGGTGGGCGGCCCTGCGGGACTGAGGAGCCCATGAAACCGCCGAACATGGACGCGGCGCCGCCGTCCGTGCTCGTGCTCGAGCCCATCTGCGCCGCCTTCTGGAGCAGCGCCGTCGCCGACATCTGCGGCATCATCACGGATTGCTCGTTGTACATCCCTGCAGGAGCAATCTGGTGGTCGCCACCGGAAAAGTTCCCACCGGCGCTGAAGAACGCCGCGCCCGAATTCTCAGAACCTGCACCTCCGCCGCCGCCGCCGCCGCCGCCTTCGCTGATCTGATCATTGGCCATGTGTCCCTGACTCGCGTGGCCGTGGCTGGAGGTACCGGAGCTGTTGGCACTGTTGGCAATGTAAGAGCCTAGGTTGAAAAGGCCAGGAGCCGAGGACGACGTGCCGCCGGAGCCGTTGCCCTGGAGATCCGGGAGCTGCATGAGGCCGTGGAACGGTTTACCCTGCAAGAAGGCGGGCGGTCCAGTCCCGTCGACGAACTCCTGCGCTGTGCCGAGGTGGAAGGCCGGTGCTTGTGGAGGTGGCAGGTGGCGGAAGGACGGGGCGTTGGACGACGACAGGAGGTGGTCGAGGCGAGCAGCCATGCCGCCGCCACCGCCGAAGCGGAGGAGATCCGGGGACGCCTGGTGGTATTGACCGTGCGCGTCGTGGAGGGAGGAGCCGACCTGCGAGAGGCTGAGTGCCATGTTGGCCGCGCCGGTGGCGCCGTAGAGGTGGCCGGCCCCGGGCGGCAGCCGCGCGCTCTCCTGGGCGAGGGCGTCGCAGAAGGCCCTGTGGGTGATAAAGCTGTCCCTCCTGCATGGAAACATGCGTGCATGCACTAGTTAGTGGCGGTTGAATGTTCCTATACCATGAGTTAAGTGTAAAACATAACATGCATGCTGCAGTTGCATCATGGTACTCCGTATCTTGAAGATGCTCATACGCTCATAGGAGTGAGTGGACATACGGGATTGTGTATAGAGTAATAACCAAATTAATAAGGACAAACTAAATGTATAGAGTATGCAGGAGTTGCTTGCAAAATACTCCTATCGAACAAAAGCTCTTATTTGCCTCGTGAAATGGTAGGACTGAAATGTAAGGACAGTACAGTCACACTGGAAACAGGTGAAGTTGCCCAGATGCATGCCAAATACGCTGTCTTGTCATCCATGCAAAGCTAACAGTGTAGACTAAATATTCTTATACTAGCAACTTCCTCCGTCCCAAAATAAGTGACTCAACTTTGTACTGACTTTAATACAAAATTAATGTAAAATTGAATCATTTATTTTGAGACGGAGGGAGTATTTTTTTTTACAGCTTGTAGCAAAATAAAAAAACTTAGGTTGACTGTACTCTTGCAAAGCAAAAAATAAACGGCGTGGACACGCTGTTGAAGAGTACATCCACTTTTTCGTTAGAAAACAAAGCATCTATCAACACTCCATATCTTGAAGATGCTTATACGCTCATAGGAGTGAGTGTACATACGGGATTGTGAGCATATGCGATTGTCGATTGTACTGTGCTAAAAAGCTGAATTGTTGTACGGTGATGGTATCTTTATTATTTTTATAAGTGTATCATGAATTGCGGAATTTGTCTGGGGATCATGTAAACACTTCAACTGTCGGCTGTAGCATAGTCTACAGTTTATTATGTCTCTTTCCCCCCTCTCTCTCAATGTTAGTTCATATTGCCTTATTTAAATATTCCATCTCTATGCTTGTTTCGGTAATAAGCAAGGGTAAATAAAAGGCATATAATACAAGTTGAATCCGTTAGAAATTTTCCCTTCTAGTCTAGGTTTAAATTTTGTAACCATATTACCACTTCGTTAACATGGCTTTGTTTTCCTTTTTTTCTAGGGTTTCGTATCAAACGTTGTAGAGTACTAGTTGTTAAAACTATGGAATATAGGGAGTTGTGTGCATCAATCAATGCAGAGGCCAAGGGTTTTCTCTCATATTTTTAAAAGGGAAGTTGCCCCACATATATAGAGAGAGTTTTCCTAAGGATTTCTATGCACTTCGTAGGAAAAATAGTAGTCAGTCCAAATTCTTTGGGAAGAATCTTGCCGTACCTATGACGTGATCAAGGAAACCAACCTTACAGAATTTGAATGGGCATGATATCCTAATTACACATTCTTCATATTCCTGTGTTTTTATAATCATATGAATCAAACAGGCGCTTAACGTTTCGCCAAATTTCGTTCCTTTGAACTTGTCTCCCTCTGACATCAAATTGCAAGTCTAATTGCAATCTTAAGTAAATCAAAATTAGGTGACTGCAATTATTAGCCAATATTAACAAGTATTAGTTTTATTCTTGAACTTTTATGTTTCTAATATGTAAGGTGCTCTACATAATTATCCAAACTGTAATGAGTTTCGCCTATAATGAGAGATGAGTTAATGAGAAGTCTTAGGCTGGTCATAGTGGGGATAACTTAGGTAGTAACATAGCGTACTTCAAGAAAATTTTGCTTATGTGGCACGTATTTAATGCTGAGAGAAGTGTTTAGAGTAACATAATATGTTACTGTAACATAGCGCTTTCCGAGAAAGAATGAGTCTACAAACTAATAAATGAAGTTATCTATAACACTACTACTATGTTACTTTGCACTATGAAGGTAGTAACTTAGACTAGTGTCATATGCATGACACTAGTATAAGTTACTCCCCACTATGACCAGCCTTAGAAGCAAAATAAGTTCTATGGGTGCCTCTATCTCTCCTTTTTCAATGTGGGTAAAAGTGAGAGAATTTGCTGACCTTCAGTCACTTCACGAACCGAGAACACTGTAGTTTACTAGAATTTAATTAACATCATATTCTGAAATAACTTTTAATAAGTACGGTGGCTGCTATATTTACTTCACACGGCAGTCAAACTAACATGCGGACCAAAGAAAAAAGTCGAAAGAACACAAATACAAATGAAAACGAGTAATTAAAAATCTTGCTTTCCTTGATTTTTTTTCGTAATTGCGCATTCTAGGGTGTTATGAAAATTAGTTACTCGAGGCCAATATTCATCAGACAGTAACAAAAAAAATAAAGTATAATACCGCGGTCAATATTATTTTTTGCGAGAGATACTGGGGCCAATATGAAGCTCCTTGTAACACTATTTTCAATTAGATAATATATCCCTAAAGTATATTGTACATTTGAGTCGGTGGTGTATATCATATGACTATAAATGTACTCCCTCCATCCGAAATCAATTGTCTTACAAATGGATGTAGTACTATCTCTATTTTTATCTATTTCAGCGACAAGTAATTCTGGATGGAGTGAGTAGTACGTAGCTGTTGGTGTCAATTCTATCACACTCAATGACAGCTCGAGATCCCAGAAACTCATGTCAATCAAGGAGGAAAAGGGGGAAACGAGTTAAGCAGATTGCTTGTCATGTTATGCGGGCTAGTAGCTACGGATCGGGTAGCTAGATTCCTAACAGGAGGGAGCTTCCAAGGAGAAAAGGCAGCAAGCGCACAAATTGGCGCGGTTGGCTGACATTACGGATTTCCCTGGGGTAAGCACCTGAGATGACATGATTTGCTGCAGAGCTCGCATTTCGAGTAAGCAATCAAGTATTAATGGATCCGGAAGAAGATGAGAGGAAAAACAACGGTTGCTGTGCTACCGATCCGTAGCTAGGAGTAGGGGAGAGGGGGGCCCGGGTCCTTGAGAATTATTGATGCGAACGAGATGTTGCATGAAGAGAGCAGCGGCCGTGAAAGAAAATGATAAAAATTCATATCTCAATCAAGGCAGCTTCTGCCGGTGCATCCCATATACGCCTCCTCCCCATTAGAGAAATGTGTGCCGAGCTAGTGAAAGATAGGGTCACCAACCCGCTCCAGCCCAGATGCATCAATGATGTAGAGAGAGAGAGAGAGAATCTCGCTGTGCTGCTTGCTCCTGAGAATTGCACCCACGTGAAGGGTTGTGAGGGCCTGGATAGAGTAGCGTATCCAAGGAAAAGCTGTGAAGTGTGTGAACCTGGCCCGGCTAGCTCTGATCGAGCTTCTGACACGGCCAACGGAAGGCACTGCGCCGCATCTAGCTATGCAGCCAGCTCACATGACAATGCGGGCAGACCAGCTTGCTTACGTGGCGGCCCAATTGTGGTAGTATGTCAGTGTGTGTGTAACGTGCGTGTACGTGTGCCCATGCTCTTGTGTTCGTGACGAAGATTGTGCTACACTGTACGTCTCCCGGGTAATCATCCACGCAGCAGTGTGGCCTGCGACGCACACGTACGAGGTGCATCTGTTCTCGTGCAAGGGTACAGATGGTAAGCTTTTCATTTTACCAACATGCATACGGTAGTAAGATAACACGAATGAATTAGCTGAGAACACTTGCATCACGTGTGTGACTGTACATGTGAGCAGGTTCCCAGCCGGTTAATTCCCTGATTTATCTTGTCCCCCCATGCATGTGGCATTCTCTCTCCGTCTTTCTCACCCTTCCACGGCCACGGGCTTGCAAACCTTGCCACAAAGGCACAAACAAACTAAGCATGCACTAGAGAAGCGACATCTAAGACAAAACCCTAACCCCGGCACGAACTGAGGTTTTGGGTCACCACTGACAAGCACAAAAGGTCACCCGTCGATCGAAAGACAATAAATATAGAACATGGAAAACGGGAGTATTTTCAACAACTTTGTCGCCTGTGTGCATGCATGCAATGCCGAAACCAACGCAGGTTTGTCCTTGGCAAAGCCGTGCGTGCATGCATATGTGCGGTGCGTGCGTACGTAAGGTAGGTATGACGGACGAGCGTGCAACGAGACGTAGCTAGAACGTACGTACCGTGAGAATAGGGTGCCGCAGTCGCAGCGGTACTCGCGGGTGCCGCAGATCTTGGAGTGCGCCTTCCAGTCGGACTGCACGGCGTAGCGCTTGGCGCACTTGTCGCACTTCCACTTCTTCTCGCCGTGCTTGCGGCAGAAGTGCTTCTTGATGCCGGTGAGGTCGCCTAGCGCGCGCCCGGGCTCGTGGTGCACGCACGTCGGCTCCGGGCACAGGTACACCCGCCGCCGCTGCACCTGGTTCGGGTCCTTCTGCTTCAGCTTCCACGGCAGGTTGTGCCCGCGCCGGTGCAGCTGCAGGTTCTGCTCCCGCTGGAACCCCTTGTTGCACACCTCGCACACGAACCGGTTCGTCGCCATCAGCGTCTTCGGCGACAGCGCGATCACCTCCGCGTCTGGGTCTGCATGCATGTATGTGTCAATGCACCATACGTACGTCCGCAGTTAATTATAACCAACTCAATTACACATCTGATATCGATCGATCACTAGAATGTAGCTACTCCACTGAGCAACTGAGCATACATAGTAACGGTTGCGCATTAATTAACATGCACGATATATAAGGTTGAAGGGTATGGGCACAGAAGTTGCCATTTTTTGTGGACAGGTACTAACGTGTGATAAGCTAACGGTGCACGATTAGCTTATGACTAATAATGGTGGTGTGAGGGGTAGCAGGTAACGTACGTACTGGTGGTGTTTCTTCCTTTGGTTTTGGTGAGGAAGGGACAAACGGAGGCAACAAAGGGGAGAATATTTGCATGAGGCTTCGGGGAAGAAAACACGCAAAAGGGCATTTGCAGCAAGTAATACAGGGAACAAAGGAATTGACGACGATCGTGTCATGGCCCCTATACTATCTGCATCTCTCATAATTGGCAAGACGAACAAGGAGCAGAAGGGTGAAGAGGAGAACAGCTCATTTACATGGAATCTTGCAAGAAAACTTTATTTTATTTGTCCAATTTGAAGTGGTAGTACTCGTGACCCGTGAGTCCGCAGCGACAGTTTATTCCAAGGAATTTTACTTGGAACACACAAGGAATTACGTATATCTGTTGAAATTTGGAATGAGTAAACAAAGGAATAAGAATGAACATGATGAATGCTAGGAATAATTAGGTTATCCCTAGTCTACTATTCAGGAGAGACTACATGCAGCTTTAAATGAAGTATACAGTGAGTAAAAAGATGTGACAACCACTTCCAGCTTGGTTTGGATCGAGGTAGCTCATGGAAGCAATTCATTGGACAAGGGGCCGGGACAGACAACTGGGAACTGAAGCCATGCCTATACCGGCGACCATGTACAAGAAGCAAGAACCAGTGAAAACAAATCTTGGACTCTAACGCAACTCCTATTTAAGAAGACACCTCTTCTGTTGTGAATCAAAATCAAGAAACAAAGGCCAAATAAAGGAAGATCGACATAAGGAGAAACCATAAGCCCTTGAGAGAGTTGCCTTTCTTGCATCTAAGATCTCTCTGAAGGAAACTCCTAGTAGCAGAATGATCCATAATAACTCGTAGCAGTAGCAGATCCAAGGAAGGCCAGCTAGGAGATGCGATGCATGCATGAATGGAATTGCGGGAAGGGTATTTTCTTATCATACCTGGCATGGTCCTCTTCTTCTTCACCGGTGGCGCCACCGCGGCCGCCTGGTCTGGCCCCGCCGTCAACGCGCCGGGCGGTGCGAGGACATGCTGGCGTTGCTGCTGCGCGAGCAGCGGCTTCATCTGGTCCTGCTGGTGCCCTTCCCTAATTCCAAACAGCGCCGCGACAGCCGCCGCTGATGAATTGGATGCCATCGCCGCTCAGATTTGCCCGTTCAGCCACTCACCGGCAACAAGGGAAACCTTCCCCTTTTGGTAGCCCAGTGTTGGAGCTAGCAGATTTCCCTTCACTTGAAGAAAAAAACAGCGCTTTAATTCCATGAGAGACATGCCAAGAACAAACTCAGGAAACGTGCAAAGAAGAGGCCAGAAAGTTCTTTCTGGGACGAGGAGGGAGGAAAACACCAAAGATAAAGATAGAGAAGGCGATACCTATCTCATGTGTCTGTGTGTCTTTGCCCGGCCGGAATCGATCTGAAGCTTGGACAAGAAGAAGCTGGGGAAAAACTCCAAAGGGTTAGGGCTCAATCGTGGGGCGAAGATGAACAAACGAACAAACTCCCGCAGTGAAATCCAAACCAGCAGTTGCACTCAGGAACAAGGCAAGGTAAGCAGGCTAGAGCGATAGAACAAATCGAAGCTCGCAAGCACCCAAACCCACACCACACGCGCACGCAGAGAGAAACGAGCGCTTTGTTTCTTCCCCATACCTCTCTGTCTCCCCGGCCCTTATCTATCCCTCGCGCTGCTGCCGCATGCTAGCTAGCGCGCCTACTAGTCGTCTCCTTGCTTGCTCTCGAGACAAGGGGGAGAAGAAGAGGAGAAGAAGAGGAGACGAGGGGGAGGGGGAGGGGGAGGAGGGTATGGAGGAGGCTAATAAGAAGGTTGCTGTCTGATTCCTTTCGTTCATATCGTTGTCATGCTTTTCCCTATCGCCTTTTGCCCCCTCCTTTCCACACTGGCTACTGTGCGCTCCTCTGCTACGCTACTGCGTACACCTGCGGCCCTTCTTCACGGACGGCATACGAGCATGCATACTGGTAGAATGGGAGTAGCGTATACACTGAATGTGCTCCTGCTGTGGTTAAACTGGGCTTGTAATTGCATGTACAGCTCAGAGAAATTAAGAGAGTGAGTACAGCAGCGCAGTCGATGGAGTGGAGCGAGCGAACGTCGTCGAGCGGCTGTGGAGTGTGGACCGGGGGTCCACCGACTGTGGGGAGGGAGGTTTGCCCGGCGGGCGGGCCCCGCGCTCACGCACACGGGTCGTGAAGCGGCTGAGGATTTGGGTCCACCGACACTAGCCGACGTAGGTCGACGCACCACGCACACGGGCGTTGGATTTATGTATGCATCACAGCTTGTTCACGTCTGGATATGTGCGATGCTAAACTCTACGCTCCTGCATGCATCTCAACCAACGGTTCCACAGTGGTCAGAGGCCAAGGAGAACGGTACTGCTGTAATAGCTGTCCATGCACACCATCGATTTATTGGTATTTTTTATTACTTATTCAGTATGTCCCTAAGCATATATGTCTATACATCAGTAAAAGAAGTAGAAATATACCGTCAGTCAATACCGATGAAATACTTTCAGTCAATTTTATGAGAGCGGTCCGATTGGGCTCCAAGGGCTGTCATACTTTCTTCCTCCTCTAGACATCACTCTTTATCTTCTTCCTTAAAGCATAGGCATGGTTTCTTCCCCTCCTCTCCCCCAGCCCGCCCTCCTCCCTCGCCTTCTACGAGTTCTTGTTGGATCCTACGATTTTCTATAGGAATGTACTTTATTTCTTATGTTATTTGTACTATCTTGACAGTTGATGAATAGTGACAGTTGATGACTAGATTAAAAGTTTTTCTCACAAAAATACAAAACAAAAGACACGGATTAATGATTTGTTGTGGCCTCTGTATCTCAGTTTGACTACATTTGCAAAAATAAATATACACGGGTTAATGGTGGATAGGGCGTACGATGCTAGAAATATATGGGTTATAGGCTACGGATCCTCAGCCTGGCCTTGGACACTACCAAAACTGAGCCCGGTGGTTAAAATGCCCCACGGGTACTTTAGCCAGAAATGTCACGAGCGCGCCTAGCTACCTGCGCCGAGTACCATTTGGCTTAGGCATAGGCAGGTCCAAGCAGTCGCTTGCACTGGTACGCATGGGTGCAGCAGTGCATGTCTTTTCTCTCGCACGGGCACCACAGATTTGGACAAATTTTGGTTCTCCACACCCCACGGCCCACAGGTAGGTACGTACGAGGCCGTGAGCTTCGGGCGGTCCGGCGGTGCCATGCAGTGCAGGCGTAGATACGGGCTCGATCGGTGAGAGACCTTCGCCCGTATCGAACCCATATATACGTCACGCTGTGACTGCATGTACATATGGATCTCTATCTCCATGAGTCGCCTCGTCGCCGATCTCGGCGTATGCCGTCATGGCCTTCAACTCCCGTCGAAATTTTGTGCTCTTCCGCGCTCGTCTGTCGTCCTTGTGGAGTTTCACGAAGTTCACGTGCGCTCTTGCTCTTGCCCATTCATGCAAAAGCTAGAAATATTAAGCTTATATTATGCCTTTTTGAGCAATTGTGCGGGCTCAAAATCAATTTCAATAAAAACAAAATGTTCTGCTTCGGAAGAGCTAAAGAAAAACATGATAATTACAGAAGGGATGCATACCTTTTAGTTATCTAGTGATCCCAATTCACCATAGACGGTTAACGAATAAAAAATGGAAATGTATAGAAGATAGATTTGAAAAAAAAATTGAGCTGCTAGAAGGGCAAGCTCATGTCTTACGGAGGAAGGCTGGTGTTGATTAATTCGGTTTTGATGAGGTTGCCAATGTTCCTCCTATCTTTCTTTGAAGTACCGGTAGGGGTACGAAAAATATTGACTTTTACAGATCCTGTTTGTTCTGGCAAAGCGACGAGGCCAAGAAGAGATATAGACTAGCTAGATGGGATATTATGTGTAGACCCAAAGACCAGAGCGGGTTATGGATCAAGAATTTAAAAGTAAATAATGAATATTTGCTTAGCAAATGGTTATACAGATTATCGATGGAGACCCAAGGCATGTGGATACAAATCTTGCGGAATAAATACCTGCATACTAAAACTTTGGTTCAGGTGAATGCAAGACCAACAGACTCACCCTCTTGGAAAGGGTTAATGAAGACAAAAGTAACTTTCTTCTAGCGAGTGAAGTTCATAATTGGTAGTGCTACTTCTACTAGGTTCTGGGAGGACGCTTTGTTAGGGGAGATGCCCCTGGCCTTACAATACCCCTCTCTATATAATATTGTGCAACGCAAGGAAGATTATGTCGCCATAGTGTTACACTCAGTACCACTTAATATCCAATTTAGGAGATCTCTTGTAGGGGAAAGTTGGAATGCTTGGTTACACCTGGTACATAGGTTGATGGATGTTCAACTTTCAGATCAGGCGGATACAATTAGTTGGAAGTTAACCACGAATGGAGTATTCTCTATCAAATCCATGTATTTGGACTTAATTGATTGCGGGCCATTGTCGAGGTCTTTGCACATATGAAAGATTAAAGTTTCACTTCGCATTAAGTTCTTTGTGTGGTTTGTCCACAAAGGAGTCATCTTGACCAAAGATAATTCGATGAAAAGGAATTGGGTCGGTCAATCTAGATGTTGTTTTTGTGATCAAAACGAGACAATTAAACACCTCTTTCTCGAATGTCCACTTGCAAAACTGTTATGGCGATCCATTCATATAGCTTTTAACGTTAATCCTCCAATGAGTATAAACACGTTATTTGGGACGTGGCTTAATGAAGTAGACATACACACAACTAAACATATTCGGATAGGGATATGTGCACTACTGTGGGCTATATGGGACACTCAAAATGATATGATTTTTAATAGGACAAAGTTCACTAATTTTTTTAGGTTATCTATAGAGCTACAGCCTGAATCCGTATGTGGTCGTTACTCACTCATGCGGACTACAGGGAGCTTATGGTTATTGGGTGTAGCCGATGGAAGACGGTTGCACGGGCTATCTTCAACCATTTTGGATGTCGAGCTAATAATAGGCTAGGTATGTAGGCATCGTAGCTTGTTTTTTATAGCCGGATGTGGCGCTTTCTCGCCAGGTGTGGTGTTTTACAGATTTGTTTATCTTTCTTGTTCAGATTTTGAGTTTCTGTGGAACTTAAGACCTTCTTTTGATTTTAATAATATGCTGCATGCATCCATGGATGCAGAGGCCGAAGGTAAGCCTTCTTCCCCCCCTCGGCCTTCGCGGAGCTCAAAAACCTATTCACGATGCCTTCAGTCATCGTGCGGACCATGGTCGCCTGCGGGGTAGAGCAAAACGATATTTTAGAACCAAGAAAATTTTTGGCATGACTTTCCCTAAAAATAGGACCAGAAAGAATGCATAGTGCCAAAATTCTCGCCGAAATGGAAATAAATCAACATTTCGGCAAAATATTGGCAACTATCGCATTTCAAATAACGGTACCTGCAAACACAAACATATATGCAACACCACAAACACATGCAACACCACAAACATACATAGATCTAGCTAGGCCATAAAAAGTGCATGTGCACGGTTGTTGGAGCTCGTGGGAGAAAAAATGATCTACAACATAAAGATAGCTTCCCCCCTTACTTACCTATCAAAAAAAAGGTAATTTAACCACTTAATTTTGATGAATCTATGGTGCAAATGAGGTGAGGAGGAGGAGGCAGCCGACACAAGCTTGGAGGAGGAGGTGGAGAAAATGAAGTGGGGAAAGTGAGTGTGTAAGTGTGGCTGTCCAAAATATCTAGCTGGTCCCACTTTACTAATGGCGCACCACTCATCAATGCGCCATTAGTAACCAGTGTTACTAATGGCGCATTAGTGAGAGGTGCGCCATTAGTAGTTTTGCAAAAAAAAAATAGTACTGGCGCACTGAGTTAGAGGTGCGCCGCGCACTATGCCATAGTGCGTCATTAGTATGTGTGATGGCCTGGCTTATTAGGGATGATAGACTACTCATATCAATAAAGAATTCCTTCTTTTCCGAGAGCCCATTTGGATAGAACTCCAAAGTTAAGCGTGCTCAGCTTGGAGTAGTTTCAGGATGGGTGACCGACCGGGAAGTTGCTCCCGGGTGCGCACGAGTGAGGACAAAGTGCGCAGAAAAGACTAGTATTGATATGTGGGGCCAGTCTAGATCCTGCCAGGAGTAACGACCACCGGCGGGTGTGTCCGGGGCGTTACAAGTTGGTATCAGAGCCGACCCTCGCGGTTACACGGATGTTTGCGGACAGTTTGCAGTCATGTTGTGCATGACGTTTGTGACCCGTCGTGGCACACGGCATGGCACATGTGATGTCCTGGAAGCACAGACGGTTGTGCCAAGAGGGAACGTTCCTGTGGCCCGACGAGGACGTCGGTTCCTCTGAGTGAGGGTGTATGTGATGGCCTGGCTTATTAGGGATGATAAACTACTCATATCAATAAGGAATTCCTTCTTTTCCGGGAGCCCATTCGGATAAAACTCCAAAGTTAAGCGTGCTCAGCTTGGAGTAGTTTCAGGATGGGTGACCGACCGGGAAGTTGCTCCCGGGTGCGCACGAGTGAGGACAAAGTGCGCAGAAAAGACTAGTATTGATATGTGGGGCTAGTCTAGATCCCGCCAGGAGTAACGACCACCGGTGGGTGTGTCCGGGGCGTTACAGTATGTCTGTAAAAAAGAAGAAGTTGTTACTAATGGCGCACCGAATGTCTAGTGCGCCATTAGTATTTGGACACTAATGGCGCACCAACACGTGGTGCGCCATTAGTATATACTAATGGCGCACCACATGTCCGGTGTGCCATTAGTGGCCATATCATCTATAGCCCTTTTCCTAGTAGTGCATGCTCTTTCTCATTCCACATGATGATACAAACTGAATTATCTCATAATCCTTATCGCATGGGCATGCTAATATTGTTTGTATCACACGAGGGGCCCAAAGTATATCTTGTTGGGAAACGTTGCATGGAAAATAAAATAAATTCTACGCACACACAATGATCTATCCATGGAGATGCATAGCAACGAGGGGGGGAGTGTGTCTACGTACCCTCGTAGACCGTAAGCGGAAGCTAGCGTTTCACAACGCAGTTGATGTAGTCGAACTTCTTCGCGTTTCAACTGATCAAGTACCAAACGCACAGCACCTCCGCGTTCTACACACGTTCAGCTCGGTGACGTCCCTCGCCTTCTTGATCTAGCAATACATGGAGGTAGTAGATGAGTTCCGTCAGCACGCGGCATGGTGACCGTATGGTGAAGTGATCTTCGCATGGCTTTGCCTAAGCACTACAAAGATATGACCGGGGTGTAAACGGTGGAAGGGGGCGCCGCACACGGCTAACAATTGATGATGTTGTTCTAGGCGCCCCCTCCCCCTCATATATATAGGTGGTAGGGGAAGGGGAGAGGCTAGGGCGCGCCCTAGGGCTGGCCGCCGGCCCCCTAGGGGCCTGCCTTGCCCTATGCCCCCCTGCCATGTTTATCTGAGAGGGAAGCAAAGAGGGGAGTTGAGAGAAGGAAGTGTGAATCCTATTCCACACTTTCCTTTCCCTTCTCCCCTTTCCTTCTCCTCCTTGTGGCTGGTGCGTTTCCCCTCTTGGCCCGTAAGGCCCATATCTTTTGCCGGGGGCCCGGAACTCCTTCCGGTGACCCGATAAGTACATAATGCCCTGCAAAACACTTCAAGTGTCCGAATACCATCGTCATATATATAAATCTTTACCTCTCGACCATTTTGAGACTCCTCGTCATGTCTGTGATCTCATCCGGGACTCCGAACAACATTCGGTCACCAAATCACATAACTCATATAATATTATATCCTTAACGAACGTTAAGCGTGTGGACCCTACGGGTTCGAGAACTATGTAGACATGACCGAGACACCTCTCTGTTCAATATCCAATAGCGGAACCTGGACGCCCATATTGGCTCCTACATATTCTACGAAGATCTTTATCAGTCGAACCATTATGACAACATACACAATTCCCTTTGTCCATTAGTATGTTACTTGCCTGAGATTCAATCGTCGGTATCTCTATACCTAGTTTAATCTCATTACCGGCAAGTATCTTTACTCGTTCCGTAATACATCATCCCATGACTAACTCATTAGTAATTTACTTGCAAGGCTTATAATCATGGCATTATCGAGAGGGCCCAGAGATACCTCTCCGATACTCGGAGTGACAAATCCTAATCTAGATTCACGCAAACCCAACAAGACACCTTCGGAGATACACGTAGAGCATATTTATAATCACCCAGTTACGTTGTGACGTTTGATAGCACACAAGGTATACCTCCGGTATCCGAGAGTTGCATGATCTCATAGTCAAAGGAATATATATTTTGGCATACATGAAAGCAGTAGCAATAAACTATACAATCAAATGCTAAGCTAATAGATTGGTCTTGTCCATCACATCATTCTCATAATGATGTGATCCCGTTATCAAATGACAATTCATTTCCGTGATTATGAAACCTTAACCATCTTCGATTAAAGAACCAGTCTCGCAGAGGCTTACTAGGGACACAGTATTTGTTTATGTATTCAGACATGTATTTAGGTTTCCAGTCAATACAATTCTAGCATGAATAATAAAACTTTATCATGAATAAGAAATATAAAATAATAACAACTTTATTATTGCCTCTAGGGCATATTTCCATCAGTATCCCACTTGCACTAGATTCAATAATCTAGATTACATTGTAATGAATCTAACACCCATGGAGTCTTGGTGCTGATCATGTTTTGCCCATGGAAGAGCCTTAGTCAATGAGTCTGCAACATTCAGATCCATATGTACTTTGCAAATTTCTATGTCTCCATCCTTGACCTTTTCACGAATGGAGTTGAAGCGTCTCTTGATGTGTTTTGTTCTCTTGTGAAACCTGGATTCCTTTGCCAAGGCAATTGCTCCAGTGTTGTCACAAAAGATTGCCATTGGACCCGATGCACTAGGTATCACACCTAGATCGGATATGAACTCCTTCATCCAGACTCCTTCATGCGATGCTTCTGAAGCAGCTATGTATTCCGCTTCACATGTAGATCCCACCATGACGCTCTTCTTGGAACTGCACCAATTGACAACTCCACCATTCAATATAAATATGTATCCGGTCTATGACTTAGATTCATCCAGATCTGTGTCGAAGCTAGCATCGACGTAACCCTTTACGACAAGCTCTTCGTCACCTCCATAAACGAGAAACATATCCTTCGTCCTTTTCAGGTACTTTATGATGTTCTTGACCGTTGTCCAGTGATCCACTCCTAGATTACTTTGGTACCTCCCTGCCAAACTTATGGCAAGGCACATATCAGGTCTGGTACACAACATAGCATACATGATAGAACCTATGGCTGAGGCATAGGGAATGAATTTCATTTTCTCTCTATCTTCTGTAGTGGTCGGGCATTGAGTCTGACTCAATTTCACACCTTGTAACACAGACAAGAACCCTTTCTTTGATTGGTCCATTTTGAACTTCTTCAAAACTTTGTCAAGGTATGTGCTTTGTGAAAGTCCTATTAAGCGTCTTGATCTATCTCTATAGATCTTGATGCCCAATATATAAGCAGCTTCACTGAGGTCTTTCATTGAAAAATTCTTATTCGAGTATCCTTTTATGTTATCCAGAAATTCTACATCATTTCCAATCAATAATATGTCATCCACATATAATATCAGAAATGCTATAGAGATCCCACTCACTTTCTTGTAAATACATGATTCACCGTTAGTCTGTATAAAACCATATGCTTTGATCACCTCATCAAAGCGTATATTCCAACTCCGAGATGCTTGCACTAGTCGATAGATGGATCATTGGAGCTTGCACACTTTGTTAGCACCTTTAGGATCGACAAAACCTTCTGTTTACACCATATACAACTCTTCTTTCAGATACCCATTAAGGAATGCAGTTTTGACATCCATTTGCCAGATTTCATAATCATAAAATGCGGCAACTGTTAACATGATTCAGACAGGCTTAAACATCGCTACGGGTGAGAAAGTCTCATCATAGTCAACTCCTTGAACTTGTCAAAAACCTTTTGCGACAAGTTGAGCTTTGTAGACAGTAACATTACCATTAGCGTCAATCTTCTTCTTGAAGATCCATTTATTCTCTATGGCTTGCCGATCATCGGGCAAGTCCACCAAAGTCCATACTTTGTTCTCATACATGGATCCTATCTCAGATTTCATGGCCTCAAGCCATTTTTTGGTATCTGGACTCATCATAGCTTCTTCATAGTTTGATGGCTTGTTGTTGTCTAACAACATGACTTCCAGGACATGATTATCGTACCACTCTGGTGCGGTACGTGTTCTGGTTAACCTTCGAGGTTCGGTAGTAACTTGATCCAAAGTTTCATGATCATTATCATTATCTTCTTCTCTAATTGGTGTAGGCATCACATGAACTGTTTTCTCTGATTATCTACTTTCCAATTCAAGCGAAGGTACAATTACCTCATCAAGTTCTACTTTCCTTCCATTTACTTCTTTCGAGAGAAACTCCTTCTCTAGAAAGGGCCCATTTTTAGCAACAAAAATCTTGCCTTAGGATCTGTGGTAGAAGGTGTACCCAACAGTTTATTTTGGGTATCATACGAAGACTCACTTCTCCGATTTGGGTTCGAGCTTATCAGGCTGAAGTTTTTTCACATAAGCATCGCAACCCCAAACTTTAAGAAACGACAACTTTGGTTTCTTGCCAAACCATAGTTCATACGGTGTCGTTTTAACGGATTTAGACGGTGCACTATTTAACGTGAATACAGTTGTATCTAATACATAACCCCAAAACAATAAAGGCAAATCGATAAGAGACATCATAGAACACACCTTATCTAATAGAGTACGGCTACGACGTTCGGACACACCATTACGCTGTGGTGTTCCAGGTGGCGTGAGTTTCAAATAAAGATCAAACTCGTAACTCAAATATTCTCCTCCGCAATCTGATCGTAGAAATTTTATTTTCTTGTTACGATGATTCTCTAGTTCACTCTTAAATTCTTTGAACTTTTCAAATGTTTCAGACTTGTGTTTTATCAACGAGATATACCCATATCTACTCAAATCATTTGTGAAGGTGAGAAAATAATGACACCCGCCGCGTGCTTCAACACTCATCGGACCGCATACACCAGTATGTATTATTTCCAATTTGTCATTAGCTTGCTCCATTGTTCTAGAGAACGGATTTTTAGTCATCTTGCCCATGAGGCATGGTTTACAAGTATCAAATGATTTATAATCAAGTGATTCCAAAAGTCCATCTGCATGGAGTTTTTTCATGCGCTTTACACCAATATTACCCAAACGGCAGTGCCACAGATATGTTGCACTATTATTATCAACTCTGCATCTTTTGGCGTTAATATTGTGAATATGTGTATCACTACAATCAAGATTCAACAAGAATAGACCATTCTTCAAGGGTGCATGACCATAAAAGATATTACTCATATAAATAGAACAACCATTATTCTCTGACTTAAATGAATAACCGTCTCGCATTAAACAAGATCCAGATATAATGTTCATGCTCAACGGAGGCACCAAATAACAATTATTTAGGTCTAAAACTAATCCCGAAGGTAGATGTAGAGGTAGCGTGCCGACGGCGATCACATCAGCCTTGGAACCATTCCCGACGCGCATCGTCACCTCGTCCTTAGCCAATCTTCGTTTAATCCGCATCTCCTTTTTCGAGTTACAAATATGTGCAACCAAACCAGTATCAAATACCCAAGCGCTGCTACAAGCACTAGTAAGGAATACATCAATAACATGTATATCAAATATACCTTTGTTTAGTTTTCCATCCTTCTTATCCGCCAAATACTTAGGGCAGTTCCGCTTCGAGTGTCCACTCCCTTTGTAGTAGAAGCACTCAGTTTCAGGCTTAAGACCAGCTTTGTGTTTCTTCGTGGGAGCGTGATAACCCACAAGTATAGTGGATCACAACAGTTTTCGAGGGTAGAGTATTCGACCCAAATTTATATATTCGACACAAGGGGAGCCAAAGAATATTTGTAAGTATTAGCAACTGCGTTGTCAATTCAACCACACCTGGAGATTAATTATCTACATCAAAGTGATCAGTAGCACAGTAATATGATATTTTTGATAGTAGTAGTAGCAGCAATAGTAACGGTAATAGTGATAGCAATAGTTTTGTAGCAAGTGCAGTAGTAACGATAGCAGTAGTAACTTAGCAAGAACAATATATGATAAATTCTTAGGCATTGGATCGGTAATTTGTTGGATGATATTCATCATGTGACAGTCATAACCTAGGGCGATACGGCACTAGCTCCAGTTCATAAATATAATGTAGGCATGTATTCCATAAATAGTCATACGTGCTTATGGAAAGAACTTGCATGACATCTTTTGTAATACCCTACCGTGGCAGCGGGGTCCATATTGGAAACTAAGGGATATTAAGGCCTCCTTTTAATAGTGAACCAGAACAAAGCATTAACACACGGTGAATAAATGAACTCCTCAAACTATGGTCATCACCGGGAGTGGTCCCGGCTACTGTCACTCTGGGATTGTCGGATGATAACACGTAGTAGGTGACTATAACTTGCAAGATTGGATCTAGAATATGAATATAATGGTTATAACATAAACTGTTCAGATCTGAAATCATGGCACCCGGGCCCAAAGTAACAAGCATTAAGCCTGGCCAAGTCATAAAAACATCAATCTCAGAACATAGTGGATACTAGGGATCGGCCCTAACAAAACTAACTAGATTACATGATGAATCTCATCCAACTCCTCACCGACCAGCGAGCCTACAAAGGAATTACTCACTCTCGGTGGGGAGCATCATCGAATTGGTGATGGAGAAAGGTTGGTGATGACGAAGAACAAAGATCCCCCACTCCGGAGCCCCAAACGGACTCCAGATCTGGCCTTCCGATGAAGAACAGGAGGTAGCGGCGGCTCCATCTCATAGATCGTTATAATTCTTTCTCCCTGGTTTTTTTCTCCGCAAATGTGAATTTATAGTACCAGTGTTGACGTCTGCGAGGCCACTAGGTCGGTACAATCCACCTGGGCGCGCCAGGAGGGGGGCGCCCTGGTAGGTTATGCCCACCCAGGTGCCCCCTGCGGTGGTTCTTGGCTGCAATATTTTTCTTTTATTGTATAAAAATTCCTCGCAAAGTTTCGTTCCATTTCGAGAAATTTTATTTTTGCACAAAAACAACACCATGGTAGTTCTGCTGAAAACATCGTCAGTCTGGGGTTAGTTTCATTCAAATCATGCAAATTAGAGTCCAAAACAAGAGGAAAATTGTTAGGAAAAGTAGATACGTTGGAGATGTATCAACTCCCCCAAGCTTAAGCCTTTGCTTGTCCTCAAGCAATTCAGTTGATAAACTGAAAGTGAGAAAGAAAAACTTTTACGAACTCTTTTGCTCTTGTTTTCATAAATAAGCTTAAATAGCATCCAAGTTTTCAGCAAAGATCACAACTAACCATGTCAACAGTAACTCTTAGAAATTATATTAACTCATATCAATGACATAATCAGCTAGTGAGCGATAATAATGCATCTTAAACAACATGTTATCAAAACAACCATGATATAACATGACAATAATGGTATCTCGCTAGCCCTTTCTGTGACCGTGAAACATAAATGCAGAGCACCTCCAAAGTTCAAGCAGCGACTAAACATTGTAATTCATGGTAGAAAAGATCCAGTCGTGCTAACCCTGAACGTTGATTACACACAATGCATAGGCATGACAGCAGTGCTATCAGATCTGGCGCTTATTTTAGAAGGTGATGACACAACATAAAAGTAAATAGATTGTCCCTTCGCAGAGGGAAGCAGTGATTTGCAGAGGTGCCAGAGCTCAAGTTTTTAAAACAGAGGTAAATGATATTTTTGAGACACGCACCCTTCTCATTTACTTTACGACTATCAGTTATCAATATCTCCCATGGTAAACACGCTAGTGGCGGTTCCCAAACAGAAAAGTAAAGGTTTGTACTCCATTGGGAGTTTTTGTTTGTTTATTTATAAGCTCTTTTTCTTTTTGCAATTTGGGGCTGGGAATCCCTATTACCGCCCTTTTCTCGTGCGATGGCGAGTGAATAAATACTCGACCTGAGAATAACCCGCTTAGCATGGAAGATACTGACCACGTCCTGTCGTTCCATGAACGATCCAGGCACACAAAAATGATATTTATTTGAAGTTTTTAGGGATGGCACATGAAAATTTACTTAGGAAAGCAAGGTAATACCGCATATAGGTAGGTATGGTGGACTCATGTGGAATAACTTGAGTTTTTGAATTTGATGCACAAGCAATATTCTCGCTTAGTACATGCGAAGGCTAGCAAATAGGTTGGGAAGCGGCCAGCTAGAGAGCAACAACGGTCATGAACATACATTATGCATAATAAACATTGAACACCAGCATGAGTAGGATATGGACACCATGAACATAAATACCATATAGGCTATGTTGGTTTTGATTCAACTACATGTATGAACATGTGCCAAGTCAAGCCACTCGAACATTCAGAGGAGGATACCATATCATCATACTACATCACAATCATTTTAAAGCAATGTTGATATCCAAGATAAATCATTATCAACTCCTAGCTACTTATGCATGGCATGTGAAACTATAATATCTAATTTTCATTGCTAACATGTTTAATCATAATGGGTTGAATCATGGGTACTAGGTTAAACATATTAACAAAAACAGAACAAGTCGAGTTCATACAGTTTCTCTCTGCCACGGCCAGTTCATCAAATATCGTCATTATTGCCTTTCACTTGCACGACTGAATGATGTGAAAATAATAATAGTGCAAGAGTGCCATGGACTAAGCTGGGATCTACAAACATTTTATTCAACAGGAGAAGACAAGATGAAATGGGATCTTTATTAAATCAACAATTATGCATATAAGAGCCACTTAATATTTTCATCGCGGTCTTCTCCTTGGTGTCGGTGTCAAAACCGGCGGATCTCGGGTAGGGGGTCCCGAACTATGTGTCTGAGGATCGATGGTAACAGGAGGCTGGGGACACGATATTTACCCAGGTTCAGGCCCTCTCCATCGAGGTAAAATCCTACTTCCTGCTATATTAATATGGATGAATATGAATACAAGAGTTGATCTACCTCAAGATCGTAATGGCTAAACCCTAAGTCTAGCCTATGAGGATTTGAGATTCTCCGTTAGCCTCTACGGACTAAACCCTCCGTTTTATATACACACCGGAGGGGCCTAGCGTTTGTACATACCACCTTGCAGAGGAAGGAAAGATTACACACAAACCTAAAACTTGCCATCACATGAATACATGAGTCCTATCTAGATACGAGAGTTGATCTTCAATTATGATCTTCACAGCCCACCAGTCCGGCCCACCAAGAGTTATATGGCCTCCTGAGGAACCCTCTATCCAGGACTCCCTCAGTAGCCCCTGAACCTGACTTCGATGACGATGAATTCGGCTCCCGTATTGTCTTCGGCATTGCAATGCGGGTTCCTTCTTCTGAATATATATTCTGCAAAAAGTGTATTGTGTTCGGCTCTGCAAGGTTAGTACAACCCTTAGCCTCGAAGGCAAGGCTTTTTAAAGGAAAATGAATAGTGTGTCTCTACTGACAACTTTTGGGTGAAGCGTCGCGTCCAACCCACTAACATATCGAACCATTTTATTTGGTCCTAGTTTCGTGTTTCGAGGTATATCCCCATTAACACGTCCCATAAGAATAAAAATCGTGCCCTCTTATTGTGGGATCCTTATCAATATGACGTGAGCACCCACGCCGCGCATTACGCATGACCGCTTTGGGAATCGGCGAGGTTTATGGCCAAAGTGGGGGGACGTTCTGTATTCATAGTATTATAAAAGGACACCAAATCCCTTCATCCGCCCCACGCCTTCCTTAAGCTCGAGCTCTCCAATCTCCCTAGCCCCAACATTCTCATCTCCTGCGCCCACCACTCCTCGTTCCTCAACCACTACTCCCCTTCCCAGCAATGGCTGGATCCAGTGCCAGGGGCATGTGGGAGGCTTCCACGGTTACTGAAAAGACCATGGAGGATCTACGGAGCGCAGGCTATCTCGCCGCCAACATCGCGCACCGAGTCCCTACCAAGTGTCAGGTGATTCCCGTCCCAGAGGCGGGTGAGACGGTATTGTTTACTTCTCATTTTGTTAGGCGGCTAGGGTTTCCACTCCACCCCTTTGCTTGGAGTCTGTTGTTCTTCTACTGGCTAGATTTCCATGATCTAGCCCTGAACTCAATCCTTCACATATCCGCTTTCATAGTGGTATGTGAAGCTTTCCTCCGCATCCCTCCACACTTTAGCCTATGGCTTAAAACCTTCAACATGAAGCCGAAGGTGGTGGACGGGCAGCATGAGGAGTGCGGGGGCGCCATGATTAGCAAGATCCCGTATGCGACTTGGTCCAAAGGGTCATTCGTGGAGACGAATAAGGTCTGGCAACAGGAGTGGTTCTACATCAGCGAACCGCACGACGCCAAGTGGGCGACGACACATGCTTTCATATCCGGACCCCCAGAGAGGCTGACCTCCTAGACCAAAAAGGGTCTGGACTGGGGGTCTCATACTGAAGTGACGACTCTCGTGAGCTGTGTATCCGGCGTGATTTCCAAGGGGCATCAGCTCTCGTCCATGGTCGAGGTAATGCTGGCCCGGCTAGTCCTTCTCTGCCAAAGCCGGGACTCCTCTCTATGGGAGTTCGATCCGGACGAGGATAAGCCTCTGAAGCACCTCTTCGGCTTTACACACAAAGAGATTTGGAAGCGTCTCTTCAAGAGTTAGAAGGAGTGGCCGGAAGAGACCGAAGACGCGAGCTATAGTACGGCGGTCTCCGCCCCAGAGGTAACAGAAAACTTTGCCGAATATATATCTTCTCCCTTATTTAATGATGATAGGAATTGGAGTTTTTGCGTGATATACAGGGCTGGACGAAGAAGGCAACCCGGATTAAGTGTCTGGCGCCATTGCCCGAAGACCCAGAATCGCCTCAACTGACGGAGATGCTGGTCCCGGCGCCGTACAAGGCGCCGGTCAAGAAGCCCAAGAAGAATGGCAAGGGGGCCGGAGACAGCCCCCGCCCTACGGACAAGAAGTCCGAGGAAATCAACATCCTCTCCTCTGACGAGGTGGAGGAAGATGATGAGGAGGAAGAGGAAGAAGAAGAGGAGCCCCCTGCGCAAGGTAGGGGGACGAAGAGGGGGGCCGCTGCTGACGCAGGCACGATCGCACCCCGGAGGAAGCTGAACCTTGCTGCTAGTTCAGATTCATCCAAACATAGATTCATGGTGAAGCCCAGGGAGAAACCCATGCCCGAATGGTAAGTTTGTCCGGATTAACTGCTGCACCTTCATTTGTTTATCATTTACTTGGTATTTCTCACCTGCTGACCTACAGCCCTCCCGGTGGACACCCTGAGGCCTCCTCATCGGAGGGGAACTCTCTGGCACCTGGAGAGACGAAGAGTGACCCGCCGGCCCGAGCTCCATCACCCATGATCGGCGGGGACACCGAAGTGTCCTCCCAATGGGTGTCCTTCGCCCAAGAAGACGAGGGCGGGGCAGGTGACGGGGCGACTGGGGTTAATACCTCGGCCGCTGCGGACCATGGGGAAGAAACCCTCGTGGAGACCAAAGACAGGAGGCCCGAACAATCCAGGGCCCTCCCGAACACTGACCCGGAGCCTAATGCAACTCTCGGGTCCAAAGACCAAACCTCCAAAGCGGGGGCGGATACGGTGGCGCCCGGAGTTAATCCGGAGGTGCCGGACTCTATGGTGGGAGCACTGGATGGTGCCTCCATCGTAGAGGAGCACCACACCGTGATGGGTGCGGTGGCAAAGAAGATTCAGTCCGTCAAAAGCGGACTAAATGAAGCCTTCAACAGCCTGCTAACAGGCTTTGAGGTAAGCAATGTAATGCTTATTTGTTTGAAATGCACATATATAGCCAGTAGCCCCTGATGCTTTGTGCGATTCTGAAGATAATCGCATGAAGTATCCATATTATAGCATACTTACAGAGCTAAACTGTTGTGCAGGCTTCACTGGTTGGGGCAACTGCACGAGGTGTGGAGGTTGCCGAACTAAACCGGAAGCTTTTGTTGGCTAACGGGGACCTCGACCGCGTCAATCAGCATTTGGATGAAATGCAAGGTATGAGGATTTTAAAATGTCAAAAATACTAATTATTGATATAGCATGTTTTATAAACTTCGATATTGTATTCCGTATTACACGGTTGGCGCCAGTGAGCTCGAGGCCCTCAAGGGCGAGGTTGCCAAGGCCAAGAAGGAGGCCAAGGCAAACATGGTAGCCGCTGACAAAGCGGCTGCCGATTTGGAGGCCGAAAAGGCTGAGTGCGAGAAGCACCGGGCTCGGGTGTCCTAAGTCGAGGTTGAACTCAACGATACCATTGTAAAATGCGAGGCGTTGGAGAAGAAAACTTCGGAACAAGCATCCGAGCTTGCTGCGGCAGTGAAGACTGCCCAGGATGCGTGAAGCGAGTCACACAGCGCCCGTTAAGAAATCGAGCAGGCACGACAAATAGCATCTGGTAAGACATTTCTCTTATAGAGCATCTTCGGATGGTAGAAGTACACTGGGCTGACACGGTTATGGAGTTCTCCAGGCGTGTTTGCTGATCTTCCGAGGAGCAGCGCAGATGCCGCTCAATACTTCCGAGCCCAGCAGGGGAACATCACGGAGAAGCTCTTCTGGTCGCAGTTCTATGCGCCAAAACATCCAGTGCCCCTCAATGACCAGATGAAGCAGCTGGTCAAGCTGCACAACATGGCGGGTTTGGCCATGAAGGACTTAATAGTCCGGCTATGGCCCGCTGATCCAATCCCAAGTAGCTACTTCGGATAGGTGAAGCGGCTCGTCGAGTCGATCCGCGGGTCGATGCATTGACGCGTTCGGCCTGCATAGAAGGTGCTCGGATGGCCTTCGCTCGTGTCAAATTGCACTGGGCGAAGATGAATGCAGGGCATATTGCCACTGCTGGTCCACCTGCCGGCAAGGAGCACTGCAAGCCGGAGAAGTACTTCGAGGACGTCATCGACGGCGCCCACCTTGTAGAAGGCCAGTGCTCAAAAGGATATTATCTTCGAGTAATTGTATCCGGATGTAAAGACTTATGCTTATGAATCCGATGTATACAACTTTTGTGATATTTATAATATCAGCGTCTTTTACCTCCTGTGTGACTATTTATCTAAATCTGAAAGTTTCCAGTCGTCGGCTTCAGCCCCCACGAACATAATACTGGGGTGTTCGGTCATATGCATATACACTCTTTATCCAACGTCTTGGTCCGTGTAGGAGGTGTATGCGGAGCGAACCAGACAATCAGACTATGCGACATTATTGCTTTCACTTAGTCATAGGAGTTTGACATGTGGGGCTAGGTACTAGCCCCTGGTGCGGATATGATATTCCTTTACTTAAGGCATGCAATTGCACCTGGGTTGGGCGAAAAAACCAACCCTTCGTATAACACGGGGTAGATCTCTATCGACCGTAATATAAAACTAAGTCACTGGATTGCAGACCAGGTTCTCGCCAAACATGACGGTCAGTTTTCGGCTTTCTCTAGTGAGGTACTTGACCGAACGAGCCATAAGTACAATTGCAGTAGTTCTCCCTTTACACCCTAGCCGAACAATTGGGAACATAGGGGTAATCACAGGAGCCGGGCAACCCAACTATTGACCCAAGACATGATTCAGAACTGATGCATATAAGGCAAATATCCAGGACGCCGAACACTCCTTATGGGTGTTCGGTCTTTGCAACATATACCGGGCTGAATATAGCCCCTAGTAATAGACCCTTATTAACAAGGCACATATGGCAATCTGATGTGGGAAGAGAACATTTATGATGAGTGAGTAAAAACTCCGATCATAATGCGAATCAAGCTATTCTATTAATATCCCTTTATGGTACGGTGAGCCGCAAACTTGCAGACGATGTCGAAAAACCTTTTTGGACATTTTACGTGCCAAAACGGTATATAACAATGGACTATATGCAGGTGCCTCATGTTCGTTGCCCAAGGAATTTTTAAGGCATAATTATGTACTCGAGGCACATATGCTATCACCTCATGGGGCAGTCGACGGGGGCGTAGCAGTCAATCTTTCTCAGGTTCATCTGAGCTGCTGCACTGAGGCGTGTGCCGAACACATTTAGTTATGTCCACTATTGATAGATTATCCGGCTTGAACATGCCGTTTTGGACTTCGGCTGCTAGGGCGGCAGTTTCTCCCGTACGAAGAGAGCGCTCCATATTTCCATTGACTGTAATAACGCCACGTGGTATAGGCATTTTAACCTTTAAATAGGCATAATGCGGGACTGCATTAAAGCGGGCGAAGGCCGTTCTTCCGAGTAGTGCATGATAGCCACTTCGGAATGGAGCTATGTCGTAATGGAGCCACTTCCGAGTAGTGCATGATGCGGGACTGCATTGCGCGGTGGCATATATCATGTTCACTATTTTAACCTCTGGTGGAAATTTCTTCTGTCCCCCTATATTCGGCTGGCGAGGCTCATCCTCGTCTTCGCTCTGAGGCTCCTTCCCCTTGTGTTCGGCATTGAGCTTGCCGGCCTGCTTGAAGACCCAACAGTTACGGTTGGTATGGTTGGCAGGTTTTGCTGGGGTGCCATGGATTTGGAAGGGCCTATCTAATATTTTGTCTAGACTAGATGGACCATCTCTGTTGCCTTTAAATGGCTTCTTCCGTTGACTGGGTCTGGAGCCACCGAATCCGGCGTTTACCGCTGTATCATCTGGGCTTCCAGAATTGTTTCGACGTTTGTTTTTGTTACGTCGTGGCTTTCCATTGTCGTCCCTGACTTCAGATGTTCCAGGGTCGCTGGTACTGCTACGAGCTAGCCAGCTATCCTCACTCACGCAAAAGCTAGTCATGAGTGTAGTAAGGGCCGCCATTGTCCTTGGCTTTTCCTGTCCAAGGTGTCTGACTAGCCATTCGTCCCGGAGACTGTGCTTGAATGCCGCTAAGGCTTCATTGTCCGGACAGTCGACGATTTGGTTCTTCTTAGTGAGAAACCGATTCCAAAGCTTGCGGGCTGACTCCCCGGGTTGTTGGATGATGTGACTTAGATCGTCAGCGTCCAGAGGCCGGACATAGGTCCCTTGAAAATTGTCCTGGAAAGCATTCTCAAGTTCTTCCCAACTCCCAATGGAGTTCTCTGGGAGGCTATTTAGCCAACGCAGAGCTGGTCCTTTCAGCTTGAGGGGTAGATATTTAATGGCGTGGAGATCGACTCCTCGAGCCATGTGGATGTGAAGAATAAGGTCTTCTATCCAGACGACAGGATCCGTCGTTCCATCGTACGCTTCGATGTTCACGGGTTTAAACCCTTCTAGAAAATCATGATCCAGCACCTCATCGGTGAAGCACAGAGGGTGTGTGGCTCCTCTATATTTTTCTATATCGTGGCGTATGTCCGATGGTTGTGATGTTCGGTATTGACCCCGAACTGGTATGTTACCGGCATGATTGGCTTGATAGCCGCCGTCCCATGCGGGAGCCCGGTCCCTAGGTCCGTAGATAGACCTGGTCTTGCTAGCTTTTTTGTTCAGGTCCTCACGCAGATCGTGTTTTCGGACTTGAGCCGCATCCCCCTTTCCTTTACGGGGTGGTGGTGCGGGCTTATGTACGCCATTGCTAGCAACTCTGTCCCATCCCCGAGGTGGTCGGTTCGGCTTATCGGCGATGTTATTCTTCGGCAGTATGGGCGCAGCGGCCTCGTCGTCGAATTCGGGTAGTATTTTACGCTTAGGATAGCCTTCGGTTTGGCCGTTATAGCCATGTTTCTGTTCGGCGTATAGCACCTCGTTCCATTTATCATTGAGCGTGTCCTGTGCGGCTCGAAGCCATCTTTGCTGCTTTTTCAGGCTCCTTGCGGTGGCAATAAGCCTTCGATGGAAGCGCTTTTGTTCAGAGGGTTCTTCTGGGACGATATATTCGTCGTCGCCCAGGCTAACCTCTTATTTGGATACAGGTTCGTAGTTACTGTCTTCGGCATCGCTATCATCGGACAGCGGCTTCGGACTCTGTTCGCCGTCCTCTCGCTCGTTCTGCTCCATCGTTGGGTCTGCGGGGTCTTCGGCTTGTTCCAGAGTGTCACCGTTGTTAGTGACAGCGTTGCTATTTCTTCCTTTACGAGATTTAGTTCGGCGCTTTTCACGCCGACGTTTGGGAGGTTCTTCGACGGGCTTGTCCTTTAAGGGATTGTTTTCGCCGTCGCCCTCCGCCTCCTTAGATGTATCCACCATGTACACGTCGTATGAAGATGTAGCTGTCCACCGCCCGGTGACGGGCCGACTTTGATCTGGATCCACTTCGGTTTCGAGGTCCATCCCTTCGAAGTCTTCGGAAGCATAGTCAAGTAGATCGGTTAGATCTTCAACCGTGGCTATCAAGTGGGTAGTGGGTGGGGAGAAAAATTCTCCATCAGCCTCTAGTTCGAACCGGATACATTGCGGCTGTGTGTCCCCATCTAAGGAGATGGATCTTAACGACCTTAGCATGTTGCCAAAGGGTGAGTGCTGGAAGATATCCACAACACTGAATTCGGCGATTGATGCCCGATCTGGCTTGAAGGGCGCGGATGCGTGTGATTCGGAATCCGAGGCCGGAGTTAGGTATGGGGTTCCGATGACACAAACCTCATCTAGAGTTGGGTCTGTGTGTGGCTCCAATGCCGTGGAGTCTGTGGCTTTCGTGGCGGGGTTGAGCTTCCCGTCCTCGGGCGGCGCGGTCTATTCTGGATCTAGGGCCGGAACTGTTGCAGGTGCTATTTCCTGATCCGATGATAGAGCTAGGTCGTGTTCATCGTGAAGGCAGAGAGAGGTTGCCACTAGCCCCAATCCGGCGAAGATCAAGTCTCCGCGGATATCAGCAACATAGTTTAAGCTTCCGAATCTGACTTGATGGCTAGGAGCGTAGCTCTCAATCTGCTCAATATGGCCTTCAGTGTTGGCACATAGTGCGAAGCCGCCGAACACGAAGAGTTGTCCAAGAAGGAAGATTCCCTTGATGTTGCCATCGTTGTTGATGACGCGATCCGTCGGTCCTTTGGTCGACGACATAGTGGAACTCTCAATGAAAGCGCCAATGTCGGTGTCAAAACCGGCGGATCTCGGGTACGGGGTCCCGAACTATGTGTCCGAGGATCGATGGTAACAGGAGGCTGGGGACACAATGTTTACCCAGGTTCAGGCCCTCTCCATCGAGGTAAAACCCTACTTCCTGCTATATTAATATGGATGAATATGAATACAAGAGTTGATCTACCTCGACATCGTAATGGCTAAACCCTACGTCTAGCCTATGAGGATTTGAGATTCTCTGTTAGCCTCTACGGACTAAACCCTTCGGTTTATATACACACTGGAGGGGCCTACGGTTTGTACATACCACCTTGCAGAGGAAGGAAAGATTACACCCGAACCTAAAACTTGCCATCACATGAATACAACAGTCCTATCTGGATACGAGAGTTGATCTTCGACTATGATATTCACGGCCCACCAGTCCGGCCCACTAAGAGTTATATGGCCTCCTGAGGACCCCTCTATCCAGGACTCCCTCACTTGGTACAACTCAAAAATAAGAAGAAATAAATTCATAGAAACATACTGAAATATTTTTGGTGTTCTAGAACAAGCAAACAAAAGAGGAAAGGGAGAACGAGAAAAACTATTTATACGAGAAAACTCCCAGCAAGCAAAAGTAGAACAAGGAAATATTTTTTGGTTTTCTTGTTAATATTACAACTTGGCAAGCATAGAAAGTAAACTAACTACAGCTAGACATTTTTTGTTTTTCTAACATTTTTCAAACACACAAGAAGAAAGCGACAAAATACATTAAGCATGGATAATACAATGAAAAAGTGTGAACACCGACAACTGAAATGATATGTGAACATGAATGTAAAGTCTATGAGAAACACATACTCCCCCAAGCTTAGGCTTTTGGCCTAACTTGTTAAGCAGTCAGTAGCCTGGATAGTAGTCGGCGTGGTAGCTCACGGAGGTTCTCGGTGTGGATGCCTCGACCGCAGCGTTGTGGGCTCGGGCCTCGCTCTCAAGAACGAAATATCTTCCCTTGTTGTGTTAATCAAAAAGAGCAGGCGCAGGCAAACATGTGTACACAACAGTCGATTGGTTAAATAACAACTTATAAGTGAAATTATGAATATCTCCTTTGAGGATCTTATGATTTTTCATAGCATCAAAGTCTAAGTACTGCGTGGGTAGGATAGGGTCAAAGGGTAAAGGTGAAACTCCCAGCTCTCTTTCTAAACGCGTGGCATAGATACCTCCATAGAACCAACCACTATTAGCATTGTGTTGTAACCTGCATGCAACAATCGCCCCATAACTCCTATCATTGGTGAGAGCGGTGCATATGAGGCTCAAGTCTGGAGCACAAAGTGTACTACAATCTTGTTTGCCTACAATACATTTCCCATTGAATAAAGCAAAGTACTGAATTGCAGGAAAATGAATGCTCTTTATTCTACCTTGTGTCACTCCTCTTGTTTCACTGTAGCAAAGACTAGTTAAAAATGATATGTACTCAGCCCTTGGTGGTTCGTCAAGCGAACCCCGGAATGGGATTTTGCAGTGATGGGCAAAACTCTCTAGTGATATGGTAAATGGATTTTCATATAGTTTGAAAGACACCCTAGACTCACGGGGATGAAATTTAAATCCTTTAACAAATGATTCAGTGAGAGTGAGGTGTTGATCGCACTTATCTGGAATGCAGGGATCGAGACCAGTATTGTGAACCAATTGCTCGAATTCCTCCTTAATACCTACACGCACCATATAATCATCACAAGGCCATAAGCATGTTTTGGTGGCGGCATCTCGTATGGAGCTTTCACTTGGTTCAACATAAGACCGACGAGCGTAACTGTCACTAGAGGATGCTCCTGAGGATCTCCTCCTCGAAGAACTCCTCCCAAAGAGGTTCATCATATTCGCGTACAATTTCCCGGAAATTTTTGAGTAACAAAAGTTTATCAACAAAACTCTACAAGAATGATAGAAGCTACTCATATGGACACCTAGAGGCCATATCAAGCATTCGAACTACTTAGAATTCTAAGAATTCAACATGCAAGCTCATCTACAACAGCACCAAGAGTAGCTAATTATTCAAAATATAAACCAATAAACAAAAACTAATTGGACAAACGGAGGAGTCACATACGAAGCAACAATCCCCCGAAACAGTTTCAGAATTGGAGCTTTGAGCAAAGAGATCGGAATCCGCGGGTTTGAGAGCAAGAACATGAGAGAGAGAGAGCAAAGGTGGATTTTTTCTGGAGGTAGGTGATGGTATGGTATAAAGAGATAAGTGAGAGGGTCCACTTTGGGGCCACAACCCACGAAGGCGCGCCTGGGGGTCCTGGCGTGCCCAGGTGGGTTGTGCCCACCTGGTGCACCTCCCTCTGATATTATTTGCACCAAAAATTCTTAAATATTCAGAAAAAATCATGTTAAATTTTCAGAGCATTCTGAGAACTTTTATTTTTGGGTCATTTTTTATTGTACCGGAAACTTAGAAAACAGACAAGACATGGCATTTTATTTTATTTAACTAATAAAAATAGAAAACAAAAGGTAGGGTCACAAGATAGTGCTCACTAAATTCATCAACTTCATTCCTCTCAAAAATGATTTTTAATAAGGTTAATCAATTCTTATTAACAACCACTTTCGATTAGCATGAAATCGAAGAACTTTCGTAAATCACTAAGTTACCTCAACGGGGATATGAATGTCCCCAACAATAAGCATTTCATATTTCTTTTTAACAGTAGGTAAAGGTATTTGAAAACTTCCGATAGTGATTGTCAGAGATTTTTCAATAACATTAATACCATTCACTTGGAATCGTTTCTTTGGAAAGTGCATTGTATGCTCACTAAAATTGATTGAAAAGTGACCTTGCATTTGTTGCAATCAATAACAGCCCCTGCAATATTCAAGAAGGGTCTACCAAGGATAATCGACATGTTGTCTTCCTCGGGCATCTCAAGTATAACAAAGTCAGTCAAAATAGTTACATTTGCAACAACAATGGGCACATCCTCACAGATACCGATAGGTATGGCAGTTGATTTATCAGCCAGTTGCAAAGATATTTCAGTAGGTGTGAGTTTATTCAAATCAAGTATTCTATACAAAGAGAAAGGCATAACACTAACACCAGCTCCTAAATCACATAAAGCAGTTTTCACATAATTCTTTTTGATGGAGCAGTATAGTTGGTTTTCCTGGGTCTCCAAGTTTTTTAGGTACTCCATCCTTAAAAGTATAATTAGCAAGCATGGTGGAGATTTCATCTTCTAGTATTTTTCTCTTATTGGTGATGATGTCTTTCATGTACTTTGCATATGGAGGCATTATACGAGTACGTAGAAAGACTGGCCTCAGCATTTCAGCAAAGCATTCAAAATCTTCATCATCTTTCTTTTAAGTTGGCTTGGGTGGAAAAGGCATAGGTTTTTGAACCCACGGTTCTTTCTCTTTACCGTGTTTCCTAGCAACAAAGTCTCTTTCATCATATATTTTATTCTTAGGTTGTGGGTTATCAAGATCAACTGGTGGTTCTATCTCAACATCTTTATCTGGTTCCTTTTCATTGTTTAGTTGAGTATCTTCATGAACCTCAGCATTATCGTTTTCATTATCACTAGGTGAATGTTCATTACAAGATTGAGTTTCAGCATCAGAGATAGAAACATCAATATCATTATCAGAAGGTTTTTCTACTTCAGGTTCACTAGTAGCATACAAAGTCCTATCATTTTTATTTTCCTTTTTATTTTTAAAAGGACTACATGTAGTGGTGTTATTTCTTTGCGAATCATGTTCAATTCTCTTTGGGTGTCCCTCAGGATAAAGTGGTTCCCGAGTCATTTTTTCCTCCACTAGTTGCAACTCTAACAGCAAAGTTATGTATGTTGCTATTCATTTCATCAAGTAATTTGTGATTTAGCAACCTTCTTTATCTGGTTTGGACCATAGAAGCATGCTTTCCCACACCTCTAACATCATTTGAGATTCTAAATAACAAGTCACTCAAGCGAGCAATCATATCAGAATTGTATTTCAATTGTTTCATAACATTTGCATTGAAATGATCTTGTTTCCTAATGTAATTTTCAAACTCATGAAGGCATTGACTAGGGTGCTTATTGTGAGGATTATCATTATTATTGAATTTCATTAGAGAATTTACCTCTACCACCTTAGGCAATGATGGTGCATTAAGCCCGTGTATCTCTTCAATAGGAGGTAAAAATTTAACATCCAAAGCTTTAATACCTTTTTCCTTCATGGATTTCTTTGCCTCTTTCATATCTTCAGGGCTGAGATATAATATACCCCTCTTCTTCAGAGTGGGCTTAAGCGGTGGTTCAGGAAGAGTCCAATCATCATAATTTTTCAATATGTTATTCAATAATTCTTCAGCTTGTCCAATAGTCAGTTCCCTGAAAACACAACCAGCACAACTATCTAGGAAGTCCCTAGAAGCATCGGTTAGTCCATTATAGAAGATATTAAGTATTTCATTTTTCCTAAGAGGATGATCTGGCAAAGAATGAAATAACTGGCAAAGCCTCCAGCAAATCTTGTGGGATACTCTCTTCTTTAGTTCGCACAAAGTTAAATATTCCCTATAAGGCAGCTTGTTTCTTATGAGCAGGAAATATTTTTCAGAAAAGTAATAGATCATATCCTGGGGACTACGCACACAACCAGGAGTAAGAGTACTGTACCAAGGTTTTGCATCACCCTTTAATGAGAACAGAAATAATTTGAGAATATAGTAGTAACGAGTTTTCTCATCATGAGCAAAAAGGGTGGCTATGTCATTCAACTTAGTGAGATGTGCCACAACAGTTTCAGTTTCATAACCATGGAAAGGATGAGATTCAACCAAAATGGTTAACTCTGGGTTGACAGAAAATTCATAATCCTTATCGTCAATAAAGATATGTGGGGTAGCAAATTTAGGATCACATTTCATTCTAGCATTCAATGACTTTTCTTTATGCTTGCATAGTAATTTCTCTAGATCATCTCTATCCTTACAAGCAAGAATATCTCTAGTTGTTTCCTCATTCATAACATAACGTTCAGGTACCTTAGGCAATTCATATCTAGGAAGGCTAGTTCTAGCAAGGTGATTCAAAATTTTCAGTTTCAAGCTCATCATCAGATTCAATAACATCATGTTGTCTTACTCTAGTAATTTGTTCATCGAGGAATTCACCAAGTGGAACATCATTATCATGCAAAGTTCTAGCATCATCATAAGTATCACTCATAGCACAAGTAGCATCATCAATAACTTGTGATGTATACGGATTAATAACATGTGGTGGTGTTGCAAGTTGACTTATAACAGAAGGTGAATCTAAAGCAGAACTGGATGGCAATTCCTTACCTCCCCTCGCCTTAGAGGGAAAAATCTTAGTCCTAGCATCTGTGACGCCCGGATAATCAAGCTACAGTAAACCTCTGCTAATGATGCCACGTCGCCTCGATTATTGTTGATAATCTCGAGTTAGTTCAGAGCTGATCCCAATTCAACTTTAATTTAGAGTCAAACGATAACATTTTTCAAATATTAAAACTAAAATGTTCGGGTTGTGCCAAATAATGCATAGGTAATTATGGTGAAGAAAACCACACTTTTATAATGTGTTTAAATGCACTATTACAAATAAAATAGTAGCAAAACAATTAGTTGAGTGCCTTTTACAATAAGTAAAATATTAAATTATTTTATTTAGTTGCCCAAACTTATGTGGCAGTAGCCTATTTAGTAACACTCAATTAGGGTCTACTTTTATAGTTTCTAAAACTAAAATAGAAGAGCACTAATATAAAACAACAAAGGCAGAGAAAAGAAAACAAGGAAAAACCCCCCAACCCCCAGGCCATGACCCAGTTGGCCTAGCGACCAGCCGGCCCACCCACATGGCCCAGTCAGCCCACCCCGGCTGGATAACCCACCTCCCACACCCAAACCCTAGTGCAGACCCGCACTCACCCCTCTCTCCATCATCTCCTCCCTCTGGCCCTCCCTCGATCTAGATCGGGATCGGGCCGACGCCGCCCCGTGCTCGACCAATCGCCGTCGGTCGCCGCCCGCCACTCCACATCGTCGTCCTTGACTGCCTCTCCGCCGGACCGTCCCGTCCTCATCTCCCCACCGTCGGCACCCTCGACCCTCGCCGCCCTCATCCCTCCAACGCGGGTGAGGCCTCGGGCTCCGGCCTCGCCCCTTCTTCCCTGCTTCTACTACTGCCGCCGTCGAGTCCCTGCCCCGCCGTGGCTCACACCGCCCGCGCCCGCTACGCTCGTGCTGTGGTCGTCCGGCTTCCCCCGCGCCTGCGGCACCTCTGCGTGAGGCCGCACCCCGGCGAAGCCGCCTGCACCTCCCGGCAGCGGTCGCCGCGGACGTACGTGCCCAAAACCCCCCGGGCTCGCATCTCCGCCGTCCACCTCTGCCTTCCCCCCCTTCCGCGTCGCTGCTCGCCTTGCTATCTTCCAGCTACCGCGCTCCTTCCGTGTCGCTGCACGCCTCGCCATCTTCCGGCTGCCGCGCTCCTCCCCCCCCCGCACCGCTCTG
>LR738714.1:498245020-498353832 GCA_902687465.1 Secale cereale
CGCCATCTTCCGGCTGCCGCGCTCCTCCCCCCCCCGCACCGCTCTGCTCCAGCTGTTGCTAAAGCCACTCCCGCAGCCACCCCGTCGCCGGTGCCCCACTTGCCCCGCTCGCCCATGCGCCACACCGCCGGCTCCGTGCCGCGGTCGCCCTCCCCCCTGCTCCGTTCGAGCCTCCCCATGCGCCCCGGCGTTGCGCCTGGGCGCCGCCCCTCCATGGCCTCATCACCGCCGCTGCCAGCCGCGGTCCCGGCCGTCCGGCGCCCCAGGGCTCCGCCCGCCGGGCCTGGCGGTTTCGCCCCATGCCGGCGGCTTCGGCCCCTAACGGGCGCCCATGCCCTGCACCCACATGCCCGTAACCCACGCCCGCTAAGGGGCTATGGCCCTATGATAGGGGGGCCCAGGCCCTAGAACATAATAAAAAGAATATATAATAAAAATAATTAATTAATTAAGTAAAGAATTAATTAATTTAATTAAACTTAATTAGATTGACCTAATTACTGTTAGACTAATTAACATGTTTAATTAGTCTTAGTGTATGAAAGTAGGCCCCACGCGTCAGTTTGACCCAGTCAACTAACTGGTTGACTGCTGACGTCGTGCGGATGTCATGTTGACGTCATAATTGTAATTTAGAATTAAATTAATTCGGTAAATTCTAGAAAATGATTTAAAACTTTAAAAGTTAATATAAAATAATCTGTAACTCGTATGAAAATACTTTGTACATGAAAGTTGCTCAGAACGACGAGACGAATCCGAATACGCTGTCCATTTGTCAGCCACATGTCCTTAGCATAGCAAACATGCAACTGTTCCCCTCCGGTATGTTTGTCTGAAAACGTGAAACACCGGGATTACTTTCTCGGATGTTTCCCCCCTTCTCCAGTCCACCCGGCACTACGTTCGCTCACACGTAGCACCGCATATTGCCATGTTATTCTTTGTGGTGCGATGTTTGCTTTATATTTATTGTTTCTTCCCCCTCTTCTGTCCGTTAGACACCAAGACTGAGACCGCTGACAGTGCCCCTGTGATCGACTGCGTCAACGACGACCCCCTCCTTGCGAGAGCAACCAGGCAAGCCCTCCCCCCTTGATCACCAGATATCGACCATTCCCCTCTCTCTTATTCTTGCACTAGGTTTGCTACTGTTGTTGATTCGATAGCTCTTATTCTGCTGCATAGCCTGTCATTGTTGCTACAACTGTTGATACCTTTACCTGCTATCCTAATGCTTAGTATAGGATGCTAGTGTTGCATTAGTGGCCCTACATTCTTGTCTGTCTGCCATGCTATACTGTCGGGCCGTGATCACTTGGGTGGTGATCACGGGTATATATTATACTATTACATACACATGATGATGATTCGTATATGGGGGCTGAAGGGGCAGGTGGTTCCACACAGGTAGTGGTGGGCCTGGGTTCCCGACTGCCCCTTGATGGTTACTCTGTGGCGGAGCAACAGGGCGGGTTACGAACACCTAGGAGACAGGTAGGCCTGGCCCTGGTTGTTGTCCGTGGTTATTTCATAATAACACATTTAACGAGATCTTGGTATTTGATCTGAGTCTGGCCATTGGCTTATACGCACTAACCAGCTACGTGGGAATAATTATGTGCACTCAACGTCGTGGTATCAGCCGAAGCCTTCTTGATGTCAGCGACTTAGCGGCGCGCACCGGATTGGACTCGAATGCCGCTCTAGTATTAGGAGCGGCTAGGTCTACTTACCGACCGCCCTCGCAACATGCAGGTGTGCATTGGGCGATGGGCCTAGACCCCTGTGCGCTTAGGACTTAGACCGGCGTGCTGACCTCTCTGCTGTTCTTAGGTAGGGCTACGACGTGTTGATCTTCCGAGGCCGGGCATGATCCAGGAAAGTGTGTCCGTCCAAATGGGATCGAGCGTGCTGGGTTATGTGGTGCACCCATGCAGGGAAGTTAATCTATTCGAATAGCCATGTCCCTCGGTAAAAGGACGACCCGGAGTTGTACTTCGACCTCATGACAACTAGAACCGGATACTTAATAAAACACACCCAGACAAGTTCCACATACAACCCGGTGATCGCTTTCCCACAGGGCAACAAGGGGAGGATCGCCGGGTAGGTTTATGCTATACGATGTTACTTGGTGAACTTTCCAGCTACCCAAGACGGAGGCTGCCAGAAGCATTGATACTTGTTACTATTCCATCTACTCTCTTCTACTTCTGCAAGATGGTGGCTACTTGAAGCGTAGTCTTCGGTAGGATTAGCTATCCCCCTCTTATTCTCGCATTCTGTAGTTTAACCCACAGATATTACCCCTTTACACATATATCATTGCATATGTAGTGTAGATCTTTGCTTGCGAGTACTTTG
Organism: Secale cereale; assembly: GCA_902687465.1. Taxonomy (NCBI): domain Eukaryota; kingdom Viridiplantae; phylum Streptophyta; class Magnoliopsida; order Poales; family Poaceae; genus Secale; species Secale cereale. Next base: position 498,247,388 of record LR738714.1, read on the forward strand.
GATGAGTACTCACGGTTGCTTTGCTCCCCCTTTTCCCCTTTGTCTCTTCTTCTCGGTTGATGCAACCAGGTGGTGGAGTCTAGGACCTAGAGAATCCCGAGGATATTTCTACACACAGTTCGGTTTCGAAGAGTTGTTAGGAGGTCCTAGGCAGGAGGCCTTGCCTTTTCAATCGTAGCTACTTCTGTGCTAGCCATCTTATGGCACCTTGTTTAACTTATGTCTGTACTCAGATATTATTGCTTCCGCTGACTCTTGTGTTTTTGAGCTTATGTATTCGAGCCCTCGAGACCCCTGGCTTGTAATATAAAGCTTGTATTATTTTAATTTGTGTCTAGAGTTGTGTTGTGATATCTTCCAGTGAGTCCCTGATCTTGGTCGTACACATTTGCGTGCATGATTAGTGTACGGTCAAATCGGGGGCGTCACAAGTTGGTATCAGAGCTGACTGCCTGTAGGAATGCCCCTTTCCAACTTCTTGGCCGAAGTCGAGTCTAGTTTTTGAAAAACAAATTTACTAACTTGTTGTGTGGTTTACGGGCCCACAACACCAATGGGTGGTGTTAGAATCTTTTATTCCTCTTCTATGCTCTGTGTCAGGGATATTACTAGCAGGTATGAACCGGCTAGTATAAACCGGCTCATTGTAATATGTTTGTATGGTTGTAATATTTAGTAAAGGCTGCGGCCCATAAGATCTTAGGGCCCATGTATAGAATTATGGTTTGTAAACCGCCCGATGATGTAACTTGAGAGATAAGGAAGAAAGAACAGAGACCGAGGCGGACACAAGTATGAACCGGCCTCGGGACTCTGTAAACCGGACCAGGCGTCGCCTCTATATAAAGGGACGACCCGGCAACGGTTCAAGGAGAGGCAAGAAACAACCCGTCGAGATAGGCAAGCAAATCGCTCCCTGTTCATCGACGCCCAAGCAATACCAAACCAAACTAGATGTAGGCTTTTACCTTCATCGAAGGGGCCGAACTAGTATAAACCCTCTGTGTCCTTTGTGTGCTTTAAACCCCTTCAAGATAACCCGTGCGATGGTTCCATCATCAAGTCCGCTAAACCGGACATCTGCCGTGTTAATTCCACGACAGTTGGCGCCCACCGTGGGGCCTCCGCACGATGGTTTCGAGTTCTTGAAGGGCAGCTTTGAAGGGCTCAAGGGTTACGCGGTCGGCCGGATGACCAAGAGTCGCCGTGGTCGGATCTACATCGACGACGCAGGTTGGGGACCGGAGGCCGATTCAATCGAATACGGGTACCGGGTTCCCTTCGGTGGCATTCAAGTCTTCATCGGCAAGATCGGCGAACCGGGACCTGAGCCGGACATCTTCTCCAACATCATCGAGCCGGCTCAGCGTGCGAGATCGGCCCGCCATGAAGCACGTTTTCGTTGGAGCGGTTCACGGGGTCCAAACCGAGGACGGATCAGAATACGGCGGAGAAACAGTTGTCTACTCCGACGACGGGTCCTCATCCGGAGAGACTGAATCTCTGTATCAGTTGCAGGACGGCCGGTCTGAGGGTGAGTCCGACGGGAACAGTATTCCGGACCCCTTTGACCCGCCGAACCGGGTGGCTGTCTTTATGGCCGGTTCACAGCCCACGGTGAACGGGGCGACAGCAGAAGCTGGTGTAGGGGGGAGCGGCCCGGCCCTCTCACCTACTGACGTTCTATCCACCTTTGTCGAGGAGTTCGCGGCCAAAGCTGTGGCAGAGGTGGCTCCAGCAGACAAGGCGCAGCATGATGCAGAGCTCCTTCAGCTAAAGGCCCGGGTGGATCAAGCAAGGGATGATTTGAAGGCAGAGAAGGCTATGATAGCGATAAGGCAAGCGGAATTGAATGATCAGGCTTTTCACCTAAGGATGGAACAGGCCTCCACACAGGGAGTAAGAAATCGGAAATATCAATCTCGTCTACCGTCGGTTTATGAAGCAACGGATCTGTTCAGAACACCCGGGGCTGGGACAAGCAATGATCCGGCGTTAAACCGGAGGGCGCCCCCAACCAGGGATGAGCCGGTTCAACAGCCTACTGCGGAGCAAGATCGGCGGATCACGTCTGCACCTCACGTTCCTATCCCTCCGGGTCATTATTCAAATCCTTTGGACAACATCGTTGCTGCTGCTGCACGTTTGGCCGCTTTACCTGTTGAAGGGACGTCTCCGGTGGCATTGGAGGCACGCCGGGTCAAGGAGTTACTTAATACGGTGTTAGTACAGCAGCAAGCGTACTCTCATAGCAGGGAGAGGCTACATTCAACACCACGTCACAGCCGGAGTTACACTAGGCATTGGGAGGAACCAGAAGTGTCTAGTAGTGAACGCAGGAGGCATCGGCACAGACAGGATAATCCGGCAGGCGCATCCGCACAAGCTCCGGATGTAAACCGGGTTAGGTCGGTAGCCCGGGAGGAAATCCGTCAGACGACGCCGGTTCACACGACCACAGCAGAGACAGGAGTCACAACGAGTTCTTTTGGGGTGCAGTGTCTTATCCCCGCTTTGCGAAGCGTGAAACTGCCCAAGGACTTCAAGGGTCCGCGAAAGGTGCCTAATTACACCGCTGATTTGGCTCCCGAAGCTTGGGTGGAGAGTTATGAGATGGCCATGGAGATGCTGGACATGGATGAAGCGGCTTGTGCAAAGTACTTTACTATGATGCTTGAGGGTACAGCCCGGACCTGGCTAAAGGGTTTACCCCCTAATTCCATCGGATCATGGGGAGAATTACGTCGCCAGTTTATCAAAAATTTCAAAGATACATGCAAGCAGCCAATGTCAGTAGTGGATCTGGCAGCCTGTGTGCAAGGAGAACAGGAATCTACAAGTGCATGGGTGCGGCGAGTGTCAGAGATCTTGCACTCTTCGAATAGTATCAATCCTAGTACGGCAATAGTAACTTTAGAGAACAATTGCCGGTTTGAGTCCCTAAAGTTAAAACTAGGACGGCTTAAAAGGGATTGCAATGATATGGGAACTTTCATGAGTGCTCTGGTAAAGTATGGGGACTCTGATAATACCAAGTATCCAGAAGCTGAGGGAGACAAAGCAGGGAAGGTTAACAAACCTGGTAAACCGGCGCAGGTTAACCCGGCTACTGCAAGTTTCTTAGGCAAGCGAAAGGCAGAAGGTGGCTCTGATTTCGTAGCCAATACCCAAATTCAAGGGGGTTTTCAGCGTAATAGGGGCAACCCACCTCAACAAACCGGCGGAGGGGATGCTAGTTGGGACCAAGAGTTAGATCAGCCTTGTCCGAAGCATGGCTCGAGCAGACGACCGGCAAAACACACTATAAGAGAGTGCATGCCTTTTATGGAAGCGATGATGGGCCGCTTTAATAATAATGACAGGCCTCCAAATGGCGGTTCAGGCCCAGGGTTCTATGGTCCGGTTCATCAGGGGAACAGCTCCGGATCAGGATATCGGGGCAATAACAATGGTTATCAAAACCGGGCTGGTAATCAAAATGGTCAAGGAAGTTATAATAACCAGGGTAATCAGCCACGTAATCAGGGTGGTTACAATAACCAAGGCAGTCAACAGCAGGGCCAAGGTAATCATAACAACCAGGGTAATCAGCAGCGTCAGCAACAGCAACCACAATCCGGATATCAGAGTAATCCGAAGGAGTTGAGCAGTGGGCAATATCATGTGTTCACCACGAGTCTATGTAAATGAGATCAGAAGGTTTTAAAACGGGCAGTCCACGCGGTTGAACCGGCGACCCCGCAATAACTGCGCTGGTCAGAACAGCCCATTGTATGGAGCAGGGAGGATCACCCAATGCGGGTGGATAATCCGGGCCACTTGGCCTTGGTGGTAGCGCCACATGTGGGAGGTTATAAGTTCACTAAAGTTCTCATGGACGGCGGTAGCAGCATCAACATCTTGTACTATGAGACTTTCCGTCGTATGGGCCTAACGGATAAGAAGTTAAGGCAATCAAACACGGTGTTCCACAGGGTGGTTCCAGGTAAGTTGGCTTATCTAGTTGGAAAGATTGACTTGGAAGTTACCTTTGGAGATGAGCATGATTCCAGGTCAGAAATGATAACTTTCGAAGTTGTCAAGATCCAAAGCCCCTATCACGCTTTATTCGGGAGAACGGTTTATGCCAAGTTTATGGCTAGGCCATGTTATGTTTATCTGCAACTCAAAATGCCAGGTCACAAGGGCACGATCACAGTTCATGGAAGTCGCAAGATTGCAGTGGAGTGTGAAGAGGGAGATGCAGCCTACACGGAGGCGGTATGTGCCACAGAAGAGTTGAAGTTTTATAAAGATAATGTTGATCCGGCAGATATGACTCCGCTGAAGAAGCCAACTATAGAGCATGATCCGGCATTGAAGTTTAAATCGGCGGAGGAGACCAAGCAAGTTGATTTTGTGCCAGGTGATTCGTCCAAGCAGTTCACTATCAGCGCTAACCTTGATCCCAAATAGGAAAGCGTGCTCATCGAGTTCATCCGTGAGAACCGGGATATCTTTGCGTGGAAGCCTTCTGACATGCCAGGTATACCGAGGGAACTCGCTGAGCACAACCTTAACATTGATCCAAAGTATAAACCGGTTAAACAATATTTGCGCCGCTTCAACGAAGAGAGGCGCAAGGCTATAGGAGAAGAAGTGGCCAGGCTTTTGGCCGCAGGGTTCATAGTTGAAGTTTTCACCCAGAGTGGTTGGCTAATCCGGTGCTTGTGTTAAAGAAGAATGGAAAGTGGAGAATGTGTGTGGATTACACAGACCTCAACAAGGCTTGTCCAACTGATCCTTTTGCTCTCCCTCGCATTGATCAGATTATCGATGCTACAGCAGGATGTGAGCGGCTAAGCTTTTTGGATGCATATTCAGGATATCACCAGATCAAGATGGCAGTTAAAGACCCGGAGAAGACAACTTTCATAACCCCTTTCGGTGCTTTTTGCTATGTATCTATGCCTTTCGGGCTCAAGAGTGCTCAAGCAACTTATCAGCGCTGTGTTCAGAATTGTCTTAAAGGACAGATAGGGAGGAATGTTCATGCCTATGTGGATGACATTGTGGTTAAATCAAGGAAAGAGGAGACGATGATAGAGGATCTTAAGGAGACTTTTGACAATCTTCGAGCCTATAAGATGATGCTTAATCTGGAGAAGTGTGCCTTTGGTGTTCCGGCAGGTAAACTACTATGATTCTTGGTCTCAAACAGAGGAATAGAAGCTAATTCGGAGAAGATTAAGGCAATCACATATTTGACTCAACCAGTTTGCATCAACGATGTTCAGTGTATTGCTGGCCGGATCACAGCATTAAGCCGGTTCATCAGCCGTTTGGGAGAGAAGGCGATCCCACTTTACCAGATGCTGAAGAAAACAGATCGGTTTATAAGGAGTGATGAGGCGAACGCGGCGTTTGAGGATCTGAAGCGGCAAATGGCAAAGCCGCCGGTCCTGGCTGCCCCTGTTGATAAAGAGCCGTTGCTGTAATACGTCGCTGCCAATGCACGGGCAGTCAGCGTCGCAATTGTGGTTGAGCGCAAGGAAGTAGGAAAGGAATACCCGGTTCAGCGTCCGGTTTATTACGTAAGTGAAGTACTCATTGAATCCAAGCAAAGATACCCACATTGGCAGAAGCTGGTGTATGGTGTGTTCATGGCAAACCAGAAGCTGAAGCACTATTTCCAAGGTCATCCAATAACTGTGGTTAGTTTAGCACCGTTGGGGGACATAATCCAGAACAGGGAAGCTACAGGTAGAGTAGCGAAGTGGGCCATTGAGCTCAGCCCACATGAGTTGAAGTATGTGCCACGCACCGCTATAAAATCTCAGGCATTGGTGGATTTTATCAATGATTGGACAGAGTTGCAAACTCCTGAGGAGAAGCCGGATCTTACATACTGGACGATTCACTTTGACGGTTCAAGACAGTTGGAAGGCTCAGGGGCTGGAGTTGTCTTAACTTCCCCCCGAGGCGATAAATTTTGTTACGTCCTCCGTTTATTGTTTCCTTGTACTAATAATGCAGCGGAATACGAAGCATTGCTTCATGGCTTACGGATGGCAAAGGAGATGAACTTGAGCCGGGTCAAATGTTTTGGCGATTCAGATCTGGTGGCACAGCAAGTTTCAGGAAAATGGGATTCACGAGATTCTCTCATGGTAGCTTACAGACGGGAAGTTGAAGCAGTTGCAGGATATTTCAAAGGGTATCAGGTGGATCATATAGACCGGCGACGGAACGAGGCGGCCGATGCTTTAAGCCGGCTGGGCTCCCAACGTAAACCGGTGCCACCAAATACTTTTTTGGATGAGTTGCACAGTCATTCGGTTCAAGTACCATCGGAGGAAGACCTAGCTGTTCCTGATCCGGAGGCACAGTTAGTTGCAGCGCTTCATGTAATTCCGGATTGGACGCGGCCTTACTTGGCATATTTGAGCCGAGGAGAGCTACCGGATGATGAGATAGAGGCACGACAGATAATCTGGCGTTCCAAGTCCATGACGATTGCGAACGGAGAACTTCATCATCGCAGTGTTTCTGGAGCATTTCAACGGTGTGTATCAGCTGAGGAAGGTTGTGATATCCTTCGTGAAATCCATGAAGGGGATTGTGGTCATCATGCCGGTTCAAAATCCTTGGTGGCTAAGGCTTTTCGACATGGGTTCTATTGGTTAACAGCTCATGCTGATGCGGCGGATTTAGTCCGAAAGTGTGATGCTTGTCAGAAGTTTTCACGACGCGCTATTGTTCCGGCACAGGAGCTCCGGATGATACCAATAACCTGGCCATTCGCGACTTGGGGGCTTGATATGGTTGGACCTTTCAAACGATCCCAAGATCAGAAAACTCATCTACTAGTGGCAGTGGATAAGTTTACAAAGTGGATTGAGGCAGAGCCTGTGAGCAGGTGTGATGCGGCAACGGCAGTCAAATTTATCAAAAAGGTAATTTTCTGGTTTGGCTTTCCGCACAACATCATCACAGACAACGGCACCAATTTATCTCAAGGTGAGATGGAAGAATTCTGTCAACGGGAGCATATTCGCTTAGATGTATCTTCTGTGGCCCACCCCCAATCCAATGGTCAAGCTGAAAGAGCAAATTAGGAGATTTTGCGAGGTATCAAGCCCCAGCTTATGACTCCTTTGCAGAGAACCCCAGGATGTTGGGTCGAGGAGTTACCATCTGTCCTATGGAGTATCAACACTACGCCAAACCGGTCCACAAGTTATACACCTTTCTTTATGGTATATGGTGCTGAAGCGGTCCTTCCAAGTGATATCCGTCATGATTCACCAAGGGTAACAGCCTATGTTGAAGCGGCCAATGAGCAGGCAAGACAAGACAGCTTGGACCGGCTGGATGAAGAGCGTGATATAGCAGCAGCACGGTCTGCAATCTATCAACAAGACTTGCGCAGATATCACAGCCGCCGGATCAAGAGCAGAACATTCCAGGAGGGTGACTTAGTACTCCGGCTCATCCAAGACCAAACAGATATGCACAAGCTATCCCCACCTTGGGAAGGGCCCTTTGTGGTCAGCAAGAATCTACATAACGGTTCATATTACCTGCTGAACGTTCGAGAACACAAGGACTCACGGACATCAGAGGAGGAGACGAAGAGGCCATGGAACATCGCCCACTTACGGCCATACTATACTTGAGCTCTGAGCTCCACTGTATCCTATGTATATATTATGATTAATGAATAAACCGGCACCCTCGGTAAACCGGGGGCTCAGCCTTTTTTCCAATACAAATATCTTGTGAGGACAACCATATATGTATTATCATATGGTATATTTCAAACATATCGGCCGGTTTAAAACTGATTTTTGCAGAATATATACTCAGAAGCAATAAAACTCCCTGAAGAGCATGAGGTCACATCCGGCTCAAAAGAGGACGCTTCACGGAAACCCTCTGGATGGTAATCCATCCAGTGATTGGGTCAAGATCTACCCATGGCTTCATGGAGCCATGGAAGACCATCTGGAAACGCTACAGGCATCCAGTGATTGGTTTATATTTACCCATGGTTTCAAGGAACCATGGAGGCCCTCTGGAAAGACGGGATTACCCGCATCCAGTGATTGGCTAATTTTTTTTCTTATGGTTCCTATGGAAAGACGGGATTATCCGCATCCATCGACCGGCCCTCTGGAAAGACGGGATTACCCGCATCCAGTGATTGGCTAAAGTTTTTTCTTATGGTTCCTATGGAAAGACGAGATTATCCGCATCCATCGACAGGCCCTCTGGAAAGACGGGATTACCCGCATCCAGTGATTGGCTGAACCTTGCTTTGAGCCTGGCAGCTCATAAAAAGCCTCGACTACATGGTTTTATTTGCAAATTTGCATTTTCTGATCTTTATGTGTTATGATTCTTTAATCCGGAGTGGGACAATTCAGGAAATTGACCACACATTTACAAAGTTAAAAGTCCGGCTCGTGAATACCAGTATGAGATAAACCGGTGCTCATTATAACCCGGATCATCCATCAGGCAAAAGCCAAGTATAAGCTACAAATTTCTGGACAAAGTTTCCACATGATATAAACCGGTGTCTTTTATCAAGCCCGGGTTTGTTATTGGATCTATGAAAGCCTTCATCAGAAAATTTTAAATTCTACCGGATTAAGAGTATCAAGCATACTTGGTCTCAGGTATAAAGTTATTCTTTGATAAGTATACACTTGTTTCATATGTTGTGAGAACGATTTAATGGGTTCAACGGTAAAGCCGTTAGGACGTATCTTCATTGTCTATGCAGGAACATATGATATATCAGATAACCCATCTCAGAGCAAATTGGTAATATTATAGCAAGAAGTATCCGGATCAAAGCAGACACAGTTTTCAGCTATCCTATTACAAGGCATAGCAAGCCCGACGGATTAAAGATTGTTTGGTAAAGCGGGAAGATAACTACAACAATAAGTTATGAACTATGCTCCTTCCTGCTGCGATGGCTGAGCATCAACTTGAGCCGGAGTCTCCTCTTCCTCTTGAAGCGGCTGGAAATCCGGGGCGCACCAGTCGATTTTCATTAAAGTACGAAAATACATCTCTTCGTTGATGAGTTCCGATGGTTCGATATCTGGAGCGAATGTATGCGGACGCACTGGTGGGATTAGATTGACGGTTTCATAAACCGGCCGCTCGACCCGCTCGTTTTGCAAGTCATACCCTGGATGATACCGGGATAAATCTGCTTCGGCTGCAAGTTTGCTGGCAAGAGGACGCATCTCCTTTGTCAAAGCATAGAGATCCTTTGCAGTAAACGATGATCCGTCTTCCTTGGTATTTGGACACCCATTTAAAGCTTCTTCCGGATCAAAGTTGTTAGGACCCCGATCCTAAGTCACACCGATCTAGCTGTAACACGTCATATCACTTTGCGGCCTCACGCACGGTAACCCCACGGGTGCCACCTTACCTGGCCCGGGACCATTTGCGCATTTTGGCACACGTATATGACAGTGTCGCTAGCATCCATATGACAGAGAACCCGGGCCGACATGGCTAGTTATAAACCAAAAGTGGCACTAAATTACAGAGACAGGCATCCATGACCCAGCAACGAACGTGTCGGTCATCAACGTATGAACCCAAGTCATAGCAAGCTACATGGACTTAAAGGAACAACGCGTGACATTTCCCCTATGGGACAGACACAGGAACGAAGAAGGACACATGCCGGCCAGCCTACGTGTTCCGAGCAGTAGCAAGCTACCAAGGCTCATTGGAATCACTAGGAGGCATTTCCCTGTAAGGTAGGCTACCAAAGGAAAATAACTAGGTGTCGGATCCCACACATACCAAGCATTTCAAACATACACGCAATATGCTCAATATGTGCAAATACAACATTGCATCACAACAGAACTCTATGACTCAAAGTACTTTATTTAAAAGGCTCCAAGAGCCATACATAACATATCCATACAGGTAGGGGTCACATGACCCAACACTCAAGTCATACAGTCATACAAGCACAAGCGGAAGCTACATGTCTGAGTACAGACAACTTAGAAAATAAAACAGGCTTGGTGTAGCCTGACTATCTACAAGGCCCTTCACAAGCTCCAGATCTCCGTCTGGGTGTCAAGCTACTTGTCGACGTCAACGTCTATGTAGAACCCATCAGCAGGGGCAGGGTTCTCCTCTGCAACAGTTATTAAGCAAACATGAGTACAAAGGTACTCAGCAAGTCTTACCACAGAACCTATGATACATGCAACATTATCAAAGGGGGTAGTGGAGTTCATAGCAGAATGCCAGCTTTGACCTTGGCTAACCTATACTACCACTCTCAACAGATTGCAAGATGTTATTACGAACACGAGTCCTCTACTCACCACATCAATACACTACCGAGGATCCTCTTCCGTCATCCTACGGAAGGGCCATCTGCGGCACTCACACTTATCTTGAGGCTTTTAGTAGTATCCATCAACTTGTCTATGAACTGTAAGAGCAACCAAGTAGTCCGTACCGCGAACAACGGCTATCCGAATAGTTTGGTAACCCTGCAGGGGTGTACTTCTTCACACACGCTTTCACCACTTATCGCCATTTACTCGGCGTGTACTCGGCAACCTTCAAGCGGAAGCCCAGCGGGGGTGTCGGCCACGACCTGACTAACTACTCAAGTCTCTCGTCCAGGTTTATCGCCTATTTGGGTTCCATCCGACGGGAGATCCGGCCGGGGTGTCGCTCACGGCCCCAAACAATGTGTACAGGGTTCCCGAGTCACCAAACGGGCAACCGATACACCGTGCCACGTACCTGTCGCATCACAACCCACCCCGAGGGTCAGCGTTCTGCACGACCTCCAGTAAGCTATAAACACCAGAAACTAGTTGCAACTCCTGGACAGAGATCAAGGGTAATTAATAAGCCAAGAGGGTCAATTAAGGATCCGAATGTGTGATAGTAGCTGTAACTTGAACCACACATACATATCTCGGGTCCTAAGGATGGTTCCAATGAAACAACCCACCATGTACTCCTACATGGCCTTTCATCGATACCTTTACCAAGCGTATTCCACACTTCCTTCTGTTTATCGGTATGATCATTTCACTCTGATCCATCACCCAGATGAACCAGACCAGACACAACTCTAAGCATAGCAGGCAACATAAACAAATAGCATGGTGGATCACACATCACATGGCTCAATCAACTCCTACACATGCTAGTGGGTTTCAACTATTTACTGTGGCAATGACATGTCATGCAAGGGACAGGGTTCAACTACCGCAACACGTAGCAGTTCACACGCTGTTGCCTTAATGCAGTAAAAGAGAGCAGGAGCGAGAAGATTGGGTTTGTATCGGAATGATCAATGATTGCTTGCCTGACAAAGTAGTTGTCAGGTACTGCTCTTCAACTGGATACGCAGCAGTATCCTCGGGAGCAGGACCTAACACAGAGAATACCGACGATACAATCATTAACAAGCAAGTGCAACAATATGATGCATGCTCATGACATGGCAAGATGCATGTGTGTTGGCTAATGCAACTAAAACCAGAAGGGTTTGAACCTATTTGAATCAAAGATTCAAATTGGAGTTCAAACTATTATTTAAATAAGTGCATTATCATGTTTTTGATGTATATAGAAAGTTAACTTGTTCAAACATGCATGAAACCAGTGCCATTGGAAAGATTGGATTTTTCTGATCATTTTTCATATATAAAACTTTTCCATCTGAGCTATGGTTGATTTTATATGATTTTTAGAAGTTTTGGGTATTTTCTGGAATTTCCTGAATTGTTTTTAATCTAAAAATCCCAGAAAATCCTTTACTGCGTCAGCATGACATCATGCTGACGTCAGGCAGTCAATAGGGCCAGTCCAAGTCAAACCTGACCGGTGGGACCCACTGGTCAGTGTCACAGTTAACTAATTAACTAATTAGAATTAAATTAACACCTAATCTAGGTTTGACTTGCGGGCAGGGCCCACATGTCAGTGACCCAGGGGGTCAAACCCGTGGTCAAAACAGGTCCAACTCGCCGGCGTTTAGCCGCCGGCGAGGCCAAACACGGCGGTGGGGTGCGGGTTTCGTGCTCCGGCTGCCAAATCGACGGCGGAGCACACCTACGGGTAGCTGGAGGCAAACCGCATCGAGTGGAGGTGGTGGCTGGCCTCGGGGTCGCCGGAGATGACGCCGGCGACGAGTCCAGCGGCGGCCGGGGTTCGGCGAAGTCGAAAACGACGATGCGGTGCTCGTAGAGGAGCGTGAAGTGGTCCTACAGCATCTACGTGTGATGGTGAAGCTGATAGGCACGGTGGCCGGACCAATGGATGGCAGGAGCCTCGTCGGCGACGAGCTCCGCGGCGGTGCGTGCAGGTGAGCTTCGTGCGGTGTGTTCTAGGGGAGTAGAGAGCCAATGGAGAGGGGGAGGACGAAGCTGGGCTCACAGGGGTTGCAGCAGGCGCCGGAGCGAGCTCGGGGGTGGTCGGAGCTGAGCGGAACGGCGAGGGGGATCTCCGCGGCCGGAGTTGAGGAAGAAGAGGTCGGGGGCGTCTCCAGGGCGGGTGAGCGCTCGGGGCTCGGCCTGTTCGAAGTAGTCGAGGACGGCGGAGACGACAGACACCAAGGCGGGGCTCAGGGACGACGGTGGGCGCGGCTTCTACGACGGTGCGAGCACGACGGCGTCGGCCATGGCGCGGGGAGAGCGAGGGAGAGGAGCTGGGGAGAGGGGGAGGTGTCTGCGAGGTCGGGGGCGTCGTGTACGACCGATCCAGCCCTCCAGGACAGCAAGGGGAGGAAGCAAGGCGGCGGGCAGCTACGTGGCGCGCGGTGCGGTCGCCGTCAAGCACCTGCCTGCCTGCCTGGCCGAGCCAAGCAGCTCGCTGGAGCGGCAGCTGGGCTGGGCCGGCAGGTGGGCCGGGTGGGGCTCCAGGTAAACTTCTTCTCTCTCTCTCTTTTTTCTATTTCTTTTCTGTTTCATTTATTTTGCAACTTTGTTTAATTAAATAAAATGCCAGAGCATTTTTATAACTCATAACACTTGTCATACCTACTGTATATAATATGAACAGTAGGAAACATTATAGTTTATGATTATTTGAGCATTTAAAATATTTTATAGCATTTAAATGCCCAAATTCAAATACCATATGATTTAATCCAGTGACCTTGGATGTCCTAGAAAATTGTGCACCATTTTTAGCAAAGGTTTGAGACCAAGGCAGAAATGATGAACATTTTTTAAGGGCATTTTGGGTACATTGGAAAATATTTTATCAAACCCTAGTTGTTAGAAGAGGGGTGCTGGGGTTTCTGTCATTCCCATTTCAAATTTCTTTGAAAAGTAAACATGATGCACACACCAACTAACCCTACAGCAAGTGCTAACTAGGGATGTGACAACTCACCCCCACTTAAAAGAATCGCGTCCCGAGATTCGGGTTCCTCCGGAAAGAGGGTGGGGTACTCAAATCGAAGACGATCCTCCCGTTCCCAAGTGGCTTCACTCTCGGAATGATGTGACCATTGAACCTTGAGAAACTTGATATTATGGCGTCGAGTGGTGCGCTCGGTTTGATCAAGAATACGAACGGGGTATTCTCGATAGGTGAGATTGTCCTGGAGATCAAGCGTTTCGTGGTCCACTCCGCGGATAGGATCCGAGAAGCAATGCCTGAGTTGAGAAACGTGGAACACGTCATGAACTCTGGATAGGTGCGGAGGTAGTTCCAGTTGGTAGGCAACTTCTCCTCGTTTGGCAAGAATGCGAAAAGGACCGATGTAACGAGGGGCCAATTTGCCTTTGATACCGAAGCGATGGGTTCCCTTAAGAGGAGTAACCCGAAGGTAAGCCTTATCGCCGACTTCAAAAGTCACAACCTTATGATGACTATCATATTGGCTCTTTTGGCGAGACTGGGCTGTTTTCAATCTCTCACGGACGATGCGAACTTGTTCCTCTGCTTCCTGGATCATATCCGGACCAAAGAATTGTCTTTCCCCGGTCTCTGACCAGTTAAGAGGTGTTCGACACCTTCGTCCATATAGAACTTCGAAGGGAGCTTTGCCCAAGCTGGCTTGATAACTATTGTTATAAGCAAATTCGGCAAATGGAAGACATTTTTCCCATTCCATACCGAAAGACATGACAGAGGCTCGAAGCATGTCTTCCAGGATTTGATTGACTCGTTCCACTTGACCACTTGACTGCGGATGGAAGGCAGTACTGAAAGAGAGATGAGTTCCCATAGCATTCTGGAAACTTTCCCAAAATCGTGAAGTGAAAAGACTTCCACAGTCCGAGTTAATCTCCAACGGTACACCATGAAGTGATACTATCCGAGAGACATACAAATCTGCTAGCTGTCTAGCGGTAATACTCTCTCGAACAGGCAGGAAAAGAGCTACTTTAGAGAGGCGGTCGATAACAACGAAGATAGCATTATTCCCTTTCCTGGTCCTGGGAAAACCGGTAATGAAGTCCATACCGACTTTGTCCCATTTCCATTCAGGAATAGCTAAAGGTTGAAGGGTGCCAGCAGGCCGTTGATGCTCTGCTTTGACTCGACGGCAAACGTCGCAGTTAGCAATGAATTGAGCGATTTCCCTCTTCATCCTAGTCCACCAGAATCTCTGACGTAGATCCTGATACATTTTGGTGCTACCGGGATGAATCGTGAGAGGAGATTCATGAGCCTCCTTAAGAATCATTTGTCGTAGTTGTGGTTTCTTGGGTACCACCAAGCGGTTCTCGAAGTACACTACACCTCGATCATCCATAGAGAAACTTCTAGCAACTCCGCTAGCAATGTTCTCCTTGATCTGAGATATGCCTTTATCATACCGTTCGACAACTATTATTTGATCCATAAGGGTAGGTTTCGCCACCAAGGTGGAAAGGAATCCTCGAGGAACAATGTGAAGGTTAAGCTTACGAAATTCCTCGTGGAGAAGTGCTTGACCTTGTTGTAACATTAAGTTGTTACAGTATGACTTACGACTTAGTGCATCAGCCATGACATTGGCCTTTCCAGGAGTGTAAGTGATTCCTAAGTCGTAGTCTGTGAGCAACTCAACCCAACGTCTTTGCCTGAGATTTAGATCCGGTTGGGTGAAGATATACTTCAAACTTTGGTGATCAGTGAAGATTTCACAGCGATTACCAAGGAGGTAATGTCGCCATGTTTTGAGTGCATGGACTACAGCTGCAAGCTCTAGATCATGAGTAGGATAGTTATCCTCGTGTGGACGCAACTGTCGAGATGCGTATGCAATCACGTGACTATCTTGCATGAGAATGCAACCTAGTCCTTGTCGCGAGGCGTCGCAATAGATTATAAAATCCTTAGAAAAATCTGGTGGTACCAGTACAGGTGCAGATGTCAGGCGTCTTTTCAGTTCCTGAAAACTGGACTCGCACTGTGGGGTCCACTCAAACTTTTTTATCTTTCTTGAGGAGTTCGGTTAGAGGTTTGGCAACCTTGGAGAAATTCTCGACGAAGCGTCGGCAATAGCTCGCTAAGCCAAGAAAACTCCTAACTTGCTTGACCGATTCAGGGGGAGTCCAATCAAGGACGGCTTGAACTCGCTCGGGATTGACAGCAATACCCTTGCCAGAGATCACATGACCTAGATAGGTTACTTCTGGCAACCAAAATTCACATTTAGAGAATTTGGCATAAAGGCGGTGCTCTCAAAGTTTCGTCAATACCAGCCTTAAATGCTCGGCATGATCTTCCTTGTTCTTGGAATAGATGAGTATATCATCGAGGTATACCACGACGAATTTATCCAAATACTCCATGAATATATAATTCATTAACCGAGAAAAGGTAGCTGGGGCATTGGTTAATCCGAAGGACATAACGGTGTACTCATATTGGCCATAACGAGTAACAAAAGCCGTTTTAGGAATGTCCCCGTTCTTGATTTTGATTTGATGGTAGCCCAACCTCAAATCCATCTTAGAGAAGACTGAGGATCTAGCGAGCTGATCATACAGGTCGTTGATCCTGGGAAGCGGATACTTATTCTTTATGGTGACCAGATTGACAGGTCGGTAATCTACAACCATCCGCTCCGTTCCATCCTTCTTCTTGACGAAGAGGACGGGGCAAGCCCAAGGGGAAGAACTAGGACGGATGAAACCTTTTTGCAAGGACTCATCGAGTTGTTTCTTTAGCTCAGCTAATTCTAGTGGTGCCATCTTATAAGGTCTCCTAGAGATTGGGACAGTTCCAGGGATAAGATCTATCACGAACTCGACATCTCTGTCAGGTGGAACTCCTGGCAGTTCTTCGGGAAAAACATCCGGGAAGTCACGGACTACCGGGATACCTTCGAGTTCTGGTAGAGGGCTGGCATTAAGAGAGTAGAGCTGACGCTCAGCCATTCGGGTCAAGACATTGACTATCTTGCCGGATGGGTGTGTAAGTTGAACGGTCCTAGTATAGCAATCAATCTTGGCGTAATGAGTTGTCATCCAATCCATACCCAAGATGATGTTTATGTCCGAGGACTTGAGAGCGATTAAAGATGCTAGGAAAACAAGTCTATCGACAAGGATTTCATTTCCATGGCTTACCCTAGAGGTTTGCCACTTTGAACCAGGAGTTTGAATAACCATGGAAGTAGGCATGTCACAAAAAGTCATGTTGTGCAATCGAGCATAGCTCTCAGATATGAACGAATGGGATGCTCCAGTATCGAAAAGAACAGATGCCGGATGGCAGTTGACGAGAAGCGTACCAAGGACGACGTTAGGATCCTCATAGGCTTCCTCAGCAGAGACATAGTTGACATGAACACGTGCAGTGGGGATTGGCTTGACATAATTCACCTTGCCGGTTGGCTTGCCACGGCCAACGGTTTTTCCTGGCTGGTTCTGGGGACAATCACGCATGTAGTGTCCCGGTTCTCCACACTTGAAACATGTCACAGTGGTGGTGCGTGGAGCAAAGTTGGAAGGTGGTCCTCCATAAGTCTTAGCAGGTGCAAACTGTTGAGTTGGGCGAGGCGCCTCATAGGATGGCCTCGGTGTGTACTTGGGTGGCAGAGCAGTGTTAGGAACCCACACACGGCGCTTGTGAGAACTAGAGCCGGATGAGGAACCAAAGTCTCGAGTATGCTTGCGGGTGGCCTCGAAGTCGGTCTGGCCTGTTTCAGCACTAATAGCCTTGTTAACCAACTTCTGGAAGGAAGTGCACTCGTGCAGACGTAGATCTCGGCGGAGTTCAGGGCTGAGTCCCTTGCGGAACCTCGCCTGCTTCTTGGCATCGGTGGATACTTCCTCAGGTGCATAGCGTGCCAAGTTGCCAAACTCGCGGCTATAGCCATCCACAGTTAACCGGCCCTGGGTGAAATTACAGAATTCCTCCCGCTTGCGATCCATGAGACCTTCCGGAATGTGATGTTCACGGAATGCCTCACTGAACTCAACCCAGGTAGTGACTTGGCCAGCAGGACGCATAGCTTCAAAGTTTTCCCACCAAAGACTGGCAGGGCCCTCAAGATGGTAGGCGGCGTAGATAACCTTGTCAGCTTCGGCCACACGGGCAGAGTGTAGCTTGTGGGTAATACTACGTAGCCAGTCATCAGCATCCAGAGGTTCAGTGGAGTGATGGAACTTCGGTGGACACATCTTGATAAAATCGTGGATTGACACCACGTCATTCCTCTGACGTAACCCAGTGTTCTGCTCTATGCGTTCCAGCATACGGTTGGTCTCTCTCTTGTTTCGTTCTGCTTCAAGCATAACTTCCGCCAAGGAGGGTGGCTGGGGCAGATTCCCATCTCAAGCCCCACTAGCCTCACCCTGCTCCTGAGCAGCAGGAGTGCTGCGAGTGTTGATTATCCTAGGAAAACAAAACAACGGTTTTGACAAGGATGGCAAAAATTTGACATAGAAGTGCAGAATGTAATGGATGACACGGAATGCAAGGATGTTCATCCGTACGACATGGTAATATAGGAACTGCTATATATACACCAGTGGTCATACACACCATACGAAGTTTAGTACAAGACAAGGCTAAAGTACAACTACGGTGAAAGATGATACATCCCATCAGAGGCATTCCAAGCTCCTATACATTATTTAACTACACCTCCGGAACTCAATACACACTAAGTCAATACATTATTTAACTACACCTCCGGAACTCAATACACACTAAGTCATATTCCACAAGACGCGCAGGACTGTGGGAATACAACTACTATGATACTACTACAACCACGGTCTAGCTCAGACATTCGCGTAGTAATCCTCGTAAAGATTACCACCGTAGCCTGGAAGTGGAACAGACGGATCTTGGAACTCGCGAGCACTCGAAGGCTGTGGACCATAAGGACACGGATGTGGCCTCGGTCCCGATGCTGGTGGTAAACGACGCCCACGTGGAGGTGTAATACCCCCAACGTCACGCCAATCCATGCGATCAGGCAGACAAGTCCGCACGGGGTACAAATCCCGCATGTCTAGATATCCGGCGTGCACAGCAGGTGCAAGCCGTGTCAAAGTAGTCCAGTGGGCGGCTCGGGTGTTATACAGCTCCATTCGGAGGGCACGGACCTCACGGTCCCTATACTCCAACATCTGAACAGTAGTCTGAAGCAGTGGCTCTTCATGAGCAGCATCAGTATACAAACCAGTGTAGTAGCCTTCCTCTCCGGGAAGTGAGGCTGGCATGTAACAGAACTCAGTGTTCAGCAACAGGGCATGCCTAGCACGGAGAATGGTCATCATCGAATAAGCGGCATCCTGCACTGCCATCTCGATGGTAACCCCGAGTCCATAAGACCAATGGATGGGGTCATTAGCTCCAGGATATGAGGGGTATATCCGGACTGTGCAGAAATACTGACTCTGATTGAAATCCCGGTATTGTTCCTCCACGGTGTATTCAGGATACCAGCGATAACCGGTCTCAGTCAGCACACGGACTAGCATGGCCGTGTGACCGGGCACATTAATGCACCGAGTCAAACGAACCACTTGGTGAGGGATGCGGCCAGACATCTGAAACACGAAGTAATGCAAAGGCATTAGTGTTTCTGGAAGAAATCGGGCAGCATAACAACTGTAAATGCTCAAACAAAATTTGAGACATCATACAAATGATAGCATAGCCACTCAACAATTCCATATCAAGGTTCCGGGTCCAACAATCATCATACTAAAAGGATAGAAACTGAACTGAGGCTTGACCAACAATCCTAAGAGTCTACGGATTAGTAACACGTGAACCTAATAAGGATAAGAGGCCTAGTCCTAATTCCCCGTAGAAAGAATAGACTGACTCAAATCAGAAGGGCATAAGGTAAAGGAGTAAAAAGAGCCTTACGTTCCCTTCCACAATCAATTCCCCTACATATAACTAAGAATTTTTCTAGACTCAACATCAACCAGTTTGGCTTGAGAAACCTACAGGCAGTCCAGCTCTGATGCCAACGCTGTCAGGACCCCGATCCTAAGTCACACCGATCTAGCTGTAACACGTCATATCACTTTGCGGCCTCACGCACGGTAACCCCATGGGTGCCACCTTACCTGGCCCGGGACCGTTTGCGCATTTTGGCACACGTATATGACAGTGTCGCTAGCATCCATATGACAGAGAACCCGGGCCGACATGGCTAGTTATAAACCAAAAGTGGCACTAAATTACAGAGACAGGCATCCATGACCCAGCAACGAACGTGTCGGTCATCAACGTATGAACCCAAGTCGTAGCAAGCTACATGGACTTAAAGGAACAACGCGTGACATTTCCCCTATGGGACAGACACATGAACGAAGAAGGACACATGCCGGCCAGCCTACGTGTTCCGAGCAGTAGCAAGCTACCAAGGCTCATTGGAATCACTAGGAGGCATTTCCCTGTAAGGTAGGCTACCAAAGGAAAATAACTAGGTGTCGGATCCCACACATACCAAGCATTTCAAACATACACGCAATATGCTCAATATGTGCAAATACAACATTGCATCACAACAGAACTCTATGACTCAAAGTACTTTATTTAAAAGGCTCCAAGAGCCATACATAACATATCCATACAGGTAGGGGTCACATGACCCAACACTCAAGTCATACAGTCATACAAGCACAAGCGGAAGCTACATGTCTGAGTACAGACAACTTAGAAAATAAAACAGGCTTGGTGTAGCCTGACTATCTACAAGGCCCTTCACAAGCTCCAGATCTCCGTCTGGGTGTCAAGCTACTCGTAGACGTCAACGTTTATGTAGAACCTTATCAGCAGGGGCAGGGTTCTGCTCTGCAACAGTTATTAAGCAAACATGAGTACAAAGGTACTTAGCAAGTCTTACCACATAACCTATTATACATGCAACATTATCAAAGGGGGTAGTGGAGTTCATAGCAGAATGCCAGCTTTGACCTTGGCTAACCTATACTACCACTCTCAACAGATTGCAAGATGTTATTACGAACACGAGTCCTCTACTCACCACATCAATACACTACCGAGGATCCTCTTCCGTCATCCTATGGAAGGGCCATCCGCGGCACTCACACTTATCTTGAGGCTTTTAGTAGTATCCATCAACTTGTCTATGAACTATAAGAGTAACCAAGTAGTCCGTACCGCGAACAACGGCTATTCGAATAGTTTGGTAACCCTGCAGGGGTGTACTTCTTCACACACGCTTTCACCACTTATCGTCGTTTACTCGGCGTGTACTCGGCAACCTTCAAGCGGAAGCCCAGCGGGGGTGTCGGCCACGACCTGACTAACTACTCAAGTCTCTCGTCCAGGTTTATCGCCTATTTGGGTTCCATCTGTGGGGAGATCCGGCCGGGGTGTCGCTCACGGCCCCAAACGATGTGTACAGGGATCCCGAGTCACCAAACGGGCAACCGGTACACCGTGCCACGTACCTGTCGCATCACAACCCACCCCGAGGGTCAGCGTTGTGCACGACCTCCAGTAAGCTATAAACACCAGAAACTAGTTGCAACTCCTGGACAGAGATCAAGGGTAATTAATAAGCCGAGAGGGTCAATTAAGGATCCCAATGTGTGGTAGTAGCTGTAACTTCAACCACACATACAGATCTCGGGTCCTAAGGACGGTTCCAATGAAACAACCCACCATGTACTCCTACATGGCCTTTCATCGATACCTTTACCAAGCGTATTCCACACTTCCTTCTCTTTATCGGTATGATCATTTCACTCTGATCCATCACCCAGATGAACCAGACCAGACCCAACTCTAAGCATAGCAGGCAACATAAACAAATAGCATGTTGGATAACACATCACATGGCTCAATCAACTCCTACACATGCTAGTGGGTTTCAACTATTTACTATGGCAATGACACGTCATGCAAGGGATAGGGTTCAACTACCGCAGCAAGTAGCAGTTCACACGCTGTTGCCTTAATGCAGTAAAAGAGAGCAGGAGCGAGAAGATTGGGTTTGTATCGGAATGATCAATGATTGCTTGCCTGACAAAGTAGTTGTCGGGTACTGCTCTTCAACTGGATACGCAGCAGTATCCTCGGGAGCAGGACCTAACACAGAGAATACCGACGATACAATCATTAACAAACAAGTGCAACAATATGATGCATGCTCATGACATGGCAAGATGCATGTGTGTTGGCTAATGCAACTAAAACCAGAAGGGTTTGAACCTATTTGAATCAAAGATTCAAATTGGAGTTCAAACTATTATTCAAATAAGTGCATTATCATGTTTTTGATGTATACAACATGTTAACTTGTTCAAACATGCATGAAACCAGTGCCATTGGAAAGATTGGATTTTTCTGATCATTTTTCATATATAAAACTTTTCCATCTGAGCTATGGTTGATTTTATATGATTTTTAGAAGTTTTGGGTATTTTCTGGAATTTCCTGAATTATTTTTAATCTAAAAATCCCAGAAAATCCTTTACTGCGTCAGCATGACATCATGCTGACGTCAGGCAGTCAACAGGGCCAGTCCAAGTTAAACCTGACCGGTGGGACCCACTGGTCAGTGTCACAGTTAACTAATTAGAATTAAATTAACACCTAATCTAGGTTTGACTTGCGGGCAGGGCCCACATGTCAGTGACCCAGGGGGTCAAACCCGTGGTCAAAACAGGTCCAACTCGCCGGCGTTTAGCCGCCGGCGAGGCCAAACACGGCGGTGGGGTGCCGGTTTCGTGCTTCGGCTGCCAAATCGACGGCGGAGCATACCTACGGGTAGCTGGAGGCAAACCGCATCGAGTGGAGGTGGTGGCTGGCCTCGGGGTCGCCGGAGATGACGCCGGCGACGAGTCCAGCGGCGGCCGGAGTTCGGCGAAGTCGAAAACGACAGTGCGGTGCTCGTAGAGGAGCGTGAAGTGGTCCTACAACATCTACGTGTGATGGTGAAGCTGATAGGCACGGTGGCCGGACCAATGGATGGCCGGAGCCTCGTCGGCGACGAGCTCCGCGGCGGTGCGTGCAGGTGAGCTTCGTGCGGTGCGTTCCAGGGGAGTAGAGAGCCAACGGAGAGGGGGAGGACGAAGCTGGGCTCACAGGGGTTGGAGCAGGCGCCGGAGCGAGCTCGGGGGTGGTCGGAGCTGAGCGGAACGGCGAGGGGGATCTCCGCGGCCGGAGTTGAGGAAGAAGAGGTCGGGGGCGTCTCCAGGGCGGGCGAGCGCTCGGGGCTCGGCCTGTTCGAAGTAGTCGAGGACGGCGGAGACGACGGACACCAAGGCGGGGCTCAGGGACGACGGTGGGCGCGGCTTCTACGACGGTGCGAGCACGACGGCGTCGGCCATGGCGCGGGGAGAGCGAAGGAGAGGAGCTGGGGAGAGGGGGAGGTGTCTGCGAGGTCGGGGGCGTCGTGTACGACCGATCCAGCCCTCCAGGACGGCGAGGGGAGGAAACAGGGCGGCGGGCAGTTGCGTGGCGCGCGGTGCGGTCGCCGTCGAGCACCTGCGTGCCTGCCTGGCCGAGCCAAGCAGCTCGCTGGAGCGGCAGCTGGGCTGGGCCGGCAGGTGGGCCGGGTGGGGCGCCAGGTAAACTTCTTCTCTCTCTCTTTTTTCTATTTCTTTTCTGTTTCATTTGTTTTGCAACTTTGTTTAATTAAATAAAATGCCAGAGCATTTTTATAACTCATAACACTTGTCATACCTACTGTATATAATATGAACAGTAGGAAACATTATAGTTTATGATTATTTGAGCATTTAAAATATTTTATAGCATTTAAATGCCCAAATTCAAATACCATATGATTTAATCCAGTGACCTTGGATGTCCTAGAAAATTGTGCACCATTTTTAGCAAAGGTTTGAGACCAAGGCAGAAATGATGAACATTTTTGAAGGGCATTTTGGGTACATTGGAAAATATTTTATCAAACCCTAGTTGTTAGAATAGGGGTGCTGGGGTTTCTGTCATTCCCATTTCAAATTTCTTTGAAAAGTAAACATGATGCACACACCAACTAACCCTACTGCAAGTGCTAACTAGGGATGTGACAAAAGTCCGGAACCCAAGCCTTGGCTCTGGTAAGCGCCATGAGGGCACCGGCTCGAGCAGCAGATTTCTTGACTTCCTCCAAACGCACTGGCAAAACAGACAACTTTTCTAATGTACCTTGGATGGTTGTGGGGGCCGGTTTACTGAAAGATGTGGCACTTATGATCCTTTGAGCGCCGGAATACAGTTGCTCGACCAAAGTGTAACAGGCCTTAAGTTTTTTCCGTAAGTCATCCCCAAGGTGGGTGACACGGCGCCCTGCAGATGATTATCACAGTTAAACCGGCACAGATGGAAGATTACAAAGATGAAAGCAGGAATGGAGATTAGATACTTACCAAAGATTGCAGAGGTCATCAACTCTATTTGCCGCTTTAAACCGGTTAATTCTTCAGTAACCGGATTAAGCGCTTCTTCAGCATCTTTGGCCCTTTTCTCCAGCTCTTTCTTCTGAACCTCAAAGGCAGCCCACTCTTCTTCAAAGAATTTTTTCAGCTCTTCAGCAGTCTTTAAACTTACCTTCAGATCTTTCTTAGCTTTCGAAGCAGCAGCCTCCGTTTCAGCAAGACGGCTCCGAAGCTCATTGATTTCGTCAGCATTCCGGTTTAAATCAGCCTGCAAGTAAAATCAAGTGATAAGAAGCAAAAATCAGACAAGTCTCAATCACACAAACAAGTTGTCTACTTGACACTTGGGGGCTAATGAGCAGTTGAAGCAATAAACAGCAGCAATTCAAAGACAAAAGTCTCAAGCACACAAGCAGGTTGTCTACTTGACACTTGGGGGCTAATGGATAATTGAAGTATCAGAAGAAATTCTTACAAGTATCAAATACATAACCAAGTTATCTACTTGATACTTGGGGGCTAATGTAAGATCAGTTGTTCAAGTTATAAGTTCCGGTTCACCTTCAACGCGCAGCTAAACCGGAACTTGGGGGCTACTATGAGATAGTTAGAAGCATATCAAAAGCAGAAAGTCAGAAGGAAAGGATTACTTCATATTTTTCTTTCATCATGTTGACCAAGCCCGCTACATAATCTCGGCTGGTGTGGAGCCGGTTCAAGTACCCGGAATAGAGCTCCTGGGCACTCATGTTAGCAAGGCTGGATAGCTCAGTACTCCATTTACCCTTCTCTTTATGCAGCTTCTCCGCTTTAGCCGTATGTTTGGCTAAAACAGTGGGCTCAGCCGGAGCAGTAAAAGAAGTCCCAGTCACGACAACTTCTGGAGAAGCAGGTGCTGTCGGTGGAGCTGCAGTATGAACCGGACTGGGAGATGCCGGATTGGTCTGAGGAGAATTGGCTCGGGCAGGACTTGGCGGATCATGAACATCATCAGCAGTAGGGTTCTCGGTCATTGAAATATGATCCGTAGGCGCACGATTCTCAAGAGGAATTGTGGGCTCGCCTTCTGGGGGGACGTTTGTTGCTGGATCAACCGCCGGATCATCAATATTAGTCTCAGCAGTGGGTTTGTTGGCCTTCGGTTTTTTGCTAGGTTTTGGCTTGCTGGAAGAAAATTCGAAAGATGAGTTAAGATTATAAAGCAAAAGGTAATCATAAACCAGATAAGTTAAAAAGACTTACCCTGGAATAGTTTTCAGTGGGGGAAGTTGCGTGGAAGTCGATTCACCAGAGGAAGATAATGGAGTCTCCTGATAATTAGGATCAGACGGTTTAAGAGGTTTGCGGATAAGCCCGGCCTTGGGATGAAGGAGGGTTGGAGAGAGTATAACCTCAGAACGGCGCCTCCGAGCCGGAGTGAGAGAAATTCCGGATGATTCCACTGCAAGACCGCTGTGGCGAGTGGTCCGGCGAAGAGCTTCGTGTTGTTGTTTCTTCAAAAGAAAATTAGGATCCAATTGAGCATAAGGATGAGAAAACTGATATTTCCGGACTGCCCGACAACTTTTTTGTGGAAGCAGTTCTGAATCGGAAGAAAGGATAGTTACCTCAACTTAGGCCGGTTTATCCCCTTCCGCCAACTCCTGTGAGAAGTTATCATTAGATACAGATATGAGTAAAAGCAAATAAGTTAAAGCCGGATCAATTCATACCTCAGAGTCCGGATCGTCATCCTCAGCGTGAGAACTAGAGCCGCCAGCTGCTTTTCTCTTCTTACTAACAAAGGTTTTCCGACGGGTTTGTTTTCCGGGTTTCTCCTGAGGCTTTCTTTTCCAGAAAGGATCCTCGGCCTATTCAGACAGAAAAGAGACAGTTAGAAGATGGTTTATATAAACGGATTAAAAATATATATGAAAGCAAGGCTTACTGCAGGCAGCTTGTTTTTCTTGGTAATACGGAGCCAATCCGATTTTTCTGCAATCCTCTAAGGAGACGTTGAGCATCTTCTTAGCCGATTCAATGACCTCCGATTCAGAAAGCTTATCCTTGGTAAACCGTTGAGGGTCATCCGGTTTACCAGAGTACTTGCACATCAGCTGTGATCGCGGACTCAAGGGAAGGATACTCCAAGAGAGCCATCAGCGCATGAAATCCACGCCGGTTAAGCCATTTGCCATAAAAGCTTTTAACTTGGAAAGTTGGGAGGCAAACCGGGGCCGCTCTGCAGAGCTGACGCGCTGTGGCAAGGGGTGGTCCTCCGGAAGATGGTGCTCGCGATAACCCGGCAAGGGGTTTTCCCCCGCAGTGAAGTGTCAACACAGTAGAACCAAGATTTATTCCAGTCCTTGGGATGTGTGTGTAGAGCGGCATGAGGAAAGACTGCATCTTTCCTTTTCTGAATACTGACCCCGCCCAGTTCTTGATGCGGTCCACTAGTAAATTCAGTCCGCCGGTTTAGGTGGAAGAAATCTCGGAACAAGTCAACTGACGGCTCTTCTTGCAAATACACTTCAGAGAACACTTGGAAATCACAGATGTTGAAAATAGAGTTAGGACCGATGTCCTGAGGATGGAGTTGGAAGGCAGCAAGTACATCCCGGAAAAACTTCGAACCAGGAGGAGTAAAGCCACGAGCAATATGATCAAAGAAAACTATGACCTCCCCTTCTTTGGGAGTGGGAGGACACTCGCCTCCTGGAGCTCGCCACTTCAAAACGGATCGAGGGCCTAAAGTGCCAATTGACACAGCTTTGACTAAATCATCTTCCGTAATGACGGAAGGAACCCAATCGCAAGACACAAATTGTTTGGCCATGGTAGCAGAAGAGCAAACGCTGAAAAGATAAAGTGCAAGACCGGATTATGCGGGTACAACAGTTTAAACCGGAAGATATATACAAGGATTACGCAACTGTTTCAGCAAGGGACTAATGATAGGGATAACCCGGCAATAACAGGGAGCTATGTTACTACCGGTTTGTGACAGTAATACGGAAAGAGCTAAACCGTCGCATTTGTCTTTAAAATTTTACAGAGCCCGTGCATGACAGGTTAAACCGGAGTATACTTAGCAGATCTACAAAGGGAAAGAAACAAGTTTTTACAGACAACTAAGGTAGAACAGATCTGAGCATGCAAGAAAAAGAAAAATAAACACAAGGATATACGGGAAGAACTACAAGGGTGATATACGGAGTGGATGAATCTACAGGTTGTGTAAATGTCGAGACCTAAAGCATGGAAGCAACGGAGTAAAGGCAAAAGTGTAAAGAGCGAGATCTAAAAGTAAAAGTTGCTGAGAACTATTTATTTAGCACGAACGAGGATAAAGCTTTTTACTGAGGTTCTAATGGTGGAGGTACGAACCCTAGAAAGTACAGATCTACAATGAAGAAGAAAGACGTACCTGGAACAGCAGGGATCAACGGCGGAGGTTCTCTGGTCAAAACTCAGGTCGATGCAGCGGCCAGTGAGGTCTCGGATTCGGCGATCGACGGCGGCGGTTCGAGCTCAGACGTCAATGGCGTCTTGAGCTCGAGCGACGGAGGAAGAAGAAAGAGGAAGAGAATAACAGATGGAGACATCGGTATTTATAAGAAGAAAGTCAGATCCGAAGCGACATGTGCGGTATTCGAGGAGGCAAAGGATCGGATAAAGATCCCTTGACGCCTCGATTTTCGGGATAACCCTTAAACAAAAGCTACAGTACAGCTCACGGCGTTCAATGTGGAAGTGATGTCACGATCAGATTCAATGATTCTCGAGGATGACGTTAGGGCCGGTTTACAAAAAAGACACAGAAGAAAATTATACAAGACAAGGGAGATTGATGTGAACAAAGTTCAAATTATTCTGGGGCCTAATGTCAGGGATATTACTAGCAGGTATGAACCGGCTAGTATAAACCGGCTCATTGTAATATGTTTGTATGGTTGTAATATTTAGTAAAGGCTGCGGCCCATAAGATCTTAGGGCCCATGTATAGAATTATGGTTTGTAAACCGCCCGATGATGTAACTTGAGAGATAAGGAAGAAAGAACAGAGACCGAGGCGGACACAAGTATGAACCGGCCTCGGGACTCTGTAAACCGGACCAGGCGTCGCCTCTATATAAAGGGACGACCCGGCAACGGTTCAAGGAGAGGCAAGAAACAACCCGTCGAGACAGGCAAGCAAATCGCTCCCTGTTCATCGACGCCCAAGCAATACCAAACCAAACTAGACGTAGGCTTTTACCTTCATCGAAGGGGCCGAACTAGTATAAACCCTCTGTGTCCTTTGTGTGCTTTAAACCCCTTCAAGCTAACCCGTGCGATGGTTCCATCATCAAGTCCGCTAAACCGGACATCTGCCGTGTTAATTCCACGACACTCTGGGACTCCGATCTCTCTTCTATTCGGGTTAAAAGATTTTGCTAACTTTGACTCTAGGTTCTCGTAACTACTTCTCCCGGAGAGCCCTCATTCCGGAAGATCACCTGCTTTATCAGAAGATTTTGAGGATATTCCTCAAATTTTCCCGAGACCCTTGTGCTCATCGCCTTTGCAATTCACTGCCACCGATATATCCCTATGGATATCTACATGCACTCATCCTTCTCATGATCATTCCTCGTCTCTCTTGTTGTTACAAGATGCCTCGAAATATTCTTCGTTGACCCGAGAATCCTTTGAATTTACTGTCTTGCAGTTTTATTTTGCATGAATAACCTTATGGTTATTTCCTCACATTTATTGAGGACCCGTTCTTCTCAATTGTTCATGGTCTCACAAAATTCTTCGGAATACTTTTCGATCTTTCAGAAATCCTCTGCAGCCTGTTACTCTTGAAATTCTTGCCTGATTGCATTATGGTTAATTCCATATGACTGGTAGTCTTCGTTAACGTCCCTTGTCTTAGCCATTTTGAGCCTATTGATTCAATGTGTGCTTGTGCACGCCGTCATCAGGTTATCCTTTTAAAAAAAATTCTTTCCGGCTCAGACGTCATTCCGGACATGAGTTAATTCTCGGCAATTCAAACCTTTATTGATTGTCCAACTAAGTGTTTTCAACTTATCCATCCTTGATTAGAGCGTCTGCTTCTGATCCTTTGTTTTGGAAACCATAATTTCTTTCTATTTAAGCATCAGACTAATCAGGTGATTCTTGAATCTGATGCCTCTGCATTGTTTCTTCCTCTGAGTAAGTACTGACACTCACATCAGCATTAAAGAAGTGGGAGTCGACCTTGAACTTTGTGTTCATGCCCTTGAAAATGATGTAGACCGTCTCGGAAGCTTCTTGCAAAATGATTATCCAACTGTATGATTCTTTCGGTATTCTTGAATTGATTCCTTACAGTTATGGTTCCGACCATGCTGTCCTAATCTGATATATCTGATGGGAATTCATTCCAATGCCTCGTCTATTTTTGGCAAGGTTGAAGTATCTACTCTCATAGGTCAATGACCCGGTTCTATTTCTATCATGT
Organism: Secale cereale; assembly: GCA_902687465.1. Lineage (NCBI taxonomy): Eukaryota > Viridiplantae > Streptophyta > Magnoliopsida > Poales > Poaceae > Secale > Secale cereale. The sequence continues at coordinate 498,276,689 of LR738714.1, forward strand.
TCTACCTTCGAGTATTACCCCCTGGTATCTCAAAGATGTCTTGCCATTGCACCACATCTTACTAACTTTGTTGAAGTAATGTCTTTCCTTGCCGTAATCACTCTACGGGTTATGGGTTGTTGTCAACCGAGGACACCAACTAGTGAAATTATTCCGCACTACAAATCAAATACCACTAGTACTTTACTGGGAAATTCTGAACTTAATCTGGTCATTCCTATACTATCGGCTGCATCCTGGTCTTGCTATCCTTGACTATGCTACCTCGTCCTTCTCCGGTGCACGAATACTTCAGTGTGCGCGCACGACTTACGTCGTGCTTTCAACATCATGTTGCTTGTCTTGAAAGGCAACTTGGGTTCCATGCTTGCATCTTATATATTGATCCTATAACTTGCCATTTCATCATTCCCTTGCTTGTTGCCGTTGTGGTTTGATTGCATCCTCTTGAAACCTCCCGGCAAATGTGTCGGATCACCTTCAACACTTTGACTTGTTCCTAGTTGTCAACTGTGTTCATGTTGAGAAATACCCTCCTTGCCCTCGATGATCTTTATTATCATCGATAACACCCTTGACTTCCTTTCATCATGAACTTGTCCACATTATGAATACAACTTGCTCTCCAGCGAGTGTTGTGTTCTGCCTTGAAGTATTACTGTCTTTTATGTCGAGAATGTTGTGGGGATTGCTCCACCTCGTAGAAATTCTCGGTATGAAGATACTTCTTATCATCACCATTCTTCCTTGGTCCCTGTGTTGTTTTTAACCGAGATACCAATATGCTAACGATGTTGCTTGAGTTATATACTTCTAGCAACCCTATTGCTTGAAATTAACGATCGACGGTTCGTCCTTAGACTGTTGATTATTTAATCGTCACTCTAACATTGATCTTGCTGCTTAAGGTCATATTTCGGGCACACCTTTCAACTAATGATTAATGGTGTATGTTTTCCTCGAGCATACAACATTATATCATTTGAATTAACAAGTTTCATCTTCTTGTTCACATTATTGTGGAAATCCATCCATTTGGAATTCTCGATGCATTTAATGATGAACTATTGTTTTGGGGACCCGCTCCCATAAGTTCATTTCCCGAGAATCTTGCAATGTCATTTCATCGATTTTTTTGCACCTTTTCTTCTCGAACATCCTGAGTCTGAGGTATCATGACACCAATAGGAACTGAATCTCGGTCACATATGATGGTTGGGACAACTTTCCAGTAGTTATAATGTTGGTCCTTTGATGACCCGGTAATATGATGTCATGCTTAGCACCCTGGCTGGAGGACCCATCATTATAATTTCTTTTGCAAGCATAACCATTCTTCCAGGAGGAAATTGTAAGACTTATTTCATAAGTTGCTCCTGATGGATCCTTTGTGTATTCAAAGTCTGATCTTTACCCAATGGCCATGTCAGTGCTATCTCAAAGCATGTCTGTGTTACTCAGAAGATCCACAAGAACATTGTAAGCGCAAGGCTAAATGTTTCTTGATCAGCTATCCAACGTCATTGTGTGGGTTCATATCATAATTCTTCTTACCCCTTTTATCTATATAGTCATGACTTTGATCTCCTGACACGTATATCATGCCCTCTTTATCTTGGGAATGATATACTTTTATTCATTGTGTTTAAACACATTTTCCTTTCCATTTGTTTGTTTAATCTTTCTTTGATCTACATATAATCTAAGCAGTAATAATTTTCTGCTTATGTAAAAACGTTGGTGTACAACTATGTCAGTAAGACCCTGTTACCATTGTTGATAACATTCTGGTAACCATCGATGGACGAGAACTTTGCCTATTGGTCCGCCTCGTTTCAACGAGCAGGAAAATGGTTCTCTTCGTCCCTTGCCCTGGGTACTGATGTGGTTGCCGACATAACTGATAGGCTATTCTCTGACATACCTTGCTTATATGATTGTGCCATACATCTCCGCCCTTCCAACTTTTAACCCACATGGTGGGCCCATAACCCACAGTTCCACAGGATCGAAACCTGACTCTCCTGTACACCCCCTGTTCCCAAAGTTATTCCTCGTTCGTGACCTTGTAAGTAATTCACGAGCCACCTTCTGAGAAATCATCCATTCTGGTATCAAATACGATACTTATTCCCGTTACTTTGAACCCCTTTCACACCCAGTTTCCGGTAATGAACGATTGCCTATATGCTTGAAACTTCTTATTGCACCGTCTTACTTGCTCTCGATGTTTTCTTAAGTTTGAATTCGAGAGTTAATTTCCATCACCTTCCCCAATTTTATCTACCCGATAAGCAACCTTGTATAGGACCGTCCTTCCCGTGTCTTCCCCATTATCCTTTCCGTAAGTACGTTGTAGAACCTAAGAAAGGAGGACGACATCATCGTGATGACCTAAAGCAGAGGACTGAAGACATCAACGTAATGGATTAACCTCTTCGAGAAGAGCAACCAAGACCGAGAAGACTCGATAGAATTTCGTAACCACATCTTTCCGCTTACGCTACCTCTTAAATCTCGGGGCGAGATTTCTTGTAGTGGAGGAGAATTGTGACGCCCGGATAATCAAGGTACAGTAAACCTCTACTAATGATGCCACGTCACCTCGATTACTGTTGATAATCTCGAGTTAGTTCAGAGCTGATCCCAATTGAACTTTAATTTAAACGATAAAAGTTTTCAAACATTAAAACTAAAATGTTCGGGTTGTGCCAAATAATGCTTAGGTAATTATGGTGAAGAAAACCACACTTTTATAATGTGTTTAAATGCACTATAACAAATAAAACAGTAGCAAAACAATTAGTTGAATGCCTTTTACAATAACTAAAATATTAAATTATTTTATTTAGTTGCCTAAACTTATATGGAAGTAGCCTATTTAGTAACACTCAATTAGGGACTACTTTTATAGTTTCTAAAACAAAAATAGAAGATCACTAAAATAAAACAACAAAGGAAAAGAAAAGAAAATAAGGAAAAACCCCCCCACCCCCTGGGCCACGACCCAGTTAGCCTAGCCACCAGCCGGCCCACCCCGGCTGTATTACCCACCTCCCACACCCAAACCCCAGTGCAGACCTGCACTCACCCCCACTCACCCCTCTCTCCATTGTCTCCTCCCTCTGCGCCTCCCTCGATCCACATCGGGATTGGGCCGACGCCGCCTCGCTCTCGACCAATCACCGTCGGTCGCCGCCCGCCACTCCACAGCGTCGTCCTCGACTGCCTCCGCGCCGGACCGACCCGTCCTCATCTCCTCACCGTCGGCCCCCTCGACCCTCGCCGACCTCGTCCCTCCAACGCGGGTGAGGCCTCGGGCTCCGGCCTCGCACCTTCTTCCCTCCTTCTACTGCTGCCGCCGTCGAGTCCCTGCCCCGCCATGGCTCGCATCGCCCGCGCTCACTATGCTCCTGCTGTGGTCGTACGGCTTCCCTCGCTCCTGCGGCACCTATGTGTGAGGCCGCACCCCGTCGAAGCCGCTTGCACCTCCCGGCCGCGGTTGCCGCGGACCGCACGCGCCCAAAACCCCCCGCGCTCGCATCTTCGCCTTCCACCGCTGCCTCCCCCCTTCCGCGTCGCTGCTCGCCTCGCCATCTTCTGGCTGCACCGCTCCTTCCCTGCCCCCGCGCCGCTCTGCTCCAGCTGCTGCTGAAGTCACTCCCGCAGCCACCCCGTCGCCGGTGCCCCGCTCGCCCATGCGCCCCACTGATGGCTCCATGCCGCGGCCGCCCTTCCCCCTGCTCCGCTCGAGCCTCCCCCGCGCGACCCGTGTCTCAGCCCTAGCTTTCCCTGTTGTGTTTGCTCGATCTTCATGTCATCATGTTTAAATTCAAAGGAAACCTGAAATGGGGATGATCAAACCCTAACACTTCAAATTTCGAATAGGTCCAGTTTAAAAAATTGCATTCAATGAACCCAAAATGCTCTTATTTGATGTCTGATATTTTTGGCAATGGTTTTGATCCGTACCAAAAATAATGAACATTTTTAAGGAACAATTTGGGCACTGAATTTAAATCATTATTTTATTTGCATTTGGAATTATATTCATAGCACGTATGGAATATATCTCCAAATACCCTGAAACATTTTATGTGGACTTGGAATAGTCCATTCAGCAACATAAAAGTATTTAGAGGAATTTTGCCACTAGTTTTGGATTTGTTCTATTTGAAAACAGTGGCAAAAGAAGTAAACAAAGAAAAGAAAAACTGAAAAGAGAAAGAATTAGAAAGAGAGAGAGAGAGAGAATACCTGGCAGCCCACTTACCTGGTGGCCCAGCTGCAGCCAGCCCACCTCCACCTCGCCAGTCGTCTTCCTCGGCGCTCCAGAAGGACAGAGCGTGCGTGAACGTCACGCGCGGGCACGCGCCGCACCTCCTCCTGCTTGCTAGCTCGCTGCTGGAGACGGCCTCGAGCGCCACGACACCCCTGACCCCCTCCCACTCCCCCTCGAGCTCATTCCCCTCCTCTACTCCCTTCCCTCTCTCTGTTCATGGGCGCCCGAGAACGCCGACGAGCACAGCCGTAGCCACCATCATCGCCCCGCCTCGCCGTTGTGTCCAGTAGCTCAGCCGTCGTCCGCTTCCTCTCCACGCCGACGAACGCAAGCCGGAGGGCTCCGCTTCGTCGTCTACGTCGTCGTCTTCAACCTCGGGCATCCGAGATGCCGCCGGTCGATTCGTCTGCCCCACGCCATCCAAAAGCAAGCCGATCCCCTCCTCGTGATCACTTTGAGCTCTACCATCGATTAACCCTCTTCCCCTACCTGTCCACGTTTCCTAGCTGCGGCTCCACCTCCGGTCGAACTCTGCTCCGCCATGGCCGCAGCCGCGTAGTCCCCCTTATCCGTTTGTTGCTGCCGTGCAACATGCATGCTCCAGAGCACCTCTTCTCGTCGTTGCGCTGCTCAGCTCCCTCGCCCGTGAGCTCTAGCCGCAGAGCCGCACACCACCGAGCCCCGCCGTCGCCGGAGCTCGTCGCCGCCACCGCTACCGACCTCCCCTGGCCGCCCCGAGGCCACCACTCGACGCGCCGCGTTGCGACCGTTCTAGAGAGACCATCTGCGCGTGCTCGCATCGCCGGAAACAACCGGATGAGCAACGCTGCCGTGCTCCGGTTATCATCGGTGCTAACCCACCGACGTGGCCGGATTAGTTTAGGAACTAACACCACCGTAGGTCACTTACATATGGGCCCCACACACTTAATTAACCACAGTTTAGTTTCTGTTTAGTTTTAACTAAGCACAGTGGCCCCATGTGTTAGTTTTGACTACGCTCACATGTTCGTTGACCCGACCCCACCTGTTTGTGACTCTACGCAGCATTGGGTCACTGACCAGTGGGTCCCACTAGTCAGGTTCGACTCTGGTCATCCTTGTTGACTTGCTGACGTCGTGCTGATACAATGCCGACGTCATAACTATTTCTGGATTTTAAACAAGTCTTAAATGATTTATAAATTAACTAAACTTTGAAAAATAATAGAAATTCAACCGTAACTCCAAATGAAATAATTTATATATGAAAAATGATCAAAAAATCCAAGGAATCTGTTTATGGCATTTTCATGCATGTTTGAACAAGTTAAACCTGCTGATCAGGTCAAATCAATTAAATGACATTTAAATAACCACATGTGGAGTTTGAATTTGAATCTTAGATTCAAACCAACTTCATTTAAATTGTTGCTAGTTGTATTAGCTCAAACAACATCATTCTGCCATGTCATGATCATGCATCATATTGTTGCATCGCATTGATTGTGTTCCTTCTCTGTTGCTGGTATTTGTCCCCTCTCAGTAGATGTGGTTCCGACGATGAGATCGATGACACCGATGAAGAACTATTACTATCTTCAGAAGTGCCAGGCAAGCAAACCCCCGAGAATTCCGATACAAACCCACTCTCTCACTCCTGCTCTCCTTTACTGCATTAGGACAACAATGATTGAACTGCTTTTTGCTGCGGTAGCAGAACCCCTTTCCTCTGCATGGCCTGTCATTGCCACAGTAAATAGTTGAAACCCACTAGCATGAGTAGGAGTTGTTTGAGCCATGTTGTGCCTACTCATTCATACTATCTGGTTATGCCTGCTATTGCTTGGAGTTATGTCAGGTCTAGTTCATCGGGGATGAATTGGAATGTGGTGAACATGTCCTACTGTTGAGAGCTAAGTGTGTGAACACGTTTTGGTAAAGGTAGCGGTGAGAGGCCATGTAGGTGTACATGGTGGGTTGTCTCACTGGAACCGTCCTTAAGAACAAAGTTATGTGTAAGTTCTCCAATGACTAGCTACTACCACAAATTGGGTTTCGGTAACTCGACCCCTCTTGACTTATTAATCAACTAGATCTCTGTCCAAGAGTTGCAACTAGTTTCAGGTGTTTGTAGGTAGTGCCAGTAGTCTACCAAGTGGCACCCGGTACAGGTGGGCTTGGGACAGACTAGGTGCAGTGGCCCGGTGTACCAAGTGGCACCCGGATGGTGAGCTTGGGAACCCTGCTCACATCGTTTGGGGCCGTGAGCGACACCCCGGTCGGATCTCCTTGCGGATGGAACCCGAATAGGCGATAAACCTGGACTAGAGTTTTGTGTGGTTAGTCAGGTCGTGGCCGACACCCTCGCCAGGCTTCCGCTTGAAGGTTGCCGAGATACATGATGTGTACATGGCGGTAAGTGGCGAGAGCATGTGTGAAGATGTACACCCCTGCAGGGTTAACATAATCTATTCGAATAGCCGGGTCCGCGGTTATGGACTTCTTGGATACTAATGTGGTACATAGACAACTTGAAGTGGATACTCTAAAATGCTCAAGACAAGAGTGAGTGCTATTGATGGCGTTCTCGTAGGGAGACGGGAGCCGATCCATAGTGGTGTATTGATTGGTGAATATGTGGACTCGTGTGCGCCACCTCAAAAGAGTTACTTGCGGTCGTATTTCAGGATAGCCACCGAGTCAAAGCTGGCTTGCTGCAGTTAAACTCCACCACCCCTTTGTTGATAATGATGCATATGTAGCTCGTTCTGATGTAGGTCTTGCTGAGTACAATTGTACTCACGTTTTCTTAATTTATGTTTTGCAGAGAGACTTCAGTCTCACTAGTTGTTCCGCTTGGACTTCAACGTTTAGCTTGTTACCTCAGCTATGATCTTGTGCCCTTGGGGGGGGGGGTCTTGTAGATAGTTAGGCTTCTCAACCTTTTTCATTTGTAGTTGTTTGTACTCAGACATGTTATGCTTCCGTTGCCTCTATGCTATGTATGTTGGGTCATGTGACCCCTGTTTGTAATAAATGCTATGATGGCTCTTCTGGGCCTTTATCTAAATGAGTTGTTGAGTTATGTTGTGATGCCATGTTATACAGCACATACTTGCATGTTATGCGTACGTGTAATGTGTATTGCTATCTGTGGGATCCGACGCCTAGTTGTTTACCCTTGGTAGCCTATCTTACAGGGAATGTCTCCGAGTGCTTCCACTGAGCCTTGGTAGCTTGCTACTGCTCCGAAACACTTAGGCTGGTCGGCATGTGCCCTTCTTCGTTCTTGTGTCTGTCCCTTAGGGGAAATGTCACGTGCTGTTCCTTTAAGTCCTTGTAGCTTGCTACGACTTGGGTTCATACGTTGATGACCGACACATTCGTTGTTGGGTCATGTATGCATGTCTCCATAATTTAGCGCCACTTTTGGTTTATAACTAGTCATGCCGGCCCGGGTTCTCTATCTTATGGATACTAGCGACACTGTCATATACGTGAGCCAAAATACGCAAACGGTCCCGGGCCAGGTAAGGTGGCACCCGTGGGGATACCGTGCGTGAGGCCACAAAGTGATATGATGTTTTACATGCTAGATCGGTGTGACTTAGGATCGGGGTCCCGATAGCTTTGGTATCACAGCCTGACTGCCTGTAGGATTACCAAGCCAAACTGGCTGAAGTTGTGTCTAGAAACTCTTTAGTTATATTAAGGGAATTGATTGTGGAATGGAACGTAAGGCTCTTTTTACTCCTTTACCTTATGACCTTCTGATCCGAGTCACCTTCTTCTATTATACAGGGATTAAGAACTAGGACTCTCATACTTTTTATCAGGATCACGTTAATGGTGGATTCAACTCTCACTTTAGTTTCTACTACTTCCGTATGTTGATAGTTGATCTCAGAACCTTGATATTGTGAGGTTAGGTGGTTATGCCATCATCTTTTTGCACGATGTCTCAAGTATTTTTCGAGCATTTACTGCCATTATGTTGTCCGAGCCATCCCATGTCTCTAAACAATCTGATGCATTTGCAAATCTTTCCTCCCTGTTCTTAATGTCCTTTTGGGCCAGATTAACCACACTAGTCGGTGTGTTGAGGTACTCCGTTGCCTCGACATATATTTTGGAGCTATTATTATGACCCTGGGTGTCTTAGAGGATTAGATAATAATCTAGCGATGTTTTGTGTTCCAAGTATGATGATTCTGACCATTATTCTCGAAAGCATCCCGTGATGCCATTTAGTTAGTAGGTATTCTATTCCTGGTTTCTTAAACCCAAGATCCACCCTACTTACCTCGTGTTGATAGTGTTTGCTCGTTCCTTTATGATATTAGTAACCTTGTGATAGCCCTCGAGGTCCGTGGTATGTCATTCTTCCAATACCCTGAACCATTATGGCAGAAGATCTTTTGAACCAAAAGATCACAACCAGAGTGTTGTTGATGAGTTCTCCAATCCACATTGTGACTCTACCAATTCTACCTTTCTACATGGTTTATCCGAAAGAAATATGTTGAACTAGTTCGACACGCTAATCTATGCATCCACAACTCAGAAAGTTATATGTTCCTTTGAGTTGTCCCTCTTCGGTTGTATTGCGGACTTCGTCTATCAATTGATAGTCAGGAGTAGTTGCGCATTCGTGTTCACCGATGCCTTCTACTCTTGTGGTCCGTCAAGCTATTCTATTTTGTAATGACTAGGAGAAACAAACACCAGTACCTTACCCATATCTAGGATTGGGTCAAAGCAGTTGTACTCCGCAGATCAAAATGACATTCCACCTTTTGTTCTATTCTACCTTGGAGTATTACCACCTTTATATCAAGAATGTAATGGGAATTGCACAACCTCCTACGAACTCTTGATACAGTGATACTTCTCGCCATCATCATTTATTCCTCGATCTCCGTGTTGTCATAACCGAAATACCGACAAGTGAATCATGATGTGTGAAATCTATACTCCTAGCAACCTCGTTGCTTGGTAGTTAATGGACGATAATCTCCTTCTTAGCGTGCTGGTTACTGAATCATCATTCTAAGATTGATCGTGCAACCTAGTCCATTTTCTGGTGCACACTTCGATCAATGAGTTAGGATTGCTTAAATCCCTTTCTCTTTTGATCATATCCTCTTGCCCCGAAAAGCAAGATTGTTCTCGAGCTTCATAACATATCGGTGGTTCGTGATTTTCCGTATATCTTCTCGGAAGTATTACCAGGTTGTTCCCTGACCGCTACATTGAGCTCGTGATCAAGTTAGTTTACTTATAAACCACCCCTTCTCCAGGAATCTGTGTTGGATACCCCTGAGCTAGTTGGTTAAGCTAAACGACAACATGGAGAGTTGGAAGATGAAAGCTTGTCCCACTTAGTTCATTTTCAAAGGGATATCCTTGCGTTTGTGTGTTGATGAAGAAAGATGATATCCTCATCGATTGATCCTCGTGATCAGTTGTTGGATCCATTGTCTTGTGAAAACTTTGATTTGAGTGTGGGCTATCGCCAAGTCAAACCAGAACCAACGATATACGTAATGTTGTCTTACTCGTGGTAGATCCCTCGAGCATACATCATTACATCTATTGGTCCAATCAATGCTATCACTTTGTTCACATAGTTATGGAATTCCATTTTATGGAAGCCTCGATGAATTGTTGTCGAGCCCATCGGCAACATGTTTATCCTCTCCATGATTCATGTTGAACATTAAAGCTAACATTGGAAAATTTTGTAAGCACCATCTTTATGTTGGCTCATGAAGTAGATGTTTTGATGTAAGAAGTGACTTCCCCTAATCCACGTGTAATTGATGTAAGTTGCCACCGTGAATTTGAGAAAGTTTGTTTTGCTTCCTTTGGAGTCATCCCAAGTCAGTCATGCACATGTGCGAAGTATTCCGTGGTTTGGAGACTTGCAACCTTCATTCTATATGTATCCCTAGTACACCAAGCCACTGACTGAATTGTTCAAGGAGAAGAAGTTCCTTCTTAAGAATCATTACTTATGCTAGGACTTTGATATCCTCGATGATGATTCCCCACCTGAACTCGGTAGTGTTTTATTGTAAGACTACTATGTGGTCATGTTTGTCTTGGACAGCGTGTTCACATGTATGTAGCAGAACCAGCTCATGTTTTGGAGCTTGCTATCATAGTTCATTTCCTGAGAATCTCGCAATGTCATCTCATTGATTTGTGTTGCAAACTTTCTTTTCTAGACATGATGTCTGAAATATCCCGTTGCCAACCATATCTGAATCTCAGGTAGATACGATGGTTGTAACATCCGCGTCATTTGCATTTTGTTCCCAGCTTACACCTTAGCACTTGTTGTTCAGGGTTATCTTCAAGAGTGGACTTACCCTGGATCCCATCCATTTCCAATGATAAGCAAAAATCATCCGTTGTGTTGTCTTCAACAAGGCAGTCCACATAATCCATGCTAGTCCGAGTATGCCATTCTTCCATACTCCTTCGAACAATCGTTTGTGATTGTCTTAGGCTGGTATGGAGAATTTTAATGATCTCTATATCAAAAGTAATTCTTTTTGCCACTTCAGGGATAATACTACGAATCACCTTCTCTAAGGTGCCCCATTGGTGAAATTGCTCACCATCTTCCTTAAGTGTGGAATTATTGCCTACCAAATTGAACCTCCATCATCTGTTTCTTCCATCTCTTTCGATGTGTGTTTTGAGTCTCGGCTCAAGAGATGTTTCAAACATCTCACTCCATGAGTTGATCTTGAGTTGCTCGATCCTTGAGAAGATTGATTCCGATAGAGTTTCTCCTGTCTTCACTGTGTTGGACAAAGATTTTGAAAGCAGGGACGTGAAGATCAACATGATGCAAGCAATCAACTTTCTTATGAAGTGTAATCTATATCGTGAAGATTGTGTTAGCTTCGTGTCCCCTCTGTCTTCTTGCCTCACGTCTTGAATCTCGGGATGAGATTCTTGTTTACTGGGGGTGAGTTGTCACAACCCTAGCTTCCCCTGTTGTCTTTGCTTGATCTTCATGTCATAATGTTCAAATTCAAAGGAAACCTAAAATGGGGATGATCAAACCCTAGCACTTGAAATTTCGAATAGGTCCAGTTAAAAAAATTGCATTCAATGAACCCAAAATGCTCTTATTTGATGTTTGCTATTTTTAGCAATGGTTTTGATCCATACCAAAAATAATGAACATTTTTAAGGAACAATTTGGGCACTGAATTTAAATCATTATTTTATTTGCATTTGGAATTATATTCATAGCATGTATGGAATATATCTCCAAATACCCTGAAACATTTTATGTGCATTTGGATTAGTCCATTCAGCAACATAAAAGTATTCAGAGGAATTTTGGCATTGGTTTTGGATTTGTTCTATTTGAAAACAGTGGCAAAAGAAATAAACAAAGCAAAGAAAACATAAAAGAGAAAGAATTAGAAAGAGAGAGAGAGAGAGAGAGAGAGAGAGAGAGAGAGAGAGAGAGAGAATACCTCACAGCCCACTTACCTGGTGGCCCAGTCGAAACGGCCCAGCTACAGCCAGCCCACTTCCACCTCGCCAGTCGTCTTCCTCGGCGCGCCAGAAGGACAGAGCACGTGTGGACGTCACGCGCGGGCACGCGCCGCACCACCTCCTGCTTGCTAGCTCGCTGCTGGAGACGGCCCCGAGCGCCATGACACCCCTGACCCCCTCCCACTCCCCCTTGAGCTCATTCCCCTCCTCTACTCCCTTCCCTCTCTCTGTTCGTGGGCGCCCAAGAACACCGACGAGCACAGCCGTAGCCACCGTCATCGCCTCGCCCCAACATTGTGTCCAGTAGCTCAGCCGTCGTCCGCTTCCTCTCCACACCGACGAACGCAAGCCGGAGGGCTCCGCTTCGTCATCTATGTCGTTGTCTTCAACCTCAGGCATCCGAGATGCCGCCGGTCGATTCGTCTGCCCCAGGCCGTCCACAAGCAAGCTAAGCCCCTCCTCGTGATCACTGTGAGCTCCGCCATCGATTAACCCTCTTCCCCTGCCTCTCGACGTTCCCTAGCCGCGGCTCCACCTCCGCACAAGCTCTGCTCCGCCATGGCCGCAGGCCGCGCAGTCCCCGTGATCCGTTTGTTGCTGCCGTGCAACAGGCATGCTCCAAAGCGCCTCCTCTCGTCGTTGCGCCGCTCAGCTCCCTCGCCCGCGAGCTCTACCCGTAGCGCCGCACATCACCGAGCCCCGCCGCTATCGGAGCTCGTTGTCGCCGCTGCTACCGACAGCCCCTGGCCGCCCTGTGGCCACCACTCGACGCGTCGCGTTGCATCCGTTCCAGAGAGACCACCTGCGCGTGCTCGCGTCGCCGAAAACGGCCGCATGAGCAACGCCGTCATGCTCCGGTTATCGCCGGCGCTAACTCGTCGACATGGCCGGATTAGTTTAGGCACTAACACCACCCTAGGTCACTTACATATGGGCCCCACACACTTAATTAACCACAATTTAGTTTTTGTTTAGTTTTAACTAAGCACAGTGGCCCCACATGTCAGTTTGGACTACGTTGACGTGTTCGTTGACCCGACCCCACCTGTCTGTGACTCTAGGCAGCACTGGGTCACTGACCAGTGGGTCCCACTGGTCAGGTTCGACTTTGGTCAGCCCTGTTGACTTGATGACGTCGTGCTGATACAGTGCTCACGTCATAACTATTTTTGGATTTTAAATAAGTCTTGAATGATTTATAAATTCCAGAAATTTGACTAAACTTTGAAAAATCATAGAAATTCAACGTAACTCAAAATGAAATAATTTATATATGAAAAATGATCAAAAAATCCAAGGAATATGTTTATGGCATTTTCATGCATGTTTGAACAAGTTAAACCTGCTGATAAGGTCAAATCAATTAAATGACATTTAAATAACCACATGTGGAGTTTGAATTTGAATCTTGGATTCAAACCAACTTCATTTAAATTGTTCAAACCACGGAATTTTGCCATGTCATGATCATGCATCATATTGTTGCATCACATTAATTGTGTTCCTTCTATGTTGCCGGTATTTGTCCCCTCCCAGTAGATGTGGTTCCGACGATGAGATCGACGACACCGATGAAGAAGTATTACTATCTTCATAAGTGCCAGGCAAGCAAACCCCCATTGAGCATTCCGATACAATCCCACTCTCTCGCTCCTGCTCTCCTTTACTGCATTAGGACAACAACGATTGAACTGCTTTTGGCTGCGGTAGCTGAACCCTTTTCCTCTGCATGACCTGTCATTACCACAGTAAATAGTTGAAACCCACTAGCATGAGTAGGAGTTGTTTGAGCCATGTTGTGCCTACTCATTCATGCTATATGGTTATACCTGCTATTGCTTAGAGTTGTGTCAGGTCTGGTTCATCGGGGATGAATTGGAATGTGGTGAACATGTCCTACTGTTGAGAGCTAAGTGTGTGAACACGTTTTGGTAAAGGTAGCGGTGAGAGGCCATGTAGGAGTACATGGTGGGTTGTCTCACTGGAACCGTCCTTAAGAACTGAGTTCGGTCTAAGTTGTCCAATGACTAGCTACTACCACACATTGGCTTCCGGTAACTTGACCCCTCTCGACTTATAGATCAACTAGATCTATGTCCAGGAGTTGCAACTAGTTTCTGGTGTTTGTAGGAAGTGCCAGTAGTCTACCAAGTGGCACCCGATACAGGTGGGCTTGGGACAGACTAGGTGCAGTGGCCCGGTGTACCAAGTGGCACCCCGATGGTGGGCTTGGGAACCCTGGTCACATCGTTTCGGGCCGTGAGCGACACCCCGGCCGGATCTCCTTGTGGATGGAACCCAAATAGGCGATAAACCTGGACTAGAGTCTTGTGTGGTTAGTCAGGTCGTGGCCGACACCCTCGCTAGGCTTCCGCCTGAAGGTTGCCGAGATACACGACGTGTACATGGCGGTAAGTGGCGAGAGCGTGTGTGAAGAAGTACACCCCTGCAGGGTTAACATGATCTATTCGAATAGTCGGGTCCGCGGTTATGGACTTCTTGGATGCTAATGTGGTACATAGACAACTAGAAGTGGATACTCTAAAATTCTCAAGACAAGTGTGTCGTGGAATTAACACGGCAGATGTCCGGTTTAACGGACTTGATGATGGAACCATCGCACGGGTTAGCTTGAAAGGGTTCATGGCGCACAAAGGACACAAAGGGTTTTATACTAGTTCGGCCCCTTCGAGAAGGTAAAAGCCTACGTCTAGTTGGTTTGGTATTACTCAGGCGTCGGATTACAGGGAGCGAAATCGCTTGCCTGCGTCTCGACGGATTGATTGTTGCTTGTCCCTGAACCGGTGCCGGGTCGTCCCTTTATATAGAGGTGACGCCTGGTCCGGTTTACAGAGTCCCGAGGCCGGCTCATAATCGTGTCCGCCTCGGTCTCTGCTCTTCCTTTCTTATCTCTCAAGTTACATCTCTTTGGTGGTTCACAAACCGTATTTCTATACATGGGCCTTGAAACCTCATGGGCCGTAATCCCTACTAATAATAAATTAAGTACAATATAATTAAGCCGGTTTACAATATCCGGTTTATACTTATTAACCATATCCCTGACATTAGGCCCCAGAATGATTTGAACTTGTTCATATCAGTCTCCATCGTCTTCTGCAACTTCTCTTCTGTCTTTATTTTTTGTAAACCGGCTCTGACGTCATCTTCCAAAATCATTAAAGTCTGACAATGACATCATCTCCGCATTTAACACCGCGAGCTGTACTGTAGCTTGTTTTTAATGGTTATCCCGAGAATCGAGGCGTTCAACGGATCTTTATCCGATTTTTCTCCCTTGATTACCGCAACTGTCGTTTCATATCTGCCTCTCTGTCTATAAATAGTACTGCTCCTCCTCCTTCTTCCTTCTCGCGTCTTCTTCCTCCTTCCGCTTCCTGACCCGCAAACCTCCATTGCTGCTCGAGCTCAAGAACGCCACCGACGACCGCAGGATCTTCAGCCTTCGACCGGCCGCTGCATCAACCTGAGCTTTGACCAGATTCTCTCCGCCGCCGATTCTCGGTGTCCCTGGTACGTTTATCCACCTCTCTGTAGATCTGTGTCCGCCATTGCTTCGCCTGTGCTCCTCCGCCATTAGGGCTTCCGATGAAGCTCCGTCCCTTCGTAGATCTTTTTCTCATAGAAATCTTGTAATCTTCAAACCCTAGTCCATAGATCTCTCGCTTAGCATCAGATTAAATCTTCGTCATAGTGACCTTTGTAGCTTTATATGTTCCGCCATTAGAGTTCTCCACGAGCTTCATACTGTTCTTTCTCTGAAACCTGCAACTCCGTAGTACTTTTACCTTTCTGATCTTGCTGTAGATGCGTCAGGTACTTTAGATCTTGCCATTTTTATTTCTGCTGTTGCCTGCTTTAGGTCTCCTTTCTATGTACATCTCGTAAACTGATCTGCTCTGATTTGGACCTCTGTAGATTTTCCGCCCAATTTTCGTTTCTTTATCCCCTTATGCTCAGATCTATTCCTTCTTAACAATGCATTGAAAACCTGTTTTTCTTTTCAATAGATCTGCTAAGTATGCTCCGGTTTAGATCATCATGTCATAAACCGGAAATGATGTAACCTGATGCAATAACTTTAAACTATTCTGCTTCAACTGCCATTTAAACCGGAAATGATAAAACTCTGTTTCGTAATTACCGGTTTAATCTTGCCAAATAATTATCCATTTTAGCCATTGCATATCATGAACAAATCCCGGATCGTTGCTTTTCATAATCCGTCTTTGCACTTTTCTCTTCTTCAGCACTTTGCTCAAATGGCTAAGCAGTATGTTTCGTGCAACTGGGTTCGTTCTGTCGTGACTGAAGAGGATTTAGTCAAACTATCAAGCATTGGTACGTTAGGTCCTCAGGCCGAATTGAAATGGCGTGCTCCGGGTAATGAGTGTCCTCCCGCTCCTAGGTCCGGGGAAGTGATTGTATTTCTGGATCACATCTCCAGGGGTTTCTCTCCCCCCGGTTCAAAATTTTTCCGGGACGTCCTTGCCACCTTCCAGCTGCATCCACAGGACATCGGGCCGAACTCCGTTTCCAATATTTGTGATTTCCAAGTTTTTTCTGAAGCATATCTGCAAGAAGAGCCTTCGGTTGATCTTTTTCGGGATTTCTTCCATGCAAACCGGCGTACTGAGTTCACCAGCGGGCCTCACCAAGAGCTTGGTGGTATCAGTATTCAGAAAAGGAGGGATGTGGTTTTCCCTCACGCCTCCTTGCACACTCATCCAAAGGACTGGAACAAGTCCTGGTTTTACTGCATAGACACATCTCCTGAAGGTGAAAACCCTTTGCCGGGTTATCGTGAAACTCGTATCCCGGCAAATCACCCCTTGCCGCAACGATTAAGCGCTGCTGAACGGATCCCGTTTTCTCCTCAACTCTCCAAGCTGAGGGCCTTCATGGCGAACGGCCTGATCGGCACAGATTTCCTTCGCTGCTGGTTATCATGGAGTATTCTTCCCTTAAGCCGGCGCCCTGATTTGATGTGCAATTACTCCGGTAAATCGGATGACCCTCAGAGATTTTCTAAGGAGAAATTGTCTGAATCGGAAGTAATTGAATCGGCCAAGAAGATTGTCAATCCCGCTCTAACAGATTGCACTAGAGTTGGCTTGGCCCCATACTTCAAGAAAAATAAACAGCCTGAGGTAAGTGTCTTTAACTTGTACTTTATAAACCGTCCTTTTTGAACCGTCTTTTACTTGCCTTCCCTTTTTTCATTTAGGCTGATGATCCTTTCTGGAGGAGGAAACCTCAGGAAAAACCTGCAAGGCAAACTCGCCGAAAGACTCCTGCAAATAAGAAAAGGAAAGCAGCCGTTGATGCCGGTTCTCCTTCTGAAGATGATGATCCGGACTCCGAGGTACGCCTTACTCCGGTTTACATTTTGTCTTTATATACTTGTTCATATCTCTAATGATGCCCTTTTCACAGGATCCACTCGAAGGTGATAACCCGGCAGAGATTGAGGTAACCCTTATTTCTTCCGATTCAGAACCCCCTCCTCAAAAGAGCCGTCGGACTGTTAGAAAGTATCAATTTTCTCATCCTTATGCTAAGTTGGATCCCAATTTTACTTTGAAGAAACAACAACACGAAGCCTTGCGCCGGACCACTCGCCATAGCGGCTTGGCAGTAGAATCCTCTGGGATTTCGCTAACTCCGGCTCGAAAACGCCGCGCTGAGGTGATGCTCTCTCCAACTCTTCTTCACCCCAAGGCCGGTCTTATCAGAAAACCACTTAAACCGACTGATCCTGATTATCAGGAAACTCCACTGTCTTCATCTGGCGAATCAACCGCGACACAACTTCCACCTTTGAAGACTGTCCCAGGGTAATTCTCTTTACTTCTTTCGGTTTATAATCTTCTTTTTCTTTATAATGCTGACTGACCTTTGCTTGTTTTTCCAGCAAACCGAAACCCAGCAAAAGAGCTAAGGGTAAGAAGCCTGTTGCTGATCCTTCTACTGATGAACCAGTAATTGAGCCGTCAACAGCTATCCCTCCTGAAGGTACTCCTGTCACTCCGGTTCAAGAACCTGTTCTTGATACTCCTGCTACTGATGCTGCCCAAGATCCACCAAGTCCGGCCCGGGTTAACTCTCCTCAAGTTAACCCGGGGTCTCCTGATCCGGCTCAAGCTGAAGTTACACCTCCAAATGCACCCACTTCCCCTGACGTTGTTGTTACTGGCGCTGCTTATGTTGCGCCGGCCAAACCCACCGTTTTAGCAAAACATACTGCTAAAGCGGAGAAAGTAACTCAGGAAAAGGGGAAATGGAGTACGGACATATCCAGTCTTTCGAGTATGAGTGCTCAAGACCTTTATTCCGGATATTTGAGCCGGCTCCACAGCAGCCGGGACTATGAAGCCAGCTTAGTGAACATGATGAGAGAGAAATACGAAGTAAGTTTTCTTGTTCTGACTTTGCTTTGTTTTGACGCATCTTTATCTTCTACCAGCCCCCAAGTTCCGGTTTATCTTCTTTATTGAAGGTAATCCGGAACTTTGTAATTTTTAACTGCTGATCCATACATTAGCCCCCAAGTATCAAGTAGATAACTTGGTTATGTAGTTGATACTTGTAAAAACTTGCCTCTGATGTATTGCTTCAACTGCCATTAGCCCCCAAGTGTCAAGTGTACAACTTTGTTGTGTGCTTGAGACTTGCATTTTCAATTTGCATTTGCCGGATTACTTCAACTGCCATTAGCCCCCAAGTGTCAAGTATACAACTTGGTTGTGTGCTTGAGACTTGTAATTTCTCATCTTACCTTTGAACTTTTATCTACAGGCTGAGCTGAACCGGAATGCTGTGGAAAACAGTGAGCTTCGAAGCCGGCTTATAGAGACTGAGGCAGCCGCTTCAAAGGCGAAGAAAGAACTTCAAGTCAGTTTAAAAACTGCCGAGGACTTGAAGAAGTTCTTTGATGAAGAACGGACTGCTTTTGAAGTCCAGAGAAAGGATCTTGAAAAACGTGTTCAAGATGCCGAAGGAGCTCTTAACCCGGTTACTGAAGAATTGGCCGGGTTAAAGCGCCAAGTTGATTTGATGATTTCTGCTATCTTTGGTAAGCATAACCTGAATTCTTATCTGTTATCTTTGCAAACTGTGTTTTGTACTGGTTTAACTTTTCTTGTTGTATGTAGGACGCCGCGTCTCCCATCTTGGGGATGATGTACGGAAGAAACTGAAGGCTTGCTACACCTTGGTGGAGCAACTATACTCTGGGGCGCAAAGGATTATCAGCGCTACCTCCTTTGGTAAACCGGCTCCTTCAACCATCAAGGCTACTTTGAACAGCTTGTCGATTCTGCCAACTCGTCTTGAAGAGGTGAAGAAATCGGCTGCCCGAGGAGGTGCTCTTCTGGCCCTAACAAGGGCCAAAGCTTGGGTTCCAGACATTGATCCGGCAGAAGTGCTAACCGGGTTTCCTGACACCAAGGAAGACGGTTCAGCATTTGGTGAGAGAGATCTGTATGCTCTGACAAAGGAAATGCGTCCACTTTCTAGCAAGATTGCGGTGGAAACTGATTTATCCCGATACCACCCAGCATACGACCTTCAAAACGAGTGTGTGGAACGACCGGTCTATGATGTTGCAAACTTAACTCCGCCGGTTCGTCCTCACACTTTTGCTCCTGATATTGATCCTGCTGAGTTGATCAACGATGAAGTGTATTTCCGTGCCTTGGCCAAGATTGATTGGCGTGCACCAGATTTCCCGCCGCTTCACGAGGAAGAAGATGTTCCGGAACCAGATGGTGGCCAGTCATCCCGGCAGGGAGGAACGGAATCTTGAATGTTATTGCTGTAATCACAATTGATATTCCATAAACAATGCTTCCAACTATTTGGCTTTCATGCCTTGTAATAGGTTTTAGCTGAAATTTAATGCACTGTGATCCGGCTTTTGGTCTTTATAAAGTATTCTTTCGCTGACTTGTTGATTGATGCGGATCTCTTGCCCTGTTCATAAAACATATGAAAAATATGTCCTAGTGGTGTGACCACTGGACGGATTAACTTGCTTTCTTGGTATGATAAACAAGCATACCTTTGATAAATAACTTTGATACCTTAATTGCATGTAGCCGAAATACCTTAAACCGGTAAGATGTTTAAAATTACCTTAATAAGCCCTTGGAACTCTTCAATCTTAACTTGTCCATGAATTTTTCTTTTCTTGGTTCAGCAATTTGTAACTTGTATCTGACCCCGTGCTGCCAATTGTCAGCTCATCATGAAGTCGAACCGGGTTACGATGAACGCCGGTTTAACTTTCTCTGGTGTTCATGACCCAGACTTATAACACTAGACATACGGTCAACTTCTAGAGCTGTTCCCCTTGGTTAAAAAGGTTATGAAACACAGAAATCATCAAGAACACACGTAATTATTGTAAATCAAACTATGCAATCGAGGCTTTTTCAAAGAGCTGCCAGGCTCAAAAACTGTTCAGAGAGCCGGGTCATCATTTGAACGTGGGCGATACCACTGTTCAGGGAGCCCAAAAATTCATAACATAGCCATTCAAGAGGTGTGTGGGCGATACCACTGTCCTCAGGGGCCGGGTCATCATTTGAACGTGGGCGATACCACTGTTCAGGGAACCCAAAATTTCATAACATAGCCATTCAAGAGGTGTGTGGGCGATACCACTGTCCTCAGGGGCCGGGTCATCATTTGAACGTGGGCGATACCACTGTTCAGGGAACCCAAAATTTCATAACATAGCCATTCAAGAGGTGTGTGGGCGATACCACTGTCCTCAGGGGCCTCTAATGTTCCTCTTTTTCTTTATACAGGTTTTTCCTCTTCCTGAACCGGACGTGATCTCTTGTTCCGGCGAGTTTTACCGCTTCTTCACATACCTTGCAAAGATTAGTTTCTAAAAACCAGCTAATACTGAAATATGTTTCTTTGATAACAAACTGATATGGATTTTTGCCGCAAATTTGATGTATATGGAAAAAGGGCTGAGCCCCCGGTTTACCGAGGGTGCCGGTTTATTCATTATTCATAATATATACATAGGATACATGGGAGCCTATGGCTCAAGTATAATACGGTCGTAGATGAGCAATGTTCCACGGCCTTTTCGTCTCCTCTTCTGATGTCCGTGAATCTTTGTGCTCTCGAATGTCCACCAAATAGTATGACCCGTTGTGTAAATTTTTGCTGATCACAAAGGGCCCTTCCCATGGCGGAGATAGCTTGTGCATGTCTGTTTGATCTTGGATGAGCCGTAGTACCAAGTCACCCTCCTGGAATGTCCTGGTTCTGATCCGGCGGCTGTGATATCTGCGCAGGTCTTGCTGATAAATCGCTGACTGTGCTGCAGCTATGTCACGCTCTTCATCCAACCGATCCAAACTATCCTGTCTTGATTCTTCGTTGATAGCTTCTACATAGGCCGCCACCCTTGGTGAATCATGGCGTATGTCACTTGGAAGAACTGCTTCTGCACCGTAAACCATGAAGAAAGGTGTATAACCTGTAGACCGGTTGGGTGTAGTATTAATGCTCCAAAGGACCGACGGCAACTCTTCCACCCAACACCCTGGGGTTCTCTGCAAAGGTGTCATAAGCCGGGGCTTGATCCCACGCAAAATCTCCTGATTTGCCATTTCTGCTTGACCATTGGATTGGGGGTGAGCCACAGAAGATACATCCAAACGAATATGCTCTCGTTGACAGAATTCTTCCATCTCACCCTGAGATAAATTGGTACCGTTATCGGTGATGATGCTGTGTGGAAAACCAAACCGGAATATTACTTTTTTGATGAACTTAACCGCCGTTGCCGCATCACACTTGCTTATAGGTTCCGCTTCAACCCACTTTGTAAACTTGTCTACTGCCACTAGTAGATGAGTTTTTTGATCTTGGGATCTCTTGAAAGGACCAACCATGTCAAGCCCCCAAGTTGCAAAAGGCCAAGTTATTGGTATCATCCGGAGTTCTTGCGCCGGAACAAGGGCACGTCTTGAGAACTTCTGACAAGCGTCACACTTGCGGACCAGGTCTGCTGCATCTGCATGTGCGGTTAACCAATAAAAGCCATGTCTGAAAGCCTTAGCCACTAAAGATTTTGATCCGGCATGATGACCGCAATCCCCTTCATGGATCTCCCTTAGAATCTCACAACCTTCCTCAGCTGAAACACACCGTTGAAATACTCCAGAGGTGCTACGATGATATAGCTCCCCATTGGCAATTGTCATAGACTTGGAACGCCGGATTATCTGCCGTGCTTCACCTTCGTCTTCTGGCAATTCTCCCCGGCTTAAATATACCAAATAAGGTATCGTCCAATCCGGAATAACATGGGTTGCTGCAACCAACTGTGCCTCTGGGTCCGGAACAGCCAGATCGTCCTCTGAAGGTACTTGAACCGAAGGATTGTGCAATTCATCCAAAAAGGTGTTCGGTGGTACCGGTTTACGTTGCGACCCTAGCCGGCTTAAAGCGTCAGCTGCTTCGTTCTTCCGCCGGTCTATGTGTTCCACCTGATACCCTTTGAAGTAACCTGCCACCGCTTCAACTTCTCGCCGATAAGCCGCCATTAGTGGATCCCTTGAATCCCACTTGCCCGAAACTTGCTGCGCCACTAGGTCTGAATCGCCCAAGCACTTAACCCGGCTTAAATTCATCTCCTTTGCCAATCGCAAACCATGAAGTAGTGCTTCATATTCCGCTGCATTATTAGTACAAGGAAATAACAACCGGAGGACATAACAAAATTTATCACCTCTGGGGGAAGTTAAAACCACTCCGGCCCCCGAGCCCTCCAACTGTTTCGAACCGTCGAAGTAAATCGTCCAATAAGTGAGATCCGGCTTTTCTTCCGGGGTCTGCAATTCTGTCCAGTCGTTGATGAAGTCCACCAGTGCCTGAGATTTGATAGCAGTACGTGGTACGTATTTCAATTCATGTGGACTGAGCTCAATGGCCCACTTGGCTATTCTGCCTGTTGCTTCTCTATTCTGGATTATATCTCCCAACGGAGCCGAGCTGACCACAGTTATCGGATGCCCTTGGAAATAATGCTTCAACTTCCGGTTTGCCATGAACACCCCATACACCAATTTCTGCCAGTGAGGGTATCTTTGCTTGGACTCGATGAGTACCTCACTTACATAGTAAACCGGACGCTGAACCGGATGTTCTTTCCCTGCTTCCTTGCGCTCAACCACAATTGCAACGCTAACTGCCCGTGTGTTTGCAGCAACATACAATAGCAAAGGCTCCTTGTCAATAGGGGCGGCTAAAACCGGCGGCTTCGCTAGTTGCTGTTTCAGATTCTCAAACGCTGCATTCGCTTCATCACTCCAGATGAACCGGTCCGTTTTCCTCAACATTTGATAAAGCGGGATCGCCTTTTCTCCTAAGCGACTGATGAACCGGCTCAGAGCCGTGATCCGTCCAGCTATGCGCTGAACATCGTTAATGCAAGCTGGTTTTGTCAAAGATGTGATGGCCTTGATCTTCTCCGGATTGGCTTCTATTCCCCGGTTTGAGACCAGGAATCCCAAAAGCTTACCGGCCGGGACACCAAAGGCACATTTCTCCGGATTGAGCATCATCTTGTAAGCCCGAAGATTGTCAAAGGTTTCTCTGAGATCTTCTATCATTGTCTTCTCCTCCTTTGACTTAACCACAATGTCATCCACATAAGCATGTACGTTCCTTCCTATCTGCCCTTTCAAGCAATTCTGAACACAACGCTGATACGTCGCCTGCGCACACTTGAGCCCAAAAGGCATAGACACATAGCAAAAAGCACCAAAAGGGGTTATGAATGCCGTCTTCTCTTGGTCTTCAACTGCCATTTTGATCTGGTGATAGCCTGAGTACGCATCCAGGAAACTCAGCCGCTCACACCCTGCTGTAGCATCAATAATCTGATCAATGCGAGGTAGAGCAAAAGGATCCGTCGGGCAAGCTTTATTGAGGTCTGTGTAGTCCACGCACATCCTCCACTTCCCATTCTTCTTTAGAACTAGCACCGGGTTGGCCAACCATTCCGGATGAAACACTTCCACTATGAACCCTGCCGCCAAAAGCTTAGCCACTTCTTCCCCTATAGCCTTGCGCCTCTCTTCATTGAAGCGGCGCAGATACTGCTTTACCGGTTTAAACTTCGGATCAATATTTAACTTGTGCTCAGCGAGTTCCCTCGGTATACCAGGCATGTCAGAGGGCTTCCATGCAAAGATATCCCGGTTCTCACGGATGAACTCGATGAGCGCGCTTTCCTATTTAGGATCCAAGTTAGCACTGATGGTGAACTGCTTAGATGAATCTCCGGGCACAAAATCGACCTGCTTAGTCTCTTCCGCTGATTTGAACTTCAGAGCCGGATCATGCTCAGTGGTTGGCTTCTTCAGCGGAGTCATGTCCGCCGGATCAACATTATCTTTATAAAATTTTAACTCTTCTGCGGAACACACCGCTTCTGCATAAGCTGCATCACCTTCTTCACATTCCACTGCTATCTTACGACTGCCGTGCACCGTAATCGTGCCTTTATGTCCCGGCATTTTGAGCTGCAGATAAACATAGCATGGCCTAGCCATAAATTTAGCATAAACCGTCCTTCCAAACAAAGCATGATACGGACTTTTGATTTTTACAACTTCAAAGGTGATCATCTCCGATCTAGAATCATGCTCATCCCCAAAGGTAACTTCTAAGTCAATCTTACCAACTGGATAAGCTGACTTACCTGGGACCACCCCGTGAAACACTGTGTTTGATGTCCTTAACTGTTTATCTGTTAGACCCATACGGCGAAAGGTCTCATAGTATAATATGTTGATGCTGCTACCTCCGTCCATGAGGACTTTAGTGAACCTGTATCCTCCTACCTGAGGTGCCACCACCAAGGCTAAATGTCCCGGATTATCTACCCGTAACGGGTGGTCCTCCCTGCTCCAAACAATGGGCTGCTCTGACCATCGTAGGAACTGCGGTGTTGCCGGTTCTACCGCATTAACAGTCCGTTTTAAAACCTTCTGGTCTCTTTTGCATAGACTTGTGGTGAAAACATGGTATTGGCCGCTGCTCAACTCCTTTGGATTACTCTGGTACCCGGATTGCTGTTGTTGCTGCGGACGCTGCTGCTGCTGATTTCCTTGGCTATTGTGACTCCCTTGGCCCTGCTGCTGATTATTCTGATTGTTGTAAGCACCCTGATGATACGGCTGATTTCCCTGATTCTGATAACCACCTTGATAATATGATTGGCTTCCTTGACCATTATAGTTTCCTTGACCGCCTGGGCCGCCTGGCCGGGATTGATAACCGCCGTTGTTCCCTTGATAACCACTGTTGCCCCTATATCCTGAACCGAAATTGTTCCCTTGGTAACCTGGGCCATAAAACCCGGGCCCTGAACCGGCATTCGGGGGCCGGCTATGAGGATTAAAACGGCCGTTCCCTGCTATCGTGGGGTTCAGACATTCTCTCGCAGTGTGCTTTGCAGGCCCCTTATTCCCGCTATGCTTTATGCAGGGTTGATCCAAATCCTGCTCCCAACCCGGATTTCCTCCACCGGCTTGGCGAGCGGGACCCCGCTGATTTCCCTGAAAACCGCCTTGAACCTGTGTATTAGCCACAAAATCAGAGCCGCCTTCCGGTTTCCGTTTGCCCAACACACCTGAAGTGATCGGACTGGCTGAAGCCGGTTTACCAGTCTTACTGGCCTTTCCCGCTTTATCTCCTTCTGGCTCCGGATACTTGGTATTATCTGAGTGTCCGTACTTCACCAAGGCACTCATTAGAGTCCCCATGTCATTGCACTCTCGTTTGAGCCGTCCGAGTTTTAATTTCAAAGATTCAAACCGGCAATTGTTCTCCAAAGTTACAATTGCGGTGCTCGGATTAATACCGTTTGAGGAGTGCAAGATCTCTGCCACTCTGCGTACCCAAGCTGCTGTAGACTCCTGCTCCCCCTGCACACATGCTGCTAAATCTATCACCGACATAGGTTGCTTGCACGTATCTTTGAAATTTTTGACGAACTGACTACGCAGCTCCCCCCATGATCCGATGGAATTCGGAGGAAGTCCCTTTAGCCAAGTCCGGGCCGTTCCTTCAAGCATCATAGTGAAATATTTGGCACAAGCCGATTCATCCACGTCCAACATCTCCATAGCCATCTCGTAGCTTTCCACCCAAGCCTCGGGCGGCAAATCGGCTGTGTAATTGGGCACCTTGCGAGGTCCTTTGAAATCCTTGGGCAGCTTAACGCTCCGCAGGGCCGGGACAAGACACTGTATCCCAAAACCGCTCGCTGTTGCTCCTGTCCCCGTAGTGCCGGTGGGAACCGGCGTCGACTGGTGGATCTCCTCCCTGGCCTCCGATCTAGGCCGGTTTCGATCCGGGGCCGGCATCTCTGCTCTTGCCGGATTATCTTGCCTGTGCTGATGTCTCCTCCGTTCGCTGCTAGATACTTCGGGTTCCTCCCAATGTCTAGAATAACTTCGGTTGGGACATGGTGTTGAATGCAACCTTTCCCTGCTGTGAGAGTACGCTTGCTGCTGTATTAACGCCGTGTTGAGTAACCTCTGGGCCCTACGCGCCTCTATCGCTATAGGGGATGTTTCTTCCACAGGTAAAGCGGCCAACCGTGCGGCCGCTGCAGCGATATTATCCACAGGGTTTGAATAGTGCCCCGGGGGGACCGGAACATAAGGCGCCGATGTAATCCGTCGCTCCCGCTCTGCGGCGGGTTGCTGAACCGGTTCCTCTCGAGCCGGTGGGCTTCTCCGGTTTAAGATCGGATTGTTACTGGCCCCAGCTCCCGGTGTTTTGAACAAATTCGCAGATTCGTAACCCGGCGGCAGGCGGGATCGATATTTTCGTCCTCTTACCCCTTCCATGGAAGCCTGTTCCATCCTTAAGTGAAAAGCTTGTTCATCCAACTCTGCTTGTCTTATCGCCAGCATCTCTCCTTCTGCCTTTAAATCCTCCTTTAACTGATCGATCCGGGCCTTCAACTGAAGAAGCACTGCATCATGTTGCGCCTTGTCTGCTGGAGCTACGACCTCTACTGCCTTAGCCGCGAACTCCTCCATCAAGGTGGATAGAACCGCAGTAACGGAGGGATTTGAACCACTTCCTCCTGCGCCAGCCTCTGCTGTTGTTCCGTTCGTCGGGGGTTGTGAACCGGCCATGAAAACCGCCACCCGGTTTGGCGGATCGGAGGGGCCCGGAATACTGTTTCCATCAGACTCACCCTCAGACCGGCCGTCCCGCAACTGATACAGAGATCCAGTTTCCCCGGACGAAGATTCGTCATCTGAATAGACCACGGTTGCACCATCAGATTCCGACCCGTCCTCAGCTTGTCCTCCGTGAATCACTCCGACAAACACATGTTTCGTAGCAGGTGGAATCCGGGTCGACCTCGCACGCTGAGTCGGCTCGATGATGTTGGGGAAGGTGTCCGGCTCAGGTCCCGGTTCACCGATTTTGCCGATGAAGACTTGGATGCTGCCGAAGGGAACCCGGTACCCGTATTCGATCGAATCGGCCTCCGGTCCCCAACCTGCGTCGTCGATGTAGATCCGGCCGCGACGACTCTTGGTCATCCGGCCGACCGCGTAGCCCTTTAACCCCTTGAGGCCGCCTTCCAAGAACTCGAAACCATCGTGCGCAGGCCCCACGGTGGGCGCCAACTGTCGTGGAATTAACACGGCAGATGTCCGGTTTAACGGACTTGATGATGGAACCATCGCACGGGTTAGCTTGAAAGGGTTCATGGCGCACAAAGGACACAAAGGGTTTTATACTAGTTCGGCCCCTTCGAGAAGGTAAAAGCCTACGTCTAGTTGGTTTGGTATTACTCAGGCGTCGGATTACAGGGAGCGGAATCGCTTGCCTGCGTCTCGACGGATTGATTGTTGCTTGTCCCTGAACCGGTGCCGGGTCATCCCTTTATATAGAGGTGACGCCTGGTCCGGTTTACAGAGTCCCGAGGCCGGCTCATAATCGTGTCCGCCTCGGTCTCTGCTCTTCCTTTCTTATCTCTCAAGTTACATCTCTTTGGTGGTTCACAAACCGTATTTCTATACATGGGCCTTGAAACCTCATGGGCCGTAATCCCTACTAATAATAAATTAAGTACAATATAATTAAGCCGGTTTACAATATCCGGTTTATACTTATTAACCATATCCCTGACAAAGTGTGAGTGCTATGGAAGGCGTTCTCGTAGGGAGACGGGAGCGGATCCATAGTGGTGTATTGATTGGTGAATATGTGGACTCGTGTGCGCCACCTCAAAAGAGTTACTTGCAGTCGTAGTTCAGGATAGCCACCGAGTCAAAGCTGGCTTGCTGCAGTCAAACTCCACCACCCCTTTGTTGATAATGATGCATATGTAGCTAGTTCTGATGTAAGTCTTGCTGAGTACAATTGTACTCACGTTTTCTTAATTTATGTTTTGCAGAGAGACTTCAGTCTCACTAGTGGTTCCGCTTGGACTTCGACGTTTAGCTTGTTGCCTCAGCTACGATCTTGTGCCCTTAGGGTGGTCTTGTAGATAGTCTGGCTTCTCAGCCTTTTTCATTTGTAGTTGTTTGTACTCAGACATGTTATGCTTCCGTTGCCTGTATGCTATGTATGTTAGGTCATGTGACCCCTGTTTGTAATAAATGCTATGATGGCTCTTCTGGGCCTTTATCTATAAGAGTTGTTGAGTTATCTTGTGATGCCATGTTGTACATCACATACTTGCATGTTATGCGTACATGTAATGTGTATTGCTATGTGTGGGATCCGACACCTAGTTGTTTACCTTCGGTAACCTATCTTACAGGGAAATGTCTCCTAGTGCTTCCAGTTAGCCTTGGTAGCTTGCTACTGCTCTGGAACACTTAGGCTGGCCGGCATGTGTCCTTCTTCGTTCCTGTGTCTGTCCCTTAGGGGAAATGTCACGCGTTGTTCCTTTAAGTCCTTGTAGCTTGCTACGACTTGGGTTCATACGTTGATGACCGACACGTTCGTTGTTGGGTCATGTATGCATGTCTCTATAATTTAGCACCACTTTTGGTTTATAACTAGTCATGTCGGCCCGGATTCTTCTGTCATATGGATGCTAGCGACACTATCATATACGTGAGCAAAAATACGCAAACGGTCCCAGGCCAGGTAAGGTGGCACCCGTGGGGATACCGTGCGTGAGGCCGCAAAGTGATATGATGTGTTACATGCTAGATTGGTGTGACTTAGGAACGGGGTCCCGACACCCCGGTGCTGCGCCTCGGCGCCGCCCCTCCATGGCCTCATCACCGCCGCTACCAGCCGCGGTCTCGGCCGTCCGGTGCCCCGGGGCTCCACCCACCGCGCCTGGCGGTTTTGCCCCACGCCGGTGGCTTCGGCCCCTAACGGGCGCCCACGCCCTGCACCCACATGCCCATAACCCATGCCCGCTAAGGGCCTATGGCCCTATGATAGGGGGGCCCAGGCCCCAGAACGTAAATATATATATATAATAAAAATAATTAATTTAAATATTAAATAATTAAATAATTAATTAATTTTATTAAACTTAATTAGATTAGCCTAATTACTGTTAGACTAATTAACTTGTTTAATTAGTCTTAGTGTACGACAGTAGGCCCCACGCATCAGTTTGACTCAGTCAACTGACTGGTTGACTGCTGACGTTGTGCTGACGTCATAATTGTAATTTAGAATTAAATTAATTCGGTAAATTCTAGAAAATGATTTAAAACTTTAAAAAATAATATAAAATAATCCGTAACTCGGATGAAAATACTTTGTACATGAAAGTTGCTCAGAACGACGAGACAAATCCGAATTCGCTGTCTGTTTGTCAGCCACACGTCCCTAGCATAGCAAACATGCAACTTTTCCCCACCGGTCTGTTTGTTTGAAAACGTCAAGCACCGTGATTACTTTCCCGGATGTTTCCCCCCTTCGCCAGTAGCACCCGGTACTGTGTTAGGTCACACGTAGCACCGCATATTGCCATGTTATGCTTTGTGGTGCTATGTTTGCTTTATATTTATTGTTTATTCCCCCTCTTATCTCCGTTAGACACCAGGACTGAGACCGCTCGCGGTGCCACTGTGATCGACTGCGTCGACGATGACCCCCTCCTTGCCAAATCAACCAGGCAAGCTCCCCTCCCCCCGTGATCACTAGGTATCGCCAATTTCCCTCTTTCTTATTCTTGCATTAGGTTTGCTACCGTTGTTGATTCGATAGCTCCTATTTTGGTGCATAGCCTGTAATTGTTGCTACAACTGTTGATACCTTTACCTGCTATACTAATGCTTAGTGTAGGATGCTAGTATTCCATCAGTGGCCCTACATTCTTATCCGTCTGCCATGCTATACTGTCGGGCCGTGATCACTCGGGTGGTGATCACGGGTATATATTATACTATTACATACACATGATGATGACTCGGATATGGGGGCTGAAGGGGCAGGTGGTTCCACACATGTAGTGGTGGGCCTGGGTTCCCGACAGCCCCTTGATGGTTACTTTGTGGCGGAGCGACAGGGCGGGTTATGACCACCTAGGAGACAGGTGGGTCTGGCCCTGGTCGTTGTCCGCGGTTATTTCATAATAACACGTTTAACGAGATCTTGGTATTTGATCTGAGTCTGGCCATTGGCCTATACGCACTAACCAGCTACGTGGGAATAGTTATGGGCACTCGACGTCGTGGTATCAGCCAAAGCCTTCTTGACGTCAGGGACTTAGCGGCGCGCGCCGGATTGAACTGGAATGCCGCTCTGGTATTAGGAGCGGCTTGGTCTGCTTACCGGCCGCCCTCGCAACGTGCAGGTGTGCATTGGGCGATGGACCCAGACCCCTATGCGCTTAGGACTTAGACCGGCGTGCTGACCTCTCTTATGTGCTTAGGTAGGGTTGCGACGTGTTGATCTTCCGAGGCTAGGCATGACCCAGGAAAGTGTGTCCGGCCAAATGGGATCGAGCGTGCTGGGTTATGTGGTGCACCCCTGCAGGGAAGTTAATCTATTCGAATAGCCGTGTCCCTCGATAAAAGGACGACCCGGAGTTGTACTTCGACCTCATGACAACTAGAACCGGATAATAAAACACATCCAGACAAGTTACAGATACAACCCGGTGATCGCTTTCCCACAGGGCGACGAGGGGAGGATCACCGGGTAGGTTTATGCTATACGATGTTACTTGGTGAACTTTCCAGCTACTCGAGACGGAGGCTGCTAGAAGTATTGATACTTGTAACTATTCCATCTACACTCTTCTACTTTTACAATACGAAGGCTGCTTGAAGCGTAGTCTTCGATAGGATTAGCTATCCCCCTCTTATTCTGGCATCTGCAGTTTAGCCCATAGATATTACCCCTTTACACAGATATCATTGCATATGTAGTGTAGATCCTTGCTTGCGAGTACTTTGGATGAGTACTCACGGTTGCTTTGCTCCCCCTTTCCCCCTTTGTCCATTCTTCTCGGTTGATGCAACCAGGTGGTGGAGTCCAGGACCTAGAGGATCCCGAGGATATTTCTACGCGAAGTTTGGTTTCGAGGAGTTGTTAGGAGGTCCCTGGAAGGAGGCCTTGCATTTTCGATCGTTGCTACTTTTGTGCTAGCCATCTTATGGCACCTTGTTTAACTTATGTCTGTACTCAGATATTATTGCTTCCGCTGACTCTTGTGTTTTCGAGCTTATGTATTTGAGCCCTCGAGGCCCTGGCTTGTAATATAAAGCTTGTATTATTTTAATTTGTTTCTAGAGTTGTGTTGTGATATCTTCCAGTGAGTCCCTGATCTTGGTCGTACACATTTGCGTGCATGATTAGTGTACGGACAAATCGAGGGCGTCACAGCATCCTTCAGATTCTTCATAGTGATAGATTGGTAATAATCCCAAGTGACTCAACAAATATAGCTATGCTCCCCGGCAACAGCGCTAGAAAAAGGTCTTGATAACCCACAAGTATAGGGGATCGCAACAATTTTTTAAGGTAGAGTATTCAACCCAAATTTATAGATTCGACGCAAGGGGAGCCAAATAATATTTGTAACTATTAGCAGCGGAGTTGTAAATTCAACCACACCTGGAGATTAATTATCTGCAGCAAAGTGATTAGTAACACAGTAATATGATAGTTTTGATAGTAGTAGTAGCAACAATAGTAACGGTAACATTGATAGAAATAGTTTTGTAGCAAGTGCAGCAGTAACGATAGCAATAGTAACTTAGCAAGAACAATATAGGATAAATTCGTAGGCATTGGATCGGTAATTTGTTGGATAATATTCAGCATGTGACAGCCATAACCTAGGCCAATACGGCACTAGCTCCAGTTCAAATATGTAATGTAGGCATGTATTCCGTAAATAGTCATACATGCTTATGGAAAGAACTGGCATGACATGTTTTGTCCTACCCTCCCGTGGCAGCGGGGTCCATGTTGGAAACTAAGGGATATTAAGGCCTCCTTTTAATAGAGAACCAGAACAAAGCATTAACACACGTGAATACATGAACTCCTCAAACTACGGTCATCACCGGGAGTGGTCTCGGCAACTATCACTCCGGGGTTGCCGGATCATAACACGTAGTAGGTGACTATAACTTGCAAGATTGGATCTAGAACGTGAATATAATGGTGATAACATAAACGGTTCAGATCTGCAATCATGGCACCTGGGCCCAAAGTGACAAGCATTAAGCATGGCAAAGTCATAGCAACATCAATCTTAGAACATAGTGGATACTAGGGATTAGTCCTAACAAAACTAACTAGATTAGATGATGAATCTCATCCAACTCCTCACCGACCAGCGAGCCTACGAAGGAATTACTCACTCTCGATGGGGAGCATCATGTATGGTGATGGAGAAGGGTTGGTGATGACTAAGAATGAAGACCCCCCTCTCCGGAGTCCCAAACGGACTCTAGATCTGGCCTCCCGATGAAGAACAGGAGGTGGCGGCGGCTCCGTCTCGTAGGTCACGATAATTCTTTGTCCCTGATTTTTTCTCCGCAAATGTGAATTTATAGTATCAGGGCTGACGTCTGCAGGGCCACCAGGTGGGTACATCCCACCTAGGCGCACCAGGAGGGGGGCGCCCTGGTGGGTTGTACCCACCGAGGTGCCCCCTCCGGTGGTTCTTGGATCCAATATTTTCCTTTTATTGTATAAAAATTCCTTGCAAAGTTTCGTTCCATTTCGAGAACATTTATTTTTGCAAAAAAACAACACCATGGTAGTTTTGCTGAAAACAGCGTCAGTCAGGGGTTAATTTCATTCAAAACATGCAAACTAGAGTCCAAAACAAGAGGAAAAGCATTATGAAAAGTAGATACATTGGAGATGTATTAGAGCGACAACATGTTTGCCGTTGTT
Source organism: Secale cereale (assembly GCA_902687465.1). Lineage (NCBI taxonomy): Eukaryota > Viridiplantae > Streptophyta > Magnoliopsida > Poales > Poaceae > Secale > Secale cereale. The sequence continues at coordinate 498,309,897 of LR738714.1, forward strand.
CTTGAAGTTCCCTTTCTTTCCTTTGCCCTTTTTCTTGAAACTAGTGGTCTTCTTAACCATCAACACTTGATGCTTCTTCTTGATTTCTACCTCCGCCGATTTTAGCACTGCGAAGAGCTCGGGAATTGTCTTATCCATCCCTTGCATATTATAATTCATCACGAAGCCTTTGTAGCTTGGTGGCAGTGATTGAAGAACTCTGTCAATAACACTCTGAGGTGGAAGATCAATTCCCAGCTGAGTCAATTGGTTATGATACCCAGACATTTTGAGTATGTGTTCTCTAACAGAACTATTCTCCTCCATCTTGCAGCTATAGAACTTGTTGGAGACTTCATATCTCTCAACTTGGTCATTTGCTTGAAATATTAACTTCAACTCCTCGAACATCTCAAATGCTCCCTGACTTTCAAAACGTCTTTGAAGTCCCGATTCGAAGCTGTAAAGCATGACACACTGAACTATAGAGTAGTCATCTTACCGCGTCTGCCAGACATTCACAGCGTCTAGGTTAGCGGGAGGGGGCTTGTCACCTAGCGGTGCATCAATCACATAATTCTTCTGTGCAGCAATGAGGATAATCCTCAAGTTACAGACCTAGTCCGTGTAGTTGCTACTATCATCTTTCAACTTAGCTTTCTCTAGGAATGCAATAAAGTACAAGGGAACGGTAGCACGGGCCATTGATCTACAACATAGATATGCAAATACTATCAAGACTAAGTTCATGATAAATTAAGTTCAATTAATCAAATTACTAAAGAACTCCCACTTAAATTAACATCCCTCAGGTTAACTAAGTGATACATGATCCAAATCAACTAAACCATGTCTGATCATCACGTGAGATGGAGTAGTCATCAATGGTGAACATCTCTATGTTGATCATATCTACTATATGACTCATGTTCGACCTTTTGGTCTCCAGTGTTCTGAGGCCATGTCTGTACATGTTAGGCTCGTCAAGTTTAACCAAAGTATTCCATGTATGTAAAACGGTCTTACACTGGTTGTATGTGAACGTAGAGTCTATCACACCCGATCATCACATGGTGTCTCGAAACGACGAACTGTAGCAATGGCGCATACTCGGGGAGAACACTATTATCTTGAAATTTAGTGAAGGGATCATCTTATAATGCTATCGCCGTACTAAGCAAAATAAGATGCATAAAAGATAAACATCAGATGCAATTAAAATATGTGACATCATATGGCCATCATCATCTTGTGCTTTTGATCTCCATCGTCACCGGCTCGACACCTTGATCTCCATCGTAGCATCGTGGTCGTCTCCCCAACTATTGCGTCTACGACTATTGCTAACTTGTCACGCCCAAGATGCGATTCTATCCCGATCACGTGATAACTTTGTGACTGTGGCACAATCGCATTTCGGGTGCTTAGCATGATGGATACATTACATCGTACCATTACATACATAGATGGGGATAGATATAAGTCATACCGTGCCACAAGAATACAACACATCATACACAAGACATCCGACTACGGATGAAAAACATGAAAATCACAACGACATCCATCCTGCTATCCCAGGCTGCCGACCAGGAACCTATCCCAGGACTGACGACGAAAAAGAAAGAACTCCAACACAAGTAAGCATCGCTCTCACATCAAGTCATCGGAAACCTGTACCTGGTACTGATGTTGTAGTATCTGTGAGCCACGAGGACTCAGCAATCCCATAACCATGGGAATCAAGATTAGCAAAGCTTAATGGGTATGGAGAGGATAAGTGGCGGGGTTGCAGCAGCGGATAAGCATTATATGGTGGCTAAACTTACGAGTACAAGAACAAGATGAGCATCTACGCAAACGGTCGCAACTAGTAACGATCAATAAGTGATCCTGAACTACCTATGAGTCAAACATAACCCCACCGTGTTCTCTTCTCAAATTGAAAAGAGACGGTCACGTTTACTCATATGGTTGGTGTATTCTATTTGGAATCCTTTGTCAAGTTTTCTACAACCAGACATTAACAAATTCCAATCTGCCACATAACCGCGGACGCGGCTTTAGAAAGATCATAACCCTGCAGGGGTGTCACAACTTAACCCATCACAAGCTCTCACGATCAGTAGACGTAAAATCTCTTATCTTAGGGAAGACCCGATCAGACTCGGAATCCCGGAGCACAAGACATTCCTACAATGGTAAAACAAGTCCAACAATACCTCCCGGCGTGCCTGGTAAACTACTCACACATCATCGGAGAGGCTATGGTGTTGATGTAGAGGCCCTCCGTGATCAATTCCCCCTCGGAGCTCCGGAAAAGGTCCCAAGATGGGATCTCACGGGTACAGAAGGTTGTGGCGGTGGAAATAGGGTTTTGTGGTGCTCTCGGATGTTTTCATCGTATATGAGTATATATAGGAGGAAGAGGTACGTCGGTGGAGCTACGAGGGGCCCACGAGGGTGGGGGCGCGCCGTCCTGCCTCGCAAAGGTTTCATTCCGATTGGACTCCGTTGGATATTCCTTTTCTGCGAAACACTGAAATAGGAAAAAACAACAATTTGCACTTGGCCTTTGGTTAGTAGGTTAGTCCCAAAAATAATATAAAAGTGCATATTAAAGCCCATTAAACATCCAAAACAGATTATATAATAGCATGGAACGATCAGAATTATAGATACATTGGAGACGTATCAAGGATCCCCAAGCTTAATTCCTGCCCGTCCTGGAGTAGGTAAATGACAAAAATAGAATTTTTGATGTGGAATGCTACCTAACATAATTCTCAATGTAATTCTCATTACTGTGGCATGAATGTTCAGATCCGAAAGATTCAAGACACAAGTTTAATATTGACATAAGAATAATAATACTTCAAGCATACTAACAAAGCAATTATGTCTTCTCAAAATAACATGGCCAAAGAAAGTTCATCCCTACAAAATCATATAGTTTGGCTATGCTCCATATTCGTCACACAAAATACCCAAATCATGCACAACCCCAGTTTCATCCAAACAATTGTTTCATACTTTATTTTTTTCAAAAAAAATTCAACTTTCACACAATACATGAGCGTGAGCCATGGATATAGCAATTTAGGTGGAATAGAGTGGTGGTTGTGGAAAAGACAAAAAGAAGAAGATGGTCTCACATCAACTAGGTGTATCAATGGGCTATGGAGATGCCCATCGATAGATATTAATGTGAGTGAGTAGGGATTGCCATGCAACGGATGCACTAGAGCTATAAAGTTTGAAAGCTCAACAAAAGAAACTAAGTGGGTGTGCATCCAACTTGCTTGCTCACGAAGACCTAGGGCATTTGAGGAAGCCCATCGTTGGAATATACAAGCCAAGTTCTATAATGAAAATTCCCACTAGTATATAAAAGTGACAAAACAAGAGACTCTCTATCATGAAGATCATGGTGCTACTTTGAAGCACAAGTGTGGAAAAAAGATAGTAGCATTATCCCTTTTTCTTCTTTTTTTGGGCCTTCCTTTTTTTGCCTTTTTTTATTTGGCCTTTTTTCCGGGACAATGCTCCAATAATGATGATCATCACACTTCTATTTATTTACAACTCAAAGATTACAACTCGATACTAGAACAAAATATGACTCTATATGGATGCCTTCGGCAGTGTACCGGGATGGGCAATGAATCAAGAGTGACATGTATGAAAAATTATGCATAGTGGCCTTGCTGAAAATACGATGTCAACTACATGATCATGCAAGGCAATATGACAATGATGAAACATGTCATAATAAACGGAACCGTGGAAAGTTGCATGGCAATATATCTCGGAATGGCTATGGAAATGCATGAATAGGTTAGTATGGTGGCTATTTTGAGGAAGATATATGGTGGGTGTATGGTACCAGCGAAAGTTGTGCGGTACAAGAGAGGCTAGCAATGGCAGAAGGGTGAGAGTGCGTATAATCCATGGACTCAACATTACTCATAAATAACTCACATACTTATTGCAAATATCTACAAGTCATCAAAACAAAGTACTACACGCATGCTCCTAGGGGGGGGGGGTTGGTAGGAGTTAACCATCGCGCGACCCCGACCTCCACACAAAGGATGACAATCAAAGAAATACCTCATGCTTCAAATTTGTCACACAATGGTTACCATACGTGAAAACCTCAACACAAGTATTTCTAAAATTCACAACTACTATACTAGCATGTCTCTAATATCACCATCCTCATATCTGAAAACAATCATCAAGCATCAAACTTCTCATAGTATTCAATGCACTTTATATGAAAGTTTTTATTATTCCCATCTTGGATGCCTATCATATTAGGACTAATTTCATAGCCAAAGCAAATTACCATGCTGTTCTAAAGGACTCTAAAAATAATATAAGTGAAGCATGAGAGATCAATAATTTCTATAAAATAAAACCACCATCGTTCTCTAAAAAGATATAAGTGAAGCACTAGAGCAAAATTATCTAGCTCAAAAGATTTATAAGTGAAGCACATAGAGTATTCTAATAAATTCCGATTCGTGTGTGTGTCTCCCAAAAGGTGTGTACAGCAAGGATGATTGTGGTAAACTAAAAAGCAAATACTCAAACCATACAAGACGCTCCAAGCAAAACACATATCATGTGATGAATAAAAATATAGTTTCAAGTAAAGTTACTCATAGATGAAGACGAAAGAGGGGATGCCTTCCCGGGGCATCCCCTAGCTTAGGCTTTTGGTTCTCCTTGAATTTTACCTTGGGGTGCCTTGGGCATCGCAAAGCTTAGGCTCTTGCCACTATTTATTCCATAGTCCATCAAATCCTTACAAAAAACTTGAAAACTTTACAACACAAAACTTAACAGAAAATCTCGTGAGCTCCGTTAGTATAAGAAAACAAACCACCACTTTAAGGTAGTGTATTGAACTCATTCTTCATTTATATTGGTGTTAAACCTATTGTATTCCAACTTCTCTATGGTTCATACCCCCCCCCCCCGATACTACTCATAGATTCATCAAAATATGTAAACAACACACGAAAAACAGAATCTGTCAAAAACAGAACAGTCTGTAGAAATATGTAACTTTAGAATACTTTTGTCACTCTAAAAATTCTGAAATAGATTTGTGGACGTGAGGAATTTGTCTATTAATCATCTTCAAAAAGAATCAACTTAAAAGCACTCTCTAGTAAAAAGTGGCAGCTAATCTCGTGATCGCAAAAGTTTCTATTTTTATACAGCAAGATCGCAAAGACTTCACCCAAGTCTTCCCAAAGGTTATACTTGGCACAAGCACTAATTAAAACACAAAACCCTATCTAACCAGAGGCTAGATGAACTATTTATTTCTAAACAGAAGTAAAAGGAAAGAAAGTAAAATTGGGTTGCCTCCCAACAAGCGCTATCGTTTAATGCCCCAAGCTAGGCACAAAACAAGAATAGATCTAGGTATTGCCATCTTTGGTAGGCAATCCATAAGTGGCTCTCATAATAGATTCATAAGGTAATTTGATTTTATTTCCAGGAAAGTGTTCCATGCCTTTCCTTAATGGAAATTGGAATCTCATATTTCCTTCTTTCATGTCAATAATTGCACCAATCATTCTAAGGAAAGGTCTACCAAGAATAATAGGACATGTATGATTGCAATCTATATCAAGAACGATGAAATCTACGGGCACATACTTCCTATTTGCAACAATAAGAACATCATTAATCCTTCCCATTGGTTTCTTAATGGTAGAATCCGCAAGATGCAAATTTAAAGAACAATCATCAAGTTCATGGGAACCTAACACATCACACAAAGTTTTTTAAATCGGGGAAACACTAGCACCCAAATCACACAAAGCATAGAATTCATGATCTTTAATCTTAATTTTAATAGTAGGTTCCCACTGATCATAAAGCTTTCTAGGTATAGAAACTTCTAATTGAAGTTTTTCTTCATAAGATTGTATTAATGCATCAACGATATGTTTGGTAAAAGCTTTATTTTGACTATAAGCGTGAGGAGAATTTAACACGGATTGCAACAAGGAAACACAATCAATCAAAGAGCAATTATCATAATTAAATTCATTGAAATCCAAAATTGTGGGTTCATTGCTATGTAAAGTTTTGACCTCTTCAATCCCACTTTTACCAATTTTTGTATCAAGATCTAAAAACTCTGAATCATTGGGACGCCATTTAACTAAAGTTGACGCATCTCCAGTCCCATCTTTATTAAGATTCATATTGGAAAACAAAGATTTAATAGGAGACACATCAATCTCTTTTAGACCTTCATCTTTATTATCATCTAAACTTGAAGAACATGTTTTCACAAAGCAATCCCTTTTAGCACGCATCCTAGAGGTTCTGTCTTTGCACTCGTCAATGGAAATTCTCATGGCCTTGAGAGACTCATTGATATCGTGCTTGGGTGGAATTGATCTAAGTTTCAAAGAATCAACATCAAGAGAAATTCTATCCACATTCCTAGCCAACTCATCAATCTTAAGCAATTTTTCTTCAAGCAAAGCATTGAAATTCTTTTGTGAATTCATAAATTATTTAACACTAGTCTAAAAATCAAAGGGCATATTATTAAAATTTCCATAAGAGTTGTTGTAGGAATAACCATAATTATTAGAGGAATTACTAGGGAACGGACTAGAATTAAAGTTTCCTCTATTTGCGTTGTTACCAAAATTGTTCCTACCAACAAAATTCACATACATAGATTCATCATTATTCCCAATCAACGTGGACAAAGGCATATCATTAGGATCAGAAGAATCACTCTTATTAGCAAATAATTTCATAAGTTCATCCATCTTTCCACTCAAAACAGTAATCTCTTCAATCACATGAACCTTTTTACTAGTGGTTCTTTCGGTGTGCCATTGAGAGTAATTAACCATAATATTGTCTAGGAGTTTAGTAGCTTCTCCTAAAGTGATTTCCATAAAAGTGCCTCCCGCAGCCGAATCTAAAAGATTTCTAGAAGCAAAATTCAATCCAGCATAAAAAAATAGTATAATCATCCATAAATTCAAACCATGTGTGGGGCAATTATGCATCATTAATTTCATCCTCTCCCAAGCTTGTGCAACATGCTCATGATCAAGTTGCTTAAAATTCATAATATCGCTTCTAATAGAGATGGTCTTAGCGAGAGGAAAATACTTAGGGATAAAGGCATCTTTGCACTTATTCCATGAATCAATACTATTTTTAGGCAAAGAAGAGAACAAACTTTTAGCACGATCACTAAGCAAAAACGGAAATAACTTCAATTAAACAATATCATTATCACATCTCTCTTCTTTTGCATATCGCACAAATCAACAAAATTGTTTAGATGGGCAGCGGCATCTTCACTAGGAAGGCCAGAAAATTGATCTTTCATGACAAGATTCAAGAGAGCAGCATTTATTTCACAAGATTCAGCAGTGGTAATAGGAGCAATCGGAGTGCTAATAAAATCATTGGTGTGGGTATTGGAAAAGTCACACAATTTAGTATTGTCTTGAGCCATTGTGACAAACAGTCAATCCAACACACAAGCAAACAAGAAGCAACCGAAAAGAGGCTAACGGAAAAAGGGCGAATAAAATGGCAAAGGTGAAGTGGGGGAGAGGAAAACGAGAGGCAAATGGCAAATAATGTAATGCGAGGGATAAGAGTTTGTGATGGGTACTTGGTATGTCTTGACTTGAGCGTAGATCTCCTCGGCAACAGCACCAGAAATCCTTGTTGCTACCTCTTGAGCATGCGTTGTTTTTCCCTTGAAGGGGAAATGGTGATGCAGCAAAGTTGCGTAAGTATTTCCCTCAGTTTTTGAGAACCAAGGTATCAATCCAGTAGGATACTACACGCAAATCCCTAGTACCTACATAAACAATTAAGAACCTTGCAACCAACCCGATAAAGGGGTTGTCAATCCCTTCACGGCCACTTAAAAAAGTGAGATCTGATTGAGATAATAAGATAAATATTTTTGGTATTTTTGTTGTATAGACTGAAAAGTAAAGATTGCAAAATAAACTACGATAAAAATAGCTAGTTGACGGGAGATTAATATGATGGAAAATAGACCCAGGGCCATAGGTTTCACTGGTGGGTTTTCTCAAGATAGCAAATCTTACGGTGGGTAAACAAATTACTATCGAGCAATTGATAGAAAAGCGCATAGTTATGAGAATATCTAGGCATGATCATGTATATAGGCATCACGTCCGTGACAAGTAGACCGAAACGATTCTGCATCTACTACTATTACTCCACACATCGACCACTATCCAGCATGCATCTAGAGTATTTAGTTCATAAGAACAGAGTAACGCATTAAGAAAGATGACATGATGTAGAGGGATAAACTCATGCAATGTGACATAAACCCCATCTTTTTATCCTTGATGGCAACAATACAATACGTGCCTTGCTGCCCTTGTTGTCACTGGGAAAGGGCACCGCAAGATTGAACCCAAAGCTAAGCACTTCTCCCATTGCAAGAAAGATCAATCTAGTAGGCCAAACAAAACTGATAATTCGAAGAGACTTGCAAAGATATTAAATCATGCATATAAGAATTCAGAGAACAACCAAATATTGTTCATAGATAATCTTGATCATAAACCCACAATTCATCGGATCTCGACAAACACACCGCAAAAAGTATTACATCGAATAGATCTCCAAGAAGAACGAGGAGAACTTTTTATTGAGATGCAAAGAGAGAGAAGAAGCCATATGGCTAATAACTATGGACCCGAAGGTCTGTGGTAAACTACTCACAAATCATCTGAGAGGCTATGGTGTTGATGTAGAATCCCTCCATGATCGATTTCCCCTCCGGTGGAGCTCCGGAAAAGGTCCCAAGATGGGATCTCACGGGTACAGAAGGTTACGGCGGTGGAAATAGGGTTTCGTGGTGCTGTCGGATGTTTTCAGGGTATATGAGTATATATAGGAGGAAGAGGTACGTCGGTGGATCTACGAGGGGCCCATGAGGGTGGGGCCGCGCCTACCCCCCGGGCGCGCCCTGCTGCCTCGTGGCCACCTCGTGGCTTCGGTGACTTGTACTCCAAGTCTCCTGGATTGCGTTTAGGGATGGGAATGGGGACAATCCCCTATGGGGATACCTACAGCATCCCCATCCCCATCTATTCCCTAGCATCCCATCCCCATCCCCGTTTACATGACTCGGGATGAAATTTCCCCATACTCATGCCCCACTGGGGAACGGGGCCCCATTATGGCCCCCATCCCCATAAACAAATACTCATATACATAATATAACACCCTATAATCAAAATACATAAATGGTGTTGTTCTTGTCTTGCTAATGCATGTCTAGGTCGTACTAACTTCTTGGTCATGGTGGCAGCTGAGATGAGGACGTGAGATAGATTTAAGGTTTTTTCCAGACCTTTTTTTGTTTTAGCAAGTTTGTTTGTGAATATTTTAAGGTTGACCGCAGTGTCACAGTTACTAACCGGGTCCCCGATGGGTATTGGGTCTGGGGAATAGGATATCGTCCCCATCCCCATTGTACCCTATGGGGAATAAATTAGTTTGGTAAATATCCCCATGGGGATGTTTTTCGCCCATCCCCACCCCCTAATAGATGAAATCCCCATGTGTTTGGCGGGTGTGGGGCCCCGTTGCCATCCCTAATTGCGTTTGTTCCAAAAACAATCCTCGCAAAGGTTTCATTCCGTTTGGACTCCGTTTGATATTCCTTTTCCGCGAACCACTCAAACAGGCAAAAAACAGCAATTTGCACTGGGCCTTTGGTTAGTAGGTTAGTCCCAAAAATAATATAAAAGTGCATACTAAAGCCCATTAAAACTCTAAAATAGATAATATAATAGCATGGAACAATAAAAAATTATAGATACTTTGGAGATGTATCAGTGCCGACACCCTGATAGTAGCCGCGCGTATCTTGTCTGAGGCCATGACCGGATGAACATTCCGTACAACTAAAACCAATCCTCGAATTTCCCCGTGGTGGCGCTGCAAGGGGCTCTAGTTTGGACCAACACTCATGAGGAGCACTGGCCCGGGTTGTAAATTAAGTCCTCGGGGTCCGGAAAGTCCCTATGCAAGTTTTAGTTAATAAGCAAATGGTAAAACCAAAGTTCGGCCTTGCTGGAGGAGTTTTATTCAAAGCGAACTGTCAAGGGGGTCCCATAGCCCCCAACCATGTTAGGAACGCAAACTCAAGGAACATAACACCAGTTTATCGGTTCTTAAGGTGGCATGAGTGGAACAAAACACTGAGCAAAAGGCCAAGTCTTCCACCCATTGCCAAGTATATAGGTGCATTAATTATAGTAATAGATATTGTGATATTCCAACAATCCAAGGTCCGATATGGAGCAATCTTCATCTTCACTTGGAACTAGCAACGCTATAAGAGGGGCTGAGAAGCAGTAACATAGCTATACAACAGTTTGCTAGGATGGTGTCAAAGGTTAGAGGTTTCATGGCAACAATGAGAGGCTCACAACAATAGATAGGCAGCGCGACATATACTGATAGCATTGAGAAAACTAGCATAGCAATGATAGTAATGAGATCCAAGGTGACGGTCATCTTGCCTGAGAAACCGATAGGAAGGAGAACGAGTCCATGAAGAAGACGAAGCCACGAAGATGAACCAAGTGTAGCCGAACAAATCCTCACGATCGCAACGAAACAAGCACTAACGAGAAGAAGAAAACAACATGGTAAACACCCAACAGATAGACAAGACATGAAGCTCAACTAAGTATGATGCATGACAAGGCTACATGATGCAACTCATGGCAAGAGATGATACAAACAAGAACATCACACAAAGCAAGTTTAAATGAGGCCGGAAACAGCATATAACAATTCCGGTAAGTCCTCATATGCAATTTTCGAAATTGGTCCAGATATGAACAAACCTTAAGTTCAAGTTGTTAAACAACAAGTTAACATGCACCATGATGATCTACATGAATTTCTAGTCAAGTTACATATAAAGTTCATTTAATTCGGAGCTACAGCCTAGAAGATTTGAGCAAAACAATATACACATGGCAAAATCCAAAATGAATTCAATCTTCAAGAACACACTCTCAAAACATGGATACAACATGACATGATGCATTTCCATGCAAAACCAACCAATTTTCATATAGAGGATGCCACAAACGGAGCCACGGTTCAACACATACACATGCAACAAGTTTATAGGACAAACTGTCCAAAACAGCGACTAGGCATATTGCGAGCATCAAACAAACATGATACTAGACCAAGATATGCATAAGCATGGCATGAACTCAAAGTACAGATAGCATGCTTCAAATAACATCAAGTATCAGGTCCATATGCATCAAGAGTAAACCAACATATCAAGGCAACAAGCCAACTTTATATCACAGAGTATGACTTAGTGCAAAACAGAGCATATACATGAGCAGAGTTAATATGTTGGCATGTTGGAGGCAAAAATTAATTAAGCTACAGTATAAGAACATGGCAAACCGAAGCATGTCATGCTATAACACAACATGGAGCTCAAGTAACACAAGATGGCATATACATGGGAGAAACAGGTTCATGGCATTCATCAAAACAAGAAGCCAACATGATATAGTAGATTCTCAGAGTTAGTGAAAATCTGGGAAGGCAACAACATCATCATGAGGCTGACTTTGGAGTCATAAAACAGCAAGCATATCAATTCTAATAAGCATGCAAGGTCTTGGACATGTATAGGCATGGCATACTACAAATAACTCCATTGGCACAACTCCATAAGATGCCTGGATTAATTACAACAAGCTTTGCCAAATTGAACATGATGTTGACAGACTGACAGATATATTATCAAGCAACTAGTGATCAAGAAAGAGACACGCTACAACAACCTACAATTGCAAACAAGGGCATTGATGGACAGAGCATAACATGGACTTCAAGAAATGATCACTGGACATACCAAAACATGCATGGATTTGACTGTGGCATCAAGCAAACATGGCATCACAATATAACAGATTCAGACTTAGCAGTTTTCAACTACTCACAGAAATCAGCAAATAGCAAGTAGGTAACTTAACAAGCTTGTTTCACTCACCACAAGGCATATCATGAAAAGTGGATCGCACCAAAGCAAAGATTACATGATTGTGCTTCTAAAAGATATTGACACGATGCCCAAAAAAATCACACAAAAAGATATGAAAATGACAAATCAGCAAGTTATGTTAGTTTTGAGCAGTTCACAACAACTACAACTTTTGTAACAGAGATTAGCATGTCAAAATGAACTCTAATATGAATTCAATCACAACCAACATGTAGAGCACAGAATGATGAACATTTTGATATATCATGCACGCAAGACGGATGAACAGGCACATTGTTATGATCCTCACGAAATGTCTATATGATGCTGAAAATAGGACTTAGAAAAAAACCGACCTTGATGGGTGGTTCAGGCGGACGCGTCCGACAACGAGCGGACACGTCCGGCATGGCTGGGTCGTCCTCTTCGTCGAGGTGGTCAACGGAGGGGCTGGCGAGGCCGGGCCGGCGGGGAGGAAGTCCGGCGAGGGGCGAGGAGGACCGGAAGGTGCCGGATCCGGCGGATCCCGGTCGGATCTGGGCGCTTGGAGTCGCGGGCGCCGGTTGGTGGCGAAGGGGCGGCGAGCTAGGGGCTGACATGGCTACACCGGGTGTGGGGAGGGTCAGGAGCGGCGGCGGCTAGTAGAAAAGTAGTATGGAAGTAACAGTAACGGTGACAAAAGTAACAGTAGTAGTTTTTTAGTAATTGTAACTGTGACAACGGAAAAGTAACTAAGCAAAGATCAATATGTGAAAAGCTCGTAGGCAATGGATCAATGATGGATAATTATGTTAGATGTGATTCCTCATGCAACAATTATAACATAGGGTGATACAGAACTAGCCCTTGTTCATCAATGTAATGTAGGCATGTATTCCAAATATAGTCAAACGTGCTTATGGAAAAGAACTTACATGACATCTTTTGTCCTACCCTCCCATGGCAGCGGGGTCCTATTGGAAACTAAGGGATATTAAGGCCTCCTTTTAATAGAGTACCAGACCAAAGCATTAACACTTAGTGAATACATGAACTCCTCAAACTACGGTCATCACCGGGAGTGGTCCCGATTGTTGTCACTTCGGGCTTGCTGGATCATAACACATAGTAGGTGACTATTAACTTGCAAGATAGGATCAAGAACTCACATATATTCATGAAAACATAATAGGTTCAGATCTGAAATCATGGCACTCGGGCCCTAGTGACAAGCATTAAGCATAGCAAAGTCATAGCAACATCAATCTTAGAACATAACAGATACTAGGGATCAAACCCTAACAAAACTAGCTCGATTACATGGTAAATCTCATCCAACCCATCACCGTCCAACAAGCCTACGATGGAATTACTCATGCACGACTATGAGCATCATGAAACTAGTGATGGAGGAAGGTTGATGATGACGATGGCGACGGATTCCCCTCTCTGGAGCTCCGAACGGACTCTAGATCAGCCCTCCCGGAGAAGATTAGGGTTAGGCGGCGGCTCCGTGTCGTAAAACACAATGAATCCTTCTCTCTGACTTTTTTCTCCTCGAACGTGAATATATGGAGTTGGAGTTGAGGTCGGTGGAGCTCCAGGGGGCCCACGAGGCAGGGGCGCGCCCCCCACCCTCGTGTACAGGGTGTGGGCCCCCTGATGCTGATTCTTCCGCCAGTATTTTTTATTATTTCCAAAACTTGCCTCCGTGGATTTTCAGGTCATTCCAAGAACTTTTATTTCTGCACCAAAATAACACCATGGCAGTTGTGCTGAAAACAGCGTCAGTCTGAGTTAGTTCCATTCAAATCACGCAAGTTAGAGTCCAAAACAAGGGCAAATGTGCTTGGAAAAGTAGATACGTTGGAGACGTATCAACTCTCCCAAGCTTAAACCTTTGCTTGTCCTCAAGCAATTCAGTTGACAAACTGAAAGTGATAAAGAAAAACTTTTACAAACTTTGTTTGCTCTTGTTGTTTGCAAATATGAAAAGCCAACATTTAAGTTTTCAGCAAAGATTATGAACTAACCATATTTACAATAACATTTAGGTCTCATGTTTACTCATATCAATGGCAGAATCAACTAGCGAGCAATAATAATTAATCTCGGATGACAACACTTTCTGAAAACAATCGTAATATGATATAACAAGATGGTATCTCGCTAACCCTTTCTGAGACCGCAAAGCAATAAATGCAGAGCACCCTTGAAGATCATGGACTGACTAGACATTGTAATTCATGGTAAAAGAGATCCATTCACAGTCATACTCAATGTAAATTAATAGTAATGCATGCAAATGACATCGATGCTCTCCAACTGGTGCTTTTTTAATAAGGGGATGATGACTCAACATAAAAGTAAATAGATAGGCCCTTCATAGAGGGAAGCATGGATTTGCAAAGGTGCCAGAGCTCGAGTTTTGAAACAGAGATAAATAATATTTTGGGTGGCATACTTTCATTGTCAACATAACAACCAAGAGATCTCGATATCTTCCATGCTACACACATTATAGGCGGTTCCCAAACAGAATGGAAAAGTTTATACTCCCCCACCACCAACAAGCATACTCCACGGCTGGTCCGAAACAATGGGTACCGTCCAATCCAACAACAGTCCAAGGGGAGCTTTGTTTATTTATATTTTGATTTGAGCATGGGACTGGGCATCCCGATTACCAGCCATTTTCTCGTGAATGATGAGCGGAGTCCACTCATCGTGAGAATAACCCAGCTAGCATGGAAGATATAGACAACCCTAGTTGATACATGAGCTATTCAAGCATACAAAAACAGAATTTCATTTGAAGGTTTAGAGTTTGGCACATACAAATTTACTTGGAACGGCAGGTAAATACCGCATATAGGAAGGTATGGTGGACTCATATGGAATAACTTTGGTGTTTATAGAAGTGGATGCACAAGCAGTATTCCCGCTTAGTACAAGTGAAGGCTAGAAAGAGACCGGGAAGCGACCAACTAGAGAGCGACAACAGTCATGAACATGCATTAAGATTAATCAACAATGAGTGCAAGCATGAGTAGGATATAAATCACCATGAACATAAATATCGTGAAGGCTATGTTGATTTTGTTTCAACTACATGCGTGAACATGTGAAAGTCAAACCACTTGAATCGCTCAAAGGAGGATACCACCCTATCATACCACATCACAACCAATTTAATAGCATGTTGGCATGCAAGGTAAACCATTATAAACTCCTATCTAATAAAGCATGGCATGAGCAACTATAATCTCTAATTGTCATTGCAAACATGTTTCATTCATAGTAGGCTGAATCAGGAACGATGAACTAATCATATTTATAGAAACAAGATAGGTCGAGTTCATACTAGCTTCTCTCATCTCAATCAGTCCATCATATATCGTCATTATTGCCTTTCACTCGCACGATCGAACGGTGTGGATAATAATAATAGTGCACGTGCATTGGACTAAGCTGGAATCTGTAAGCATTTAATACAAGGGAGAAGACAAGGTAATATGGGCTCTTGGTTAAATCAACAATAATGCATATAAGAGTCACTCAACATTTTCATCATGGTCTTCTCCTCTAGACCCGCAAAGAAAAGAAAAGAAATAAAACTATTTACACGGGAAAGCTCCCAACAAGCAAAAGAAGAACGATAAATCTTTTTGGGTTTTATTTTAATTACTACAACTACGGCATGTAAAGATGAAAGCTACAACTATTTTTTTGGTTTTCTTGAGGTTTTTCAGACACACAAGAAGAAGGCTTAGAAAAGAAAATAAACTAGCATGGATAGTACAATGAAAAAGTATGAGTACCGACAACTAGAATGAGTGTGTGAACATGAATGTAATGTCGGTGAGAAATACGTACTCCCCCAAGCTTAGTGTGACGCCCGAAGACCGGCCCCCTAGAAGATTCCAGATGTTCCGGGTTTCCCGTGTGTTTCATTGTGCTTGTTTTTTTTGCATTGCATCATGTCATCATGCCATCATGTCGTTAATTTCTGCAACTCAACAAAATTAATCCTTATGGATCTTCGATCCATTTGAATTGAGGGATATTCACATGGCTATTTCTCTTTATAACCTATACAAAGTCTCCTAATATTATTAGGGAGCTATATTAAATTATTCCATTTGTTTGGAATTCACCATAACACACTTGCAAATTTTCCCATGCCTCTTTTGTTTCAAGTTTCCCCTCCAAACCTTGTCTATAGTTCCTTCTCCTTTTATCGGAACTCCACCAAAAATCCGAACATTTTATTTGGGGCACTTCTAAGACCTGTCTTAGTTCAAACCTTTTGAATTAAATTCAAAGGAATTTGAATGTAATCTTGCAATCTTGGTCATTCCTAATTTCTTGGTTCAACACATTTTTGTGTGAGTCCAAAAAATTTAACCTCTTGCCCAAATTCCACCCTAACCTCTTTCTTTTCTTTCTCTCCTTTTTCTGTTTTGGTTAATAGTAGAAGAGAGAGTGCGCGATGAGTCCTGCAGCCCAACCGCAACAGGCCAGTCGCGCCACTGCCGGCCTCCCTAAGGCCATCTCCAGCCGGCCCATTAGGCCCACCTAATTCCTAAACCTAGGCAATCCTACCCCGCAGCCTCTCCCTCTCGTCCCTCAGCACCGCCGCCACCCATCGCCCGAGATCCCACGCCCGCTCGATCCCGAAACCCATCTCTCCCTCATCTCTCTCCCTCGTGGCCTCTCCTTCCCCCGCCTCCAGGAACGAGCAGGAGCACCCAGCGCCCGATCCCCTCGAGCCCCTGCCACTTGCGGCCCCTTCCTCCCCTTCTACTCTGCTCAAGCGCCGCCCGCCACCGGCGCCTGGCTCGCCGCGCCGTCCCTCCAGCGCCACCCGCCACCGGCTCTAGGTCCCTGCGGCCGTCCTCCCAGGAGCGGATCCAGACTTAAAACTACCCGGTGTCCACATAAAAGAACACATGCCTACATATCAAAAAATTCAATTACCTACACACTAAACCAATGAGTATGTGCAAATTGCACCCGGTGCCGGTGACACCGGCTAGCTGTACATAGCTACGCCCCTGCGTCCTCCACCGCGTCCCCATCGTGCCAGGAGGTTGAGGCCACCTCGCGCCCGACCTCCTCCCGCGGGGCCAGCCTCAGCCTCGCATGCGCCTCCATGGGCCCTGAAGTCGGCGTTCGGCGCTGTCCCATCCGCGCCTCTTGGCTGGCTGCATTCCCATGGTGCACGACCTCAGCTCCTCCGGCGAACCCCGACCCCGCGCCTGTCTCCTCCGTCGTCCCTCGCCACCATCGGAGTCCAGCAGGACTTCCTCGCGCGCAGCAGCACGGTTCCTCCACGACCAGCAGCCGCCGAAGCTCCTCGCCACCTCTCCTCTGCGGCGCCCTGCATCCTCTGCTCGCGACCCCCACCTTCATCCGCCCTGGGAACCAAGGTCGCAGCCTACTCTGCCGTGCACAACCGTTTGATGGTGCCATGTCTCTGTCTAACTCCGCAAGTCCGATGCCAAGTACCGCTACATCGACTCCGAACGATGACATCATCGAGGAGCGAAGAACCGCCAAGATCGACTACATAGATGCAAGTACCACGACGACCTCGAGTACGACCACCAGACGCGCCAAGTACCTCTACCGCCGTCTCCGAAAACGCCAAGTACCTCTTCATGTGACCCGAACATCTACGCAAACGTGAACGGCTACGAAATGTGTACAACTACCGTCGCCGTGTACCACTACGTCCACTACGACCGACCCGTGTACCACTACTTTCCTCGTCGAACTCGAACCGCCCTGAAATGCACGCTTCAAAGGTATAACCGCCAAACCGATGACCCCGTGGACGAATGCTATGTGATGTATGAGTTGAACCGTGTGTTGCATCGTGACCGACTTGGCGTTGCATGTTCCTCCTCGTATGCCTTGTCGTTGTCACGTGGGAACCCGGTAACGGGAGCACCCACCATCTTGCATGACACGCTCACGTTCCCGTCGCCCTTCTTTTGTACCGATATCTCATCAAGGTGTCGGATCACCGGAACGTTGCCGTGGCATCGTATCCGTTTTCGCCGCCACGACCCCCTTTTCTTTCCGTCGTGGCGACAAATGCTCCATATCATCTTCTTGTCAACTTTTAACTAAAAATTGCTAAAAACTTGCATTTGTCATCCGCATCATGATAACAACATTGAAATGTTTAAATGATTGTTTGCTTTAATAATTTCTAAATATGCACATGAGGAGTTTCCGGAATTGTTGTTGTTATTTCCGGCCTCATTTAAAATGACTGGATAGTATAGTTTTGCTCATGCTTCACCTCTTGCCATGTTTAATAAAAACATTTAATCTTGCCTTGTAAATAAACGAGAGTCAACTAAATAAATAAAATGTGGTGTTTGTCAATATGCAACTCGTTGCATATTGATCTCCACTTAACTTGTAGTATTGTTTGTGCACTTTGCCATGCCATGCATATTTAAACCATACATGCATCATATTTGTTTGCGCATCATGCCATGTTTGAGCTTGTTTGTTTACCGTGTTATTTGCTTCTTTCCGGTATGCTTCTCTCGTTAGCTTCGGTTTCGTTCCGGAGTTGTGAGGAGTTGTTCGACTACTTCATGTTGGACTTGTTCTTCTTCCTTGCGGCATCCCAGGCAAGATGACCATACCCTTGGATACCTTTACTATCATTGCCATGCTTAGTTGTCTCGATGCTATCGTTACATGTCGCGCTACCCATCATTATATTGTCAGCCTCTCCTTGTTTCCATGAAACCTCTAACCTTTGAAACCTTCCTAGCAAAACCATTGTTTGGCTATGTTACCTGCTTGCTCAGCCCCTCTTATAGCGTTGTTAGTTGCAGGTGAAGATGAAGATAGTTCCATGTCGGAACTTGTTGTTGGAATATCACAATATCTATTATTATTATTAACACACCTATATAATGGGCATGGGTGGAAGGCTTGGCCTTTTGCACGGTGTTTTGTTCCACTCATGCCACCTTAGGAGCCGATAAACCGGCATTATGTTCCTTGATTTTGCGTTCCTTACACGGTTGGGTATATGGGGACCCCTTGACACTTCGTCTTTGAATAAAACTCCTCCAACAAGGCCCAACATTGGTTTTAATTTTCTCATAATAACAACTTAATTAATTAATTAACTGCATAGGGGGTCATGTCCCCGGGTTCTTAATTCTACATAACAAGGGGGCCAGTCCTGATGGTGTTGGTCCCAAGCGGGCCAACTGCGGGGCCACCACGGGGAAACTCGAGGATTGGCTCCCGTAGGCTGTCCCATCCGGTCGTGGCCTGAGATGACATACGCGCGGCTACTATCAGGGTGTCGGCACGCCGGGATGTCTTGCTGGACTTGTTTTACCATTGTCGAAATGGCTTGTGCACCGGGAATTCCGAGTCTGATCGGGCCTTCCCTAAGATAAGGGGTAATATTTTTATTACTTTTGCTGATCGTGAGAGCTTGTGATGGGCTAAGTTGGGACACCCCTGCAGGATTATGATCTTTTGAAAGCCGTGCCTGCGGTTATGTGGCAGATTGGAATTTGTTAATGTCCGGTTGTAGAAAACTTGACAGAGGATCCGAGTAAAACACACAACTGTGTGAGTAACCGTGACTGTCTCTTTTCACTTTGAGAAGAGAACACGGTGGGGTTATGTTTGACTCGTAGGTAGTTCAGGATCTTTAGCGATCACTACTAGTTGCGACCGTTTGTGTAGATGCTCATCTTATTCTTGTACTCGTATGTTAGCCACCATATTATGCTTAGCCGCTGCTGCAACCTCACCACTACCCTCTTCCTTACCCATAAAGCTTTGCTAGTCTCGATACCCATGGTTATGGGATTATTGAGTCCTCGTGGCTCACAGTTACTACAACACCAGATGCAGGTTCAGCCGAGAATGATGCAGGAGATGGATCAGAACTTCACTGGGAGTCCGATGAAGAGCGTGGCCGTATGTTTGTGACGTTTTCGACGATCAGTAGTGGTTCCTACTAGGGGCGATCAGGCCTTGTGGTTGTGGTATCTTTCTCATTTGGATTTCGTCCGTAGTCGGACCCTGTGTTTTGGATGAATGTATGTTATTGTACTATTGTGTGACGTGGCGAGTGTAAGCCAACTATTTTGCTATTTCATCCCTCTTTTACATGAGTCGTGCAAAGATACCAAACTTGCGATCATTCTAGTATGAGCTTATACCTTTAAGTCGTGCCTCGACACGTAGGAGGTATAATCTCATACTGGGCGTTACACTAAGGACTTTGGCCTAAGTTGGTTTATGCCCATGGATCGAAGCTACTCTCTCCGATGTACTGAGGAGGGTCCTCAGGGTGGCACTGGTTGAAGATCTCCTCCAGATCCCACTGATAAATACACTATCGATAAGGGTCAAGTGGAGGGTTAGGCTCAGGCTTTGGGACTGTTCACGCTGGTCGTGGACCTCTAATACCCTTTTCTTTCATAGATTTCTTTGCCTCTTGCATATCTTCAGGACTGAGAAATAGAATACCCCTTTTCTTCGGGGTTGGCTTAGGAGTTAGTTCAAGAAGTGTCCAAGCATTATCATTACTCAACATATTATTCAATAGAAACTCAGCTTGATCAACAGTTCTTTCCCTAAAAACACAACTAGCACAACTATCCAGGTGGTCTCTGGAAGCATTGGTTAGTCCATTATAAAAAATATCAAGTATTTCATTTTTCTTGAGAGGATGATCGGGCAAAGCATCAAGTAATCGGAGAAGCCTCCCCCAAGCTTGTGGGAGACTCTCTTCTTCAATTTGCACAAAATTATAAAATTCCCTTAAGGCAACTTGTTTCTTATGGGCGGGGAAATATTTAGCAAAGAAGTAATAAATCATATCCTGGGGACTACGCACACAACCAGGATCAAGAGAATTAAACCATGTTTTAGCATCACCCTTTAATGAGAACGGAAATAACTTAAGGATATAGTAGTAACGAATTTTTTCCTCATGAGTGAATAGGGTGGCTATATCATTCAATTTAGTAAGATGTGCCACAACAGTTTCAGATTCAAAGCCATAAAAAGGATCAGATTCAACCAGAGTGATTATCTTAGGACCGACAGAGAAATCATAATCTCTATCAAAAATACAGATAGGTGAAGTAGCAAAAGGAGGGTCATATTTCATTCTAGCATTCAAAGACTTTTCTTTCAGCTTAGCTAACAGTTTCTTAAGATCATATATATCTTTGCAAGCAAAAAGGTCTTTAGCAGTTTCTTCATCCATAACATAACCCTCGGGCACATCAGGAAATTCATATCTAGGGGGAGAATCTTCATCATCACTTTCATCAATATTATATGTTTCAATAATTTCATTCTCTCTAACCCTAGCAAGTTGTTCATCAAGAAATTTGCCTAGTGACACAGTATTTTCAAGCATAGAAGTAGTTTCATCATAAGCATCATGCATAGCAGAAGTGGCATTATCAAGAACATGCGACATATCAGATTCAATAGCAGGTGTAGGTGTCGCAAATTTACTCATAACAGAGGGTGAATCAAGTGCAGAGCTAGATGGTAGTTCCTTACCTCCCCTCGTAGTTGAGGGAAAAATCTTGGTTTTTCATCTCTCAAGCTCTTCATAGTGATCAACAGATATAAATCCCAAGTGACTCAAAAAAATATAGCTATGCTCCCCGGCAACGGCGCCAGAAAATAGTCTTGATAACCCACAAGTATAGGGGATCGCAAGAGTTTTTGATGGTAGAGTGTTCAACCCAAATTTATTGATTCGACACAAGGGGAGCCAAAGAATATTCTCAAGTATTAGCAGTTGAGTTGTTAATTCAACCACCTGGAAGACTTAATATCTACAGAAAAGTATTTAGTAGCGAAGTAGTATGGAAGTAACAGTAACGGTGACAAAAGTAACAGTAGTAGTTTTGTAGTAATTGTAACAGTGGTAACAGAAAAGTAACTAAGCAAAGATCAATATGTGAAAAGCTCGTAGACAATGGATCAATGATGGATAATTATGTCGGATGCGATTCCTCATGCAACAGTTATAACATAGGGTGACACAGAACTAGCTCTAGATCATCAATGTAATGTAGGCATGTATTCCAAATATAGTCATACATGCTTATGGAAAAGAACATGCATGCTTATGGAGGCGCTGGCGGCGGAGCGCGGTCACGAGGCTCGGGCGGCTCAGGCCCGCGAGTGGGCTGCGGCAGCGTAGATCTGGGCCCGGGCGGGCCTGCTCCGGGCCCCGGCGGGCTTAGATGGAGGGAGGCTAGCCAGGGGGCGCGGGGAGGACGTGGCGGCTTGCCACTAGAGGAGGGCGGCAGCTGGCGGCTTGGCAGCCGATGGGGCACGACAAGTGGCGGCGGGGGCGCTGGTCAAGCGCGGAATACGATGATGGTGGCGGCTGGAGGTTAGGGGTAGGGTTGGGGGGCTAGGGATGCCCAAAATTGGATGGGGGTTGTTTAAATAGGGAAAATGCTAGGTTAGGGGGGTTTTTAGACAGTTTTGGACCCTCCAATCGTGATCCGACGGATCTTATTGCGAGGGGGTTTAGGCAGGCCTAGTGGGCTGTATAGATGGGGTTGGGCTAAGAGGAGAGGAGAGAAGTGCAGCTCGGGAAGATTTTCGTAGACCGAAAATGTCCGAGGATTTAACCGGCAACGGTGCCGCTATAGTTTAACGGTTGGGCTATCAAACGAGCTCCAAATGCGACGAAATTTGGCAAGCGGTCTGTCTACACTATAATAAGAACACATGCCAAGTTTCATCCCATTCCGAGAACATTTGTCAGACACTTATAAAATAAATATTCAGAGGAGCCGCGAGGGCGTGCGGGTGTGTCTGGACTCAGAACGGACAACGGAGAGGACGGGGAGATGGGCAACTATGAACGGATGCAAGTTTTGTAAAGCATGCAGATGAAATACACATGATGACATGGCAAAGTGTAACACGCAAGCACATGACATGGCAATGACAATGAATAACTCGATGACACCTGGCGCATCGGTCTCGGGGTGTCACAACACTCCCCTACTAACAAGAGATCTCATCCCGAGATCTTAGGAACGAGATGGAACGGAAAAAGGAAGAAGGTGAAACCAAAGAACCATGAGAGATTGAGCCACTTTAAAGGAAGAATGCAATGGAGATGCATGAGATTGAGAAGCTTCAGTAAAATGAGGAAACAAGGCATACGACGAGAACCAAGAGCTTAAATGACTAAAGAGACATTGAAACCACTCCGGCTAAAAAGAGATCGAAAAGGAATTCGAACGAAGGAATTTGGGCAGCTCCTTGGTTGAATATGAATGGAATGGATGAATAACTTGAGAAGATAGAACAATACTTGACGAGATGAACAACATGATGCCTCCGGAAGAAATTGAAAGAAAGGAATGAAAATAAAAGAGAAAGGACAACACCTTCTAGCACAAATGAATTTGAATGCATCCTTGCGACGAAGGGATGAACAGAGTTGTTGGAAAATCAACAACGAAAATAATTAACTTGTTCTGGACTTACGGAAATCATCCCAAAACTTGAGGTGAATTATGCCACAAACAAAAGTTTGAATGGATGAGATGAAGGAGGAAATGCAAAACTCCACTGAAAAGAATAGGAAGAATTATTTGCATCTCGAGACGCAAAAGAATAATTCTTGAGCTGCTCCACAAAAATTTGATGAACATTTGAAGAATGAATTATAACATGAAGAACCACCATGAAGAACTCCGGTAATAAAAGGATGATGAAAATAAGATTAAAGCCTTGTGATGATTTAGATGGGGTTCCGACGAGATAGCCGAGAAAACTTTGAACTCCAGAAAAGAAAAGATGAAAACACTTGGGATTAGGATTTATTCATCATGAACAAATTCTGAAGGAAGGCATTACACAACTTGATGAGAGAAGAATAGGATTTATGTTATGCTTATCCTCCACCAATTAAATTGATGTGAAGCAATGGATTTGCACACTACTTATTCGCGTTGAAATTGAATAAAGAGGGATATAGCACAAAACTTGAGAAAGTCTTCATGAACCACCGGTAGGTTTGGAAAGAACGAATGAATTGATATGATAACACAGGAAAAGAACTCTTGAGCGAACCACCGTAAAAATTAAAGCCGAGTGAATAAAAGAACGATCCACCGAGAAGAATTGAAATTGAGCGAATACAAGAGAATGAATCACCAGAAGAATTAGAAAACGAATAGAGAACTTGGTGGAATTTAGATGCAAGAGAACGAAGAGATCGTGAACTGATTAAGGAATACTTAGACGAAGAACCGGAAGAATATGGAGACGACGATGAGACATCAATGAAGAATAGTTGGGGGATGAAATTGAAAAATGAGAACGAAGAAATCTTCTGAAATGATGGCCTTTGGAGGATCAGAATGGAAAGAATTCATGAAAAGCTCTGGATGGGTAAGAAAAATAATTTGTCACGATCTGAACAAGTTGAGAGGATGGCATTAAGCTAGAAGCATGAATCTTTGACAGAACGGTCAAGGATTGGAGAGAAACTCTTCTTCGGTCAAAAATTGACGACGAGAAACACCACCAAAATTGTTGAGATACTCCGGAAGAATGAAAAGAGGATAAGTTGAACCAACATTGAAAAGAATTTGAAAGCGATCTTGGAGAAGGCATATGACTGATGGAATTCATTCTTACGTCACACTTGAAAAGAATTTGGGAATCACTCTGGAAAAATTAGAAGAGTCAGGTAAGATCCTGGGAAAAGACCTATGGGTTATGAGCCCACCAAAGAGAAACATCGTTGGAAAGGATTGAAAAGGAGATAATGCGCTGGAACGATTAAAAGACTCAAAGGAGGTGCCAACCTCGAATTAAATGGAACACAGACGAATCTTCTGAGATGTCTTCAGAACTCCGGAACATTAAATTATGAGAGGCGAATGAGCAAGGGGAAACAAATGTGCCAAGGGAAAGAATATGAAGAACACCAAAAACCTGAATTGAATCCACTAATGAAGAAAAGAGATGAAGAATGACAAACTAGACGAGAATTCACCAGTTGAAATAATCAAGGAAAGAATGTAAATGATTCGCACGAGTAGGATGGATACTCGATTAAGGACTCCGGCTCCAAGAAGAAAAAGGGTGGGCGGGTGGGAAAAAGAAAGACCACATCGGACGGAGAAACGACGCTGGTTGGAAAGAACTAAGGACTGGTCTTGCAAAAGACAAAGATGGTCGAATCAACTTGAAGAGAATTGCACCGGATGAAAAGAGCTAACGTCGCTACTAACGAAAACTTACTGCGTGATCCTAAAAAAATTTGAAGGGGAAGAGGAGTAGTTCAAAACAAGTACGTCAGGATTCCTCACCAGAGCGACGAAGGGGCTGGGGAGTAAAAAGAATTCCTACTCTCCGATATAACTTGACTTCGAAATTAGTTTTCTTCTAGACTCGACAGCGGCCAAGCTACGATCAATCAAGGGGGCTCCTATGTCGGTCGAGACTGTGATACCAACTTGTCACGCCCAAGATGCGATTCTATCACGATCACGTGATAACTTCGTGACTGGGGCACAACCGCATTTCGGGCGCTTAGCAAGATGGATATCATTACATCGTACCATTACATAGATGGGGATACATACAAGTCATACCATGACACAAGAATACAACACATCATACACAAGACATCCGACTATAGATGAAAAACGTGAAAATCACAACGACATCCATCCTGCTATCTCAGGCTGCCGACAAGGAACCTATCCCGAGACTGACAAAGAAGAAGAAGAAAGAACTCCAACACAAGTAAGCATCGCTCTCACGTCAAGTCATCGAAAACCTGTACCTGCAACTGATGTTGTAGTATGTGTGAGCCATGAGGACTCAGCAATCCCAGCAAAGCTTAATGGGTATGGAGAGTTTAAGTGGTGGGGTTGCAGCCGTGGATAAGCATTATATGGTGGCTAACTTACGAGTACAAGAACAAGATGAGCATCTACGCAAACGGTCGCAACTAGTAACGATCAATAAGTGATCCTGAACTAGCTACGAATCAAACATAACCCCACCGTGTTCTCTTCTCAAATTGAAAAGAGACGGTCACGGTTACTCACGCGGTTGGTGTATTTTATTTTGAATCCTTTGTCAAGTTTTCTACAACCGGACATAAACAAATTCCAATCTGCCACATAACCGCGGGCACGGCTTTCGAAAGATCATAACCCTGCAGGGGTGTCCCAACTTAGCCCATCACAAGCTCTCACGATCAGCAGAGGTAAAACATCTTATCTTAGGGAAGACCCGATCAGACTCGGGATCCCGGTGCACAAGACATTTCGACAATGGTAAAACAAGTCCAAAAAAACCTCCCCGCGTGCCGACACCCTAATTTTAGCTGCGCGTATCTCGTCTCAGGCCACGACCGGATGAACACTTTGTACAACTAAAACCAATCCTCGAGCTTCCCCGTGGTGGCGCTGCAAGGGGCTCTAGCTTGGACCAACACTCATGAGGGTTGTAAATTAAGTCCTCGGGGTCCGGAAAGTCCCTATGCAAGTTTTAGTTATTAGGAAAATGGTAAAACCAAAGTTGGGCATTGCTGGAGGAGTTTTATTCAAAGCGACCTGTCAAGGGAGTCCCATAACCCCCAACCATGTTAGGAATGCAAACTCAAGGAACATAACACCGGTTTATCGGTTCTTAAAGCGGCATGAGTGGAACAAAACACCGAGCAAAAGGCCAAGCCTTCCACCCATTGCCAAGTATATAGGTGCATTAATTATAGTAATAGATATTGTGATATTCCAACAAGCCAAGTTCCGATATGGAGCAATCTTCATCTTCACCTGCAACTAGCAACGCTATAAGAGGGGCCGAGCAAGTGGTAACTTAGCCATACAATGGTTTGTTGGGATGGTGTCAAAGGTTAGAGGTTTCATGGCAACAATAAGAGGCTGACAACAATAGATAGGCAGCGCGACATATAGCGATAGTATCGAAACAACTAGCATAGCAATGATAATAATGAGATCCAAGGTGACGGTCATCTTGCCTGAGATCCCTCTAGGAAGGAGAATGAGCCCATGAAGAAGACGATGCCACAAAGACAAACCTAGTGTAGCCGAACGAATCCTCACGATCGCAACAAAACAAGCACTAACGAGAAGAAGCAAGCAACACAGTAAACACCCAACACATAGACAAGACATGAAGCTCAACTAAGTATGATGCATGACAAGGCTACATGATGCAACTCATGGCAAGATATGATGCAAACAAGAACATCACACAAAGCAAGTTTAAATGAGGCCGGAAACAACATATAACAATTCCGGTAAGTCCTCATATGCAATTTTCGAAATTGGTCCAGATCTGAACAAACCTTAAGTTCAAGTTGTTAAACAGCAAGTTGATATGCACCATGATGATCTACACGAATTTCTAGTCAAGTTACATATAAAGTTCATTTAATTTGGAGCTACGGCCTAGAAGATATGAGCAAAACAAGATACACATGGCAAGATGCAAAATGCATTCATTCATCAAGCACACACTCTCAAAACATGGATACAACATGACATGATGCATTTACATGCAAAACCAAGCAAGTTTCATATAGATCATGCCACAAACGGAGCCACGGTTCAACACATACACATGCAATAAGTTTATAGGACAAGCTGTCCAAAACAGCGACTAGGCATATTGCGAGCATCAAACAAACATGATACAAGACCAAGATAGGCATAAGCATGGCATGAACTGAAAGTACATATAGCATGCTTCAAATAATATCAAGTATCAAATCCTTATGCATCAAGAGTAAACCAACATGATCAACGCAACAAGCCAACTTCATATCACAGATTATGACTTAGTGGAAAACAGAACATATACATGAGCAGAGTTAATATGTTGGCATGTTGGAGGCAAGAATAAATTAAGCTACAGTACAAGAACATGGCAAACCGAAGCATGTCATGCTATAACACAACATGGAGCTCAAGTAACACAAGATGGCATATACATGGGAGCAACAGGTTCATGGCATTCATCAAAACAAGAAGCCAACATGATATAGCTGATTCTCAGACTTGGTGAAAATCTGGGAAGGCAACAACAACATCATGAGGCTGACTTTGGAGTCATAAAATATCAAGCATATCAATTCTAATAAGCATGCAAGGTCATGAACATGTAATAGGCATGGCATACTACAAATAACTCCATTGGCACAACTCCATAAGATGCATGGATTAATTACAACAAGATTTGCCAAATTGAACATGCTGTTGATAGGCTGACAGATATATTATCAAGCAACTAGAGAGCAAGAAAGAGACAAGGTACAACAACCTATAATTGCAGACAAGGGCATTGATGGATAGAGCATAACATGGACATTAAGACATGATCACTGGACATACCAAAACAAGCATGGATTTGACTGTAGCATCAAGCTAACATGGCATCACAATATAACAGATTCAGAGTTAGCAGTTTTTAACAACTCTCAAAAATCAGCAAACAACAAGTAGGTCACTCAACAAGCTTGTTTCACTCACCACAAGGCATATCATGAAAAGTGGATTGCACCACAGCAATGATGACATGATTGTGATTCTAAAACATGTTGACATCATGCCCAAACAAAAATCACACAAAAAGATATGAAAATGACAAATCAGCAAGTTATGTTAGTTTTCAGCAGTTCACAACAACTAGCACTTTTGCAACAATGATTAGCATGTTAAAATGAACTCTATTATGAATATAATCACAACCAACATGTAGATCACAGAATGATGAACATTTTTATATATCAAGCACGCAAAACGGATTAACATGCACATAGTTATGATCTTCACAAAATGTCTATGTGATGCTAAAAAAAGGACAGAAAAAACTGACCTCGAGGGGTAGTTCGGGCGGACGCGTCTCCCAGCGAGAGGACACGTCCGGCGTGGCTGGGTCGTCCTCTTCCTCGAGGAGGTGAACTGCGGGGCTGGCGGGGCAGGGCCGGTGGGGAGGAAGTCCGGCGAGGGGCGAGGAGGACCGGAAGGGGCCGGATCCGGCGGATCCCGACCGGATCTAGGTGCTCGGGGTCGCGGGCGCCGGTTGGCGGCGAAGGGGCGGCGAGCTCGGGGCCGGCCTGGCTACGCCGGCTGCGGGGAGGGTCAGGAGCGGCGGTGGCACACATGTGGTGGGGTGATGTAGGGTAGAACCCTAGATGGCCGATCTTTCACGAAATGGAGGGATCCCGCGATGAACACGAAGAACACAAAGGGGAATCACGAGGGAAAACACTCAAGAACAAGTCCAATCAAACATCCACTAGACAATCAAACACACAAGATCACAAGGTACATGAACAACAAAGGGAAAGATACAAGGTAGAGTTCATCTCCAAGAGGAGGTCTTGAATCCGCAAAGGATCTTCCCATTAGGGGTCTTGAATCCAAGGTGGATCTTCTCCGGAGAGGGGCCGCGGTCTCTCTCGTGGAGTAGATCCGTAATGGATGAGCAAAGCTCTATCTCACATATGAGCTAAACCAATGGTAACCCTAGTACGGAGCTAGGGTACAAGTATATATAGTCCAAGGGGTAACTTGGGGGATACATGTGGTGAAACCCCTTCATCTGCGCGCATGCAGGGCGGTAGTACCGGTCCCGGGAACGGTAGTACCGGTTTTAGCGGAATTAGCGGTTGTTCCGGCAGTGCACCGGCCTTGCACCGATCGATCACAGAAGCATGACCGGTAGTTGACCGGTAGTACCAGTGGACCGGTAGTTGGGCGGTAGTAGACCGGTAGTACCTCTATCTCTGCGCTGGGAAAATCCTTGTCCATGTGTTTGGTGTCCATCTTGCGCCCTTCCTTCTCCTTGTTGGTTCCTTGGTACCTTGGCACACGAAGTGTCTTTGTTTGAGGTAGTAGCCATGTCTCATGTGGGTCCAAGGGAAGTTGAACAAGGAGAGAGTTCACCTTATGTCCAATGGCACAAGTTGGAGGTCTCATCGTATGTCCACTTGGGGCTTGGGGAATAGTCGTAGTGTACATGGGGATGATCATAGGATGCTCCGCATCATCTCCCCTCCCTTGGGAAAGATCCGACCTCGGATCGAAAACCTTATCACCATGGAAATGGTTGTCGTTGACGGACTTGTAGTTGGACGGAGTTGAAGACATAGCGCAATCCAAGTACTCCAAGGTGTCTCCGTTATGTGGTTCATGCAAAATGAGCAAACAGAAAGTACACTTGGAAATACAATGGTTAGCGCACACAAAGTGTCCATCATGTAAGAATGAGTCCGTGTGACAAGGTACATGAAGCTTAGCAAGATGATATAGTATGAAATGTAAGGCATTCATGTGAGCAAATTCATTTGTTGTGCACACAAAGGTTGGGTAATTGACATGGTGCACAAAGCTACACTTTCTACCATTATGCAAAATGATGTCATAGTGTGATGGTTCATCAAGAGCATGAACATGGCAATGGATGCTCAATATGTGTATGTTATCATGCAATTGATGGAGGACAATATGATCATGATGTATGAATATGCCATCAAGAAAGATCACAACAAATTTGCTAAGGAAATGCACAAGCTCATATATCATGGATAACATGGGAATACAAGATGCAACAAGGCAATCATAATGTGAGTCAATCCATGCATAAGATGCAAATTTGTAATGGGTATGATATGTCCATGGAGCATGGCATGTGGGCACACAATCAACAAATATGGAGGTCTTGGTGCAATGTGCCAAAGGAGTGTTGATATACCAATGCTCAATGTTGTGGCTTGAGTGGAGTTCCGAAGGTGCATCCAAAGGGTCCATCTTCAATGTCGGTCCTCCATCACGTAGATGTATCATGTAGACAACAAGAAGGAAACAACAATGAAAGTATGGCCTATCCAATATGCATATGTGAGGATGGCTCACAAAGAAGGAATTCACCTTATGTATGTTCTCGAAGATGTTGGTGTCGCGCAACGTGTATGCCTTCACATGCCCAAGATGCCTCGTGATGGTACCGCCTTGTGAATCCTTCAAAACGAAAGAACATGACAAACACTCAGAAAAACAAATGAGGTTAGCCGTAATGCAAAAGCTAGCATTTGTGCGGGAAGATTCCCAACAAGTGCTTGCATCATTCGTATCATAAGAAAGTACACGGGTGTGGTGCATGGTATGTAAGCATAAGATGCGAGAACAACCAAGTGCAATAGGCTCAATCAAGCAAGGGTGCCTCTCAAGAAGGGTGTCAAAGTCTCCAAGATCAACAAACATAGCATTGTTGCACTCAATACAAGTGATGAGAGATGCAACTAATGGAGACAAGTGACAATGATCAAGATATATCATGTGAGTGGCACAAATATATATGTCATCAACCCAAGAAAGGAAGTAATAGTGGAACATGGGTGATGCAACATAGCAAGCAATCATAGTGATCAAGTCAAACAAGCTAGTACAGCGAAGATGCAACATACTAGAGGTAATCATGGCAATCATGGCATGTGTGCAAATAGAAGGCATGAATAATGCACATGATATGAGCAAAATAGCATCAATGTGTTGATGAGAGGCCATACGGAAATAGCGAGGGAACATCATGACTCTCCCAGCACAATAAGCATCAATAGCATGGGCCACAAAGATATCATTGCAATAGCTACTAGGATCTCCACCAAGCATGCAAATACACATAGGAGTATCATAACGGTGACTCATGAGTAAATGCAAGAAAGGGTCACAATTGCATGGCAAGGTCATAGCAAGAGGCATAACATGCAAAGTGAACACGATAGTATGGGCATAATGTAACAAGTGGCAAATAGCCCATAGCCGTGTGAGAGCCAAGTAAAAGAGATGCGCGTAGTGGTTGTGCGAAGAGAATGGTGGTAAGGAGATTCCACGGAATCCCAAGTCATCGTTGTTCTCAAGAGCTCGTTTTGTCAACTCATGGGATTGTGAGGTTGACAAATGTTCATGAGTACCTACATAAAACAAAGACAAAGGGAAAATTGTGTGTGCGTGGTATATGTACACATCATCCATCATGATGCGCACGTGCATGTGTTGGTTAGCACAAAATAGCCAATGCTCAAATAAATGAGATGCGTGATATAGAAACATGTCATCCATCATGAGAGGTTTGTTGTTATGTATAGCATAATGGAGACTCGAATTGTGTAATGCATCACAGGAAATATAAGCATTGTTATTCATGGAATGCATATGGTGCACACAATCATGGTAATCGTGCAAGGTATGGAATGCATCAATATATCCTAGTATGTACTAGGAAACTCTGGGGGTCTCCTCATGAGCATCCATGGAAACATCGCATGGAGAATATTGATAACATCCAACACAATGCATATCCGGAGCAATGTGATCATGGCATGGTATATTAGATGAATTGCGCAAATCCTGTAAAGGAAGCATGGCAATATCATCGCAAGAGAAACACATTCCAATGACCATCATCTTGTCATCTATGCCACAAGTGCAAATAGGATTCACTTTAATGGGGCATGCATAGGTACTATGTTGAGATTGAAATGATACAATATGTGAGATCTCACTCATAGCATATGACAAGCTCAAAGGATTATCAAACATGATGTGACCAAAAGAATTTTTACATGATATCCTATGGAGCATAGCATCACAACTAGGCAACTCAACATGATCATCATCATATTCATCATAAATAGGTAAGTAAAGACATGATGAAGTCGCACTAGCATGAAGCATGGAAATAGGTGTGTCAACATCATGCAAGCAATCATTGTCTTTTTTTTGAAATATCAATGACAGTAGGAGAGTATCCTACTGACTTCCCATATATAAACAAAGGTTACATAGTGTCAGGGTGTTCATGCATGACAAGGTGTTGACCCCTAGTAGTCAGGGGCCCTCCACCATGCCAAGCCCCCCCAGATCCAACTGTTTAAAGAAAGGTTTTAGCTTTAGTCTAGTGTTCTTAAGAAGTCTCCTACAAACTGTTCTAGGGAGGGTTTAACCCGATGTACAAGCAAGCCAAAGTCTTTCTTAAACCTCTCCTGCCAGGAAGCAACCGAGGGGGGAATCGCCCTAAACACCTTGCCGTTGCGCTCCTTCCATATGCTCCAGGCCGCCGTCAGAAAGATCTCCATGAACATGGGTTTGGTCCAGTGCTGCCGCCCGGAGTGCACGATCTGCAGACGATCTCCATTATGTGTCCAGTCCATCCCCAGCCTCCCCCAGCAGATTCTACTGAAGTTGCAGTTAAAGAAGAGATGCTCAACGGTTTCTTCCTCTCCACTCGCACAAAGTTCACATGCCACTCATTCCGAAACATTGTAGTGTCGCCGTTTGAGCATATTTTTGGTGTTCACCCGATCCATCAGCAGCAACCACGCAAATACCTTAATCTTCATTGTGCATCTGCTCTTCCAGATCCATTTAAAAGCCACATCCGCTATCACTTCCCTGAAGTAGTTCGCATAGTATTTGCGCGAGGAGTATCGGTCCCCCCACAAGCAGGTCCAGGAATCATTTAGGTTGTCTACGGGGGCGATGTCCCTCGAGAGGTCTTGCATGTCCAGCACTTCCTCCCTAGCCTGTTGAGAGAGGGGTAGATAGAATCCTTGCTGCATGTTTGTGATGGACAGGAAGTCCCTGACAGACGCATCCTCCATCGTAGTGTAGGAAAAGGCCCGTGGATGCGAGAGCTCAAGGGATTCGGCTAGCCACAGGTCCTTCCAGAACAACACCGATGAGCCATCCCCCACCACAACCCTAGTAATACCTCTGTACTTGTCATTTAACTTCATCACGTCTCTCCACCAGAACGAGCTGCAGACATCCGTAGCGTGCGGGACTTAGTGTTCATAGTACGCGTCCCAGATCAGGGAGCACCAGGGGGTATCTTTTTTGTTGTAGAAGCAGTGAAGGAACTTGAGAAGCAGCCCTTCGTTCTAGATTTTGATGTCAAGAACACCCAGACCCCCATGCTTCTTAGGTCTACACACGAGAGCCCAAGAGGCCAGGGAGTTGCATGTTTCCCCTTGCTCTGTTTTTTTGCGCCAAAGGCATCGGCGACGGATCTGGTCCAGATGCTCAATCAACTTGAGCGGGAACTTGAGAGTGCACATGGGATAGATCATGAGGGATGTAATCATGGAGTTCAGCAGCGTCAACTTACTCCCATAGTTCATCAAGCATAGTGAGGAAGAGAGTCTACGTTCCGCCCTTTCCACCAGTGGCATGAGCTCGCTTACCGTAGGTTTGGTTGTTCCCATGGGAAACCCCAGGTAGGTGAATGGCATCCCCCCAACCGAGCATTGCCAGATTTGCGCTAGATCCGCAGCAAGGCGTTCGTCCACGTTAAGTGGCACTAGGAGGGATTTGCTAATGTTTATTTTGAGGCCGATCGAGTCCGCATAGTCCATCAGGATCTGCTTCATGGTCTGTGCCTGCGCTAGGTCGGCCGGCATGACCAGGATTGTGTCGTCAGTATATTGAACCACTGGATAATCCATTCCAGTGCGAGAGGGGATCGGCAGCTCGAGAAGGCCGTTCTGGTATGCGTCGTTGATGGCAGCCTGTAGTAGATCACCTGCGAGGACAAAAATGAGGGGAGAGAGCGGGTCCCCTTGCCGTACCCCACAATTGCGGTCAAATTGTCTTCCGGGAATTCCGTTTAAAAGGACCGAGGATTTGCCTGATCCAAAAATATTCTTGATCCACCCCATCCACCGATCATCAAAGCCCATGTGTTGCATGATCTCCAACATAGCAGAATGGTTGATAGTGTCAAAGGCTTTCGCAAAGTCCAGTTTGAGCAGCACTATGGGTTTTTTCGATCGCTGGCATTGATAGATATACTCAAAAGCCCATGCCAGGCAGTCTTGAATGGAGCGGCTTTTCAAAAAACTGTATTGGTTTTTATGTATGATCTTGAGGATAACGGTCTGTAACCTGTTTGCAAGTAACTTGGTAATGATCTTCAGACAACAGTTTAAAAGAGTGATTGGGCGGAAGTCATTAGCCGATTCAGGCGAGTTGGTTTTGGGGATGAGCGTGATGAATCCTGTGTTGATGCTGGTGAGGTCAAGGTTGCCATTGTAGAAGTCCTCGAACAGTTTATAGAAATCCTTCTTGACAATGTGCCAACAGGTTTTGATGAAGTGTCCATTGAAACCGTCAGGGCCAGGAGCACGATCTGCGGGCATGTTTTTAACCACTCCATCAATCTCAGAGTGCGTGAAAGGGGCTGACAGCGCTTCAAGACCATCGATCTTGTTGATGATTGAGGCTAAGTTAAACTTCATAGCTGGGGTGGAGGAAGCACCAAGTCTCCCCTTGTATGTATCAAACAGCACCGCCTCCTTCGATTTATGGTCAGTGACCACAGATCCATCTTGAAGTTTGAGTGAGGAGATAAAGTTTTTTCTATAACGTTCAGTCGCCAAAGCATGGAACAACTTCGTGTTTTCTTCCCCAAATTTGATGTATCGAATCGTGCAGCGCTCTCTCCAGTATCGATTCTGGTATTGTAGTAGTTTAAGCAGGTGGGCCTTGATGATTTTCCTGAAGTTTTTCTCAGGCACCGTGAGGGGCCTCCGGTCTTCCAGCCCATCAAGCTCCGCGAGGGCCCAATTGCAGTTTTGAATAAGTATTGAGAGGCGGGAGATTCCTTTACTCCATTTTTTAAGATCATACCTTAGGCGCTTCATCTTTTTGCATATAAGGGCAGAGATATTTTTTGCATAGCAATACTTATCCCAGGACGCCTGCACCACTTCAAAAAAACCCGGGTGGTTAGTCCAATAATTTTCAAAGCGAAAGACCTTGCTCTTGGGTATGGTGGTCTTGATTTCGACCACACATGGTGTGTGATCAGACACAGGTTTGCCAAGTGGGGTGGCTATTGTGTTTGGGTATCACCTTCACATCTTACAAGCAATCATTGTCAAGATAGTCCACTAGTGGGACGAGCGCATCACCTTCACCTATTTTACCTTTGGAGTGTCGCTCATGCGTTGTAGGTGAGGTGTTCAAGATCAAATCGTTCTCATCTTCATCATGATGGAACCATGTGGGTGGTGCATCTTCTTCCACCATGGCCATCGGGTTGTCCATTGGAGGGACGGACATATCGAGGGTAGGCATGTCCTCTTGTAGGGGACCTAGCACCAAAGAAAACACACTCAGAGTAGAGGTTAAGTTGTTAGAAATCATAGTGGCCTCACATGCCCTATCAACTACCTCACTCACTAAGTGTTGTGGCTCACTCACTCCCTCGTGGATGCTCTCACTCGTATGGTTGGTGGAGTCACTCAAATGGCTATCAACCTCACATAGGAGAAGTGGCATGCTCGCATGTATGGGTCTAGTAGTGGTCACTCTCATCCTCTCAAAGGAAATACTCTCAATGTCACATATGGTGGAGTCACTCGTATCACTCATGTGGTGGTGGCTCTCCTCACATGGGAATTGGGGCATCTC
Organism: Secale cereale; assembly: GCA_902687465.1. Classification (NCBI taxonomy): domain Eukaryota; kingdom Viridiplantae; phylum Streptophyta; class Magnoliopsida; order Poales; family Poaceae; genus Secale; species Secale cereale. Next base: position 498,346,467 of record LR738714.1, read on the forward strand.
GTCATATGCTGATGTCGAAGAGGTGTATGTGCAATAGTCTCCATGCTCAACTTCCTCATCCGTAATGCCTCCAAAGATGAATGCCGTGGGATGTGGCAAATCACCACACTCCTCCGAGGTCAAAGAGAAGGTCTCATGCTTGCTCGCGTAGCTTGACCCGGAGTAGGAGTCCAATATGGGCGCCGTATTCATGGTGTCGAAGAGGTTCATGCTCGTCGCCTTGGTCATAGGGGATGGCCCATGCTCGACCGTCTTGTTGCCGTCGCTCGTAGATGATCGCCTTGATGATGAAGACGTCGATGTAGGTGAACTCATGGGAAGTAGGCGAAGATGTCGTACGTCCAAAGGCGAAAATGCCTTGATAGCACTTGGCGAAGATGCCGAAGTGGTGGCTGTAGCCGTAGCTCCGTCTTGGGTGTGCTTGTCTCGCGATCTTCTTATGTTCTCTTGAAGCTTGGGCTTGGCGTGAAGTAGATCGTCTTTGGACTTGTATGTTTGCGCGTGTCGAGCATCTTCATCTTGATGGTGCTGTTGTAGTGCTTGAGCTCTTGGTAGATGTCGTTCGTCTTCATCGTGCACATGATGCTTGGAGGTGACTTGCCCTTCATGACGATGTCGATGGTCGCCATGGCGGTGTGGATGTGGAAGACTTGCACTTGCATCATGTTTGCGCTCTGAAGACTTGTGACTTGAACGTCACCGCCGAGAGGATGACGAAGGGGAAGAAGACTTGTAATCGACCACCAAGTGTCGGAGCTCCACCATTTGTTTGTTGAAGGAGTTGCACATGTCGTCGAAGGAAGCCATTGTCCTTGTCTCGGAGTGTCGTAGTTCGATGGCGATGTTGCCCAAGCGCTCTTGCATTGCTCGTTGTAGTCCGATGGTTTTCGCGTGGATGTCATTGTTCGCGCCGTCAATGTCGAAGACGGAAGATGAAATGCCTTGCCTATCCATCACAAGACTCTTGCAAGTATGAGTGGGAGAAAGAGAAGAACTATACCAAATGTACCTTGACCGATGTTGAAGATGGATCAATGATCACTCAAATATGGAACAAGGAAATAGCACAATTGGTACCAATTCTTGTCGGTTTCTCACACCTACACAAGTAAAGCTTATGGTGGAGCTCGGTGAGGATAGTGGCACAAAAATTTGATGCAAAATGTTAGCAAGAGTCAATAATATTGAAAGACATTCACAAATTCGCAAGTGAAACAAGTAGACCAATAGCAATATGGGTGGCACACGAAAACACACACACGGATAGATAGATGGGGTCGTGCAACCAAGGAATGAGCCAAAATGTGGAATCCATGAAAATGCTCTTGTTGCACAACACTAGACAGACGCTAGCGTGATTGCATAATAGGCGGATACGTACTTGTGCACAACCTACTAAGCAAAATGCAACGACTTCTATCCCAAGTATGCTATATGTATGGTATTTCGGTGATATGATCCAAGATGATCGAGTATGACAATCTTAATGTAGTATGATGCTATGGCTCTTGCTTAAAAGCTCTTGGCTTATCTTTTTCTTTGTGCTTAAAAGCTTGTTTGGCTCTTTCTCTTTTGAGCTCTTTTCTCATGCAAAACTTCACGAACCAAGATAGCAATTGAGTATATGCGATGACAACCTTGTGTCACAAGAGATGATACCAAGATATGCACCACGGTGATATGGTATGTATGCTATGGGAAGTATGATCACTAATGTGCACAAGTCACGTTGCCGGCAATACTCAAATGGCTAGTCTCGATAGGTAACTGACGCAAAAATGGGCTAGGGGTTAACAATGCAATTGCAAGGGAATATACAATGATGTTGTCAAAGTTACCGTCCGCGTCGATGATGAGAGGTGGTGCTCTTGATGTAGACCCGTTCCTAATTAGCCGAAACACCTTAGGAAACAGAAAAACCACAACTCAAAATCTCAAGGAAAAATGTCAAATGGTGGTAGCGGAAATGCGATGGTGGTTTGCACTCGGCAAGTGGAATGATGGGGCTATACACGTTGTCGGATTTGGAGTCACGGTCCCTAAGTAGCCGAAACACCTTAGGAGACACAAGCCACAACTCAAACAAGCTCAAACAAAATTGGGTTAAGTTGGGTTGGCTATGTATAATGGACTAGGCTATGCGGAAGTGGTGGTGGTGGTTGATGAAGAAGCAATTGTCCCTAAGTAGCCTAAACACCTTAGGAGACTCAAATCACTACTCAAGCAACCACAAATGGTATGGGAACAAAATTGGTTATGTTGCGGAAGTCGGTGGTGGCTATGCGGATGATGTGGTGAAGGTCCTAGGCAAACATGCCAAATTTGACAAAATTTGATGAAGTCAAATGATGATGTAACCTATCTAGGTGGATGGGGGGTGTCAATAGCTACTCAACGAGCTAAAGAACGCGAAAATCGGACTCCGGATGTGAAAGTTATGGTCAAAACTGTTATTCAGCCGAGGCTGAAACTGGGACGTCCGGTAGTACCGCTTGTGGTGCTCACCAGAAGTACCGCTAGGGAGGCCGGTAGTACCACTGGTGTCAGGAAAATTCTCAGAACTAGATCGGGGTGGATTTGGGACGGAAATGGATGATTTCGGGGTCCAAATTGGGTGGATTTCGTGGATGGAAAGTGGTGAAACTTGGGGAGATATTAGATCCACTCAAAACACAGCGAATCCATGGATCAAAATCAACAAAATCTCATCAAACCAACAGATCACAAAAATAATTGGGGCTATTTTTGGTGGGGATTTTCGAAATTGGGGAAGAACACAACAAAATCAAGCTAGAAAATGGTGGGGAGGCTCCAAATTCGTGAGAAACCTTGGCTCATGATACCATAATGATTTAGGGTGGAACCCTAGATGGCCGATGTTTCATGAAATGGAGGGATCCCGCGATGAACACGAAGAACACAAAGGGGAATCACGAGGGAATACACTCAAGAACAAGTCCAATCACACATCCACTAGACAATCAAACACACAAGATCACAAGGTACATGAACAACAAAGGGAAAGATACAAGGTAGAGTTCATCTCCAAGAGGAGGTCTTGAATCCGCAAAGGATCTTCCCGTTAGGGGTCTTGAATCCAAGGTGGATCTTCTGCGTAGAGGGGTCGCGGTCTCTCTCGTGGAGTAGATCCGTAATGGATGAGCAAAGCTCTATCTCACATAAGAGCTAAACCAATGCTAACCCTAGTACGAAGCTAGGGGACAAGTATATATAGTCCAAGGGGTAAGTTGGGGGATACATGGGGTGAAACCCCTTCATCTGCGTGTAGGCAGGGCGGTAGTACCGGTTTTAGCGGAATTAGCGGTTGTTCCGGCATTGCACCGGCCTTGCACCGATCGATCACAGAAGCCTGGCCGGTAGTTGACCGGTAGTAGCGGTCGACCGGTAGTTGGGCGGTAGTAGACCGGTAGTACCTCTATCTCTGCGCTGGGGAAATCCTTGTCCATGCGTATGGTGTCCATCTTGCGCCCTTCCTTCTCCTTGTTGGTTCCTTGGTACCTAGGCACACAAAGTGTCTTTGTTTGAGGTAGTAGCCATGTCTCATGTGGGTCCAAGGGAAGTTGAACAAGGAGAGAGTTCACCATATGTCCAATGGCACAAGTTGGAGGTCTCATCGTATGTCCACTTGGGGCTTGGGGAATAGTCGTAGTGTACATGAGGATGATCGTAGGATGCTCCGCATCATGGGGTTGCCGGAGGAAGGATCTGGCGGTGCGGCTGCGCCGGCGGCGGGGCGGTCGACGGCAGCGGGGCGCACGACAAGGTGGTGCGAGCGGTCGGCGGCGTGGAGCGGGATGCGCTGGCGGCGGAGCGCGATTACGGGGCTTGGGCGGCTCGGGCCCGCCAGCGGGCTGCGGAGGCGGAGATCTGGGCCCAGGCGGGCCTGCTCCGGGCCCCGGCGGGCTTCGTCGGGGGGAGGCTAGCCAGGGGGCGCGGGAGGACATGGATACTTGCCATTGGAGGAGGGCGGCATATGGCAGCGACGCAGCCGATGGGGGCGCGACAAGTGGCAGCGGGGTGCTGGTCAGGCGCGGAATACAATGAGGTCAGCGGCTGGAGGTTAGGGGTTGGGTTAGGGGGGCTAGGGATGCCTAAAATGGCATGGCGGGTTGTTTAAATAGGGAAAATGCTAGGTTAGGTAGGCCTAGTGGGCTGTGTAGAAGAGGTTGGGCTGAGAGGAGAGGAGACACTACTAGGAAAAGGCCTACTAGTGGCGCACCAGCTTTGCCTACTAATGGCGCACTACTGGTGTGCCACTAGTATCACGCCACTAGTATTTTTTACTAATGGCGCATCACATGTGCGCCATTAGTATAGCCCACGGTGCGCCATTAGTATGCCTCCCAGGGGGCCATATATACCCAGGTGCTTTGGCATACTAATGCCGCACTCTTGTGTGATGCGCCATTTGTAACTTTGGCATACTAATGGCGCACTGTGGGGTGATGCGCCATTAGTATCCTTTGGCATACTAATGGCGCACTGTGGTGTGATGCGCCATTAGTATGAATATTATGTTTTTTTATTTTATTTTTTACTTTTCTGATTTTTGCACAGGTTACAAAATGTATTATTGGACAGAATATAGACAGCATCACACTGCAACAGCAGATTCATCGAATACAATAGAAGATTAGTCTCTGAATACAATTCATCGTATTAGTCTCCGAATACAATTCATCATATTAGTCTCCGAATTCAAAAGACCGAACAAAGATAGAACATTATATTACAAGTCTCGAGACCGCGAGTAGCGAGTTTGTCTTCACATTACAAGTCGATATCGATCATCTAAACTACCATCACATAGAAGAGAGATGCGGTCATCACGATGAGCATCATCGCGATGAAACTAATTGTCCTCCGGTTCCTCCAACGCTCCATGCCTTCTCCCGCTAGATAGCGTGTGTATCTAGATTCCGCCTCCGCCCTAGTGGTGTACCCTTTGTAACTTTTACCGCTGAAACGGTGAACCTGTCTCCGACACTCCTCCCAGTCGTCGTAGACTCCGGGAACCTTACCCTTGTACACAACATACGACGGCATCGCTATGCACTAGCCAAACGAAACGTTAGTACCAATTCATAGACAATACATAAGCAATATATAAGTATGCAACAAAACGATCGGAAGAGAAAAGCAAGACATTAATAGCATCGATTACATCTAAGTTGAACGACTGTCGAAACCAAAGAGACATACTACAAGTTCATTAAAGTTCAATTACAACATGAGCTAATCGATGTTTCAGAACTAGACACAGCATCACTACACTCTTTCAGACAGTTGCACAAGACTGCTAAAAAATGCACATAGAGCTAAATAGCTTAGCAAGTTTTTTTGTATGATTTTCAATCAAGAGAATATATTTGGAAATGTGCTAAACTGTAACTGTCACAAAGAAACTTGACAAGATTTTAACAAGCAAATCTGTTAATATACAAAACTCACAGAAGATCATTAACACATTGAGCAACAGTTTCTTCTTTCTTGTCATGTTTAGTTGCAACCCGATGACACTATGTCAAACTAAAGTTCTTTTTTTAGATGCAACTAAAGATTAATTGATCATCTAATAAAACAAAACAAAACCCAACGCATTGACAATTATAACTGTTCTTTTTTTATTGACCAAAATCTTCTTCATATAAGCAACCACGTTTTAAATCATGTAATGCAGAGTTGCACACACTATCAGTACCATTTTCTTTCTAGAACTCCATAAATGAAATGGTGATATATGATGAACACGCAGAACACAATTTCAGACAAAAAAACTTGCCGTGTTTGTTATTTCTAGCAAGCTTCTATAAATAGCTGATGTACACCCACAAAGTTTGACCTCACATTTCAAGAAACAAGCACAAGGTCCCTTTGTACATCCAGTCAGGGTCTAATGATGTTCTTCTGAAACCCAAAAGAAAAGAAATGGTGTTCTTAATGAGATGATCTGTCCATGTTTGCAACCTGTCCAGTTATAGTTTACATGGTCAAACAATACATCTAGTATACCAAGAGGAACACGTGGGCAAAATAGCATTTCTTCTTGGAGCACGTGTCTTTTTTAACAGAGTGAACAGTTAGCAGAAAATATTTGTAACTTGGAGAATTGTATAGAATCCTTGTGAACACCATATTTATGTTTAAAAAGAATCCTTGCGAACACTTAGTAGTTCTTCCATTTTTACTATGCAAAATGAACCCACGCTTTTAGGCTTTTAACACCAAGACAACACAAGTCCACATCAAAATACCTCCAGAAGACCACGATATAACTCGATGCAAGTTTCTTCATGAGCAAAAGCTATACGTGACAGTAGACCATCGATAAATACAATTTACATTAAAACTTGATCACTGCATCAGTTTTTTTTTTCAAGAAAATGGAAGAACTATATGATGCAGAATATGCATGAAAAAGGGTAGAACAAGTTACTTTGAAGGTTTCTCGTGGAGAGTCTCTCTTCCATTACCTATTTTCCTTTTGCCAGTTCTCTTATTATAAAGATGAACCAGCACCAACTCCTATTTAAAATTGCTGAAACATCCTAAAACAATGCGAATGCTAGCTGAATGATTACCGTTTGTAGAATTGTTATTTTTTGACCTGTACCGTTTCTAGGATTTTTCGCTTCTACAAGCGACATAGTTGTTTATGTTTTGTATACAAGTTACAGTGAGTTAAGTGCACACAAGGCCTTCATACTTCATGAATCCAATTATCAAATGCGGCCACTACCTCAAAATGTGGGGACCATTGAGAAACATTATCTAAGGACATTTTGTTATGAATGTTCACTCATGACTTAGCTAGGATTTTTTTTCTTTCAACATGTACACATCAGCCTTCATACAAATAAGAAAAATAGCGAGTTAATTTTTGGGAATAAAACCCTCAAGATAAGCTCTGACTTTGAGATGGCTCACAGTCAAGCTTTGTAAAGTTAGTCCCAACAATTTGATCAGGCCTTATTTATCACTTGGGATGCACATTAATAGCCCAAATAAGGCTCCACTTCTACTATACATAAATCCATTAATAGGCCAAATCCGCCAAGGTAAGAACTATATGATGCTGAACTATATGAAGAACTATATGATTCGAGAAACCTTGAAAAAACTACAGCAGAGGTAGGGGGTCGGGGTGGTGGCTTACCTTGGCGGAGCGGCGGAGGAGCGAGGCAGGGTGGAGAGGATAAGGCTGCGGCCTCGGGGGGAGCCGCCCACGAGGTAGGGCTTGGGGGAGGCCTCTTCCTCCTTCCTTGATGGGGCGGCGGCCTCTTCCTCCTTCCTCCTTCCTTGATGGGCGGCGGCCTCTTCCTTGATGGGCCGGTGGCGGCGCTCG
>LR738714.1:498353842-498373458 GCA_902687465.1 Secale cereale
GGGGGGGCAGGTGAGGATGGGGAGAGGGGGTGGAGTCCGGCGGGGGTCGGGGTGGCGGCGTAGGGGCAGCGCGCGGGGGTCGGGGCAGCGCGAGGGAGAGGGCGAAAGGTGATCTGGCGAGCTAGGGCGAGGGAGGCGGAGAGAGGCCACGGGGAATATAGGTGGAGTGGGGGGAGGGATACTAATGGTGCACCTCCCCCTAGTGCGCCATAAGTACGACGATTCTAATGGCGCACCTCCCCCTGGTGCGCCATTAGTATTTTGTTTTAGTTACTAGCTCGACTGGTCAGGTTATATTCCACCTAACCCTATCTCCATCAGAACACGTCCACTAGCCCGACTGGTCAGCACGCAACACACACACTAGGAGGTCCTGGGTTCTATTCCCAGGCTCCACAATTTTTGTTTTGATGCATTTAAAATACTGTTTGATACTTATTTGAGTTTAAATATGTTCAAACTTGTTTAAATCATAATAGTAATATATTTTTATAAAACAGTAATAATTTTTTTAAAAATATCATCAACTTTATTATTTGAAAATATTTATGAATATGAAAAAATATCATAAAATTTATTATTTGAGAATATCATGAGTTCATGGGTCGGCGCGGCGGCCGGTGGAGCGGGGCAGGGTGCGGTGGGTCGTCGGCGGCGGTGGAGTAGGGGAGGGTGCGGGGGGTCGGCGGCGGCGGCCGGTGGAGCGGGGGGTGCTCGGCGGCGAGGGGGGCCGAATCTGGCGAGGTGGGATAGCGATCGAGATGGAGGGGGATCGAGATCGAGTGTCCATGAAATTTAAAAACATTCAAGAGTTCAAAAAGTGCCCATGAAATACAATCGAGAAATGAAGGGTACGATTTAAATACAATCGACCTTAGCTAGCTATCTGTTCACAATCTTCTTGCCCTTCTTTATCGCAAATGGAGTTCTTATGTGGAACGGACGTCCTTAGGTAGGGTGGTCCTGCTTCTTCTTGTGGTGTATGCTGCTACTTCATCATCGTCGTCATGTTCGATCTTCGGGTCGCCGTACTTGTCGAAGTCTTGCTCATTGGCTACTCCATCCATTTCGATGATCTTCCTTTTGCCTCTCCTCACGACAACACGACTGGGCTTTGATGGGTTGGTAATGAAAAAGCATTGGTCAACTTGGGAAGCCAATACCCATGGCTCATTTTTCGCGGTGACGTTTGCGCCCGCTGTCTTAGATTTGGCTTCTGATATAACTATGGTGGTGAAATACCGGTCTTCTTTCAGGACGCTCTTGGCCCATCTGACATGGAACATCGGGACCTTCTCTCCAGCGTAGCTCAGCTCCCAGATCTCCTCGATCCTTCCGTAGTATCTGTCCTTGTCGTTACCGGTGTAGGATTCCATCGTTACCCCGGAGTTCTGATAACCATCGCTCTTCATGTCGTTGTCCTCGGTGTAGAATGTGTAGCCATTGATATCGTACGCCTCATAGGTCATCAGGTTGTGCTCGGCGCCCTGTGACAAGGCGAATATGAGTTCTTCTTCCGTGGAAGAATCCTCATGTAAAGGGTACGACAGAAGCTTCTGCTTGAACCAACGCGTGAAACATGAGTCTTGCTCTTTGATTATATCTCCGTCCGTCCTCTGTTGGCCTCGGTCATTGTACGTCTTCTCAATAAAGGTTTTGTGCTCTACCACCCAAGGATCGACCATGTCTATGTGTTGTAGCGCGACTAGGTTTGCTCTTTCAAAGTCGGCGAGTCGACCCTCGAAGTCGACATGCATTTCGCGGCGACCCTCACGGTGACCCCATCCATCGAGCCTGCCGAGGTGCCTGTTGACGGGCAGACCAACGGCGTTCTCAATGCCTAGATAATTCGTGCAGTAGGAGATGCACTCTTCGATCAGAAAGCCCCTGGCTATGCTTCCCTCTGGACGTGACATGTTGCGAACGTATCCTTTGATGACACCATTCATCCTTTCGAATGGCATCATGCTGTGCAGGAACGTCAGCCCGAGTTGGATGATATCCTCCACGATATGGACCAGCAGATGCACCATAACGTCGAAGAATGCGGGCGGGAAGTACATCTCAAGCTCGCATAGTATCACCACGATCTCTTCCTGTAGCCTTCTGAGTTGCCTCACGCCAACCGACTTCCGAGAGACGACGTCGAAAAAGTTGCATAGGCCAAATAGCGTTTCACGGACGTGCGCGTCCATGATCCCACGGATTGCAACTGGAAGTATCTGCGTCATCAGCACGTGACAGTCGTGAGACTTCATCCCGCTGAACTTCTGCTTCGCTGGGTCTAGGTATCTGCTTATCTTCCCTGCTTAACCGTAAGGAAGTTTTACTCCTACGAGGCAGGTGAAGAACTGCTCGATCTCCTCATGGCTTAGAGTGAAGCACGCGGGAGGGTAGTCATTTCCGGTCTTCTTGGCCTTTTTGCCTTTGCGACGACTTTCAGTGTCCTGCTTCGCCTCATCATCATCATCACTAGCGTGAAGCTCCTCCCCGATGCCCATTGATTTCAAGTCTGCCCTTGCTTTCGGCCCATCTTTGGTCCTCTCTGGCATGTTGAGCAGGGTACCAAGTAGACTCTCGCACACGTTCTTCGTGATATGCATGACATCAAGGCTGTGAGGCACACGGTGGATCTTCTAGTACGGCAAGTCCCAGAAAACAGAACTCGTTTTCAATACCTTCAGCAGTGGCTCTGGTGCCTTTCGCTTCTTTCTCGGCTCTGGCGCCTTTTGCTTCTTTCTCGGCAGTGGGCAATCTTTCCAATTTTTCAACAGCTCGTCTATTTCCTCGCCGCTCCTCGTACGCGGGCGTCTTCGGGGTTCGGTTTCACCATCAAACATATCCTTGCGTTTTCTCCACAGGTCATCGTCGCGAAGCCACCTTCGATGTCCCATGAACACGGTTTTCGAAGACCCGGGATCTCTATCTAGCTGGCGATACGTTGTGTCGTCCATGCACCTGACGCATCCAGAAAATCCGTGGACCACCTGCCCCGCGACATATCCGTAACCGAGATAGTCGTGCACCGTCGTGAGCAGTGCAGCTCTCATAGGGAAATATTCTTTCTCTGCGGCGTCCCACGTATTGGCTGGCGTTTTCGACAGCGTGTCTAGCTCCTCTTTCAATAGCCCCAGATACAGATTGATGTCGTTCCCTGGTTGTTTGGGTCCTTCAATTAGCATACTCATGTGAATGTACTTCCTCTTCATGCACAACCAGGGGGGAAGGTTGTACATCCACACAAACACAGGCCTGGTGCTATGTGTGCTTCACTGGCTGCCAAACGGATTGACTCCATCGGTGCTCGTGCCCAGCATGATGTTCCTTGGATCGTTCCCAAATTTTGCGTCTTCAAAGTTCAACGGTTGCCACTAGCTCGCATCCTTAGGGTGACTCGGCATCTTGTCTTTTTTATTTATCTCCGGATCATTTGCGTCATCTTCTCGCTTCTTCTCCTCCCTATCCGCGTGCCAACGCAGGAGCTTTGCTACCTTAGGGTCCGCGAAATACCGCTGCAGACGAGGAGTGATCGGAAAGTACCACACCACTTTTCAAGGAGCTTTCTTCCTCTTCTTGTATCGAGTGACGCCGCACACCGGACATATGGTAGACTCCGCGTGCTCGTCCCGATAAATGATGCAATTGTTCATGCACACATGGTATTTCACGTGCGGTAAATCCAGAGGACGCATGATTTTCTTCACCTCTTCGAAACTGGTCGGGCACTTGTTCCCCTTGGGAAGACGTTCATGCCAGAATGACATGTTCTCGTCGAAGCATGCGTCGGTTATTTTCTGTTTTACCTTCATCTCCAGAGCCATGAGCGTTACTTTCAAGCGGGTATCCTCGGGCCTGCATCCTTCATACAATGGAGTAACCGCGTCTATCTCCAGTTGATCCAGCTTGGCTTTCTCTCGGGCGGCAGCTCTTGCGTTATCCGTCTGCTTGAGAAGCAGCTCTTGAATATGAGGGTCCTGCACCCAGCCCATCGATGGTCGATCGTCGTCTGCTCCGCCGGCATCTTCATCTCATGATCATGCCCGTCGTCAGCTCTGGCATCTTCCTCATCATCATGTCCTGCATCTTCTACATGATGACTGTGTACAGCATCACCGTCTTGATCATGTCCTGGAGATTCTTCGTCTTCTCGCCCGCTCGAGCCGCGGTGGTTGTCTTGCTGCCCTTCCTCATTTCTTGCCCGGCCCCCATGGACGACTTCGTAGTCATCTTCATCACCTTGCCACCGATAGCCATCCATGAAACAACGCAAGAGCAGGTGGTCCCGCACCTGCCCGGAATCCGGGTCCGCAATAAGGCTCTTCAGCGTGCATCTTCGACACAGACATCTTATCTCCGTCTCATTCTTTTGAAGCATCTCGGCCTTCGCGGAGCTCAAAAACCTATTCATGATGCCTTCGGCCATCGTGCAGACCATGGTCGCCTGCGGGGTAGAGCAAAACGATATTTTAGAACCAAGAAAAAATTTGGCATGACTTTCCCTAAAAATAGGACCAAAAAGAATGCATAATGCCAAAATTCTCGCCGAAACGGAGATGAATCAACATTCCGACAAAATATTGGCAACTATCGCATTTCAAATACTGGTACCTGCAAACAGAAACATATATGCAACACCACAAACATATGCAACACCACGAACATACATAGATCTAGCTAGGCCATAAAAAGTGCATGTGCACATTGTTGGAGGGAGAACAACATAAAGATAGCTTCCCCCTTACTTACCTATCAAAAAAGGTAATTTAACCACTTAATTTGGATGAATCTATGGTGGAAATGAGGTGACAAGGAGGAGGCAGCCGAGACAAGCTTGGAGGAGGAGGTGGAGAGAATGAAGTGGGGAAAGTGAGTGGGTAGGTGTGGAAATGAGGTGAGGTGACAAGGAGGAGGCAGCCGAGACAAGCTTGGAGGAGGAGGTGGAGAGAATGAAGTGGGGAAAGTGAGTGGGTAGGTGTGGCTGTCCAAAATATCTTGTTGGTCATAGGTTACTAATGGCGCACCACCTCCAAATGCGCCATTAGTAACCCAGGTTACTAATGGCGCACCTGTTGGTGGTGCGCCATTAGTAGTTTGAAAAAAAAACTAATGGCGCACTGTGGAATAGTGCGCCATTACTAGTTTAAACTAGTAATGGCGCACTATGGCACGATGCACCATTAGTAGTTTTGCAAAAAATAGAATAAAAAAGAATAAAAAAAGAGTAAAAAAAAGAATAGTAGTGGCGCACTCTGTGGCTGGTGCGCCATTACTAGTTAGAACTAGTAATGGCGCTGCCTGGATGCGTCATTAGTATGTTTGGAAAAAAAATTGTTACTAGTGGCGCACCATGTGCCTGGTGCGCCATTAGTGTATTCCACACTAATGGCGCACCTGCACATGGTGCGCCACTGCTATATATTAGTGGCGCACCACATGTCAGGTGTGCCATTAGTATCCATTTCATCTATAGCCCTTTTCCTAGTAGTGAGAGAAGTTCAGCCCTGGAAGGTTTCCGTAGCCGAAAACGTCCGACGATGTAACCGGCAACGGTGCCACTATAGTTTAACGGCTGGGCTATTAAACGAGCTCGAAATGCGACGAAATTTGACAGGCGGTCTGTCTACACTATAATAAGACCACACGTCAAGTTCCATCCTATTCGGAGAACATTTTTCGGCCACTTATAAAATAAATATTCGGAGGAGCCGCGGGCGCGTGCGAGTGTGTCTGGACTCAGAACGGACAACGGAGAGGACGGGGAGACGGGCAACTACGAATGGATGCAAGTTTTGAAAATCATGCAGATGAAATGCACTTGATGACATGGCAAAGTGCAACACGCAAGCAGATGACATGCTAACGACAACAAATAACTCGAAGACACCTCGCGCATCGGTCTCGGGGTATCACATAACTCATAGCGATAAAGTAAAGCTATTGCATGGCGCTTGCATTTCATACAATAAAGAGACAACCATAAGGCTCCTGCCGGTTGCCGATAATTTAGGAAACATGATCATCTCATACAATAATGTATAACTCATCAAGTCTTGACTATATCACATCATAACATGCCCTGCAAAACCAAGTTAGACAGCCTCTACTTTGTTGTTGCAAGTTTTACGTGGCTACTACGGGCTTCTAGTAAGAACCGTTCTTACCTTCGCACAAAACCACAACGGTGATTTATCAAGTTTGCTATTTTAACCTTCAACAAGGACCGCCCATAGTCAAATTTGATTCAACTAGAGTAGGAGAAATAGACACCCGCCAGCCACCTTTATCCAAAACAACTTGCATGTGTGTCGGTGGAACCGGTCTCATATACGTGGACATGTAAGGTTGGTCCGGGCCGCTTCATCTTATAATACCGCAGAATCAAAATAATACGTTGGTGGTAAGCAGAATGACGATCATCGCCCACAACTCTTTGTGTTCTACTTGTGCAAATCTTCTACACATAGACCTGGCTCTGATGCTTCTGTAGGGAAACATTGCATGTAAAACAAAAAGAATTCTACGCACACGCAATGAGCTATCCATGGAGATGCATAGCAATGTGGGGGAGAGTGTGTCTACAATGAGTTATCCTCGTTGACCGTGAGAGAAAGCGTTTCACGATGCGGTTGATGTAGTCAAACTTGTTCGCACTTCAACCGATCAAGTACCGAATGCACGGCACCTCCGCGGTCTGCACACGTTCATCTCGATGACGTCCCTTGCCTTCTTGATGCAACAAGATGTCGAGGTAGTAGATGAGTTTCATCAGCATGCGGCTTGGTGACGGTGATGGTGAAGTGATCACCGCAGGGCTTCGCATAAGCACTACGAAAATATGACCGGGGTGTAGACGGTGTAAGGGGACGTCGCACATGGCTAACAATTGATGTTGTGTGATCTAGGCGCCCCCTCTCCCTCATATATATAGGTGGGAGGGGAAGGAAAGAGGCCATGGCGCGCCCTAAGGCTGGCCGCCGACGCCCTAGGGGCCTGCCTTGCCCTGCGCCACCCTACCATGTTTATTCGAGAGGGAAGGAAAGAGGGGGTTTGGGGAACTACTGCAGGTTGCTGCTAACGTGACACTACGATCAGAGACCCTTCGAGAAACTGTGTGCGATGCAATCCTCGCAAACGGTGGTGTATGAAAACCGTCAAAAATGTGTAAAACGTTTGCGAAGTCGGATGCATCAAACACGGTTCAGATTTTAGTTGCATGTGCGATGAAGGGCATACGGTTCAGTTCAATTAGCTATTTGTGATGAGTAGGAACAAAATAAACGGGCAGCCAGATGAAGGCGTGTGCGATACACAACATACGGTTCACTCGGATGAATTGTTTGTGTATTGGCAACACAAAATAAAGAGGCAGCCAGATGAAGGTGTGTGCGATATACAACATACGGGTCACTCGAATGAACTGTTTGTGATTCGGCAACACAAAAGAAACGGTCTGCTAGATCAAGGTGTGTGCGATATACGGCATGCGGTTCACTCGGCCTTGTCGTCAGTGTGTGACCTTTGTGGCAACCGTTCACTCTCCACTAGCCTCTTCTTGTACCGTGGCAACAGTCCACCGCCTCTTCGCCTTTCCCTCTCGATTTGGAAGTGCTGTCGCACGCTCTTTCTCCCTGCATTTGTCTTCACCCTTCCTTCTGCCATTGTTCGGTCGTCTTCTCCATGAAGGGAACAAGCCGGAAACAACCCCGTTATTCTTGCCCCGATCTGAAAGATGACGTGGTGGAGGAATTCATTGATCGGTGCGACGTCATCACCTTGGCTAGCAAGGCAGGTTCCTACAAGACCATTCTCGACTCAACAAATAGGATCATTACAAAGAACCCAAGGGTTCAGGAGCGGTTTGATCTCCCCTATCTTCTTCGCCACCCTGCCCGCCGTTGCGAGGACGACGGAAGCCTTACCTTGTGCAAGTTGATGTCACTTGATAATGATACGTGTGATATTAATATGCCATCGCTTAAGGGTAAGGCCTGGGCGAGCGCAAATGGAGATTAGGTTGTTTATATTGGGAACAACTGTGAGTGGGAACTTGTGAATCTGTGCACTCATCACCAGGTTCCACTTCCAAAAATCTTAGACTGCCATGAGGTTCAGCACACAGATAGTCTAGGTATGTTCAGATGCGATCATCATGACATTCGTCTACGGAAGATAGTAATTTCTCGAGTTCCCAACCGCTCTTGGGAATACAAGAACTATGATGTTGTTACTATCGTTGAGAAGCTTGTTGTCGTCTCTGCTTCCACGGATGGACGTATATTGCTCAAAAATCAATTTTTGTACACGAATGAGTACTATGATGCAATTCATGAGCGTCTTGTGTTGGCTGACACCACTCGTGGCACTGTTTTTGCATGGGATCCTTATTGTTTCGGTACGTTTGTCTTCCACCATAATTAGAATTGTTTCATCCACATGCATGCTAGTTAGTATCACCCTACTAATTAACCTTCTTGTGTTTCCAAGGTCCTGTGAACATTCCACCACCTATACTTGAAATTTTTTATAACCAAGGAGGAGATGACAATGGTGATGATCACGAGCATGAGGACGAGCAGAACCCATATACTCAGTGGCACTTGGCAACTTATTCTGATGGATCACCTCTTCTTGTATGTATATAGGGCACTGCTGATGTTACTAACGAAGAGGTGTTGTCTCCCATGGTCGCACTATCTGGACCTATTCCAACATCCGTTACACGGTATTCTGGATGGATACTAGTGTACTAGCACCATCACCTCCTTCTCCCTGGTTCAGTATTGATAGTCTTGGAGAAAACTCGCTCTTCCTTGGACAAAATTATCCAATGATGGTGAAAGGCGATCCAGCTGTTGTTGACACAATGTTACTACCATTTATGAGAAGCAACTATATATATACCTTGGACATTGCTATGGTTCCCTACCCTGGCTATCACAATAAACGTCTTGATATAGGCCACTTCAGCCTGGATGATCAGTCCTGCGTTGCTCTCGAGATAGACAATAGCTGGACCTTCCCAGAGAATCAGTTATGGTTCTAAGCAAGCATTTCCAACGCCGAGGATTGGTTGAGATGAAGTTCATTTCATTGCTTTGTTATTTTTTGTGTGATAAAAACATTACTTTACTAGAATGTTTGTTGGAAATAATCTATAATCCAACATGTATCCTCGTTGTTGTTGTGTGTTTATGACTTGTTGTATGTAATGAATGGTACATTTGCATATGTGTCCCATCAACTCATGCATGCTCGCACGTCACACGAGTC
The DNA here is from genome assembly GCA_902687465.1 of Secale cereale. Classification (NCBI taxonomy): domain Eukaryota; kingdom Viridiplantae; phylum Streptophyta; class Magnoliopsida; order Poales; family Poaceae; genus Secale; species Secale cereale. The sequence goes on from LR738714.1 coordinate 498,363,113, forward strand.
GCGTGGCGGCACGTATATTATTTTTCTATTTGGTTGACAAAAAAATGTACAATGCCACTTTGTATTGGTGTCCATATGAACAGTGCTAGTGATTTTAGTTGCCAAAATTAGATAGTGCTAGTGATTTTTAGCTGCATATTTTGACAAATCACAGTGTTACAAGGTTGACAAATGGCAATGTTACTAGATAAACAAATGTTAATGTTTCCAGTTTGAAAAATGGCAACATACCTAAAATGACAGATATGCAAATCTTACCCAATTGTTTGTACGTGGTTGCACGCGGGTCATGCAAAACAACCGGTTGCGTTGTAGGGGTGCAGAAATCCTGCTCGGCACATTTTCCCTTGGCTTCATGGGGAAGTTGTCGGTTTGCACCCATGTGTTCTAACTAAAACGTTTGCGATGAGTGTTTTATATTTGAAAACCATTGATGGTTTTTTCAAAAGAAAAACGTTTGATAAGTCTGTACATTAAGAGAGAAAAATGCAAGTTCGTTCAAACCATATCTTTCATTAAGTCACACTGCGAATTTATATTCATATGATCGAGAATTCGAGATACAGTATTAAACCCCAAAAAAACTATTTCCGGCGGCGGCGGAGGCGGCGTTCCGCGCCGTCGATGCCGTTGTCGTCCTCCGGGACGCCGTTCATGAAGTCTTCAAGGCAGCACAAAATGTTCTTCACTTGTAAATCAAACATCATGTCATCACGCGATCGACGGGCGAGGTGCGGGAGGACGGCAACTGGCGCCGATGAGAGGTAGCGGTCAACGGCAGCGTCCCATGCCACAGAGGGGGCCGTGCGCACGGACACGGGTGCGGCGGGTGCAGCCAAATGCACGGCGGCCGGCGCCACGGTGGGTGGAGGGGCACACACGGGCACGGGCACGGGCGCTGGCGTTGGCATGTACACGAGCTCGCACGGGTCCGTGGAGACCTCGCTGACGCCTGCGGCTTCCAGCTCTGTGTTAGTGCTCGGAGACCAGCCCGTCAATGCTACGGGGATGGTCGCTGGCGCGGGCGCGGGGATGGGAGCTGGGACGGGAGCGGTTATAGCAACCGCCACGGCCAGCTCGTTCTGGGCCATGTCCATGAGGCCCCATTCCTCCTTATTTTCTATCTCCGCCGGCTCGGAGTCGACTTCACCAAACTTGAAGACTAGTGGCAGATGATCGTTCTATGCCATGGCATTGGTGGAGGTCTGCGGGAGGGAGGGGAATGGGAGGCGAACAGTAAGGCCGCCCGTATTAAACAGCGGCTCGGGCGCCATTAATGGAGAGGAAGGCGGGCGGCCATGGAAGTCAAAGGGCTCGCTTCCCAGTGAGCCTCCACCGCGTACAGCTCGCATGCTTCCCGATGAGCCTACGCATTGGAGGACAGCTTGCACGCCTCTCGGTCAGCCTGCTCACCGGACTGCGCTCGCATGCCTCCCGTTCAGTAAAGGTCAAGCAGCTATCCGCACAGCACCTCCTACAGCCATTAAAACCAAGACATGTGGCGTCACGTGAATGGTTAACAGAACGCACACGGTTTGAATTCTACAAACGTTTGAGATATTAAAGTGGCAGCTATTTTTTCAAAATGCCTTTGTTGGCTTTCATTATTTGAGTGCGCCTTCTCAAAAAATGGACACAAAAAATGCCACAGCATGTTGGGTGCCATTCCATGATAGCATGCCAAGTTTCATGAATTTCAGACAAGTTTTGGATTTACTAGAATTTAAAAACCAGGCATCTCAATGTTTTGCCGGCAATCAACGGTGCCCTCGTTTTTGAAATTCATTCCCATTTCTTGCATGGGGCCTAAGCATGCACCCCAAGGACACAGATTTTATTTTTCAACCAATTAATATGCACTGGAGCATGTGCAGGTAGTTCAAATTTGAATTATGCACATAAATGCATTGAAAACTCAGTTAATCCATAAAATTGTCCAAACGAACCCCAAAAAATCCCGAAAATTGACACAACACTCCTGTTGTTCTATCTTGACACGAGAATTTTTTTGAAAGCAATAAGAGGCAATGGATATCTTTTCGTCCCCAAAGGTGGGATGTTCCCTACTGAAAACCATCATGCTTGTTGTGAGAAGTTCTGGTTTGTGAGAAGCATATACCCGAACCTGCCCCGAATGGGACAATTTTTTTACCACGGCATGTTAATGCCGCTCCATGATAGAATGCCAAGTTTCATGAATTACAGACGAGTTTTGGATTTACCGGAATTTAAAAACGAGGCATCCCAACATTTTGCCGGTAATCAACAGTGCCCTGGTGTTTGAATTTCATTCCAGTCTCTTGCATGGGACCTAAGCATGCACCCAAGGACACATATTAGAATTTTCAACCAACTATAGTGCACCGGAGCATGTGCTTGTAGTTCAAATTTGAATTATGCACATAAAATGCCTAGAAAACCTAGTTAATGCATAAAAATGTCCAAACGAACCCCGAAAAATCACAAAAAATGACACAACATTCATGTTGTTCTATGTTGACACTAGAATTTTTTTGAAAGCAATAAGAGCCATTGGATATCATTTTGTCCCCAAAGGTGGGACGTTCCCTATCGAAACCATCATGCTTGTTGTGAGAAGCTCTGGTTTGTGAGAAGCTTATACCCGAACCTGCCCCAAATGGGATAATTTTTTTACAATGGCATGTTGATGCTGCTCCATGATAGCATGCCAAGTTTCATGAATTTCAAACGAGTTTTGGATTTACTAGAATTTAAAAACCAGGTATCTCAACGTTCTGCCTGTAATCAATAGTGCCCCAGTGTTTGAAATTCATTTCCGTCTCTTGCATGGGACCTAAGCATGCACCCAAGGACACACATGTGATTTTTCAACCAACTTTGGTGCATTGGAGCATGTGCTTGTAGTTCAAATTTGAATTATGCACATAAAATGCCTAGAAAACCCAGTTAATGTATTAAAAGACCAAACGAACCCCGAATAATTCCAAGACAAAACACAACACTCATGTTGTTCTATGTTGACATTAGATTTTTTTTAAAGCAATAAGAGGCAACAGATAGCGTCCTGTCCCCAAAGATGGTACTTTCCCTATCGAAACCATCATGCTTGTTGTGAGAAGCTCTGGTTTGTGAGAAGCTTATACCCGAACCTGCCCCAAATGGGACGTATTTTTTACCACGACATGTTGAGAAGCCGATCCATGATAGCATGCCAAGTTTCATGAATTTCAGACGAGTTTTGGATTTATTAGAATTTAAAAACCAGGTATCTCAATGTTTTGCCGGCAATCAACAGTGCCCGGGTGTTTGAAATTCATTACCGTCTCTTGCATGGGACCTAAGCATGCACCCAAGGACACACATCTGATTTTTCAACCAACTTTGGTGCATTGGAGCTTGTGCTTGTAGTTCAAATTTGAATTATGCACATAAAATGCCTAGAAAACGCAGTTAATGTATAAAAAAGGACAAACGAACCCCGAAAAATTCCAAGATTAAACACAACACTCCTGTTGTTCTATGTTAAAACTAGAATTTTTTTTTGAAAGCAATAAGAGGCAACATATATCGTCCTGTCCCCAAAGGTGGTACGTTCCCTATCGAAAGCATCATGCTTGTTGTGAGAAGCTCTGGTTTGTGAGAAGCTTATACCCGAACCTGACCCAAATGGGACAAATTTTTACCACGGCATGTTGAGATGCTGCTCCATGATAGCATGCCACGTTTCATGAATTTCAGACGAGTTTTGGATTTACTAGAATTTTAAAACGAGGTATCTCACCATTTTGCCGGCAATCAACGGTGCCTTGGTGTTTGAAATTCATTCTCGTCTCTTGCATGGGACCTAAGGATGCACCCAAGGACACACATGTGATTCTTCAACCAATTTATATGGACTGGAGCATTTGCATGTAGTTCAAATTTGAATTATGCTTATAAAATGCCTAGAAAACTCAGTTAACGCATAAAAATGTCCAAACGAACCCCGAAAAATCCCAAAAATTGACACAACACTCATGTTGTTCTATGTTGACACGAGATTTTTTTAAAGCAATAAGAGGTAATGGATATCGTTTCATCCCCTAAGGTGGTACGTTCCCTATCGAAACCATCATGCTTGTTGTGAGAAGCTCTGTTTTGTGAGAAGCCTATACCCAAACCTGCCCCAACTAGGAAAAAAAATTTACCACGGCATGTTGATGTCGCTCCATGATAGCATGCCAAGTTTCATGAATTTCAGACGAGTTTTGGATTTAGTAGAATTTAAAACCCAGGCATCTCAACGTTTTGCCGGCAATCAGCAGTGCCCTGGTGTTTGAATTTCATTCCCATCTCTTGCATGGGACCTAGAAATTCACCCAAGGACAAACATGTGATTTTTCAACAAACTTTAGTGCATTGGCGCATGTGCTTATAGTTTATATTTGAATTATGCACATAAAATGCCTAGAAAACCCAGTTAATGTATAATAAATGCCAAACGAACCCCGAAAAATTCCAAGATTAAACATAACACTCATGTTGTTCTATGTTGACACTAGAATTTTTTTCAAAGCAATAAGAGGCAACGGATATCGTCCCGTCCCCGAAGGTGGTACATTCCCTATCGAAACCATCATGCTTGTTGTGAGAAGCTTTGGTTTGTGAGAAGCTTATGCCCAAACCTGCCCCAAATGGGACAAAATTTTCACCATGGCATGTTGATGCCGCTCCATGATAGCATTCCAAGTTTCATGAATTTTAGACGAGTTTTGGATTTACTAGAATTTTAAAACTAGGTATCTCAACATTTTGCTGACAATCAACGGTGCCTTGGTGTTTGAAATTCATTCCCGTCTCTTACATGGGACCTAAGCATGCACCCAAGGACACACATGTGATTCTTCAACCAATTTATATGCATTGGAGCATGTGCATGTAGTTCAAATTTTAATCATGCATATAAAATGCCTAGAAAACTCTGTTAACGCATAAAAGTGTCCAAACGAACCCCGAAAATTCCCAAAATTGACACAACACTCATGTTATTCTATGTTGACACGAGATTTTTTTTTAAAGCAATAAGAGGTAATGGATATCGTTTCATCCCCTAAGGTGGGACGTTCCCTATCGAAACCATCATGCTTGTTGTGAGAAGCTCTGGTTTGTGAGAAGCTTATACCCAAACCTGCCCCAACTAGGAATTTTTTTACCACGGCATGTTGATGTCGCTCCAAGTTTCATGAATTTCAGACGAGTTTAGGATTTAGTAGAATTTAAAATCCAGACATCTCAATGTTTTGCCGGCAATCAGCAGTGCCCTGGTGTTTGAATTTCATTCCCATCTCATGCATGGGACCTAGAAATTCACCCAAGGACAGACATGTGATTTTTCAACCAACTTTAGTGCATTGGCGCATGTGCTTATAGTTTATATTTGAATTATGCACATAAAATGCCTAGAAAACCCAGTTAATGTATAAAAATGCCAAACGAACCCTGAAAAATTCCAATATTAAACATAACACTCCTGTTGTTCTATGTTGATTCTAGAATCTTTTTGAAACCAATAAGAGGTAACGGATATCGTCCCGTCCCCAAAGGTGGTACATTGCCTATCGAAACCATCATGCTTGTTGTTAGAAGCTTCGGTTTGTGAGAAGCTTATACCCAAACCTGCCCCAAATGGGACCAAATTTTCACCATGGCATGTTGATGCCGCTCCATGATAGCATGCCAAGTTTCATGAATTTCACACGAGTTTTGGATTTACTAGAATTTCAAAACCAGGTATCTCAACATTTTGTCGGCAATCAACAATGCCCTGGTGTTTCAAATTCATTCCCATCTCTTGCATGGGACCTAGAAATTCACCCAAGTGATTTTTCAACCAACTTTGATGCATTGGAGCATGTGCTTGTAGTTAAAATTTGAGTTATGCACATAAAATGCCTAGAAAACCCAGTTAATGTATAAAAAAAGGCCAAACAAACCCCGAAAAATTCATTCCCATTTATTGCATGGGACCTAAGCATGCACTGAAGGACACAAATTTGATTTTTCAACCAATTTGTATGCACCGGAGCATGTGCATGTAGTTTAATTTTGAATTGTGCACGTGAAATGGCTAGAAAACTAGTTTAATGTATAAAATGTCTAAACGAACCCTGAATAATTCCAATTCTTTTACGACACACATATAGTTGCATGTTCACTATAGATAACTGGTCTAGCAATTCAAACAGTGTCCTTTGCTGCTGTGAACCCATTTTGTAATTCAAATCAAGTAGATCCCACACAGTTTTTTATCACTAACCGTGTGAGATGTAGTACAAAATATCTTGGAGCATCGTCGGTGTATAGTACGCGAGCAGGTGCGTCGGCTACAGTCCACAGCCGGCGTGTCTGGTACACTAGCTCACTCCCCAATAGCTCCTGCCTCTGCATCCCTCGCAATCTTGAAAATATCTACCGCCTAGAAGGTTTTAATGTTTGATAGCACACGATTAGTATGTGTGGACCGTGTGCGAGGTCTGTTACTCCCGCTCTGCTTCAGTCCCTTGATTCAAATTTTCAGTAGCCCCGGCATTTTACTCCCGCCTCTGCATCCCTCGCAGTCTCAAAAATATCTGCTCGCCCTTGATCCAAATTTTCAGTAGCCCCGCCTTGTTACTCCCGCCTAGTAAAATTTTCAGTTGCCGCAGTATTTCCTCAAACACAACCTTGCCCCCCCTTCTCCACACACAACTCAAAACCTCCACTCACACAGACACACACAACCCTCGAAACCAATGGTTGGTCGCCGCCATTGCCGGCGCCTCCATCTTGAACCTCTGCCTGTGTGCCGGGGAGCTTGAGGAGCCAATGGCCAAAAGGGGGTTTATCGCGGCCTTTTCACCAGACGCCGGCGAGGTGGCCACCGAGGTGTCCCAGTCGTCCTCCGCGGGCCCGATCTACCGTTGCCGGTCCCCCGATGTGCCTAGAGATGTCCTTATGACCTGTTTCTTTCAGTTCTTTGATGCTCTATATGTGCAACTATTTGTCGTGCAGTTCAATTTCATCAATAACTATTTCAACAATACCACTATGAATTATGATATTTGGTTGTTGTTAAGGATATTACAGTTAACATGCCTTTTCGTTTTTCAATTGTTGTTTAGCAACATGCGTTGTACTGAATGACTAAATATGCAATCCCACGCAACATGGCAACAAGGAAGAGTGTTACCTTAATGTTTTGATGATGTCTAGGGAGTCTAGATATACATGTAATAAAATCTTATATAATGGGATGGATGGAGTGTTGTACTACATCATTTTTCAATTGTTGTTTAGCTTCTAATATCAACTAGGTGCTTTTAGGTACATATATGATTGCCAAAGATCCACACTTCGACCCTTTCTGTGTATGGGGCAATGAGATATTCATGAACCAGCATCAAGTGAGGAAACTGATAAAGATTGTTATTAAAATGGGTCAAAAGATGTCAATCAAACTATTTGTTTACACTTTATGCAAGACAACAGTGAACTGCAAGATGGTAAGTAATAACCCTGTAGCCTTGTTTTTACTGCTCGTAATGAGTTGTGTTAGATGACAATATCTAAATCTTTAAGTAAGAACCCTATAGCCTTCTTTTTACTGCCAGTAATGAGTTGTGTTAGATGACAATATCTGAATCTTTTTTTCTTTTGAAGTGGATCCTGAAGCAGTTTACTCAAGATTACCTCTCAAACTACATGATTGGCGGCCGGACATCACAAGGGGTTGGAGTAGAGTCATGCATGCCTTCTGCTTCCAGGAGAGCACAATACAGCCATTCCGCTTCACCTTGTTCAGCAACTTGAATGTTTGTCGCCTCTTTCTTTACCATCTGTAATAGTACAAGTATAGAACCCTGGTACATCATTCTTTATTTGGTGCTTATGTAATTCTTAGACATATGTACCTGTGAATCGAATAATGCATTGGTTGTTTGAACCTGATGGCTGATGGATATGAATAAATCTATAGCCTACTTTCAAGTTTAAATTTGGTACAATTTTAAATAGCAGCAATTAAATTAGGGCAAAATTATGTTGTGCAGGTCATTACGGCACACACGGTTGGTAAAACACAAACTTTTGCGATATACACCATAATCCGAGACGGTTCACAGAGAGAAAACGTGTGCACGCATGCACACAACTGCCGTTTGCCAAGCGTGTGTGATGTCAGACACTATCACATACGGTGCGGGAAAACTAAATGTGTGTGGTTGTCTACCCATCGTACACGGTTTATAATCATGAATTGTTTGTGATGTGCGAGGCATCATAAAACTCCCGTGCCTGGAATCTGCCCTACCTGGAATCTGCCTAGATTTTGATAAAACCACAAAACTCCGACTACTATGACAATGCGAGCACAAACGAGTAGCAAGGATAAAGCGTTTGGGATAGTCGAGATATCGGAAACAGTTATATAAGGACAAGTGTATGCATCGAGGCTCCCTATCCCCGATGGTTTATGAGTCGTGTGGGAAGGACCCCCCTATCGCCCACACTCACTTGGTGACGGCTCCAAAGAGCGTCGCAGAAAGGGGTTAAAAACCGTTTGAATAGCACCAACGCGTACCAAGGAAGTGTGAATCCTATTCCACACTTTAATTTCCCTTCTCCCCTTTCCTTCTCCTCCTTAGTATGGCCATATGGGGGGCGCACCAGCCCCTTGTGGCTGGTGCGTTTCCCCTCTTGGCTCATAAGGCCCATATCTTTTGCCGGGGGTGCCCAGAACTCCTTCCGGTGACCCGATAAGTACCTGGTACCCTCTGGAACACTTCCGGTGTCTGAATACCATCGTCCTATATATCCATATTTACCTCTAGACTATTTCGAGACTCCTCATCATGTCCATGATCTCATCCGGGACTCCAAACAACATTCGGTCACCAAATCACATAACTCATATAATACTATATCGTCAACAAATGTTAAGCGTGCGGACCCTACGGGTTCGAAAACTATGTAGACATGACCGAAACACCTCTCCAGTCAATAACCTATAGCGGAACCTCGATGCCCATATTGGTTCCTACATATTCTACAAAGATCTTTATTGGTCGAACCGTTATGACAACACACGCAATTCCCTTTGTCCGTTGGTATGTTACTTGCCAGAGATTCGATCGTCGGTGTCTCTATACCTAGTATAGTCTCGTTATCGGCAAGTCTCTTTAATGATTCCGTAATACATAATCCCGTGACTAAATCTTTAGTCATTTTCTTGCAAGGCTTATTATGATGTGCGTTACCGAGAGGGCCCAGAGATACCTCTCTGATACTTGGAGTGACAAATCCTAAACTCGATTCACGCCAACCCAACAAAACACATTCGGAGATACCTGTTGAGAATCTTTATAATCACTCAGTTACATTGTGACGTTCGATAGCACACAAGGTATTCCTCCGGTATCCGGGAGTTGCATGATCTCATAGTCAAAGGAATATGTATTTGACATACATGAAAGCAGTAGCAATAAACTATACAATCAAATGCTAAGCTAACATATGGGTCTTGTCCATTACATCATTCTCATAATGATGTGATCCCGTTATCAAATGACAACTCATGTCCATGGTTATGAAACCTTCACCATCTTTGATTAACGAGCTACTCTGGGAGAGGCTTACTTGGGACATGGTATTTGTTTATGTATTCACACATGTATTTAGGTTTCCAGTCAATACAATTCTAGCATGAATAATGAACCTTTATCATGAATAAGGAAATATAAAATAACAACAACTTTAGTATTGCCTCTAGGGAATATTTCCATAATATCTCTCCTGGTCGGAGGTGCAAATCTTATCTTGCTCGACCATGTCTCGCGGAACGGTTTTGGACAAGTCCAAAACCTACCTTTATAACTACCTAGTTACGGAGTAGTGTTTGGTTGGCCCAGAGCAGGTCTATAACCATCCCGAGTATATGCGCTAGCTTAGGTATTAGGACATAGAACATACAATGTACTAGAGACTCACATATGTCTTATCGATGCATCTCATAGTCAAGTCTATCCGACTCAGACCTTATCTGGACTCGGATCTGACTATGTTGAATCTGACCAGATCTTTCCTAGTCCATATTATCCGGCTAGTATCCAATACTCCATGGCCAGTGAGACCGAGCGATCCACCGTGTCATATGTTAGTCCAATCATTTACCCTTCCACACATCTCTTTTGACTAGGGACCTTTAAGGTACAATGCATAGTCCCAGCTACAAGTCACGTACTTGTTGATACACATCATTGATAATATCCAAGACTATCTTTATTCATAAACACATAGGAAATATCATCATACATGATTGCCTCTATATGTTATATCTCCAACCCCCCCCC